>CM029126.1:19226526-20426526 GCA_016859345.1 Istiophorus platypterus | reverse complement strand
ATCAAGGTCGTGCTCTGTGTTCTGTGTTGACTGGGAGTGCCTGCGTTGAGACAGTCTGATGATGAATTCATAGGGGGAGCCCACCGGCTGTCTCACACCAAACACAACAACACATCCAGGCCACACAGCTGCTGGACACTCTCTTTCTCTAGCGTCTCTCTCTCACCCTGCAGACAATCCCGTCCCTCCCTTTCCAACACTCCATACTTTCCTAGAAGCATTACCTCACACTACATTAGGAGGAGCCAGAGGTATCACCTGGGGACTGCATGTCTATGTAAGTTTGAGCCCTGTATCTATGTGTCACTGTGTGTGTGAGTGAGAAGGAAAGTAAGAGAAAAAAAGGCTTTCTGTTGAAACGTGCCATTTAAACAGCTTTGGGTGGAGCACAGTAGGCTTAATCTTTCTTTTTCCTTTTCTCTGATTTCAGCTCACTTCTCTGGCTACTTTAAAACACCACACAAAAAGCAAATCTAGGACAAATCACTTGCAGAATAAGATTGGATCTTTGTTTTATTTCACAAATGTTCATGCATTGACTTTTTCCTTTTTTCTGATAGTAAATATTCATTATTTGAGATCTTTGTATCAGAAAGCTTTGCAAGACTAAAGCACAAGACTTGGGACAGAAATGTAAGAAGTTATAATGATATAGGACAGGCTTTTAACATCATGTACCTATCACATGTTATCAGGATCATCTGAGCTCCAGGATTCAACCACTCTTACAACCTAAAACCGTTAAGCAACCACTCAGCATCAGCACTCTTAGCATGACCTACAATCAAAAGGTGTTTCATGACACTCCAAACTTCATGCAATATGATGAAATATACTGAATATGCTGAAGTGTATGAATACTGTTAGAGCAAAGGAAAAACTGGAGGACGTATCCTTAGATGCACCTAAATTGTTGTGATTTTGCCAACAGTAACCTAAATGAAGGGTATGAGAAAAGAACAGTAAATTGTTCATATGGGAGAGGCTGCTGTTAACCAAACCATAAACTACAGAGAGCATAACTCAGCATGTTATGACTGCTGCTGGTCATCTAAACATCCTCGAGACCGATGCTTATGAAAGTGCTGGTGTATAACATCAGTCAAACAGCCATGATTTAAATCTCCCCAGGCCCACCCAAAGAGGCTGGAGAAATTGGACTGAGAGCAGTTTCTCTTGAAAATCTCTCACTATTTGTTTATTATGCTCTCCCTTTCTCAGTCTTACCTTGACTATTATTATCTCTGTCTTAGTCTCTCTCTTTGCTTTATAATCCAACGAAACGCCTCCAGTACTTTTTGTGTCTTCAGGACCTCAGATGAACCCTTCTACCCACAGTTCTCATATAATATCACTTTTACTCTTCCCTTTAAATCACATAAAAGGGGCATAATACAAAAGTATACATTATTAGAATTCTAATTCAATATATCCCTGTTATCCAAGGGGATGCACGCTTCACAGTTAGCACTGTTGCCTTAGAGCAAAAATTTCTTGGGTTAGTAGCAAGAGCAGGCGGGGGCCTTTGTGGTTAACTGGCTACACTAAATTGCTCATAGGTGTAAATATGAGTGTGAATGGTTGTCTGTCTATAGAGTATGTGTATGGCTATAAATGTTCAAACAACTTTCACTGGCTTACTTTTGATATTGGAAAAAATATCTAAACATGGTGATTGTGGAGCAAGGGCTGAGATTAATATGGAGCACTCAATGCTTTTAAGACATGGTTGGTAGTAGAGAGATGACAGGAAATGACATGCAACAGAGATCCTTGGCCAGGGTTGAACTGACCCCCCAGGTCACGAGGTCACCCCAGAGTACTGTTTTTCTAAGCTGATAGACATATATCAAGGATTGAAATAGGAGATCTAGCCATGTCTGAAAATTCTTCCTGGAATGCTGTATGCCAGTTTTGGCTAGTGAATACCAAAATGGACCAACATGTGGTTGATAACTTTTATGCTCTACCATGACAAATATTTTCCTGCATTACAGACTGCATTTGTAAAACTTGGCTGTTACCCAGAGCTCCTGTCCAAGAGGTGATGTCTCTGCCTGCAGCTTTGAGTGTTTTTATTTTCTTTTGCAGGGTCATGTCATTGCATTTAGGGGTGTGTGTGCACGTGTGTGAGAGGGTGATTATGCCATCATGACGTCTGCTGGTGTTAGGGCTGAACCCGGGAAACCGCTTAAACACAGCAACCCCCACAACGGACCTTCTCAAACACACACACGCTTCCTTCACTTAAAAACACATACAAGGGGACTTACACTTCACAGTCATTTTCACACACTTACATACACGTGATTACCAGTAAATGGGTCTTCAGAGTAGCTGAGTGTGTTTTGGAGGTGTGCAGACTCTCGACAGCTGATGTTTGCAAAGCTCTGTCGGTAACAGACACATCAAACTGAGTCAACCATGGCTATGACTCAGTGTGTATGTATTTATGTCTCAGGTGTGTATTTAGGTATTTATGTTCAAGTAAACTTTGCTGTTTTTTTGTGTATGTACTGTATAAACATACAGACAAATACTGAGTTTATATGAGAGAAAAATGCTTATATCACTTCATGAAATAAAATGCACTAAGCTACAGTACATTAGAATAAAGGGAGGACTTCTACACACGTATTTACATGTTACTATGGACATATGAAACCATGAAAACATGTACACAGGATGAAATGACTTAGGAGAAGATGGGTAAAGGGGGAAATTAAAGGAATGTTGGACATTGTCAGAAATGCACATAAACATTTATTTATCTAGACTGGCTCTGTTCAAGTCTAAAAGTATCAACTAGCACCTCAAAAACAAATTTATTAACATGTTTTTACATTTTGTTTTGGAATGGATTAAGCCAATGAAATATGTTAATTACTGCTCTTTAGAGGTGCTAGTAGGTGGATTTTGTAACCGTCATACAAGAGCCAGGTTAGCTGTATTCCCAATTCCAGTAACTGTGCTAAGTTAAGCTATTCACCTTCTCGCAGTAGCTAAACTTAAAAAAATCATTCTCTTCATCTAATTCTCTGTAACGGAGCAAATAAGAATAGTTTCCAAAAATGTCAAACCATTCCTCTAAGAATTTGATAAATAATACATCACAATGCATCTTTAAGTTTTTAAAGGAGCATTTCCTTTGTATTGAGAAAACAAGACTGAGGAAAATACATATACATAATTAGCTGAGAGAATAGCATTGAATGTCCCAAAGTAATATTTTGTTAACTAAAACGAAAAAGATTGACTGACTGTTGGGATTCTATTCTCTTTTTTTGGTTACACTAGCTCTTGTGGTTTAGAAATAAATTCAGAATAAATCTTTCAGTTTCATTTCCTTCACACTGAAACTACTTAATCTCTGATGTGAATTTTTTTTTCATTTGTCTGTTGAAAATGTTTCATCAAGTTCGAGTAGAACTGGGCAGTGATGCAGTTATGTGTCTTTTTTAGTGTGCCAGCATTACTAAGTGATGTCTAACCTATAAACCTTTTATCCTTACAAGAATGATAGTATGAATATTGTCATGATGACTAAATTAATGTTTTGGATTACAACAAGAATGTGATCCACAGTCCATATTAAGGACAAAAATAAGGACAAAAATGTCCAATACCTGTAAAACATATAAAAATTAAGCATCAAAGAATTAGATAATTTACTAACAAACGTCCTTCATCTCACTCTCTTGTTCGCTTTAACCCTCCCTTTGTCCTCGTTCCCCACACGGGTCAAACTGTACCGCCCTTGCTAATCCCTAGCTGAGCACATGTGGGGTAGAATGGCAGTGCACAGCCTTTGCAGATATATTTCCTACACCTTCCACACACAGCATGTGTTTTACAGTCCTTCTTCGGCTGGCAGATCTGACACCTCTTCTTCTTACTGGCCACAGCCAGGGCAGGGGCGGCAAGGGTCGGACGGATCTTCAGGGCGCTCACGAGTCCCAGCTCTCTGGCCAGCTCTCACAACCACTGTGGATGCTTCCATGCGGGGAAGCTGCTCCCTTCTTTCGATCAACGGAGTCACAAGCACCTTTCCCAGCTGCTCCAGGAACACCCTCCTCTTGTTCAGCTTACGAGGCATCCAGTTAGGGTTAGTCTCTCTCCATATCACATAGGTGTTGTAGGAGGAGACGTAGAGGATACTGTGAAATACAACCAGGGGCCAGCAAGCCGTCATCCTCCTGCAGCTGTAGGTCCCAATCACCTTATCTAGGTTGTCCACGCCTCCTTTGTTGCGGTTGTTCCCAGGTTGATGACGGGCTTCTTGTCTTTGCGATGGCTGACCTCTGCCTCTGTGTGCAGTGTGCTCAGAAGTACCACGTTCTTGTTTTTTTTTTTGGGAGGTATGAGGCCAGAGGTGGGTGTGAAGGCGAACCTCAAAGACAAGACCTTTCCCTCCTTTGATGATGCGAGCAGCACAGGCGGGAGCTCGGGTTTGTTCTTTTGAATCGTACCAACCAAGGTCGTCTTTCTTTTCAGGAGCTGCTGTCCGAGTTCATAGGAGGTGAAGAAATTGTCACATGTGACATTTTGGCCCCTCATTCCCTCCTTGACATCGAACACAACCCGTATCCCATGCTTTTTCTCCAGGCCTCCACCCGTGGATCTGCCCGTGTAGATTTGCACCTTCCAAGTGTAGCTGGATCTTGCGTTGCAGGTGACCCACTTCTTGATCCCATACCTCGGGCATATACTGCCGGAAAGGACAACAACCTTTGAGAGGGGGGTTGGGGGAGAGAAGAGGGGAGAATAGGGGGAAGGGGGAAGGAAGGAAGATCATTTAGCACATTCGGTAATTATCAGCATGGGGCTTTAGTGCCGCAGGTAGCAAAAAAGAAAAATTGCTCCCTTCGCAGCTGCAAAACGCCTATCAACTCTGAAAAGAACCAGTTGCTCGTCCACTGTCACGTCACACCTCAGGTTGTAGAGGCGTGGCAACCGCTCCGCCCACTTGTCCCAGACCTCTCCTATGGCTGCCGGTTTGTCTTTGGAGCATCTTGCCGGTCTCGACTCACGGTTGTCGAATCACAGCAGTCGCCAGTAAGCGTGAAAGACTTTGAGCGACATCATGGCACAGAAAATTGCCCTTCTGCTCTCCACGCCCCATAGGCTAGCCGTGGCCTGGCCTCGGGACCTGCATACGTCCACTAGGATCAGCAGTCCTATGTTGGCGTTCAGGTTGGTGCCATCCATCCTTTGCCGTCCATCTCCGTATTTCCGAGTCCCCTCCAGATTTGTCATGTCCATGATGATTTTTTCAATCTGTGACGAACGTGACTAACGGGTGGAACACGGAGGCTATGTTGTGGGCGTGGAAGAAGGCATATCCCGTGGGTCCCAGGGTCACTGAGGACGACTCAAATTTGCCATCTTTCGTGGGGAGAGTCTCTCCTTCAGCCTGCCAGCGGTGTCATTTTGACCTGCCAAGGGCAGTGCCAGGGTTAAATCTCTCTGAGGCTAACACACTACAGTATTGTGCTAGATGTGAAAATGTGTTTTTCTACTGTGGTTTACTGACTGTTTAGTCTGGAGTAACACCAAAGTGGGCAAGCAGTCCTGAAGCATAAGTGTGTCACAGCCTCAAGGGCCTGGACACCGCTACACTGAGAATTTGTGCACTGCAAAAAATATGCCAATCTACCTTTGTTAAATGTTACCAAGAGGGAAAGAAGGAAAGACAGACTGAAAGACAGAAAGAGAGAGAAAAGAAAGAAAGAAAGAAAGACAGAAAGAAGGAAAGAAAGAGGAAATCTTGAACCAATTTACTTTGAAAAGTGGTCACTTGTATCCCACAGGCTTTCTGACTGAACCTAAGATGAAAAGAAGACTGCATGATATTTAGAAGTTTATTTTTTGATCACCACTTCAAACCATGGAAAAAGGTTTCTCTCCAATTTGCATGCAAGTACTTCAAGACATACTGTATATGCACAATTCTGTTACAAGTCATCGACACAGGGTTGAGAAAAAGAATTGTTTCAAGCTTCACAAGAAAATATTCCAAATGGTTATCAGAAAGGGCATCTGTTAGTAATGTCTCATATCTAAAGCATTACTGTGTTTTTAATGTGACACAGATAAGTGTAATGATCAACAAAGATACTAGAGGAAAAAAAATACTGAACCTGGACCTTTTCTCTATTTCCTTATCTCCCTATCCAGCCTCTCTTTCCATAGACCTCTCTTTCATGGAGTTATATTATGAGCAATTCTTTGCGCTCAGCCTTAAGTTAATTTTAGAACCACTATGTAAAAACAAATGATTAACAGAAAAAAGATAATTCTTCATATTAAAAGGGGAATTAAGGGCTCATATTTGAGCTCAGATGAAATGACGTTTCAAGTGATGTTGGACAGATTAAAAAGCAGTTTGATTTGTAGTCAGTGGTTGGATTCCCAGCAGTGTTGCTGTGATCTTGGATCATAAAGTCTCTTACTAAGCTGTATTCAAGGAGGGGTGAATTGGATCTAAATTCCCTTTGCTGTTTCTTTATAAAACCTTTCTCAAAGAACCTATCTCCATAAACAGATACTTTTCAAGAGCTGGGATAAAAAAAATTTCACACATCTACAGTCAATTTAAATAAAATAAAGACATTAGTAGTCAAATATTCCTGCTTGACAATTCCTGCTTTTAAATGTAAAGTAAGTCATCGATCAAGGAAGTATCCCAGTGAGCATGATATGGTCAGCAAAGGAAGCTAAATTCATACAACAATGTGTACACTTGGTGAGGTAGTACAAGTGTGGCAAACTGTCCACTAATCAAGTAACAACAAAAGTCAAGCTTCTGCAGTGTAACACTTGGGGACAGAATGAAAACGAAGGACATAAAACAATCAGAGGTCAGTGTTGTGTCTCACTAACAGACTGTAGACAAAGAAGTCCTACAGGCACACCCACACCTGGAACCCAGCTAAGGCCACCGACCAGATGGGCGACCCCCAACACACGCAGCGTCAGCCGACCAGCGAGGTTCCCCCAAAGTCCACGGCTCCCAATGGGTGAAATCCGTCACAGTCAACCCCAAATCATTTTATTTTATCAAATATTGGTAATTGTGAGTGAACACCCCTTTGAGACTGCAACCAATATTTGGTTATTGGTCCGGGTTTTCCCGGTGGTGCCCCGTTATTGATGGTCTAGATTAATCAGATTCCTTTAAATTTGAATGATTATTAATGATTATCTTTGATAATGAGTAATTATCGCTAATAGTCAGATCTTGCTCCTGCACTTCACAACAAATGGTGCCCTGTTTGAGGCTGCATCCAAAATTTGGTTATTGGTCCAGGTTTTACTGGTGGTGCCCCGTCATTATTTATCTTGATTAATCAGATTCATCTATATCTTATTAATTAGTAATGATTATCTTTGATAATCATTAATTATTGCTGATAACCAAATCATGTATGAGGCTCTGAAGCACAACACCAGTGACCAGTTGAATTGTTCAAATACATTATTTGACCCTGTGATTTTTCCTACTCCGTTTTCTTGCATTTCTGCACTCTTGCAGCCAGAAAATTCCAGTCAGACTTTCCAGGATAGTAGCCTTTAGAAAAGCAGGACCTCTGTGCAGCCAGCAGTGTGAGCAGACACACCGATCTCCTCTGAATGTCTCAGTCACAGGGGTTTTAATGCAGCAAGAGTCTCTTTCAGTCCCTGAAATAAGTCCAGAAAGAGTCCACTAAGAATATCTTTTTTTTTTTTGCTAGCCTCATTCAGTAGATGTTTGGGCTGGCTACTTTATCCTGTGAACTGTATAAAACATCAGTGTATCAAAAAAAAAATTGTATAATTACATAAGTTTAGATTGTAAATTGTCTTATTCAAACATTTAGTCAGCATTGTCATGACAGGTACAAGTAGTTAGAGACAGTGACCAGCGCTGGATAACTCTGCTCCTTGTGTTTATTATTATGTTACCATGACAATGAAAGTCTGGTACTTATAAAGTTGAAATGGCAAAAGTGTTAGCTGTTTTTGCCTATTAACACATCCAGCACACAGAGGAATATTAGCATTTATTTGGAGTTGTGTAAATGGCCACCTGGAGAATGAAAGTCATATATTCACTTTTCATCTCTGTTTTTTGTCTCCACCAACTTTTGAGGGAAATGTTTAGCTATGAAATGCCCCGTTATGACCAGCTAGTTGCTAACTTTTTCTTTCTGCCGCTTGGTGCAGGGCAGACAGCATACTGTTAGTTTATAAGAGCCTTTTCACTGAAACATCATGTTTGTCGATGTTGAAATAAATGGTGATTAGAGTGGTGAGAGTCAACCAAACAGTAAAGCCTGAAACAATTAGTCAAAAGACATTTAAACGCACCATAGTCCAGGGAAAGTTGCAGAATTAGGCAACAATTCTCTTTGGGTTTGTCACTATGACTGACTTCTTCCACATTACACATAACATTTGATCCATTGTTCATGTAAAAGTATTGATTAGTGCAGCTTTGAGCACAAAAATCCCTTTGTTCCCTTTGCCACAATTTTCAGACTTACACTGGTGAGTGGTAAATAAGTGAACATATAATCAAATAAAACAATTCAAAGAGCTGCTCTGGTTTGTTTCTTTAATGTTCACACTGTACTTTGTAACACAAATGTCATCGTTTGAATCCATCTCACTGCATGTTGTGCTTCTGTAAAGCCCATTCATTTCGTTTACACGATCACCTGACAAAGGAGAAATGTTAAGATGATAATTCAACAGGCCAGCCTCGTGGCTTGAACCCACTGACTAGGGGGAGTATGCCATGATGTTTTACGATAGATGTAAACGCTCTGCAGGGGCTTGTTCTTTGTGTATTTGTGTGTGTTTGTGTGTGTGTGTGTATATCTCTACAAGATCACTGCAGTAACCTTGTAGAGAGTGCAGGCCAATGCCGACTGTGACACTGTGAGTCGTTGTAGTTGTTTTTTTTCATTTTGCACAAAAAGGCTTACACAATTCTCTTTATGTATGTATGTGTGTCTGTGTATGTCTGTGTGTAGGTGTGGGTGGGTGTGGGTGTGTTACAATCTACACTGTCCTGCTTGTGTGGAGTGAGAAGAAAACGTCCTGTACGGCTGGGAGGGGATGGGTTTTGAAATGGTCTGATGTCACACTAGTGCTGGTGGATTTTCAGCTGACAACCATTTGAAGTTTCTAAGAAACACAGAAACGCATGCGCAATAACATGCAAGTACACACATAAAGACAAGGTTAACATGCACTTTTAGTCCTTCAGGAACCAGGAAGTCCCCTTGTTGTTCATGAAACATCTGGAGCACAGAATCCCTGAATCCCACATTCCCCTGGCAACACTAAATCAACAGCCAGCCCACTGCCTGCCCTAATTGTCTGTTTGTTTGTCTGTGTTATGTGTGTGAGAAAGAGAGAGAGAGTGGGAAAGACTGTTCAATAAAGAGAGACATTACATCTTTGTTAATTTGTGAAATTTAATGTTTATGTGTAAGTGTGTGCTTCCCTAGAAAATATTGCAAAATAAAGTAATCCTGCACTTGCTGGGTAAACTTTTTAAATCAACAAATTTCACATATAGTTTACATCCAGCAGGATACTTTTTGTTATCCAGAAAGGGAACTGCACTTTCAGGTGGCCTTGCTTTTCTAAAGACTGAGTAGTTCTTACATTCTTACATCACTTAAATTTAAGTTCTATTAGTTTTTGGGTTTTGTTTTCAAGCCAGGGAGCAGATTATAAGTAACTTTTCTGCACTTTCATTCAAATGATTTTCAAAGAGCATTTTAGGGAGAGAACATGGTTTTCCATGAGTGGCCTGTGTGCAGTGGCAGGCCAAATGAGGCATGTCTGACCTTGGGAACATGCAGGCATGGAACCCAATGTCGTTTCCCTGTAGCCTTACCCCAGCCATCCTCTCTCAACCTCCTAGCAAAAGACCTGCCCATCAGTTATACTTCTTTACTTCCCTCAGAGTGAAAGAATAACAGTTATTTTTCTCAATCCTTGTTTACCTATGTGGCAATTTCAATAGCACATTAGCCAAAGAGTCATTCTTTTATATTATACAAGATTGGCCTCTTGTGCTCCTGACTCATTTCCTTTCATCCAAAAGGGAGTCCAAAAACAGTAACCAAAGCAGTGAGACATCTGAGACCCAGGATCATTGTGACGCATGGTTTGAAATTAAACCATCAACCACAAATTAAAGTGCTCTAAAATCTCATCGATATCAGGAATTTCCCTAGGTTTCTGCAGGGCTCAGGCGCACATTGGTAAAAAGAGGCTTTTGGTGCATGAATATGAAATGCGAATATCTGATCCTCCCACTGCCATTTGACAATCTAACAGCACATGACAGTTCTCCAGAATTTCTATCCAGTTGAACCTCTGTAGGCGTCATTTCCTCAGTGGGAGTTTATTCCTTTCTCACTCTCGATCTTGTCTCAGAATCATTTTTTCGGATGGTGAACATTTTCCAGACTGTCCTTTTAAGCTCATTATTGGTGACAAATGTAAATCTTGCCCTACTGACAGATTTCTACCTGGGTTTTTCCATTCACAGGCTACAAACACCCATAAAGCAATGCTCTTCTTACCTTTACTCTCTCCATTCTAAGAGAATATTTGATGTTATTAACATTTAATTGTCTGATACTCAAATATAGGATTACACCCTCTTTTTCAAAACTAAATTCAGAAAAAAAATATTGTATTACAATTAGCCCAATATGGTATCCTTTTGTTCTGCTGTGCAATAGAGAACTCTCAGCAAAGGTTTTTTCTGTTCACTTTGTCTAGGCAAAAATGCTTAAGTGCTGCAACTTGGTCTAATAGTAGGGAACATCCTGGATCTAATCTCTCTATTTCAGTCATTGCTTCATTGGACATCGTCTAAGGGCTCTTAATTTCTTGGAGAAAAAAGGAAGGGATTTTTATTGTATTTTGGAGCTTGCAGTAGAGCACTTGAATGTGAATGTGGTTGATGTATTGTAAACTGTCTGTGTTAAAATTTAACTGGTTGGAGCTATAAAACCTAGTTTTAAACATAATTTATATGGGAGACAAAACTATTATCTTCCATCTTGCTGTACATGATTATAAATGTTCAGTCAAAGCCAAGATTTTAATTCTTATAACACAATGTAACCACTTTCTGTGATTCAGTTGGAGGAATTTAATCCTAAAGTTGGCAGTTAGTGTTTTCATCTACATTTCTCAGAGCAGCATGTGTCTTTTTCTCAAAAAGAAAAAAACAACACTTCTTTGTATGGATCCTTCCCTAAACGCACTTAATACAAAGGTCCAAATAGGGGCCAAATTCACTTTTTTGCTTCTCCTGAGCAATGTGAAAGAAAGATTTTGAAGTAAGCATGAAAGTGCACCAGTTTAAACTATTAATTGTAGTATTTATTCCAAATGGGTATAGGTTAAATAGCATGTGTGACAGAGAGAGAGATTTTGAGAGAACTTTGATGGAGTCAGCAATTGCATGGTTAACAAAACCAAGGGCCAAATTCTCACAAAGCTTTTCTTGGTGGAAAAATGTAACTCAACAGCCACTCATATCATGAACCACACTTATTTCAAGGCACACACACAAATATATTGCAGTCATCCAAGAGCTACCATGGTTGACTTGCATTTTGCAAATCTGGCACATAACTGACGCCATATCCAACCATGTCTTTATTTAAAGGACATTTTATAATTGATTCTTCATGCTGTCAGGGACTGAGTAGCAAGACAAACGACACAGAATTTAGAATTCATGTGTATCCTGGCTGACCAAACTGATTAAACACAAGACGTAAGGGGTGGATAAAATTCAATAATGAAATGATATACACATAAATATAAGGTAATAATAATAAGGTGCAAAAGAAATAAAAATGAACAAGTAAATAAAGTTTTAACGTTAACAACAATATTAACAAACTAAACATTTTTCCCGAAATTCCCCTTTTCTTTAGTAGCCTCTTGGTACAGTCCCAGCCCAGGTGAAGGTATTTAACATAGCTCTTGGTCTTATGCAATGTCTTTCAAAAAATTATTTTTATGATGGTACTTGCTCAAATCATGACTTGAAGGAAAACTCAGCAGCTGGGTAATTTAGCTTGGCATTAAGACTGAAAACGGGGTAAAACAATTACCCTGGCTTTGACAAGAGGTAAGAAGATCTGCATACCAGCACATATGAAGCTCATTGATTAACACATAAATGATTTGTCGAATCTGTTCAAAAGCAAAAAGGGTAAAATCAACTGTTTGCTGTTTTTTGGGGGTTACTTACTTGATTGTTTCTTGGCTTGGATCAGTAACTTCCTGTACTCCTGGCCCAGAAATAACCAAACCAGAAAATTGCATTTTTTTTTATTATTTTTTTTTTTTATGACTAAAACAACAAGGTATAGAATATTAATTAATGTGTTTGAGAGGTGCTGCTGGGAAGATTTTGCTACCTTTCAATAGAGCCCGCCCAGTTGTTCTCCCATTTCCTGTGTTTGTGCTGAGCTAAATTAGCCACCTGCTGTATTAAATGTACAGATGGGAGAGGGGAATAGATCTCTCCGTGTAACTTCCAGCAAGAATGAGAACAAACATATTTCCTTTAAATGTGATCATATGATAGTTTTATGAATAAGTTCCTGCTGTTGTATGGTAAGTAAATTGAATTAATTCGGAGGAGATTGGATGACGTTAGAAGCATGGTATTCTGGAAAAACTGTTATCAAAATGCTAGTTGCTGTTTTATTGCAGCAGTGGTAAAGTAGAGGCTTAGATAGTATCATTTTTATAAAACTTCATAAATGGAATACAAGCAAAACTACTGTACCTTTAGGGAAAAAAAACATAGCAGTAATTATAATTTTAAATATAATTTTGGCCTCTAAATTGCTGTGGGTACATACTGTAAGCCTAGGGCCCATGCTCACGACTATTAAGTAAAGTCACGTCCTCATCTGTTCATAACCACATCTGAATCTGGTAAATGTCCATCTACCATTGGAGCTGGACTGAATACATTTCTCTCTTAGATGATCCTTGTGACTTCCATTTGAGGGCCTATAAAAGCTGGCTGTCAGCCACTACAGAAAAATGACTGAATTCAATTTGCGAGATGAAAAGGCATCTGACCTCAAAAGAAAGGGCCCAGAACAGGGCAGAGGACTCCGAAGAGAGTGGTACATGCATGTTTTCACAAGAACCTGTGGAGAGAAAAGGATGAATCATAGCGGGTTTGTGGCTTGCTAAGAGCTCAATTTGTGAATCGAACATCACTGTATTGTGAATGCATGTCTTAATGCACACCAAACAGCATCAGCACTGTAAATTCCTTTTAAGGTCCATTACAGTAGTTCTCTACAGACCCAGATTAAATGCTAGTCTAGTTTAGATTGCCTTCTGATTCATTCATAAATCATATGGTATTTAGCACATTTTTTCCTCATGTTCTGGGTAACATTGCAGGTTTGAGTCTTCACTACAGCTCTGACCCTCTGACTCATTATGTGCCAGCCCCCAGATCCTCAGTTGCAGGTCAGAAACCTTTCAGTTTCGCCTGTCTTTGGTTTTTGAAAACTGCTTTAAAAAATTTTATTATCATAGATATCTCCTGTTAATATAAACTTAAATTATATTAAAAATCTCCACCAACTAATCTGTTTTCACATGCATCATCTGTTGAAATGGCATCACTTAATAATTGATTTGATTATTTGCTTTTATGTTAGAGTGAAAAAAAAGTTCAGATCACATGAAACATTTTTTCTTTTTTACTTCATAGTAAAAAAGTAGAGAGATCATGAATGATTCTAATATAGTAATATTAATATTTACCGTTATTACATTAGAGAGTGTTTGACATTGTCACACTATATCACACCGTCTAAAAGACCAAGTCTTCCAAAATTAAACAACCAGAGAAAGATCATGGCTGAGGTTAATTTAAGTACTTTTTTTTGAGAACGATCATAGTACAGTACATAGTACATAGTACAGAATGAACAATAGTAAACAAGATTCTTGAACAGTCATGAACAGAGACAGTGTTGACAAAGGAAAGAAACAGACGTCTGCTACGTGAAAATCCTTTGTTTTGTCAAACCAGCCATCCACTCTGACCTCCACCTAATGTGGATTTTGTCTTTCTTTATACTACATCACCTAACTTCCCCTTTCACTCCTGTCATAATTACTATTCCCTTTAGAGGATGCCAAACAATAAAATGTTACCATTGGTTGTAAATAAGCTGCTCGCACAGACGACCTGTAGGGTTGTTTTTTTTACAGGACAGTCTCAGTTAAAGTGGAGTGAGAGAAAAATATGGGAAAGAGAAATCTTGTAAAAATGTCTACAATAAAATGACATAATTTATATTTTACCTTGCTCAGCCACAAGAATATACCTGGCAGTAAACTGTAACACCATTTGGAAAAGTTAGGTGTATATAATTCCTGACAAAGTATTTATGAAATGAAAATGCAAAACTTCTGTACATTGGACAAAGTTGGCTGAATATAGGGAAAAGGGCACAAAAAAAACCCCTACAAAATAAAACAAAAGAATAACCAGTCAATGGAGTTACAGGAAGTCATCCAATGACAACACATGATAACTCCTTCCAATGGTAAAGAGTGCAATATGCAGCTGAAAGCTGGTGAGTGGACCTTGAGATTGTTTTTTGTTTTGTCTACTTACTGTTTGCAAGAATTAGCTTTTAGGCTCAAGTATGAAAGAAAGCTCAAGTGAATTTCATTACCAATGTATCTTACATTCTTTTTGTTGGTCCAGCTCAGTCTTTAAGTTCTTAGGGCTTTGCTGGGTTTTTCATAGAACAGAGACGTCAAAGTTGCAGTGGCACTCTTTGACTTGCATAATCTGTCCTTCTGAATGCTGTTGACTATCTGTTGTCAAGAGTGCATTCCCCATGCTCTCTCTTCATCTTAGGGTTTTCCCAAGAAACTACTTTGGTTTCTCCTTTAATAATGGCTTCATTTTTTATCCCAGTGCAGATTCTGATCTTCATGAAGCTGCTCCAATTTCATTACTCATTATTGACACCGATAGCATTACAGAAATGCTTTATTGATTAATAGTTTTATAGTAGATGTTAGGTCAGTTGTGAACATTATGTGTATTTGTAGGAATGTAAGACAAAAAAGCAAGTGACACAAACTGAAACAGATTGAAAAAGAAAGAAGACACATGGATCCTGTTAAACCAAAGAAGAGTGTATATATTCAACAATGTGATTATCACAAACACTCAGTCAACAACTTGAATTCATTATGAGCACTTCTCTCACTCACAAAACTCACCATGGGCCCTACTTAGAGCATGGCAATTTCAGCCCGGGGGTTACAATAAAGACAGGGATATGTGACCTCCGGTAAGACTGGATGCTTAGTATAGATTTTTTCATTCTTCATATTATGACTCAGAGATTTTTTCCAACATTTAGTTTATGTTGTTTTATATGTAAACATAATGGTGCCAGTTGTGACAATCATTGCAAAGAGATGACAAGAAAAATTTCATAGGAATAAAAAAATCATTTAAAGAATGGCCAATGGAATAAGCCCTGTGAATATGATATGTAACAATCTTAAATTTTAATCTCTGTATGAAAATTAGACCCCACAATTATAGTGGGCCCCTGGTACTTAGACCCTATAAATGCAGTAAAACAAGCCCACTCATACACATTCTCTCTCTCTCTCTCTCTCTCTCTCTCACACACACACACACACACACACGCACGCACATACACACCTACCCACACACACACACACACACGCACGCACATACACACCTACCCACACACACACACACACACCTGTCCTCTTTGCTCTATCCTTGTAGCTGTGAACTCCTGTCCAGGCATTGAGTATTGATCTTACTTGCCCCCTATGCCCGACAGTCTTTCTGTCTCTCACATACTGAGTGCATGCATACACATACAGTACACAATCAGAGATACAACACATAAGCATACCCCGATGACTCCTATTTATTTCAGGATGATCTTTGCTTCAAAAAAAAAAGAAAAAGACAGGTAGTTAATAGTTGGTACCATTTGTGTCTGCTTTTCTTAACTTAACTCCTGGCATTTTTGTACAGTAATAAGTTTTTACCACTGTAAGTTGAGAGGTTATAGCAAAATCTCTACTGTCTTCTTTCTTTTTTTTCAATCAGTTCTCCTGACATATTACTCCACGGTGAATTTTATAGATGCAGCAATGAAAGCAGCTATTAATTTAGTGAGCGAAATCTATCAATCAAATTTAAGACCTCAGGACATCTAGAGCTCACTTTATATCAAATGATTGTGTGTTTAAAATCAAGAGTTTGCCAAACTGTGGGTGGCCAGTCACTTGGCCGTGGGGCAACAGATGTCTGGACTCCACCAACATGAACCATTAAAGTTTCACTTAGCATTTCCAATTAACCAAAAGCAGATAGAACACAATCTAATATTGTAGAAATAATGTTCTCAGTAAATTTCTGTATTTTTATGAAGACCTTTGTGTCAAAAAAATACATGCTAATTAAACTTGTGTTATTGGTGAAACATAATATTTGGTGCATGCAATGCAAAAAGAAAAGGGTTTTATTGACATCAATGACTACTTTAATTCTCTCTGAGCGACAAGAACACATGGGAGTTTTTAAAACAATTAGCCCTACTGAATGAGGCTCATTATGTGGTTAGAGAGTTCAGAGGAGAGGAAAAGGAAGAGAAAAGTAATATGGAGCAGTATGGAGAGACAGGGAGGAGAGTGGGGGATAGGATACAGGAATATGAGGCAAAGGATAAGAGTGAGGAGCAGAAAAGCAGGGAAATGACAGAGAATGAAATGAGGTGGAATTATTATCATATCGGAGGACGCAGGAGTGGTTTCAGGCTGGCGGAGATGAGGGAGGTTGAACCTCTACTTTATTGATCTAAATTAAAGGAGGCTTTAACTCTCCAAAGCAGGTCAAGAAAATCACCAAGGCATGGGTGTATGGAATGCATCAAACTGTGAAAAATACCCCACCCTGACACTCAGTTAGCCGAGACCCTAAGACCCCATGGCCCGATACAATCATACGCTGATGTCCAATCAGCCGAAAAAATCAGGTTTATAAATAAGGTATACAGCTACTTGGGACTTAAACTTTTAAAAAAATGTTTATACTAAAACGAAACAAGAAATCAAGGAGCACTCTTTGACAGGATCATTTGCTGATGGCAACATGGCCCCAACATTCCCTTGGGTAACTAAAGCAGACTCTGGAGAAGAAACTCATCTTGATCTTAAAGTTTTCAATTTAAGAAAACCAATCCATTCATGAAAAGCACAGTTGTTAAGAGTCAACATTGGCAAATGATTAATGCATTTTTCAATGAGACAAGCAAATTGAGGGATATTGGCTTTTCAATATTACTCATATGTGGCCTAACACAACTTTATCTTTCTTTCCATTTTAATGTCACATTTCCTTTATGAAGTGGCTGCAACCTAGTTTTTTAGGTTTTTATCATGAATAATTAAAACTTCAAAGTCTCTTGTAAGAAACCTGACCAGAACCTAACTCAGCCAGAAAGTAACGTAATCAGAGTATAAACGTGGACACACTGTAATGTCTGCAGCCAAGTTTGCAGTCAGTTTACCTTCAAATTTCACAGCCTCCTGTTTAACTAAACCTCTGCAGAACAAAATAGAGGTCTCCTGTTGCTTTTTTTTCATGCATCATCTTTAATCTAACTTGGGTGAGAGGTCTGTCTAGTCTCTCTAGCCTAAAATTTTCCACTCTATAATTCACAGCTATTCTTTCATGTGTGCTGATTACTGATTAGATTGTGTGTTCTGAATTTGATGCAGAAATAACTTTCACTCAATGCAATTTTGAGAACTTATTTCTGAACTCTAAGTTCACCTATTTATACATATCATGTTACATTCCTTGCTGAAATTGATGCTTTACATAGCACTATTACTGGCAAGCTGTGCGTAAATGCGACATTATAAATAAGCATGGTGCATGCTAGCAATCAGAAGCTGATGAAGTTATCCTGCTCAAACAAAGAGAATATCACATTCTTCAAATAAACAATTATTTCAGAGCAAAGTCTTACTTCTAGTTGAAACAGCTGTTCTTCTAACTTGTATGAATGATGAAAGGTGGCAAAAGATAATTCATTTCATTGTAATTACGACCCTTGAGTTTCTTAAAGAATGATTTTGCCATAGGTGAGTGTTATCATTTTATTCATTCATAAATGGCACAATGACAATGCACGGCCATAGTCCCATTTGTTCCTAATGTTTTGCCAGTATGCATGATCATATCAATGACGTGAATTGTGTCATAAAACGATTTCATCATTTTAGTACCAAAGAGGTTCGTGCTCTTGGAAGTAGAACAACGATCTTAAAAAGCTTATGGTAACTCAGACAAAACACATTAGACATAGTATCACCACTGGGGATTTGTGAAGCTAACAGAACTTTGTGTCAGCCAAGTTGTTCAAAGTATAATACTTTGTGATGCAATATTTTCTGGGGAAACGCATTCAAATTTAACATAATAGATAAAACTCTATAAATAGAGATAAAATTATGGTTTAGGGGCAAGGACAGGGTTAGGGCTAAGTGTAGGCAGTTTACTTTCAAACCCCTAAAAAAGTAGCTGAGAGGGGCAAGCAGCTGCCGGAGAGAGTTTGCCAGTAGGGAGTCATTAGCTATCTAGCAACGCCGCTAAACAGTACTGTAATGCATTTGGCAGAGTCAGAGCAGTGATGGCGTTGACTGCTGACGCACTGAAAGAAAAGCCTGGCTGCTTCTATGGTGCTGCTACTCTGCCCACATGTGTGATTCTCCTCTGGATGTATGAGACTTATTTCACTGAGACACACAACACTGGAGACACAGAATTTTTTAAAGTGTTTGTGAGGACTTTTATGACATGAATTATAGTTGGGTAAAATAAAGAAAAGGCCAGTATAAATATGTTCAACTGTAGAAGAGGAAATAAATGTGGGTTTTTTTTAGATTTGGTCTTGTCAGCAAATATCAAAATATTTGTTTTCGGGATTCATCTTCAAGGCCACTGGTTCCTCCTGAAGATATAAATCTTTAACAACAGGTCATGAATATGTTGTTTCATTTTTAAAGAAGACAAAGTCATTTTCTGGAACAGCTTGCAACTGTAGTTTTTATCAAATGGTACTCATACAGAAGGGACTATTTTCTCTGGCTGAATAATACACATTTTGTGCTCTAATGAGTATGTCCTGCAGTATGTATGGTGTATGTTGGAGAGATTCAACATAAACAGCAGTGTTTGTTAGTGAAAAGAAATGAACAGTGCAACATTGTGGCTTACTGATGTGGGTTTTTTTTAAGTTTTTGGACAACAAAGCTACAGAGGAAAAAAAACAGGCTTTGGATACACAGAACAACTACTTATTGGATCAGTTTGTGGTTGGTTTTGTTTTTTTCACCTAAGCCTCTTTTAAACAAAGATCCCACCAAATTGCTGTTAAGTAGACCCCTCATTATGCCACTTTGCTTGTTTACATTTAACCAATCAGAGCCAACATAATGCTATCCCATGGGGGATTCAAGATGGCGGATAATGACGTCTAACACAACAGGCATGACGTCAAACACAACAGCATTGGCAGGCTGTATTGAAGGGGCTGTAGTCTGCTGCCAGAATTATCCATGAATCCATCTGATAGATAAGTTCACCTATAATAAAGAGCAATGGCAATACAACGAACATTTTGTAACTTCAACGGAAATATCCATTTGGTCCCCAAATATCATCAGAGGGAGTCCAGCAGTGAACGATGAAACGTTAAAATAAACGGACAGAAAGAAAGACAGATTTTTCAATTCACCGGCCAGTTGGCTGCAACAGGTTGTCTCCAGTCCGCCAGATCACCGTGATCTCTTTGCTCCAAATTATGTATGTTTGCACATGCTGAGAAACATTTTTGTTGATGTACATAAAGATACGAGTCCTTATTCTCTCTCTTGTTCCGGTTGTACTCACCTACTGTTACACTCATTAACACAAAAAGTCTTCTTCCTTTCTTTTCCAAATCTGGGCTTGGCCTGACCTTCTGGGAATTCTGTATAAATTCAGATGGGTTGACTCACCTTTGGTATGCACATTTTCTCACAGCTCAGTTATTTACCAATGGTAGCATATAATTTCATTTTAAATTGTAAACTAGAGGGTGCGTCTTTGCTATACCAGTTCATCTACTGCCAGGTTTTTTTCCAAGAACCTGGTCTGACATTCTGGTCATAGTCCCAAAAAAACAATGACAAAGGATATAATGACAGTGAGGCCAAGGTAAAGCTCATGCTGTAACTTTGTGTTTCATACAATAGGGCTTCTGTTGGTCTCAATAAACTCATAGTGATAAAAATAAAGTATCCAAAAAGAAAGAAATAATAACCCAAACACTGTTGTTGTGGAGGTACAGTTAACAAGTAAAAGTGAGAGACAAACAGAACTCTTCATCTTACACATGAATTAGCATTTGTATTAGAATTATGACTTGAATCTTGGTATTATGTATTTTGTTGCCTTGCTGAGCAGTTGACTTGGCCAAGAAGAGTGAGAGTGAGAGAATGAAGTTCATTAATGATCAAGCAGCAAAGAATGGTTTTGCTGATTATTAAATAATAAATAAAATATTAAATTCGTTGAATCAAATCTTTGTAATTCAGTTTTTTTTGTAACAATAGGCCAATAATGCCCCCCCCCACATGTGGATATCTTTTTTTGCACATTTACATACATATACATACATACATTCCTCCTTACCTGTTCCAACAAAATAAGCAAAAGTTGATGAAGAGAGTATAGAGAACACTACCCGTTTTGTGCTGGTCTCTGGAGAGGAAGCCCATTAATGCTAAGCAACCCGTGGCTCCTTTCCGAATACAAACACACAAAGAGCTTTGACTTTCAAATAACACTTCCATTTAATAGATAAATTAAAACTAAATAAAGCAAGAACAGAAAATTAAAACAACAGTTGTTTTTATTTGGCACAACACAAAAGTGCTTTATGATAACACTGCCCATGACTAGTTTGGCATGAAAACGACCTCATAGTTCAATAGTTGGTCCCATTCATCAAAAACTTGAAGTAGAACCGCCCCTTAAAACTTTATAAAAATGTTGCCCATTTTTCTTTTGTCATTGCTTTGTGTGGGACTTTAAAACATACATAATATACAGATTTGTGCAGTTGTTTTAGAAATGGTTTTGGATTAAAGTTTTCAGTCTGCTTTGGCTTTTTTGTCCATTGTGTTAAGAACTCAACACAGGAGACATGACTCCATATGGTTTCAATAATACAAAAAAATTAGGCAATTAACACAAAGTTTAGCGAATACATTTTCTTCCTGTATATATTAAAAATAATTTTGTAATATATTTGTTGTTTTTGCATTGCTTGAGACATATGGAACCTTATGGGTTTTACATGTATATCAGAGGACATCTTAGTAAGTACACAATCCTATAAACCACAGAATGTTCTTACATAAATATGCTGGTTTTCTATCTAAGTACAAGGTACAAAAACACAGGTTCATCATATCTCATGAAATCAATAACTTATCCCTACAAATTGCATTTTTATTGTTGTTATTGCAGACAAAACCCCCAGCTCATAATTTCACATTGTTTGGTCAGATATACAAGTCACTGTCAGAACAGTCGAAAGCACAACAAATACATTTTTCCATTTTTTCTTATAAAAACATTAATGAAAATAAAGAATCTTTGGAAGCTAAGCAAAAAATAGAATAAAAATGTCTACATGAAAATGCATTGAAATACAAGGTAACAATAAGTAACGCCTACAGCAAAGGGCCAACAAGGCAGAGAGATCCAGCTTTGACTTGATAAAGAACTGTATATAAAAAAGGACACCTTTATATTTAATATCACAAACAGATCATAAATTATTTGAGACCTTCAGAATGCATCAGTCTTTGGACGGCAACATGACGCCTTGATGCATTGCAAAGAGAACCACTGAGGTATTTCTTAATTATGTCAAGCATCACACTGGACGACAGGAGAGACATAAAAGTGCATAAGAATTAAACTCATGTCTGCTCCTGGTCTATAGCAAAAACTGGGCGTACTTTATTCTATACTTCTGCTCCCCTCCATCAATTGTCCCTATTAACATCTCTATTAGCAGGTAGTACTTTTCCCACATAAGTTACGCTAATGTTTTATTCTCACATTTACTCTTCCCTTGCAGATCATTCAACACAATGCAAGGGAGCAGTACAGTCAATACAGTATGTGAAGGAAGGAATAGATCAAAGGCATGTGTCAGGGAAAAAAGAATCACAGAATCTTTGGATTGGAACACGTCCACTGTGTTTACCTGGTGGTTATCATTCATCTTTGTGCAACGAATAATACTAGTGTTAAAAGCATTTTGAAAAATACACCCATGATTCATATTTCAAAAAAGAAAAAAAGAGTCATTGTTTCTGTAAAAATAAAACAGTCCCAGCAGCAATGATACACTGTCTCTCTTCTGGTCAAATGTTTGCCTGGTCACCTGAGCTGGTGGAGATTACATCCACCAATTGGTGATCAGTTTGAGATTCTTCACTTGGAAACGTTGAGGGAACACTCCACTCACGTCATATGGGAATAAGTAATTGTTTAAGAAAAAAACCTTGGGAGTATCCACATATTCAAAAGAATAAATTTGTAGCCTAATAATACCACAACAGGATATTTCTGAGGATGTCACACCTTTTCACATTCAAAATACATGCACCACAGTGATTGATGCATTTTGATTCTTTTTAAACAGCAAATGAAACCCTGTATTGTCACCCTAAAACACAACCTATGACACAAATGACTGCACTAGCATGGAAATTTAGGAGCTGACTTAAATGACACTGACTTAAATGACACAAAAATGTCTTTTGCTGAAACAGATGCATTAAAAATAAATTTACAATGCATGAAGACTATAGGGATGCTGGCATCTTTCCCATATGAAATGAGTTCAACAAAAGAAAGAGGGCATCTCTCCACTTTAAAGTCCTTTCTGCAAATTTTCACTTGTAAATTATAATGTAAATTGATACTGTAGCTCTTCCTAAGGGAGATTTTAAAACACTGAACAGTGCACCGATGCCTCTACCTCAGAAGTAACAACGGAAACATTAAATCATTAAACACATGTGGTTTAAATTCTTGTGCATTTTTGTGTTTGTTCTTAATGGTAAAGTGGCCAACCTCAACATCTTGTACAATTAGGAACTCAATGCTGTGCAGAAATATACTTGCTGTCTTTTTTCTTCCATTTACCAGGGCCCATATATAGATTCGTTTCTAGTTAGGGTGTACAAACATTTCTTGGAGATCCAATATGCTCTGGAGGTAAAATATGTTTATAGGTCAAGTTAAACCCCAATGGGTGGATCCACAGTTTCTTTGGTTAAGTTGGTAATGTTAGACTGAAGCCCAGTGAAAATGACAAGGGTGAGAGGTAGCTAATATTACAAGACTGCTGCCAACTGCAGTATATGTAATGTTGCCATTCTGAGTTAGCTATGTTGGCTAGTTAGCAGATATTCAGCTCAACATATTAGGGCAAAAATAATTTAGGTAAGTAAATTAGTTAGCATGCTGATGTTCCAAAGTCATGAATTCTTTGGTCATGAACGACAAAAGAAAGCAACCACTGCCATTTATATTTGTGCCATTCAAGTGTGAATAAACTCCAGTTCTTTGCCCATTTTGGTTGATCTCATACAATTTTGCCTCCAGAGCTGCTCTCCATCAGAACAAAGCATTTGCATAACAACAACACTGTGTAAGGAAAAACAACCCAAAAAGAGAGTTCAGTGGTAAACAATGATTGTAAGTCATACGTCCAGCACCATATCATAGTGTGTTTCCTTCTTCCTCTTTCCACACTTATTTATGAGCACTGCATACAGCGTCAACAGTATGACCCAGTAACTGGCATAGACGACTGCCCCGATGATTAGAACAATCTTTTCTGATTCAGGAAAAGGTTTTCTAGTTTGCAGGATTACTGTGTAGATAATCCCAATGAAGAGGATGGTGAACCAAACTGATATAGGAATCAGACCAATGAAGTTCACCACTATTGTTTTCCTGCCAGAGGTCCCCCATCCAGACTTGTTGATTGTTGCTATTGCAAACATTTTGGCCGGCAACAGGCTTGACATGTACAGTACAGAATAGAACGACATGAACACCATGACAATGTTACCTCTGAGGCAGCTGGCGAATGACGACTTGATCAGTGCCACTGCCTGCACGATGAGTAGAAATAAAAGAATATTCCACAGCCTTCCTTGGTAGAAGAGTTGGATCGCAGTGGCGATGAGGAAAAATGGGAAGAAGCCTGTGATCACAGCCTCATAAGTCATCCACAGATGGTGCTTGTGGAACCACATGGAGTTATATAGCCACTCTCTGAAATACGACTTACTCCATCGAGTCTGTTGATTGAGCCACCGCAAGTATGTAATCGGCGTTTCAGTGAGGCACTTGGATCGTGCTGTGTATTTGGTAGCATACCCGAGGCTAAGAACTCGGTTTGTGAGATGACGGTCATCCCCGAAACTGCAGTGGGATCCCATGAAGGTCTGATTGTACCAGTCCTCAAGGAACTCGTGCAGGAGGGAGTTTCGGTACATTCCTAAAGGGCCACTGATGCATTGCACGCAGCCAAAGTAGGACTGGCAAGCCCGTTCAATGTTGAAGGCCATCCAGTACCGTACGCTGCTCAAGAAAGAGATCCATGACTCGTATTTGTTTAGGATCTAGGAAGGAATCGAAAGAAAAACAAAGTAGGAGGTTTAACATATTAATGTGAAATGCTAATTTTTAAATTCTGTCACTTTCAAGGATTAGGACAATATTCTCAGCTGTGTAACTAACCTGTACATCTCCTCCAACGCCACCAACCATTGGGTCTTCTTCTAGAACCTTCACCATCTCCACTGATGATGCTGGGTCCAGCATGGTGTCAGAGTCACACACCTTAGTAAAACCCACAAAATAAACAGTGAGGTACCTGTGTTTTAGGGTCAAAAGTCATCTTTTACAATCATGTAAAAGGACACACAGCTTGAGGATAGTATACAGTGCACTTTAACTGCCAGACCAGGCTTAAATCTTGTGACAAGTAAAGTCTCCCCCACTAACCTATGACAGAAAAGGTGGACATATTCTCTCTTGTGCCACATCCGCCTGGCGAAGTTAAATACAGGGTATGGAACAAGCAAAATCTTGTGCGTCCGATTTGAATTTTTATCATCTGAATAACAGCGTGGTCAGTGATTAATCCCCTGTAGCAAAGAGCATTAAGGATTAAGATTAATCACCACCCATTATCTTTCTGATGGTCCCTTTTTAGCTCTCTCTATTTTCTTCTATAAATGGTCATTTTCGTCCCTAACAAAAACAGGCGATTAAAACAATCATTAAGGCCAATCCCTATTAACAGCACACGTCTGTTATGGGCAAAGCCTGATGACGTCTCTCCTTTCTCTACTTATGGAAATGTACAGACACGAGTACTAGGTGTGTAACACTAAGTTCTTTTGAAAATCTCTGTTAAACAAAAGGTTTCTCGCAGGTTGTAGCCAGCTGCCGGTGTTAGACACCATCATATCAGAGAGTGTTTATCCTCAAAGCCTCCTTTTTGTAAGGCAGACTCATTAGAATAATTCTTAAATTATTACAATAATAAAGTTTCTGTTCAGTTTCACTCACTTCTCAAACTGTCTTTTTGTGGGCCTAACACCACCATCTGAATATTCCAGAACAAATGTGATAAGATGGCACTTGATGTTTTGGCAAGTTTGACAGGAGCTTTCAGTTTACTTTTACACTTATGCGAGGTTTGTATATCGGTTAAAGATTTTTGAGTAACAAGACAACCTTGACAAATACACTCAAAGCAGTGCTGAAAAAGCACATGTCTATAGACAAGGGAATGTTTAAATGAGAAAGTCTTCCAGTTTTGGTATTTAACATGTAACATTAATCCTAAACTTAAAATTGATTCAATTACAGTAGATCTTCTTTCTGTCAGTTTGGGTTCAGTCCAAAAGTAAAGGCCACATTGAAAGGTGCACTATGCAACAAAACACAGAACTGTAAACCTACTGAATATGTAGACAGATTATTTAGGCATAAAAGGGTGGAACACACTTTCAGCTTGCAGCTAATACATGTGGGGGGGTGCATTTTTTTAACCAAAAAAAGGATTATTACTTTATTACAAAGACCTTATAATTCATTGGACCTATCTATGCCAAACAATCCCGCAGTAAACGTCCTGTAATGAAAACAATCTCTCATTCTTGGTGCAGTTTTATACATAGAGATGATTCTGTGCAGATTTACACAATCATACATTGATAGAAAGAAAAATATTATCATAGAAAAGTGCAATTAATGTCACTATTTAGAATTCATGAATAGGTTTCAGGAAAAGGAGTTGAGTCAGTCTGCTGCATGCTACTACTCCACCCTTCAAATTGCTTATAGCCTTTGGAGCAACACAATTTAAAGCTACACTACATATTTTTGCTGAGCAAGAATTGCTATGGCTGCGAGTAACAACTAGGTGTGATTGCTAAATGCTGAAATGTTGTGTAACAGAAGCTCAGACAGAGAAGAATCATAAAGCCAGTAATTTGATTTTATGGTGTAACTGATGTCAGTTACACCATAATATCTACTTGCTAACATCTGCCACCCTGTGTTCTTTCTCTTGGTTCATGACCATACTATCTATCATCACAACGGCCCATATTTCCTTTAACATTTACTACATGCAGGATAAAAAACACATTTTCTGACACTTCCTCAGCCTGTTTTACCAAGCCTGGCAATGCTGTTACTGTTTGCAGTGCCTATTTATATTTAGGCCACACCACCACACAAAGTTAGCATTATAAGACTGTATTCACCAGTGAGACACCCTTGGGAACTGGCTTTTCTAAAGATATAATTTAAGTGTCATTAGCAAACACTGAGATTATTGTTTAACTGGTTTTCACTGATGGCAGTAATTCACTAAATAGCTAAATATCATACAGCTTTTAACCCTTCAGAAGGTTTGATCTGTCGTATTCAACTGTGACTTTAAGCTATTTGAGATTCAGAAAACAAACATGTACCAAATTTAACCTTTCTCTGACACAGTTTTGGGCCCTAACTCCTGAGTACCACTCACGTAGATGATGTAATACTCACCGCTGTGAAACAGATCTGTTATTGCACTTGGACATAAGCTATTGTTGCCTTTCTTCGCGCCACACTTCACAACACAATGCATACAACCGCCATTTGTCTAAAAGCAACACAAAAGCCTCTTTGTGTACCCCTTTAGCTTGGCAGAGCCCCCTTCTCCCTTTTCAGTCATCTCCCCTTCTCTTCCCTTTACTTCTATCTTTAATGCAAATTAGCCTGGTCTGCATTTCCCTCAGTCTAACTTACATTCTCCCCTTCCCTCCATCTTCCATTTGATGTCAGCTGTCCTTGTCTCACCTGTGTGTGTACATCTACACAGATAAACACACCCACCACTGAATGTTTTACCTGTTACATGATGGTGTCTAATTTACAACACTGATCCTCTCTTCCTTGCATCTCTCTTGTCATTTATCTGCCACTTTTGCATCAACTTTATTTCTCCATCCACCTATCCCTTCTTTCACCACTCTTGCATTGTCCATTGTCAACACTCTCTATTTCTATCCATTTCTTATTATTGGGCCTTACCTGCACATAGTCCACGCTCCTCCCCAGTGCCTTGAAGGCTGTATACATGACCTCTCTCTTCCCTCCCCACTTCTGCATGATGCACACACACTTGTTGTTCAACACCAGCCTGGAGACTTGCTTTAGGCTCTCAGCGTAGCTCTCATCCGTCTCCTCGGGCCCTCTGTTGTGATAGTTGCTCCGCCACACATATGTGGCCGATTTGTCCCATCCCATCACCTCTTTAAAAATCTCCATCATGTACAAGTCATCTTCTGCGTTCCCATCGATCACCATGATCACTTTGATCCCCGGGTATGTCAGCCTCTTCACCGACACCAGGCATTTCCTCAGGTAGTTTGGATCCTCTTGGTATGCTGCGATGCACAGCGCCAAGGATTTATTCAGTTTGATTGGCGTTTCTAAGGACCGCCGCATGTTTCTGTGTTCTAGGAGTGCAAAGAGGCTCTGGATAATAAGGTGGACAACCAAGATGGCTCCGTACAGACCAAATGACAGGTGATTGCGGGCTGTGGTGAAGAACTGGTAGCCCATGATGTAGGCTGTGGAGATGCCTACCAGGAGGGACACGCCGAACATAGTGGTCCCAAATATCCGCAGGTAGGTAAGGACTCTTTCACACTTCATCTAGGGACAAAGGAAAAGGGTTAAATTTAGTGATTGTGGTCCAAAACTATTATGATTGAAGTACTGTGTATTAATTGTAGGCCTGATTCCATGCAGTGCAATGAGTAGACTGAGAATCCTTAGCATCATAGTAAGCTTCATTTTCAGAGGAAACCTCCTACAAATATCTGTCCTTCCTATGGTTTTAAATGGAAAAATGTATAGGGGAAAATGCAGGGAAAATGAAAGACAAAATATTTATGTTCACAGTCATTTACAGTATCAAACCATCAATTTAATTATCAGGACAGATAAAAGTTTCACAAATGGAAAATGCTCATTCACAGATTTTCACCATTTTCTTCTATGGCACATACAACCATTTTAATTAAAACAAACTCAGGAAGAGAAAGCTTTAAAGTTTCTCCTTTTTTTACTCACTTCCTCCCCCTCTCCTTCCCTCTATCACTCGCCAAGATCCCTGACTAATTTCCAACAGTTGTAAGTGGCTAGTTGCTCCAACTCTGCTTTAGTGTGGGTGGGCGCACATTACAAGATATCTTGACCTAATTAAGCAACAATCTGGCTGCCCCTGCCCAATATTTGACCTCCAAGCCTTCTAAATGTTTGGGAAAAACAATTACAACAACTAAAGTTTTGAACATTTTCATCAAAGTAGCCCATGTATGGAAATCTCATCTTGACCATAAAGGATTATTATGAGTGTTTTCAGTTGGGACAGACGAGGAACATCTGTTTTTGTGTCTAAATTATGAGTGACAGTCTTTTATGAACATGGGCCCTGCTGCATGAAATCTTCAGCTCAAAATGTTAAAGTTTGTTTTCAGCCCTCATTACATTGCTACCACCATCTGTTTGGCAGACCAGCGGAGACCCACTCAGCGTGGCTCAGCTCGGCTCAACACAGAGCGGACCACCCTGTGATGTCATCTGTTTATATCTCCGTGGGAAGAAGAGGACAAGAGCTTTTTAGATTTTCTAATGCTGCACGTGTGCCTCTTCTCCTCTGCAACTCCCAAAGAAAGTACAGCATTAAGATTTTTGAGATAAAATACAAATATAAAGATGTACAGTAAAGAAAGGGTAGAGGGGTTATGACATTACATTGCTTTACACATTATATTGAAGGTGATTTTTTGCATAGGGAGGTTGACATTTGGTGCACATTCAGTGAGCCTTGAAAAAAATATATTTTAAAACATCATAAATCTTTACACATACGTTTTACATGTAAGTTAAGCAAGACATATAAGTTAGGACAGGCAATAAAGTCATCAAAAGAAGAGTAAACAAAGCCAAGCGGTGTTTATGTTTTGGCTAGAGTTCTTCACACCACACCTCTAGTATATACACAATACAGATGGATGGAGGGAAAGAGGAATACCCAGAGAGAAAAATGGAGAAAGACTTGAAAAGACAGAAGGGGAGAGGGGCAAAAGAGGGGCAGAGCTACAGAGAAGGAAAAGAAAGTGGGCAAAAGCAGACAACAGTGACTAGAAAGAAGACACACATACCTAGAAAAAGTGCAGTAGAGAAAATTGTAAGAAACTCAGTCACGGTGAACGACATCGAGAGGCTAAGTTAAGAGACAAGAATAAATACACACACACACACACACACACACACACACACACACACATACACACACACACACCCCTTGGCTCAGACTTAATGCCTTGCTCATTTGATCATTGAATGGGAAGGCCACAGCCAGTGTAGTAGGCCTCTTCTGGCACGTGGCGAGGTTCTTAACGTCAGCTGCTCATTTACAAGACCCCTGACACACACTATACACACACTATACACACACACAAATGCACATATAAAAACGTATTACGCTAGTGCAGAGAGAGAGAAAAAGAGAGAGAGAGAGAGAGAGAAGAGTGTGTATTTGTATGTGTGTTTGTGTGTGCGTGTGTGTGTGTGTGTGTGTGTGTGTGTGTGTGTGTGTGTGTACACACACATTTTTAATTGTTTTAAGCTCAGAGCGCATTCCACCTCAGACCTCCTATAGTTTTTGCATATATCTGTATGGTGTGTATATGTGTATAAGGTTTTTACAACTATATAAGGTGGTACAGAACAAACTCCTTCACCCTGTCTCGTTACATCAGCTTAGAGGGAACACAGCCACTGCTTAGGGAAAAATGTTTTACCATAAATCTGCCATCAAAATATACTGTATGTACCTAATAGTTTTGGAATAATGTTTAGTATTAAGAAAGGAGGCAATGTAATCTTACGATATGGTATCCTCATGACAGTTCACCAGTATATTATAGGTCTAACACAGACTGACACATTTACACCCACTGGGAATTTACAGTTTCCAATTCACTTTTCAGACTCTGGGAGGAAACCGGAAAACTTGGAGGAAACCACTACAGACACATGGAGAACATGCAAACTCCACACGCTGTTTGATACTTTTTTGTCTGTTTATTTATAATCTGCACTTTACTGACATGGCATGCTCACTCCGACAAAAACTCTGTGGTCAAAGTGCCAAACCAAAACTGTGAAATCCAATTCGGGTCATGTTCCACTGACATAAACCCTCTGCCTCTCTCTCATGACAGACCGATGAAGCATTTTCAAATGCAGTTGGCTTGGGTATTCTGTGATTCAGCGCAAAAAGACAGATATTGACACGTGTTAGAAAGCTTTGCTCTTTGTAGCATCTTATGTGCAATTTTGGACGTGCAATCAAATGCAGAGGCCAGACTACAGTTAGCTCAGGCTGCAAAAACATTAATGAAGAGAAAAAATCTGTCATGATGGTCATCAAAAGTTGCGCCCAGCCCCGAAAAATAAAGTCTCTAATCAGTCGAGTATTTGAGATGTCATCGACACGTGGATGAAGTCACGTTAGAGCAGTATTTATGTGTATCTACACGTGTCAGTGTATGACATGTATCTAGGTGTCATTTTCACGTGAGGATGATGTCACCCTAGCTGTATGTTTGTTTTCATATCGTGGCACATGAGATTGATAGAACCTCGTCGATATCCCTTGGTCTTGTGTGTGCATGTGAGTCCGACCCTATGGTGACCTTGGTTTGTATCGGTCTCACACTGACGTCATTAAGATCTCTTGAGTAAATCTTCATGACAGATTTTTTGTCTCCCTCTGGTTTTGTTGCAGATATAATATTACAATCATTTTAATTCTTGCAAGGACAGATGATAGATGGTGGGTTAGCAGTGAGTGAATGAATGAATGAATGAATGAATGAATGAATTTTGTCTCACTAACTTAACTGTGTCCTCTGGAGAAAATCCCATGGGGCTCCATCGGAACTAAAGTCACTGCTACTGAGATTAATGTTGGTAAATGTACTGTAAGAAGTATGACTATCCCATTTAGGAAAAGCTATTGTTGTCTGAATGAGTAGCATCCCAGCTTGGCCTATTTGCTTTCAGAGTTGTGATAAGTTTGGTGTGTGCCTGTGCAGTTATCTGAAAATAATATATACCCCAAAGTCAGTTAAGGGACACAATTCTTTGTGGATATAAAAAAGAGGCGTTCATCTCAACTGAGTACCACTCATCAAAGTTTGGCATAGAAGTAGAGTCTCATCCATTCTGGGGAAGTATTGGTTTAGTTAAGTCAGGAGAACCACCACATGCTTTAATAGCCCTCATTTATGTTGCATAACAGTGGGTAGCTGTCCAGATACATATGTGGCTTCTCTGTATAAATGTCTGGTCTGTGCAGAGCTGAGATAACATAAAGCTTACATCTTTATGTTAATGTGATTCAGCTGTCACTGCTGGAAGTGTAACGTTCACAAATCCGAGGCTCTGGCCAGATGAGCGCTGTTCACAAATCAAACTTTAATGTTGCTCTGAAGAGCTCACACCTGTGGCTGGTATATGCTGGGCAGTATATGACTGTGGAAGGTCCATTATTTAATAAAAACTAAGGGCATACTTACGACAATGTCGTTATCTCTATCAATTTACAACAAATACATGCGAATGAAGACATACTGTATTAATCATATTTATAGTTTGCTAAATGCCTGTTACTGCTGATCCACTGAAGAAATACTGGGCAGAGTTTATCTTATTACAATGACAGTGTTGGAAAAACAGATGGGCTGAGGCCATACACACCTTTGAAATCTCAAGTGCATGACGTTCTGCCAAAAGAAAAAGCACACATGCAAAAATGGTGAGAGACATAGTCTGGAACCTTGTAAGTAATGCACACACAGTAAACTTTGTGTATGCATTATTGTGTGTGTGTGTGTGTGTGTGTGTGTGTGTGTGTGTGTGTGTGTGTGTGTGTGTGTGGGTGTGCACATGTGTGTAGGTATGTTTGTGTGTGTATGTGTGTGTGTTTTAGTTTGAGCTGGGCAGGGCTGGAAAAAACCAAGATGCATTAAAAAGCCCTGAATGTGGAGATGGCCCTCATGACAGTTGTAGCAGGATGCAGGAAACGTTCTCACGTTCCTCAGTAAATGATGAGGCAGAGGAGAGGGCGCAGCTGGGAAAGACCTGAGAGTGAGCTGCTATCTCAGGCGAGACACACAGCACAGGACAGGATCCACGACGGCTCACTATTTCCCGCTTCCCTGCCTGCTGCTTTTTCATAAAGTTTACTAAACTCATGATATAAATTTCTGTGTTTCATTGATGGTTTTTGAAAAATGGCCAAATCTTGGTCAGATAAGTCTACAAAGATAGTGGGAATTAAATGGTGGTGACAGGAAGAAAATATGAACATATTCACATGACATTAACAAATGTCCTCACGGTGACACTGTAATTTTCAATGTTTTATATACTGCAGTCAAATGGGTGCTGCACTGTTCCAGACAACTTGCTCGAATATGAATGAAACTCTACACTAAAGGAGCTTAAGGATCATGTAGGTCTTCAAAGACACCGTTAAGATGTTACTGACACTTCCCTTTTTCTCCTCCATCTCATAAACTCCCCATGTGGTCACAGAGTGCCGTTGTTGTGGGAGCACTGTCATCACATGAACCAGAATTAAACAGTAACACCACCCGTTGGGCTACACTGCACTTCCCCTTACATGATTGGAATCAGGTGGACAGGGCCACAACTGGCAAAGGTACAACTTTTAAAGGGAGTTGACTTTTACATTTCCCTTTTCTTTTTTCTCCAACCGCAGCTGTCTCTTTATTTCCTCTCCAGTATGCTATTAGAATCAGGTGTGATAGGGCTCTAACTGGCAAAAGTGAAAAAGGTTATACCATCATAGTAGAGTGTTTTGTATTACTCTACATCAAGTTCTTCATTGTTTGTGCATCATGTCATTCTTTTGCCACATCATTTTTTATTTTATTTATCTTAAAAACTGAAGATGAATGAGGTAATAAAACAGTGATGCAAATACATTCTCAGTTCTGAAAGCAAGCTAGGCTGTTTGGTATTTTGATGTATCCTCTCTCTTTGACTCATCTGGCATTATTGTGTGTGTGTGTGTGTGTGTGTGTGTGTGTGTGTGTGTGTGTGTGTGTGTGTGTGTGTGTGTGTGTGTGTGTGTGTGTGTGTGTGTGTGTGTGTGTGTGTGTGTGTGTGTGTGTGTGTGTGTGTGTGTGTGTGTGTGTGTGTGTGTGTGTGTGTGTGTGTGTGTGTGTGTGTGTGTGTGTGTGTGTGTGTGTGTGTGTGTGTGTGTGTGTGTGTGTGTGTGTGTGTGTGTGTGTGTGTGTGTGTGTGTGTGTGTGTGTGTGTGTGTGTGTGTGTGTGTGTGTGTGTGTGTGTGTGTGTGTGTGTGTGTGTGTGTGTGTGTGTGTGTGTGTGTGTGTGTGTGTGTGTGTGTGTGTGTGTGTGTGTGTGTGTGTGTGTGTGTGTGTGTGTGTGTGTGTGTGTGTGTGTGTGTGTGTGTGTGTGTGTGTGTGTGTGTGTGTGTGTGTGTGTGTGTGTGTGTGTGTGTGTGTGTGTGTGTGTGTGTGTGTGTGTGTGTGTGTGTGTGTGTGTGTGTGTGTGTGTGTGTGTGTGTGTGTGTGTGTGTGTGGGTGTGCACATGTGTGTAGGTATGTTTGTGTGTGTATGTGTGTGTGTTTTAGTTTGAGCTGGGCAGGGCTGGAAAAAACCAAGATGCATTAAAAAGCCCTGAATGTGGAGATGGCCCTCATGACAGTTGTAGCAGGATGCAGGAAACGTTCTCACGTTCCTCAGTAAATGATGAGGCAGAGGAGAGGGCGCAGCTGGGAAAGACCTGAGAGTGAGCTGCTATCTCAGGCGAGACACACAGCACAGGACAGGATCCACGACGGCTCACTATTTCCCGCTTCCCTGCCTGCTGCTTTTTCATAAAGTTTACTAAACTCATGATATAAATTTCTGTGTTTCATTGATGGTTTTTGAAAAATGGCCAAATCTTGGTCAGATAAGTCTACAAAGATAGTGGGAATTAAATGGTGGTGACAGGAAGAAAATATGAACATATTCACATGACATTAACAAATGTCCTCACGGTGACACTGTAATTTTCAATGTTTTATATACTGCAGTCAAATGGGTGCTGCACTGTTCCAGACAACTTGCTCGAATATGAATGAAACTCTACACTAAAGGAGCTTAAGGATCATGTAGGTCTTCAAAGACACCGTTAAGATGTTACTGACACTTCCTTTTCTCCTCCATCTCATAAACTCCCCATGTGGTCACAGAGTGCCGTTGTTGTGGGAGCACTGTCATCACATGAACCAGAATTAAACAGTAACACCACCCGTTGGGCTACACTGCACTTCCCCTTACATGATTGGAATCAGGTGGACAGGGCCACAACTGGCAAAGGTACAACTTTTAAAGGGAGTTGACTTTTACATTTCCCTTTTCTTTTTTCTCCAACCGCAGCTGTCTCTTTATTTCCTCTCCAGTATGCTATTAGAATCAGGTGTGATAGGGCTCTAACTGGCAAAAGTGAAAAAGGTTATACCATCATAGTAGAGTGTTTTGTATTACTCTACATCAAGTTCTTCATTGTTTGTGCATCATGTCATTCTTTTGCCACATCATTTTTTATTTTATTTATCTTAAAAACTGAAGATGAATGAGGTAATAAAACAGTGATGCAAATACATTCTCAGTTCTGAAAGCAAGCTAGGCTGTTTGGTATTTTGATGTATCCTCTCTCTTTGACTCATCTGGCACTGATTTCTTTTTTGTGAATGAATAGAGTAGAATGCAACTGTACTATAGAGAAGGTGTTAGAGAAAGAAGGAGAGAAGAAGAGAAGTTGAAAAACAGACTTGGCGGAGGATGACGATATTCTGTAAGAAAAGAGAGAATGTGAGTTGGAAGAAAATAAATTTGGGAGAGAGGGATGGCAAATACCAGAGAGGGAGGTGGAGGGAGACTTGAGGTATGGTGGTGGACTTGGCTCAGTTCACTGCCAGCTGAGGCACTGGAGTTACACCACTATGGCAGGCTCAAACACTCTCAGCCAAATTGCAGATTCAACTCAGTTAAGGGCAAATCCCTCTACTGCCTTTCTGCTGTCATAGTATTTATCTGATTTGGTCCTTATGCAACATTTACACGGTAACAGCAAATGTGATATTTTAGCTTTTTGCGGTCATATGAAAAAGAAAAATCTCGGTGTTTGGTTTCTCCTGCTTCTAAAAGCCTGTGTTTTAAATTTTTTCCCTTTTTCACGAATCCAGTCTGTCATCCATCGACCCCACACTTTCTCTTTCTGGCGACAGACTTTTATCAGCAGTGCTCTAAAATAACTGGATTCTTTCCTGCATGGTAAAACATTCTATTCATAGTAGTCAGTATTATCATGGCTAATTATGGCTAGGAGATAACAAAAACCCACAATGGATAAATCGAAAGATGTTTGGAGCTATTAAGGAAGGAAGAAAGGACATGACTAGGATTCAGACTTTAACTTTTGGACCACTGGAGATTTACCACAAGATATAAGTAATCTCACCACTATCATAAAAAAATGGAAAAGTGAGGGAGCAAACTAAATCTGCTTGCAGGTACTCAAGCACAGCTTACTTAATGCAGCTCCTGGGTTTCTTCATGGTGTACTGTAACTCCTGGACCATTGAATTAGCGTTTAAATCACTCTTCCCTGCGAGACTCTATGAATCAGTATGAGGTAGCAGGAATCCGAATTTTCACTTTTACAGGCTGGCTACAGAGCTGCTTTACTCCTACTTTACACAGCAAACCAGGAAAATACTATGACATTAATGCAGAATAGACAAGGTAGGTGGAGATGTGTATTTCCACTAGCTTTGGTAGTTATACCCTGCCAGCCCTAAGGCCCTATACACTGAGGGACCCTTACTGTGAGCAGTAATGGCACGTGAGACTTGCCATGAGTCCTAATGGAGACCAGCCGTGGAATGCCCTCCTCTGTTGAGTTGAAAACTGCTCTGTGTACTGTGTGGAAGAACATTCTGCAGCACTGATGAGTCTGCAATAAAACTATACGCCTGTGTCATGAATGAGGAGTGCAAAAAAGTTCCTTTTCAGTTGGTAGAGAGGAGCTCCCTCCAGTATGTTGGTATTAGTTTGTGTAAACACAGACAAAAGGTCTACACATACTGATGATGCAAAGAAGATATGGTCCGCATCCATTGTTTGAAGTTTACATATGAATTGCAAACTAAATAAGAGGTGGAAATAACAATTAGTGTGGTAGCTACTGTGAAAGTTCCCCCAGAGGTACAGTGATACTTCTCCTTGGATCATCAGTGTTTCTAACAATAATGCATCCAACATCATTGATACCATATGTTATCACAGACAGTGGCGTACATGATTCATCATTCTTTTCAGATGGACATGACTTGGGTTCCAGGTTGTTCTACTGAATATTAAAATGCATCATGAAACGCTTGCCCATGTCAGTAGAAAGTACATTGCATGTGCAGGATGGAAACTTTAGTTAACATCATAGATTAATGTCAGGAATGCTCAGACATCCGACTCAAAGATTCCTTGTGTGGGCTTTACAACAGATGGTCTCCACGAACTGAGAGGTCAGAGTAGGCATCTTAAGGAAAACAGTATTCTAAAGGAGTGTGACAGATGTTCATTTGCATTTGTGTGTATACTGTTTTAGTGGGTGTGTGAGAAAGCTTCAATGCCAACAGCTAGTAACAAGTTTGCATTTTTTTATTGTATGTATAGAGTGTCTTGATGGAACCTGTAACACATATTTATGCTTCTGATATCTGGCACATTACTCTAAATAAAGGAGGGAATAAATACACAGCTGCACATTCTAAGCAGTTACATGTCAGCCACCGCTAGCCCATCATTTTCAATCATTTCTAGATAATTGTCGCAAACGTGACGGCCATTGAGCGTTCACATGTGCGCAGAGAGTGGTCTTTCACATTAGACGTCAAATTACGCGCTCCAACCACGAGGCATGATGAACGTGCCCAGTTCCTGCCTTCCCATTGGCTCGCACATCTCAGAGAATGACGATAACCTAGGGACGTCATCATTTGAGTTTATTCTCAGGCTTTAGTAACTGAGTGAGTCAAGACTATGTGAAATTTTATATCATTAGAAGAGTAAACTCCAAAAGTATTTCGCACACTTCCGCAGCTGGCACAGCTGGGGTGGTAGAAATGCAGATGTTCGTGCCAGTTCAAGCAAATGAAACTTTTTAAGAAACATTTTTTTTCTAAGTTTTGATGTGTTTAATAAATATATCATTATGCTGAAGGGGAAAACCCCCATTGCTTTTAAACTCCAAACCCTTCAGAGATGCTATTTGCGCTTTACGCACGACTTGTTGAGTCGCATGGATGGATAGAGACAGAGAGAGATAGACAGAGAGAGAGAGAGAGAGCGACAGCTGGCATGCTTCTCAATTTGAAGCATCACTCCCTTTGTGATTTCAAAAGTTAGACAACATCCTTATAATTTAAAAGTGCAAACAAACCTTATACATCACATTAAAGTATCGATATAAGAGTTTAGAGCATCAACGTGTACATAATTATAATTTGAATGCGCTTAATTAGCTTCCAGACCACTTCTGCATAAGCATGTCTGGCATCCAGCATGTCTGCTGATGGAACATTCATGATTGTCTGTCCTCAAACGATCACGGGCCCCATACCTTGAAAACAGCTGATGTCCCCTCGGTGGTCCTTAAGAAAGGATGCGGTCAACTCCAGCGGCTCTGGTACCGCTCCACGGAGAGAAAAAGTCTTGGCAAAGTTTCAAGGGACACTTGTTGAGTAGTGACTCTCATGAATCCGCTCAAAATGATCCTCATTGATTTAAAAAAAAAGGAAGAATCGTGCTCAAAAATATTCACGTGTGCTTATCTTCTCTAGTTTTTTAACAGTCTGGTCTGCCACTATTAACTCTGCACCACAGACATCTAAGGTGTCCAAACACAAACTTCGGGTCAGGAAACTTTGGCATCATTCATTTAAAAAAAAAAAAAAGTATAAATAAAAAGTAGACTATGGAAAAATGATAAACATTCTTCTCCGCCAAGTTCTCACAGTTTCATTTATATTTAAAAGTTTTAAAAATTAACCAAAAAAGCCATCACCTCTGGCAGCGTCAGTCATATTCAGAATAGGAAAAAAGAAGGTTGCAGCAGTGACTCTGATAATCAAATAGGAGTCAGATAACTTGTAATTTTGCTGCGTGGAGGGGTATGCAGGTAAGTATTTCTAAAGTTTTCCCAAGCATCCGAGTTACACAGAGCGCACAGAAGTGGCCAAAAGTCTTTCTGTCGCTGTTTCAGCTGTCTAATTCCTTCCAGACGACTGTGTTTGTGGAGCCTCCTTTATGACTGCTGCGGCTCCAAACCCCTTTTACCGGGCTACAACAGATTGGCGTGTTGTTTTAATAAGAGGGGAAGGTATTGGGGGTATAAGGAGGAGGGACGGGGAGGAGAAGGAAGAGAGAGAGAGAGAGAGAGGGAGAGAGGGAGAGGGAGAGGGAGAGCAAGGGACTCACTCATCCAAAGTCATTCAAACTCCTGAGGTAGCCCAAGAGAGAGAGAGAGAGAGAGAGAGAGATAGACTTACATTGGCTGTCCATGCCCCCCACTCAAACCTGAGAGCAGAGCAGGATTATGGCATGTTCCTGAGAGGCAGTTAAACCTACACGTTTTGTCTTTAATTACCCCCATGCATAGTGTGAAAACTGGCACAGATCAAATACTTTAAATGCTGGATTTAAATTGAGCCTGTGTAAATTGCCTGGCACTTACAGCGACGACTATGATCAGACAAAAAAAAAAGAAATAAAAAATCACCCGATGAGAAGGTAGACAGCGTCAAAAAAACCCTGGAGGCAGAGTAAGAATCCCAACAGTCATCTGTATGAGAAATGCTCATACGCACGTCTAAACTGGAGCCTGGATGTGATGGAATTTCAGTCATTTCATTGATTCACAACAGCGCAGTTCCACACTTTGACCAGCAGGCAGTGCTATGTAATACAGAACCCGGAGTCAGGGGTGTCGATTGTACAGTAGCTCCTCTGAAGGGAGATCTGAAGCGAATATCCAACCAAAATCACGACTCATGTTACTCCCGAGACGACATGAGTCAGTCAGTGGTTGCCATCATCACCAGGAACTCCTCCACAATACCTGGTAAGCTCCAAAGTCAGGGAAACAAAAGACACAGTCCAGTTCAGCTCACATCTTGTGTTTCCAAATTTCATCATTTTTAATTGTTCAGATAAACTGAGGGAACACAATTTCCTCTATAGAGTGAAGAAAAAAAAACCACCACCATTTAACTATTTGACAATATATCGCCACAAAGCTGAAATCAGGGCTAGTTTTCTTAGAATATAAAGAGACTGACATTATGGTGATAAATGTTATTCCAGGATAGTGATAAACCAACAAATGTCTCCAGCTTTCTTCTCATTTCTGAATCGTCTCTAAATGCTGTTTACTCTATGAATGTACACAAGCAGGAAATTGGCTATATAATTATCATAGTCAAGCCTTTTCATGCAGGAATTCTCATTAAGGTAAAGATATTTTTAAAAGTCAGACATAACAACAAATTACACATATACAACATTGATATAAGACACACTTATAATGGTTGTCACAGACAGGGACCCACATATTATAGCATTTAAAAGTATTATTGAATATATCAATAAGTAGAACTTTAGGTTTCTAATCCTTATCAGTTTCATGATATCAAGCCCCATTTTCTGTTTTTTTAATTTATTTTTTTAGTAACAGCTATCCAGTATATTTACATTCTGTTATTACAATATAGTCATTTTTAGTGTTAGTGGTGAAGTCCATCATCCTGTGATGGATTCAAATTTGCTTCACGGGCACAAGGGATTCACAGGAAACAATGCATGTATGTAATCCAATATTACTCTTCATTTTATCCGATTGATATAAGACTCAGTGTCTATTGTTCACTCTCCTGACACCATATCAGAGTTTTATTAAGTTACTGTTAATACAAACAGACGAGTTTCCTCTTTTGCTAGTTCACATTCTAGGGTATTAGAAGTTCATATTCAACTGGTGAATACACACTGAATAATGTGCGTAGTAAATATGACTGTTTATCAAAAAATGCATCTAAACAGTGATGAATCATGAATGTATCAGGAAAGCTGGATGTGGTTCCACTACTCAGCCTTGCTACCCAATTTTTCCTAGTGGCCATGCACTGTATTGCAATTAAAAATCCCTCTGCACCTCAAAAGCCTTTTCCATGTAGACCACCGTTTTTTATGAGACATCAGTAAAGCTCTTAACAGGAAACCTCCATGGCTATTTTGTGGAGTTATTCCATTATGGATCAAGGGTCTGATGATAGAGGACGTTGTATGTTTTACGGATTGTTAAGCCTTTTGAGGCAAATTTTTTAGTCATGATTTTCGCCTATATATTTACAATAAGCTTGACTTGATTTGAGAACATTATCATGAACCCAAAGGTTTGGCTTACAATGATGTGGTACATAAAAGGTCAAAAACTCGTCTGATAATCATCCTTCCTGTGAAAAGTCACATTCTGAACATGACTTATATGAGCCGAGGTGATGAATAGAAATGGGGCCCATGGTAGAAACCCCCAGGAGACCTGCATTGTTTATGTATGGTGCAGTAAAAACACAAGCTTCCAAGTTTCCAAGCTCCAGTGGGTCTATCCCCAGCTGTGCCAGCTAGTGAGTGACATTATTGTCACAGGGGGCAATATATTGGTTAGGGCCAAATGATTCCCGTACTCTTTTTTTTTCTTTTGTACAAGCTCATTTGCACATGTATTTATTTAAACAAGGAAATACACAATTACTTGCAGACTTAAAGGCTTCCTGGAAGTGGGTGTAGAGTTATCAGTATAGAACAGAGATGCTGTTGGCATCAAGGGAAACTGTCAAATTGAGGGTCTTTCTATACCATTATGAGGTACTCAGATGATTGATTTATGCTAAATTAAGCTCATATCACATGATTTTTTTATTCAGTAATTTTTCCTCATGTATGTTTACTGCACTGCTTATAGCATCCACTGCAACGTCCGTTTTTTATTAAGTCTTTGCTATTATCACATTAGAGCCAGAAGTATTCCTAACTGAGCAGGATTGACAAAAAACAGATTTATGTAACTGTAACATCATGAATTTTTAAGCACATCTTATCAGGACAGTGGAATGATAGCTCTCATCCATTATGGCAATTCCCTGAGCATTCGTCATTTCATATTATATGGTAACGATAGGCACAGCATGGATTACATAATTTGTAGTGTATTTTCAGTCTAATTTACTGTGAGCAGAAGTTAATCTCCTTCCCCTTTGAGGATAGTAAATCACATTATAGCAACATATGAAGGCTTCCTGCTCACACATTTTACTGCCTGTTTTAGAATTAGCAGTGCATTTCACATAGAAAACAGAAAAGGTTGATGGGAGCAAATGGCAACATCTGATCATACAGATGATTGAAAAGAGGTTTTGCTCAATATGCAACAATATCCATCATGCACTGTGGGATAAGAACTACAACCAAGTGCTATCGCTTGCATTGATGGTTTGTCTTTTATATTTGCACTGAAACAGACAATGCCAAATGCCTATAGCCAGAAATACACATTCTATGTTCTACATTCTATGTCTACCACTGTGAAACTCTACAGGCAGGAAACAGCAGCCAAGCATAGGGGAATATAATGAGCAATTATCCTGGGAGGTATAGTTAGCTGTGGACCTATGTTCACAAAACATGTCACACTGTCAATCTAAGGTTTGTTTTACTCTGCCTGGCCCAGTGTAGTGACCTGAGATTGAACACAAGTCCCCCACACTGACACAACCACCCCTCAACCTAGGTGTACATCAAACTTTAGCGGAGCAAAGGTCATGGGCAAAATATAATGCAGTTTGTTCGAATCAGCAGGGGAAAATCTGAAAGGGGCCAGGATTGAATGAGTGATGCTCCTTTTTGACAGTTCCTTTTCACTGATGGTGAAGTTTGCTGTCCTTCTCCTGTTGAAACGGTGAGGATCCCAGGGTGCATCTACCACACAGGGATCACTGATTGTATGAGTGCACAAGCAAAAAGACGTGGCCAAGGCGCCGCAGGATGTTCAGGTCATAGAAATTACATTCAGATATTTAGGACGAAGACTGTCTCTCTCAGCCGTCTTTGTCAGTGTGTTCGTTCTTACTCTACCTTCAGGTGTAAGATGAAAGGTGGCAGGTTAGTCGTGGTGTTGAAAACACTGTAGCCAACTGTCTTCTGCTGCTGTTCTCACCTTGAATATTGTGCGTGGGTTTGTATACTGTCTCACTCATCTTTAAGTGACCTCTTTGAAGTTAAGCTCTTTAAACCTAAGACCACAAGTAACATCTCTCAGCATTCTTTTGGGGATGATGCATTTGAATAGATCAACATGTGCAGACTACAAAAATAATGGATAAACACATTACTTTTGGCAAACTGTTTTAAACATTTTTACTGTTGGCTAACTATTTCTACCATTTATCCATTTGTTTTGCCAATTTATTTTAACTTCTATCCACTAATTTCAGCTTATTGCTCAGACTTCTCTGCATTGCTAATTCCTCTTTACACACTCTCAGTCTTAACACACGTTGTTCAGCTGTTAGAACTGACTCAGTACGGGAATATGTGTTTTTAATCAAATCCCAATTTCTACCCCCTGGACTTCAAGTGCCCCCAGTTGGGAATTGCTAGTCTAGAATTCCCTTGTGCTGTCACTTCCTATGACCTCTTTTGTACTTGTAAGAAGGTCAAAGACTGGATGCTATAATTGGCAAGTCTCCAACAGTGTAATTTGAATTATCTCACATGTTGTCATTAGTTTTCTGGATATTACTGGATTTATGTCAGGAGGCATATATAAGCTTGTGTATTCAGAAATAAAGTATTTTTGGCATTATCATTCATTTGGGTTTGAAGTGGGTCAGATATTTAAAAAAGAATACAAGTCAAAGGCAAGAAGGTTTGATTTGGTGTAGCTGAATGGATGGGTGGTGCAAATCAGTGTACTATAACCACAGTTGCATATCAGTGGCGTCTCAAGGTGTGGTTTCATGGCACGTACTGCAGTTTCTAGACAGCTCAATTAAAAAGCCACTGAAAAAAAACACTGACTGGAAGTTAACATCGGGTCTTGTGGTTGGTGGGATTATGTCAGACACACACACACAGATACACACACACACACACACACACACACACACACACACACACACATACACAAACACACACAAAATGTATTGAGTCAAGAGTGATGCAGTCATATTGAAATATCTTGCCCAAACACACAGAGCAGGATACCATGTTTGGTTCCCTGCCTCTCTCCACCCTGAAGTAAAGAGTGTTACTCCAGAAGTTTAGGTGCAATTGATACCATGTGTCTCTGCTCTTAAATACATCACAGCCTTCATCCAGTGATTTCCTCACCTCTCTCTCTGGAGGGCTATATGTTAAGCTATGATTTTCCCCAAGTTAAAGAAAATTTGGAAAATTTTTTAAATTTAGGAAAATCTTTGCCCTCCCTCCTCCCAAAACACAGTCAGCCATGTGTGTGTGTGTGGGGGGGGGGGTCTATGGAGGGCAGAAGTCAAACAGTGAATTTGTCTCCATATGAGGCTCTAAATTTGACTGTTATGTTACTCTTTAAAAGATACATTACACATAACAGACTAGGCTCTGCAGAATTGTTTAAATATTACTCTTTTCACTAGACTGCAGTAATGTCCTTGGAGAAAAGGCTGATCGTTCCACAAACCAATTATGACAGCTGAAACTGATTTTATATACAAGTTGATGCAGCAATTTTTCTCCAGTCAAGACTCTGTGAAATTTGGAACCAATAATTTATGATACTGGTAGCAGTGACAACAAATAAACCAATCAGAGATCTCTGTTCATGTATTTCTTTCTCATGGCAACTTTCTTTGAAAAAAAGAAAGAAAAGCTGAAAGGTTTTGTATTTTTTTTTTTTTTTATTAAAATAGCAATGACTCTACTAGCTTAGATTCTGTTTAAGCAAAATTCAACCTAGTCTCACTGGTAGTGGCTGAAATGCACCATGTAAATACACATAAGCATTCTAGTGGCTATTGAGATAGCATGTGGGGAAAGCAAGAACTTTGATGGGTCAGGTTGGGCTGCTTGTTCTAACTCCTACAAGTTTCTGATGCAAGAAGAGCTTGAAGAAAAAATTAACTAAATTTGACAAAAAAGCATATATCTTCTTATTATCAGTAACGTGCTTCTTGCAAAGCTGTCTCCACTGCAAACCTTCTGCAAACCAAACACACACACACACACACAAACACCAGAAAACATAAAAGTTACATAGCTCAGTGAAGATTTATTTTTGTTTTTTTTTCCTAAAACGCCTTTTTTCTTAGACTTGGACTCTGAACTTTTAATTTGCATTGTTAAAAAATGTGCTATAGAGATATTTATTTGCTTCAAACACAATGATACATAAGTAGAAGTACGTTTTGACCAGACACAGCATGGATCCAGGGATGGTAATGTCTTTTGGCTGGTCGGTCGGCCACTTTGGTCCCAATTAAAATATCTGGACAAGTGTTGGATTTATATGCCATTAGCTTTTGTCCAAAGCTTTACAATGTCCTGAGGATAATGGATATTAAACTGGATCCAGTAATCACAGCATGTTCATTATCATAATTCTAGACAAAATATTAAGCTGCTTGCTAAAACAGCTGTTTATATGAGCGCAGGGGCCCATACCTAAACAGGCTGCAAGCTTCACTGTCACATATAGAACATATTATCTTCTGTTTATTCAATTTACTTATTGATCAAACTATTTGATTGTATATTACTGTATTACAAACGTGAAGGCTGACGTGCTGATTTAAGCGTATTGTGTCATTTTCGGCTGCAGGCGTTTCTGCCAAGGAAACCTTGCTATTTTCCTCATTTCAGCGGCTAATTACCACTGCACATTTATACCTACACCAGCCCGCCCTCATCAAGTGATTTTCTTACTACTTCACAGCTGTTTACATGCTGTTTATATTGGCCAGTTACTTTAGCCTAGCAGTTAGCAATGTCTATTCTCTTTCTCCCTCTCACTTTCCTGCTCTCTCTTGCTCGTGCTGTCTTATGTTTAGTTACAACTCTGGCTCCTTTAGCGAAAATGGTAAATGTAATTAATGTAGTTTATTTGCAGTGACGGAGGAAGGGTGAGTGACCTGGAAGCATGGCCCTGCACCATGGAAGCGACATTGTTAGCTAGCGGTGGTTGGACGGCCCCCAGAAGCTGGCGGCTGGGTGACCGTCGGTAATAAGAAGTGTAGCCCTAAGCAGAAGCCCATGGTTCTCCACAAACCACTTCACGTTTCAAACAGATACTCCACACTCAACGGCACAACCGCGGAGAAACCAACTGTGGTTATCGGCAGCTCTGTTCTAAGAAACGTGAAGTTAGCGACACCGGCGACCATAGTCAAACTTAGTCCTGGGGCCAGAGCGGGCGATGTAGGATAAATGTAAATACATAAAGATCTTTATAAGGGTCGGCAGTAATGATAACCAATTACGCTGACTGGAGGTCACAAAAATGAATGTTTAGTCGGTGTGTTCGTACAGCAAGACCATGTTGGACGCTGTAGCTTTCTCCGAACCCCTGCCTAATCTAATAAACATCCCAGAGGCACTGGCTGAGGCGATGGAGTTGAAGCCATTTTCAATTCAATCTATCAACTCTTAACCTAAAGTCGATTATAACCCACTCGGCATCCAACATCCAACATTCAACATCCAACCTGGAAAACTTTCAAGCCTGTTCTATCCTGGACCATACTCTGAATTTTTATCTGGGCACAGCAAGAATTTTGATCTAAGAGTTTTTTTTAAAACCTTAGTCATTAGTACAGATAAAGTGATTACAGCAAGTGCGGACGTTGATAATGATAGCCTTATCACTGCGTTTATCTCATTATTAGACTCAATTGGCCTCGCTCAGAGTGTAAATGAACCCATACACTGTTTTAACAACACCTTTGATTTTAGTCTGACTTGTGGCATAGAAATTGAACATTGAATTGAATCCTCTGAACAGAACCCTCTTCTACTGGACCATTCTTTGGCAACTTCTAAATTCCTGTTGCTGGACTACACACCATTAGACAAAAATGTTTTTACTAGATGTCTATCTGATGGTGCTGTGGCCAAATTTAAGGAAGTGATTCCATCAGCACTTAATTCACTGCCATATCGAAATAACAAAGAACTCTAATTCTACATGAAATACTATCATGTGTTTGTTGTATGGCTTCAGGTCTGAGTGAATGACACCAATACCCCTCAGGGCGTCAAAGGCCGTCAACAGCCCTGAGGGGTCAAAGGAAGCATGTAGACAGTTAAAGATACCACTGACCAGCAAGCAGGATCAAGAAGAAATACAGTTACCTTACTTCAGTATGTAACTTCCTTCCAAGTTGGCCAAGTATATTGGCATTACTTGTTGATAGATTGATCAAAGCTGCATAGTTTTTACTTGGTGCATTATTGGCCGAATCTCAGTGAGACACAGATGCTTTCTGCGTCGTTGAGACTCCCGTTCAGCATTTCAAACACTAGACCAGCATGCCCTTTGTGTTTGAACTTCTAAAAGAACTGAAGCACATTCTTCTTGACTGGTTCAAGAACACTCACTGCCTGGAGCATTTTGATCCTTGGAGAAAATCAGAAAAAATCCTTAGGTACCTGTAAATGAGATAACAAAGTATCAGAAGTTCTTTTTTTTAAATGTAATTTTCAAAACTATTTAAAAAACCTACTTCTCTTTTGGTGATAAGCCTCAGTTTTTAGGATCTTGAAGGCCACATCCTGTGATGTGATCAAATTCACACCCTTGGCAGTTTTGCCAAAAGACCTTCTCCGATGAAATCCTTAATGAGGAAGCGACATGTGCTGCTGCACAGTATGTTGCTCTTTAGCACCGCAGAGGTGTCTGACTTCCTCTTTTCATCTGTGACCCCAGACATAAAGGCAGTACATGAAGAGAGGGAAATTGTGTAAAGGTAAACACCATGGAGTCATCAGGGTTTATTCAGTCAAAACAGCATTAAAAAATGTAGCTGTAGCATTTATTACGCTCATGTAAATAAACATTTTGTTGTCGTTATATGACAAAATAAGGACAAATAAAGTGTCCTATACTGAATATTCCACCATGTCCATTTCAGTCAGTGGTATTCCCGATGAATGATAAAAGCAAAGTACCCTGAGTGAGAAAATGTATGAACAAATTCTACAATGGTCTTCAGTATTCAGATAATTTACTTAAGTAAAAGAAGCTATACCACAGTGTAAAAATACTCAATAACAAGTGAAGTTCTCGCATTGAAAATGTAGTAGGTATGTATGGTCAGAAAAATGCACTAAAAGGGTCAAAAGGGTCCTAACTACTGTAGTTGAGTAAATGTACAAAAAGCCGGCTGAAGTAGAGCTCGATGGCTTTTTCGTGAGGAATGTTTCTCCAGATATCCATCTTCTTCATTATAATGTCAGCAATTACCTCTTGTTTGTAGGTAGTGAAGTGTTTTCACCTGCAGGCAAAGTGACCAGTTTACCAGTTTGTAACCTTGTCATGAAACATCAGTATGTTGTGTTATGATGACTCGATATTATTTTCTAAGATTGTGTTACAGAAGATTGAAAATCACTTGATTTACAGACAAATTGCCAATGTGTTATTTATGCAGTTGATCATTTTATATCTAATATCCATTTTAAGAATGAATATTCTAATATGAGTATTAGCTCTAGCTATACTGGTCGACATGTTTAAAGTTAATATTGTGTAGTCTATTTTTGCCATCATTACCTATGTATAGCAGACTGTAATAGTGCACCCACGCACAATCACAAACAAACATCAGCTTGGCAAAATCAGCTCACTTTCAAAGAACAACAAATGACTCAGAAAGACTTTGAGGGGAAGAAAGAGGGAAAGAACTGAAGACTGAAGCAATCAGGATGGTACTTGTGGTGACTTGCTCTGAGTGAGTGTATGTACACATTGGGGAATTGTGGTAGGATGTGAGTGCAAGAGCAGGAGGGACTCTATGTGTTGAGAGCTGAAAAAAGTGGGAAAGAGAGTCTGGACATGGTACCCCACCCAGCCTGTTGTGGTATCGTTACCATGGTGAGGTTTTAAGGGATAACTCTCTCCATACACATCCCTCTCTCTGTCTCCTCTACACTTCCCCCTCTTTCTTTCCCTATGCCACTTCTTCTTTTTTCTCACCCTCTCTCCTTCTCTTTTGTTTCTCCACATACTTATACACTGTCTCTTGCAACTTCCCCCTACACCCCCTCTGCCCTTCTCTCATCTCTTGTGGTGGCCCCAGTCCTCCCCGGTCTGACATCTCGGCCTCTGCTAGCTGCTATTTGAGGTCACATAGACCTCAAGGCCACAACCTGTGGGAAATACAGTTGGCATGTATTCAATCATCATCCTATCTCACAGGACAATGAGCAGCATTTACCAACAGAGCCATATGTTTGCAACATGGCAACACCAAGAGATTATATATGTATGATATTTCAAGCCAACATGTATTTATAGTGTAAAATGTATATTAACGGATACATTTATTACAGTTCCTTCACATTATTCTGAGACATATGATTCACATGTATGAAAAAGTTCCTTGTTTGGACCAACCTAGGAAGATAACGTAGTCATGCTTTTTAAAAGTGAGTGGTGCTTATTTGTTACATAGACTTTATATTGCCATCAAATGAAAAGGGGCTAAAATGCAATAATTAGAACCATTTTTTATGTGTCTATGTCATATGTCATGTGTCTCTAGCGTGTTTATCAATGACTTACCATTCATTTTGTTTAGGTAGTTTCCTTTTTACAGAGACTTAATTTAAATACTTAAAGCCCATCAATGCAATTGCATTTTTTCACGATCTTACATCGGATTCTTGATTGCAAACAAAGTGAAAGATTATCAACTGATATTAAGAAATGTCTTTGACAAATTGTCTTAAGATAATTACTGACTATAATCCGGGTGTAAGGCATCAATCATGTTTTAAATATACTTGTTCATACTCTGGTATATGGTCAGTAGTATATACACTCTTACCTGACCAACTAGTCATAGATGCTGTCAACAATTCTCAGAGAAGGAAAAAAATCATAAAGAATAAGATGGTAACATAATGTTAAATATATATAGTTTTGCCTTTAAAGAGGGACCTGGGTCTTCTGGACTCCCAAAAAGAATATAATTAACTTAAAGGAATAGCTTAAGTTGTTTTAGGCACACTGTTAATGATGAAGAGGTTTGGTTTGTATCATTTATTATCTTTTATGCAGCGCCTTGGTATGATTTGTGTGCTGTTTGGTCAAAACAGAGGATGCTGTGATGTGGTCATAACCGTTGCCATGTTGTCATTTTTGTAAAATAAGACACCCCTTTCACATCTGGGTCATCACCCCCTGTAACTTTTTATGACGTGTACACACAAAACAAAACACTAAAGAATTTAATGTCGATTCAGTATTTTTAATTATGAATTTGTCTATTTAATTTTTAGTTTTATTTAGATATTCTACTGTAAATATTGGATACATTAAAATAAGTTGTTCCGATGATCTTTATTTCTCATTGCAGTTCACATTTAGGAGAGGCTGGTACTTTAGTCACAGTTTTAATTTTTAATCAGATTAATTCAAAAACAACTTGAGCTTCAGCGGCCGTGATTTGTGATAAAAAAAAAAAATTGTTAATGTTCTACAATAGCAATTGAGACACAAAAATTCCCTGTGCAAAGAGCAAGTGCTTGGCTTCTGTTCCCTGGTGATTTGACATGTAGTAACTCAGAATGCATAGATCAGTCAAAGATGATGGCATAACTTACGATCTTCAGTGTTTTCAAGAGAGCATGGGGCTAAAGGTTTTGATCAATTCATTGCTCCATTAAGAATTCCAGATGAAATATGTCATCGTTTCCCCCAAAACTTTAGTCCTCTGTCCTCTTCCTCTACCGTCTTCTTTAACAACTTCACAGATAAGATGCCAAGTAACGGGACTCTTGCTTAACTTTTTATGTCATGTGTCATGGATTTGTCAGGTCTACATGAAAAAGACTTAAAATCACACAAGATCATATGGTGAAAACTTTAAAGAAGTTAACTGTGTGGGGCGTTCAGTTCTACACGGCTTGTAATGCTGAACCACAGTGCATGGATGCAAAATCCCATCTGAGACAAAAAGGTGGTGTAAAAGTTCTCAAAAATAACTGAAGCAAAGGTTGGTGCACATGCGGGCAGTCAGGAACAGGCAAACAAAAAACCAGAGGGCTAGGCATAAGACAAGGTCCAAAAACAGAAGAGTCACACGGAGAATGCAAACACTAGGAAGAGTCGGCAACACTTGTCACTGGGAACAAAGATGAACTGGCACAGAGGGAAGGAGGCACAAAGACTAAACGCACTAGGAGAGGGGAGACACTGACGCAAGCTACACATCAGGGCAGTGCAGACAATCCCGACTGCACGAGGGCAGGAAGTGAAGATCTGGAAGAAGAGGTGTGTACACAAAATAAAACAGGAAAAGCAAAATATTGATGAAATAAAGAAAACATGATCTAGGAGGCTGAGCTGGACATGACACGGTTCATTTGTTTTGAGGAGTGCTACTCAGCCTGTAAAAACAGATGTGTAATGTCTTCTGTGGGGTTGTGGAGGGTGCTTCTCCAAGATTAGAAAGACACCCCTGATGCTGTCATAGCGATGTCATAAGAGTTACCTCTGCTTGGGCTTGAGACTTAAAATTTCTAACAGACCGCCTTTGTTATACACTGGGGGTGTGGAGTTTTAAAGAACGAGGCATTTAGGATGCAGGGAGGTTTTAATGAAACCTAGTGAGTTGCAACATGGGAAATTTAAGATCCAGTGTTTTGTGGGTTTGATCCATGTTAGGGACTAAAGTTCAACATATCTCTGCAATTGCCACTTTTATCTTGAGCATTCTTTTTTAAAGTCCCCCAATTTTATGGACGTGCATTACTAAATTACAGGAGTAGCCCTTTAATGCTTAAGCAACCACTCATTTCCCATTAATTTTATTGTACAAGTTTATTAGACCAAATGTATTTTTTTCTGCAACAATCAACCTCTCCTCACACTTACCTTCTGTCAGTAACAGTGGAAGATGCACTTGTATAACTGTCCAGGTCTGAATGACCCGTGTTTAGCAGGGAGTCTGCCGGTCGTTCTTTACTGCCTCTGTTGTCCTCTCATCTGCTTCAAAGAGTTGCTATTATCAGAGTATTTGTTTTATCAGGGGACTCAGTGGCTTTTATCTGAGAGCTAAATGACGGCTGTAAGTTGGTAATGGGTTCTTTCTGACTGGAAAACTGGTGGTGTCGGTTGGTTGGCTGTGGAGTGATTTGAATCTCAGTGTATTGTGCGTACGTGCTTCGGGCTTTTTTAATATGTTTACCTAAGAACAAACTTTATTGCGAGGAGATGTTACGTTTTTGTGATAACTGAATGTTAACTGAATGTTGACGGATTTAATCAGAATGTGACGTATTTGTAGTATTTGTAATTCCTGCTAATTCATTGGTACAGAAGTTATCCATTATCCACCCCTGTTTCCCAATTTATTCTCAATTCTTTGATAAACATATCTAACTCTCCTCCGTAAAGAGACATTGATCGTTATGGTCAACTGGTGGCCCTGAGTTTAGGATTCATCTTGAGCGGACGCTGGTTAGAAAACAGTTCCAGACACTACAATGGAAACCCAGCCTTCAGTCTGAGGAAATGAGCATGACAACATTTTTCACTAACAGCTATGAGACTAGACGTGGATAATAAAGAGAAACAGACCTCATTGTGCGTTGTTTGCTGTAATGGCTGCTACAAAGGATTGAGACACTACTCTCTGTGAATTATGAGTCACAAATGATGAGTGAACGATAACATACTGACCACACAGTCTTTCATGTGTTATCAGGTAATTATTATCCATGTTATAATGAATGCTTATTTTTTTTGTTTTCTTGTTAGACTTCACCATACACATGCTTACATGTACACATTCTTATTGGTTTTATTGAAAATCTGTTTCTGTTTTTGTGGTCAGTTGATTTTAAAAGATAAGAAGTGAGACATTTATGGTTTTGAGGGCCATTAAATAACAGTGTAACTTAATATAAAACAAGCAAGAACCAGATCTGTGACATGGTGAAAAAAACTGCTCCACTGCAATTTAATTGGAGAATTACTTTGTAGCTTCAAAATATTCATTTTTTGAATTATTAAATTTATATAAACATTGAAAAAGAAAATAATCACAAGGTCCATTTAGTAGCTGTTCTAGAAACTTCAATCACAGTCTGCAGAGGGAGTTTGCCCTAAGATAACAGAATAGTAGATGTTGAAATAACCATTTTTCAGAGCTCCTTTTTCCACGGCATCAGTTTTGCTTCAAAGGTCAAGAATCAACTCCCAGTCTCATATAAACTTTGTTTTACAAGTATTACAAGTTCTTATCTTTGTACTTATTTGTGAATCTGCATTAACATATGAAGCAAATACTGTTACACAAGATCTCATGCAAACCAGTGTGAGAATGTGAGAGGCTCAATACTTCAGTCACCTTCTCCTTCTCCTTTCAAGCCATTGTGGACACAGGGGAGCTGTCTGATGTCTTTAGTCGAGGTAAATTTATTTACTACAGATGCACAGGATTATCATGCGTTATGTGAAAAAAATTCTTTTGATGTAGAATATCATTGAAAAAAAATGCAGCTGCAGGATAATTCTATAAGTGCAACCCAAAGTATATGACGATACCGAGGAGATTCGCCTGGTATTACTGTACCACTTTTTACAAATCTAATAAATTCAACCCGGAATTCTCAAAAAGTGATTTAGATGGCTGAGAATGCACCATTTTAAGCACTGGTAGTAAATGTTAGATTTAGTGGCAGCCATTTAGAAACAAGTAGCTACGGTTTCTGTGTCTATAAGACGTATTCTTCAGTTTTGTTATGTTGGAAAAACCCGTGTATTTTTGTGCCTAGAGCTAAAACAGTTAATTAATCAATCAGTGAATCTCCAGACAATTATCTAGACAATGCATTATTAGTTTCACTCATTTTCATGCAAAAATGTAAAACTGGTCCTTGCTTCCCAATTGTGAGGATATGCAGCTTTTCTGTTTTATATCAATGTAACCTGCATATTTTTTGGATTTGAACTGCTGGTTGGACAAAAGAAGCTTTAAATTTCATGTTTTAAATTTAACAATTAATTGTTAAATTGAAACATTAATTAGCAGATTAATCAGTAATAAAAAAAATAATTACTAACAGCCCTATGTTTGTACTTACTCTGCTCAGAGAGCTGTTGAAAGGTACTCTAGGAAGGAATAAGATTATTAAAAAAAGGGACAAGGGTGTTCACAGTTAGTTACAACATTTTATCATAGGATAACTCTACAATAAAAAGAATATTATACATTTTGATTGACTGGCAAGAGGGCTCCGTACACCCTGATTTGCTTCAGTGTTTTAAAATTGTTCTTTAATCTGTTAAATACTTTAAATCAGTGAATCAGTTGATGAATTAAACCATCACTGTGATGTGAGGGATGTGAGAAGAGGTTGGGGGTGGTCTACTGCATATTTTCAATAAAAAGACTTCAAAACACAGCCTAGTCTCAGCAGATGGTGTATGAATAACATGCTTATTTCTTAAGTCATTTCACGTGTTATCACTATGCACTCTTCGCTTTTTGCGTATCATTGCATGCAATGTTTTTTCTCCACTGACTAACGCTCCCTTTCCCCCTAACCCCAACCCGGACTAAAATGGCATTAAATGACACATGAAAGTTTAAAATATTTAGACATAAGACATAAAATGTTTTTTTTTTTTAAATGGCCTGCTGTTTATATAACATCCCATGATATCTTATAGCAACAAATGGCACACACGCTTCACCCAGTGAGACCAGCCTTAACTCACCTGTACAGTCACAGAGTGCATAGAGGGTGATTGATGATCATAAGCATGACATTAGTTACTGTCGTTTCTCCAAAGCTGTGCCCTCCATATATCAGTGTGTTATGTAAGAGTTCCTCATAGGGTTACTCAGAGGACATAATGTATGTCTGTGCATCAATAAATTATTTGTGAACTGCAACGCAAAACCATGACTGTGGTAATGGTAGTATGATGTTTAAAGTTAGAGGGTTTGGGAGTGATGCTCTCATTTTACCACTTGCTTGTACCTGTTTGGTTTTTGCAGCCTGAATTTGAAAAAAAAAAATACACATCTAAACACACACACTAGTTCTATCAAAACTAAATCAAACAGTGGTGCATGATGAGAGATTAGGAGGACACAATATGACGTGCAATGAAAAACATAGATTGGAAATGAACCCAGGTACACATGCGTATATATTGTGCATTCTAGAACACTGCATTGAAGGAATATCCTTCGGCTTAATACTTGCACAAATGATTTTTGTGTAGTTTCTCCACTAAACAGGGGTTTTAATAATAGAAATTGGACAAAAGAAAGTTGTCATGCAACAATTTAAGTCTGCTGCTTATCCACCCTGTCTTTGTTACTGTAGATTTATTGTTGAAGGCTAAATGTTATCTACTACTTACTTTGACTTTTTGATTAGTTTAATCTTCATGTTGTCTTAATTTTGAAATTTCTTAATTGTGGTTGTCCTACAGCAATGACACAATAAAAGTATTTAATCTTATCTCACCTCTTATATGACATCTGGATAGGAGCCTTTGATGATGTTAGCAAGTGATTCATGGGCTTTAACCCATTACATTATCAGTATGTCCTGCTGTCTGACCAGTCTGTGCACCTTTCTCCGTGGTCGTTGGTCTTATCTGAACAGACAGGCAAACATGTGACAGAACTGGACCCCTGCTAGTCCAGGATCAGAGAGAGTTTGCCTCAAATTCTTCTATCTCTGCAACACTTCTACCTTTGGTGTGAGAAACACTGGTTCTGTCATGCAGAAATGCACACACACCCTCTCTCTCTCTGACACACAGATATATGAACACAAACCACCTCTGCTCTCCTTCATTTCATCCTAAAGTTGATTTGTTGACTGGGTGGCCGTGCTCTGACACATAAACCAAAGTCCTTCCTTTCCTTTGATACAGATGTGGTCAGTGGCCAGACATAATCGCCTGCATGATCTCTAGCCTCAGGGGTCAGAGTGCAGAATGTCAGGTCCAGGGTCCCAGAAGTTCATGGGTCACATTTGACCCTCCAGGTCTACAGACTCAGAACCAGCTGGAAAGTCATGTATGAAATAGCTGCAAAATGAAGGGGTCTGAAACCTTTGTAAGCCTCCAGCAAAAAACAAGAATGCCTAAAAAGACTGCACCTTTTTCGGCCTGTGGTGAAAATTAGTCTCTTTAGAAAGTATTAGTATTGGTTTTATTTTCATTCCAGATGGATATCTGAGTAGGAAATTTCAACAACTCATCAATACACACTGATACACACTATGCACAATTGCACTAGTAGTCATTGGCATGAATATGACTGCATTGTTTTATGAGGAATCAGCAGTCATCATTGTCTTTCCCAGCTGCATTTGATGAAGTCATCATCCTCAGCTTCCTCTGCTTCTGTTGGTCTCAATCTCTCCCCATGTAGGGATTACAACCTCACTGGATCTGTTGATATGACCATGGAAGCTGTGTTTTATTTTAAAAATCTTGTAAAGACTTGTGCAAGCTATTGCGAAATTTTCACTGAACTCTGCATAAAAGCAGCATGATTTCCATCAACTTTGATGACGATCATTTGTTAACTTGCGTGATATGCAAACGTCTGATTCCGTCATTTAAGCTGCAAAAATTGCAAATATTTTTTTCTGAAAAAAACAAAAACAAACAAAAAACAGTACAACAATGAGAGAAACAATGCACTTTTAAAGAAACCAAGATTGGATTTATTAAGTTTTTCATTTTCTTTCCTTCAAGTCAGTTTACACATCAAATGATAATCACACTAAAGAGTCAAAGTGGTCATTTATGAAGCTGTGTCAAGATCAGTGGCCTAATAATGAAAATTGAGCATTAAATATCCCCCAAAAAATTACAATAAAGAATGGAAGGATGCTGCAAGATTCATTTATCTGCTTGTGGACTACTACAGCTTTGTGAGTTCACCTAAGATGCTACAGAGTACAGTGCTACAGAGACCAAAGCACGCCCACAGAGAGGTTATCAGCTCTACAAATACAAATTCAAATACATCACTGTCAGTGATTTGTAAACTCTGCTTCCTACTTCAACACTACAAAGGGAAGCCTATATGTTTTAGGGCTGTCATTCCAGATAGTCATCCTTCAAGATGCCTGCTATTTTAGTGATAATAGACTAAAAGAGCATCCAGGATGTAATACACATCATCTTAAAAAGGAGAATGCATACCTGCTAATGGGAAGGCATTCAAATTACGCATGTTCAGCCTTCACATTAAAGCCTCTGCAGTCCTGTTTTGTCACAGCTTTTAAAGAGGCCTGTCAGTCTTTCGTTTTCATTCCTTTCCCAGCAGGCCTGGTGGAGATGAAGCAGGGAGAATATAGGACATGCTGTTGAAGTGTACGTGTATTGCGTCCAGAGGTCAGAGTGGACAAGCCACAGCTGTCCAGGGTTAGATAGAACGGTGCCTGCAGTGATCCATAATCTGGAGGATCCAGCCACTGCATCCCACCCCCTCTCTAACCTGCTGACCCACCCACTGATCTCTCACTCAGTGGCTCTTGGACCTTCTCATTCATGGTCAACTGATCTTTCACACTAATGCTCTGTGACCCAAGAAATAGACTCACTCAGTCTTTACTTTTTTTACTTCGTCTCAGCCTGTCCTCCGCTGTGTGATCATTGTGTTTAGCAGCCGGTCTATCATTATCAAATTTTAAACAATTTATCTCCACACAGGCTTCTCTTGTCATATTTCCAAAGGAAGTTTTGCCTTGGGTTTGAACAAACAAATTTAGCTATGAAGCAAACAAGATTCATGATATAGATGCTTTTTGTCCAACAAGGTTATTCAAAAGTCAACATGTTTTCAACCATCAGAGAAATTCATAAGTTTATCAAAGAGAGAAATGTGAAACAAGACAAAGGCCACATCCTAAGCCCGCATGAATAAACAAAGCCTATTCAGTCATTTGATTATACCAGATTCTGGGATAGGTTCCCCTAGTTATATATGCCAATTAGCACTAAAGACAAAGTAAAGCTGAGTATGCTTAATGTATGATGTGTAATTGAGCCTGCAACATGTGTTCCCATAGGATTTTTGCATTTTTTCCAAGCACCTATAGGCAAATTCATCTATATATTTAATGAGACAGAAACCCTGAAGGTACTATAATAAATCCAGAATATACTTATTTTTAACATGATGAAATGCAGAAAATATCTGTACATGATTCACAATAATGCAAATATCTGATTTGTACAGATTTATAGAATTTTTTTTTGGTTTGAATTATGTGCTTTAGTAAAACGGGGATGTTATATGAGAGAAGACAAACCACTTAAAGTATTTTGAAATGCAAAGTCTGTTGCACGACAGATGAAGCCAATCATCTGCTTTATAACAGCTGAACGGGAAACATATCAAGCCAAATGTATTTTTTCACTTACACAAACAAAACCTTGCACATGTTTAGAAGTATTATAACATGTTTTTTAAAAAAGGGATTTTAAACATTACTCTGGGGCAAAATCAACAAAAGTGGGTGTTGCCGAGATGGCTGATGAGTGATGAGACTTGCTTGTAAGTGCTTTCATAAAGGTCAGCTGATATCAACCTTGGCTTTCTTATTCACATTCTAAAACTCTTGCATGTCATATGAAAAAATGGTGTGAAGACTTTTCTTTTTGAAGTCGAAGTACAGTTAAGTACTGAGCCAATGGTTCTATGCTTTTGTTGTAAGCTAAACGCAAATCATGTTTCACTCATTTGAAGGAGGTGATTATGACCATTAAATCCATCTTCACTTTGTGACGGACATGGTATGAGTCAGCTCAGAGGGGCACATCTTTTTTGTTGAGTAATACTTTGCTTAGACCATGTCTGTTCTCACTAAAATTAAAAAAAAATAAAATAAAAAATCAAACACCGTCCACACTAATTTTTTTCCCACATGAAAACTGATATGTATTTATATTTTATGTTGCCTGACAACTCTATGAGCATAAAGTAATCTTTGTCTTTAAATTATGCATTTTATTAAGAAATGATGACATCATCATCTCTCATGATTTATTTAGACCCTATCAAATAAAATAAATTATATTTCTGGAGGGAACAGTTTGAATGCTTCACACTACAGTAATATGCTGAAAGTATTGGAAGTGCTTTTATTCCGTCCTCTCAAACAGAAAAGTGACCCTCCTGCCTATTATGAAAAGAACTCACACATAAAAATGAAAAATTAGCCTGTCTGAGTTGGAGACGTTGATGGGAAGCTACAGATGATTGCCCCCCAGCCGGATTTGGTTACAGGAGTTGTGGTCCAATTGAGGTTGAACACATGCTTTCTGGAGAGTAAAGGGTAATTCTGCAGAGATTGATAGAAAACAGACTGGACACTCACCCAGAACTTGCCAAAAGAAATGCCAGGACAAAGGTTCAAAGGGCGTGGCTAACATTTCAGGTGCTACAGATATACTCTATTATACCGGCCTGTTTTACTTCAAATACTGATTTGAAGTGAAATACTTAAAGCCAAAATACATTTTCAAGTCATTTTTATTCAATATATATTACCAGCCCTTGAATCAAAAGGCAAGACAACTATTTCCAATGTGATTAAAATAAATGTTTTTAATCAAAGGTATTAAGCATTAGCAAAACAATATGCATGTTATCACTGATTAGACTAAATACAAGCCACTACAATGATTATTTAGATTTAGATTTCTCTTAACACAATAGTATCTTTTATCAGACAGTGTGGCATTGTGAGCAAACAGTACCCTGTATGTTTTATATCTAACAGAGGTTGATATTGGCCTGTTTGTCATCTGGTCAACAGTCATTTGACTTGTGTGTGGCACATGGGAATTTATCATCTTTTACTCTTGGTAGATTCCAGTCTACTCAGCATCATTTCATTAAGCCCTACATTTGGGACCCATCAGTTCCTTTCTGGAAGACATCAGGTTAACTAATGTATCCAGACAAGTATCCTGGTTATTGTCACTGGTCATCCCATACACGAGGATAAGGAGCCTGTCAAAATGTCAGGAAAATGGACGGTCTGGATGAAAATGTCTCATAAGTCAAGATAATGTGTGCACAAGCTGCTTTAAAATCTGGGTCTTGTAACAAGAGTATGTGACACTGGGGTAAACTGGGACCAGAAGAAATCAGTATGTCACAATTCTGCTAACTTTACCTTACCGCTGTTTTAAAAAATACGTAGATTTTCCAAAAAGAGGCATGTTATCTTGCTGCGGCCTCTTAATATTTCTTTATCGACTATTTTACAGTAAATGAACAGAAACAAAACCTTAATGGTCCAGATTCCTCTGGTAAAAGGGGGGTATGGATATCCAGCAGTGCAGCAGTAGTTAAAGGTCACAGCCAAGTCATGGCACCAACTGAAAAAAATATGACCAACCCAGATTTAACCTGGTGCTCAGCACAAAAACTAAGCTCCACATCTTTGTAACCACCGCAGCTATATTTTAAGTTACATCAAGGAGATTGTGATTAATATCAAATGTTTGTACCATCAGATTTTGTGGAAAAGGGCTCTGCTTTTATCAGGGAGCTCTCACACTCAAATCTTAATCTGCTATACAAAACACATAAATAAACGTTAAGTCTTTGTAAAGAAAAAAAAATGGCGTAGCTGGGGGAGCTGCAGCAGTAAATGGCATTTGCATGAGTTACAAATAATAATGGTCACATTTTACACTTGTATGGATGTGAGTGGAGCTAATTAAAGTGTGATGTTGCTGCTCTAGCATAACTAATGCTGTTCTCTACTGAGGTATAACGAGATGTGGTCCAGCTGATCCGACAGTATTTTGATCACAACAGTGTCATTTTTGCCCCAGTCGGGTGTTGATGGGACTGATTTTGTTGCCTTGAAACCATCCACTCCTGAAGGCAAAACAGAATCTGCATCATCTCAAAAACTGTATATGTGGAGGATATGTAATAATTTCACAAAAGCCCAATTATCAGAGCCATTATTTTCCAAAGATCAATGAGGCTGCATATTTCCAAGAGTATTACAAAAAAATCCTTTATTCTGTGCCCAGATGCAGGGATCGATTAGACCACTGACATCACAATGCTCTGAATGCGTCACCAGCGTTGCCTTTGGTAATACTCATTCACACCAAGTGTGTGTGTTTTTAAAGTGTGAGACAGACTCATACAAGGACTCAGTATTAGAGAGAGTAGGCTTTGGCAGAGCTGCAGTACACTTGAGATCGCTTGTTTCATCTTCTGATTTCTCAACACTAAGTATGAACATATGAGTATCAGAGCTCCTTCTCTCCCCAACTTTTCAGGGAAAACTTGGGGATTTACCTTCTTGTGTTACACCTTCTGTCCACCTTCCCTTTCCTTCTCTTCCTTCCTACTCTCCTTCTCTTTGACTTTCTGCCTGGCTCACACAGGGGATAACTCCAATTCCAAACACTGCAGTTAAAACAAACCCATTTTGCCACAGTGAAAATAAACCTCTTTCTCCTTTTTCTCTCTCTCTCTTCCTCTCCTTTCTCGCTCTCCCCCCCAATCCCCCCTATTTAGCCACAGTGTAAATAAACTGCTCAGTCTCTATTTATTTTACGTAGGAAGACCTGACCACCGCAGAGATTCCTCCAGGCCATTTCAGCCTTAACATGCTTAACATCCCTGTTAGAACAACTCAATCTGGAACTTCACGCTGTTAATTAATGACATGCAAATGTATCACGGGAGCCAATTAGATGTCGGTATCCTGGGACACCAAAGTCTCATATTCTAATTTAGTGAGTACTTTTTACTTGAACCCAGAGCAGACATGTTTTCCTAAATAAAGAAATTTTGTTTTACAATACTACATATGCAGTGATGATGCATTGTCCTATGTCAAATTTCTTTGGGGTCAGTAGTGAAATTGAGCAGCTTTTTCCTCTGTTCCTGTAAAGGTGACACATTACAGATGCCAGGAAATGCAGCATTTACGTGGACGTAAGCGATCCCCAGTCTCATGCGTAAGAGATGCAGGGAGAGTAATGATAGGTTCGCACATGCAAGGGGGGTTTCAGCAAGTGTTAATGACCTGGGAGTCCCAGGACACACTGAATTTACTCATTTTGGCTCGAAGGGTGAAAGAACTCAGTTGCTGTGGTTACATGGACCAAATGTTTTCTGTCCAAATATAATTGATGACTAACACCAAGGTTTTTCATGAAAACTGAATAAAATAATTGGGTAAGGTTTATTATTTACATACCTCACAGTAAGTGATTAGAAAGACATGCATAAAATTCTGATGTGAGTACTTGCACACCATGGGCTTTAGAAATCAATGAAAGTGTCTCAACTGCTCTAATATTGGTTTACACAAGCACTTTTCACTAAACAAGAATACCTGTAATGGCACCCACCATGTTTGAGATTACATGAAGTTGTGTAAACATGGAGGTGATGAATTGGAGTGTTAACACGATTCTTTTAATGTATCCGACTTAAATTTCTTTGAAAAAGAAACACGCCACTAAAGCTTTTACATGATGCATTTTTTTCTGATTTTGGCAGATTCTGATTTGAATATCCTGATTATTTTGGAATAAAAGATCTCAACTACACAAGGTGACCATGAATTTAGAGACTTCTATAGAATACAGTGCATTATGGTACAATGCTCATGTAACACACATTAACTAAATATTAAGTTCAGTCTTTGTTGAGACTGTTACAATACATACCTGTTGAGATGTTTAATCCTCTTTGTTCTGTGCAGTTTTGGAGCTAACTGTCCATATTGGCTTAAAAGTTGAGCTTGATGGCTCATTTTTGACTGAAAAAACTAGTTGACAAAGCAATCTGAATTTAAAGACCACTTACTCACTTGTTGTTGAGCATCCTGGAGCTTTCAACCATTTTATACACAATCGTTTTATTTCTTTCTCTTCTTTGCTCAACCCTATGATATATTTTGATGCCGCACTTTGTGGTAGTTGTGTTGAAATGGACCATCATGGTTGCAGAGCTCTTTTCGAAATTGTTCAGACCTTTAAATCATCTAGCGTCATGCCTATTGACAGATGTTTCTGAGGGTAGGAGAAAGAATTGACCTGACTTTGCAAGTAGGATTAAGAATAGAAGAATTATCTAGCTACCTGCAGGGAGATAACGTTTCTATTCTTCTGTCTTGCCAGCAGCTCGCCTTTGAACTTCTCTTACTTTCATATTTATCTCCCTCCAGTTCTCATCTTCCCATCCCTCTCCTTGTGAGCTCCCACACTGTATCTGTTTCTCCACGCCCCTCCATCTCCCTCTCCTCTCCCATGCTGCCAACTCTCCTCTGCTCTCCAACTACACCATTATATCATCATCATGCACATGCAGCATAGCACATTGTTCAAGAGTAAAGCTTGAATTGTGTAAGGAAAAGACAGACTACCTTTTGTCTTGTAAAATCACTACCAGGTTGTTTCCAGTTTGTTGGCCAGGCCTGTATTGGGTTGATAAACAGCACTGTGTCCTCTTCCCAGAAGTCCATTTACTTAGAGCTGGTTGTTCCTCACTGAATGAATCATTAATCACTTTTTGCCCTCTTTGCGGCTCTCTGCTTTGGAGGTAACATACACACTTGTTTATTTTAGGGGGTTTAATATGTCAGTTTTTTGTTTAACATTATTTTCTCCAGTTTGAATGTGTCTTTGTCCTTTGCTATTCTTGCTTTTTGGAGTGAATGAATCTGTTCTCCCTACTCCCCTCAGTGAACAAATCTCTAACAAATTGACATCGTTTCTAACAGCTTACATTGTTTCCCCTAAGAAAGTAGTGGTAAAGTGCTGAATTTGCCACAGATATTGTTCATTGAGCCAATGTGTGCTAGAGTTGGTGCTGTGAGAGGCTCCTATTCTTTTCAGGACACTGATCTTAACTAAAATAGGAAAAGGATGGTTGGACCATCAACTCATAGCTGACAACATGTTAAAAACAATGCATAAGGGCATACAAGTGTTGGATGTAAAATGTGGATTTGATATCTGCATGTGTGTATGTGTGCACACACTTCCAAGAAAACGAGACAGAGAACGCATTCATCCGTGTTACTTTTCTGAGTTTTTAAATGGAGATAGTTGGTCTTTGATGTATCCCCTTGCCTGATCAAATGAGGAACATATTGAGGGGAAAAACCGTGTATGTGTGCATATGGTTGCATTTGTGTGTGTGTGTGTGTGTGTGTGTGTGTGTGTGTATGTGTGTGTGTGTATGGGTGTAAAAAATTAAATAAAAAAAAAATACAATCTGGTGGACAACCACATTGGTAACATTTGCCCATGCATCCTTTGTAGCTACTTTACACAGAGAAAGACAGTATTGTTTTGAGGCCATTAGACTAACACATGCAAACATCTTGCAGTATAGCATGAGATTACACGTGTGTGATCGAGCTACCAGAATGTATCCATGTACTGAAGTACTTAGGCGGACAGGTTAGTGCAGGGCACCCAGCATCTGCCTATTTTCACAATTCAGTATATCACTTGTGCGGAGGTTTTTTGTCTAGGCCTGATTCTAATATATGAAATTGTCAGATTTTCATTAAAACATGTCAAACGTTTGACATTTTCATGTTCTCATAACTTAGCCACATCAGTTGCTTCACGCCATCTTGCTGTCTGAGAACAAACACCAACAGCAAATGTAAAGTGCAGGTGGCCCTAAAATACACTAAAAGGCTGTTATCAAGCACCAGGAAGCGATGCTTTCTACCCCAACTGTCTACTCCTACAAAGTGCAGCTGCTAAACTTAACTGAGTCAGTGCAGCTCTGGGTTTACACTGTACCTGTCGCCTTGACAACATGACCCATGGCTGCCTTATGACATCATCGCTGGGTCTAATTAGGTTGCTGGGGAAAATTCCCAGCTCCCAGCCCAAACAGCCAGACCACCACAGTTCACACCAGCTAGCAAGTCTTCTAGGAAACACTCTGTGTTTGGGTGGAAACTCATACAAACATTAGCACATGTACGTTCTCTAATATGAGGATGCATACTCAGACATTAGACACCTTATAAAGTATACAGACATGTAGACACCAGTGTGCTGAGTTTGGAGAAAACATGTGTAAATAAACTTTATAATAACCAAATCATTTTTTAGGTTCCGAAATATATATATATATAATATATACACATGCACATTTATTTGTGTTTATGGTAACACACACACACATACACACACACACACACACACACACACACACACACACACACACACACACACATGCACAGAGACTTAAGCACCTGCAGAGCACAGCAGCTGGGAGCAAAGAAAGCCAATTCTGAGTGTCTCACTTCTTAGAAAGAAGATAACTCCTCGAAATTTTTCTGGTGAACAGCTTGTCACTTGTACAGCATTGAGACACTCATTTTTTCCTTCCTTGTTTTCAAGGGCAGAAATTGTTCCTTAATGAGTTATATTTTTAAAAAAAAATATCCACTGACCTTTTTTTGTTTTTTACAAGATTTCTTGCCAATTTCTCCACATCTACATATTTGCCTGTGTTTTGTCTTTGCCCTTCAACTTTGTAGCTGATGCAGTGTAGATGATAGACAGACTTTTTCTTTCACTTAACTTTACAAACATTGTATAAATTTACTTTGCAGAGATGAGAAGAAAAATATTCTGGCACAGTGGCATCACTGAGCCATCTACCAGACACATAAGCGGGAACAAAGCCACTGGGATAGAGTATGGTCAGTGTTGTTTTCATGTAATACCACCAGCATTAGGGCACTGGGCGCTGCACAAGAGCCTGGATATCAGGGCCGATGTTTTCTAAGCCGATTCTCAAGGCTATATTTACTCTGCCAGGTTGCAGTGCCTCAATTGCTGTGCAAATTTATCTGTAACTGCATGTGTGTGAGTGTGTCTGTGTGTCTCAGTCTGGTTTGTTGCCGTGTGTTTGAAAGATAAGGGGGATTAGAGAGAAGAGGGAGGAGGAATATGACAAGAAGGATAAAAAAAAGGGACATAATAGAGAGGAAGAGGAGCACAATAAAAGAGAGGAGAATAGGAAGCAGAGGGACAGAAAAGAACAAAAGGAAGAAGCAGAGTAGGGAAAGACAGAGAAGGATTATCCATGATGATGTGGCTTCACCGACCGACCGCTTGAGTAACTAACTGATTTATTGTTTAAATGCCTTAATAAGTGGTGACATAAAAAGGAAAAGTTTAGTTCTATTAAATAAAAACTCAGTCAAATCCTCAAGTATGATTTAAAAAAAATCACATCAGAAAAATTATTTAAAGCATTGGAATGGAAAAAAAAGCATTTCAATTAAGACTCATTAGTAACAATATTGTAAATTATGTTAACACAGGGGCTACCTAACATAAAGCTAGTATCAACTGGCCATTGCCAAGTTGGCCAATTGGGCATCTGCCTGGACATCTTGGTTTATTTTAGTGTTTACCAGGCAGTCGTCAAGAGAGAAAAAACAATTCCCCCCATGATAACTTTCCAGGGCTGTAAAATCCTATCTCATAATATGAACTGTTGTGCTTTGGCATCTGATAAGTCTTCAGACTTGTGATCTAACACTCTAACTGTCTTCTCCAGTTTGCATTTAATTTTCTCACAGGTAGCTAAAACTAACACAACCCAACCCATACATTTAAAGATTAAATTATATAGCCACGAGCAAAGGCCACATTGTAATAACTGAGCATCTTGAAAAGATTTTAGACTGAAAGCAGTTGAATTCTCTCTTTTAGGAGGTATAAGCGTTTCGGAAGGAAAAAACGTTAATATTTGAACACAACAGCAAATCAAAAATGCCCCTTCCATCAATACTCCATCAGTAGCTCTGCCCCCCAGATTCATTAACAGGAATTGCCAAGGCAGCAACGCTAACAACTGGGCTGGGTGGTGCCTGTGGGTAAGTTTGCGTCAATAAGGGGGAGCAATTTTTATTACAAGAAAATACAGGTGACTTTCTTTGCGGTATTGTAGAAATTGTGAAAATAAGCCTGTCAATATTCAAATCGGTTCTGACGCCAAACACCTATCTAAGTATAAACCGAGAGGTAGCTTAGCCTGTGCCTAGGTAATATGCCTCAACATTACTTCAACATTAACAGTAAATTATAATCTACAGACAGTGATACGTGGCACAACGTTGTGTACAGCAAATTCCAAAAGGAGAAGGTAGAAAAAAAACTTAAAACAAGATTATACCTCCAAGATTATTTAGATTTTCTTCTTACTGTGGTGTTATTCTGCAGAAAAGCACACAGGCAGGACCAGTAATTCTACACAAGTATAATGTGTAATGTGAGGTCTGCCAGAGCAAGTAAAATGTTTTTACACCAGGTTGTCACGATTATATCTCCAATGCTATTTACATTACATTACTATCACAATCTAGCGTTTTTCCTTGTGGGCGATTATGTGGAAGAGGGAGAGTAGCTGGCCGAAGCAGAGGAAGACACAGAGGTCAGAGTGCAATTGGTACCAGCAGCCTGTCCTAATGACAAGCACCAACGCTCCTTGTTGCTGATTTGCTGAAGTAGTCTCCATGGCTCAGTCTGAGCCATTTTGGTTTTTTTCCCCTTTTTCAAGGCCAGGGGTGTATACGAGTATTTGCTTTTTAAAAACTTTTATTTCCAGCTCACACACAGAGCGGGCAGCTAAAAGACTGTGAGGAGATTTTCGCTGAATTTGACAAAAAGTGTATTAGATTAGAATTGCTGACTAAACCTATACTTAGGTCATATTGTCAAAACCCCCACAGAGCTTAAATAGATAAATCATATCAAGCATACACATTTACTAGAAAGTCAATTTCCTATGTGTGTTGAAGTGGACGAGTTGAAAAACATTTTGATACTCTAAAAAGTAAGAAATTGAATACATTGAATGCACTGCACTGGCTCCACACTGTTTGTAAGCAGTCATTAACTGTTTCTGTCATCCAGAAACGTGCTTGCTGAATGCTGTCACCCTTCTCTATTCCATGATGCCATTCCTCTTGTAGCAGCGCCGTTGCCTTGGCTAATGACTCCCAAGAGATCACTTCAAAGCCAGTGTCGAAGCCCACTGAAAACTGTCTGTTGACGGAGACTGGGTCAGAGTGACACATATACACAACATTCACACATCCAGGCATCCGTGTATCGACACACATGGTCACATGCTCAGAGCACAGGGTCCCGTCTGTCCACACTGCCAGCTGACATCACCTTTTTATAAAGCGCACCCTGTTTTACATTGACGAGGGCCTTGTTTGGATTGGGCTGAGCTAAGAATTGGGCCAGGCTGAAACTAATACTGCTGAAGGGAAGAGCCGGGCAAGGAAACCTGGAGCTGGGACTGAGACTCTGTAACCAAACCTGAGACTGGGGCATTTTAGGTCTGGGGTAGTTGGGGCTATAGAGCAAAGGTTATTAGCCTAGGCAGAGCATCTAAAGCTGGAGATGGGATTGATTTAGTTGTGGATGCGGGGAGGCTCAGGTTCTGGCATTGAGCACTTAGAGTGAATATGGGTAGTTTTGGGGGCTTAAGGGCAGGACCTAAAAGGGGGGATGGGGTTTTGAGGTCTGGACTGTTAGGTTTGGTTTGGCCCTGAGGTTGTTGGATATAATTATGAAGGGAATGATGGAGCTGCAGAGGTAAAGAACCAGCAAATTTACTCATTTTACTTGATTTATAGTGAGCTCTGACTTCATTTCAGGCAGCACTTGCTGGAGGAGGAGATATCCAGTTTTTTTTCCAGCAGGAGTTATACCAGCAACCATCCAGGCACATTCGAAACCAGACACTGGAAATAGGCTGGAGAACGAATCCGAGGTTGAAACTTCTGGAGTTGAAGTCACATTATATCACGTCATTAATCTCACTCATTTTACACTACTAATCAAGGCTCTGACGAGGGCAGGGCGCTGCAGTTAGCAGGCCAGAGTGTTGAGACAGACATTTTCCAGCAGGCTCTCTGCACACTCTGAAGAAGGCGTTTTAAAGGATTAGACGGACCTTGTGGTATGGTGGTATGTCTCTCATACCTCAGCTGCTCCCACCGCCGTTAAAAGGTTCTTGTTAGAATGCATTTGGGTTGGTAGCCAGGGGCACGTGAGGAGTGAGTTTGAGTAAAGGTAAGAGAGCAACAGAGATAGAGAATCTTCAGTGAAAAATCATTTACTCTCAATCTATTCCTTGATTAGCAAAACCTCATGTTTTTTTGTTTTCATATAATCTTAAAAATTCCCACTTTTATTACACTATACTGTTGCAGAGTAGTTGTCACAAAAAAAAACAGATACCGGTTACAAAATCGGTTAAAAGTTCAATTTTGGCAGCCTCAGCCCCAGTGCATCGGTGAGCCAGCATTCACAGTGCAGGGACCTTAAAACTGAAGCAGTTAAATGACGTTTAGCTGTTATTATTATTATTATTATTATTATTATTATTATTATTATTATTATTATTATTATTATTATTATTATTATTTATTAAAACATGTTCTTTTCATATTGTCTCTTTGTGAAATGTTCTATCCTCACCTTATTCCAACAAGCCAAAGTATAAATGTATTCATTTGAGATCTGTGAATAATGTCCACAGAATATATGTTATTTCACCTTTGTAATTTTAGTGGTCCAACAAGTAACTGCATGTGTCTGCAAATTATCGCACCATCCCATGTTCTGGAGATGTGATTTACTCTGTTGCGGGGCCATTTTTTTAAATAAAAATGTAACTGTATGACTAATGTTGTGGTTTTATGGGTAAGATGGCAAGAGAATCATATGATATGAAAACATATTGTGAATCTTCTCAGTGATACAACCGATGCAGGAGCTTCAATTCACATAATCACCCTTAATTCTTGAATTCTGAATTCTAAAATGTTTAAAATGAAATGGAAATATTTCCATTATTTTGAAATTATTGTTATTAATTATCCGAATGCATAAAAGGTTGACATGCAGCTTTAACTCTAAGACTGTATATAATTTTATGAGTGAAATAATGACCATTTACCCCAGCGTGTAACACTGGTTGCTGACAGTACATGAGTCTGGTTTCTGATCTGACTTGTGCAATAAATTCTATAGTATGGTGTGAATTCATTTATGTGATCATACTCTGCAAAACACTTTGTTACTGTGGATACTGTGAGCCCCACTTCCATCGTCAGTGATCATCTATCATCAGTGATTCAGCTTGTCATATTTGATCATATCCATGGATGCTTTTTTCACATACTACATAACTCGATTTCACAATCAAAACATTTTGTCAGTCCCTTTAGTTCAGGCCTGAGATCACGTATGGGTCTCAAATGAGTTGACACACTATACTCTGCTATAATGTGGACGGCTTTTTTCTTTCTTTGAGGGGAAAATTTGCATGCTGAATTGTTCTTTCTTGCAGGATATGGAGTTTAGAGAGTCTATACTATACCTCCAATGGTCACAGTCTGCCACTGCCTGTGATTTAACATGTTCTTCTGTGTACAAATGCTTGACAGAAGTAAGAGATTGGATTTGGCCTCTGTTGGCTTCTTTTTTTTTTTAATCGTATTTACCTTTTGTTGGCCATGTGTTCATACTGAATATTTATGATGTCACAGAAATATACAGCAATAGTCAGACCACTACTAGTACTGAGCAAATGAAGTGTGATAGTTGAGGTTGTGTTTTGAATGTCAACTATATCACCATGGGTCTTACTGGCAACTTTACATAAATGTTTATTTAACAGTATAAAACGCCACTCCTGCTTTTACTCATTATATACTTTTATCTCATATTACAAGAGCTAGGGGAGGACCCTCTAGCTGAGAGTTTTTGATTTGATTCACTTTTACAAATTTTCTCTGCATCAAAAGACATTCTTTGAACAAATTGCTTGGATTAAATAGTTATTTCAGCATATATTACTGAGCACAACCCCAGGATGCAAGGCACACATGAAATTGCTGCTCAAATTTATTTCTGCCTGCCTGATAATCTTCACTGGCAATTGGAGGAGGTTGTGGTGAAGGGGGAAACATATTTAAAATTGAGTTTATATAAGTTACAATGCTACATACCATACAATATCAACAACTGCTGATTTCCATCTATTATTGGTATAGCGGCTGACTATTGTATTGCAGTTATTCACCACTAGCAGAGATCAGCATAATTTGGTTTTTGCTTTGGCAGAGTGATGCTTCTTTTTTGAAGACTGCTGAGAGATTAAGTGGAAGTAATGCTAACTTGAGTGAATGAATTATAGCTGATCCTCCTCGCAGTTCAGTGAGCAGGTTGCTGAATGAAATCGTTTTGGTTATGAATAAATCCTCCTTTTTCAATTACAGATTGACTGAGTTTCCATCATTTGCAGACATGTACATGGAGCCACTGATATAAGACTGCTGACCGATGCTACAGTCGGTTATAGCTGTGAGAAAAAAGCTTTGAATTGCCCCTTTATCACCACATCCCAGGTAGGCTATTAATAACACAAGACACAATTTAATTGAAGCTGTTTTTCAAAGAATTACATTATGAAATGAAAACTGCAAAAGAGGAGTGAGGACAGGTAAACTGAACCGCACCCAAAAAAAAATCATTCACAGGCATCTTTGAAAATTGTTGATTTTTACTGGACACACATTCAAAGAGTGATTTAAAAATAATGTGAATCACAAAGACATTGGGAGATTCAAAGGATGCTTCATTTTTCAAAGCTTCTAGGAATGTGCTGAAAGGACTGAGTGTTTTCACAGTTGTTCTTTGCCAACAGGAAGCGCTTTTAGGGCTCATGGTCAATTTACTTTGCCAGCATTGGCATGTGTTTATGACAGATTGACAGATTTTTCAACACAGATTGGATCCCATTTTCTGTGTAAGGAGCTGTCAGACTATTCCATCTGCTTAAGAGTCAAAACAAAGTTTCCAGAGAGTGTTAGTCATCTGTACCCCCAGAGTGAAGAAATGCAATGTGATGAAGGATTGGTAGTGGAGGAAAATTGGTAATTATACTTTCTCTGAGCCAGAATCATCCACAGTGCCTAAGAGCATATCTCATGGGCATGTGGTAACTTAAAGTGTCTCAGTAAGGTGCTGGGCCACCACGTGGCACCAGAACAGCTTCAGCATGACTCTGTTACTCTACTGGAGGGATGAAATACCATTCTTCTAAAAGATATTTCCTCATTTGGTGATGGCTGTGGAGTTCAGTGGGTTTAGATTTGGTGACTGTGAAGGCCACAGCATGTGTTTCACCTCATTTTCATCCTCATCAAACCATACAGTGCCCCCCCCCCCCGTGCCCTATGGATGGAGGCACCGTCACCCTGGAAGAGACCACCACCATCAAGGTAGATATTTTTCATTACAAGATGAAGGTGATGACTGTGAAGTTTTTCCAACGTCTCTGTTGACCAGTGCCTTTGGTTTTCCCACACTGAAATCTCAAATGTACATTCATCTTTTTAAAGAGGGGTTTATGCACTGCAACACTACTATAATTGTCAATGTACTGTTGTTGCAGACACAGTCTGATCACGGCATGTTTTGACGTCCTCAGTTGCCTGAGGAAGACTTGCTCTTCTGCTTTTCCTTACATATCACACTATTACTCGAGCAGCACGGTCATTAATTATGCACTGTTGACCACAATTTCCGACCCTTTTTATTTACTGATGTCATTCCCATTGATCTAAATGCAGATGTCAATTTAGTCCCTGTTACTATTGAATCACTGCTTTGTTGAGCAGCCTTTATGACGGAAGATCCTTCCATCCATGGCCCAATAATGAACCCGCTTTCAAAGTCATATAGATCTTTTCCCCTTGCCATCTTTATACAAAATCAGAATCAACTGGGTCTACTTAGCATTTTTGTACCATCCACGGAGCATGATGGGATCTTAACTCCTTAATTATACCATAAAGAGCATCTGTGTGGAGGCTCTCAATATCTGCACTCATGATGTCTTCTAACTCATTAACTCAGGTATTTCCTCTAAATTGTCACCCGTCTATGGGTTGACGATTTGTCATCAAGCCTTTTTGTAACTTAAGTCTTTATATAGATATGGAGGATTCATATCAGAAAGTGTACTTCACTTAAAAGTGTGAAAGAGACAACAGAACACAGGTCATACTGTAAGTGATTTGAAAGTCGTATAAAAATACACCAAGATGCTACTGTAAAAAATGTCAGTCTGGTGTTTTTGGTCTGCAGTTCAGGTTTCATGCTGTGTAGGACTACTAAGTTAATTTAAAACCAATTACATATCTATGAAGCTGAAGTAACATTTTTGTAATCATGATTTGTATTTCTAGTGTCTGTTGAAGTTTCATTTATCTATTTTCAGTGGAGTAGCTGACTTCTATGTGAATTTTGTCACGCTGACAGTTGCCACAGCGGTTATGTGACTCTTGGTAGCTTATGGAACTTGTTGCTACAATATATATATCACACAATATAGTAAACTTCAATCTTCTCCTCCATTATCAGAATAATGTAGCACAAAAACTTTGTGACAAATATTTGTAACCATGCATGTAACATCCATGAATATGTTGACACAAGGCATAATAGCTTAAATAATATGAACATATTGCCAAAGGGTGTGATGGATGAAAGTGAAGTTGGGACAAAAAATATGAGGAATGAAAGGACAGAGTGTTAGAATAATATTATAGGTTATTTTCTCAGTTTTACAATCCTTGCAGTTTTCATCTGTCTTTATTACCTTTAAGTAGAGCTGGGTGATAAATGAAAGTAATTTTATGAATTTCAAATTGCTGAATATGTAAAATGTCAATAAAGAAGAAAATGATTCATGAAAACATGCACAAACAGTTCTTTATTGAGTCAGAAAGTGATGTAAGTGATGGCTGGCTACATCAGCTGTTTAAAGTCTGTGCTCATGTCTGGCTGGCTATTCCTGGGCACAGAACTTTGACATTGGAGGCAAGGGTTTGAAGCGTGCGTCCTGAGTGTGATTAGGTTTTGCCAACGATTGCACCCAAGATCATTGTTTCTGTTAAATGTTAATGTATTAATCACACTACATTTTCTTTGTATATGCAAGACCACAATAGTTTTCTGAGATAAAGATGATTAATGATTAATTAGCATAGTTGCTAGATAAGAGCGGGTATTATATTGCAAGTGTAGATATTGTTGTGAAACAAATAAAATGTCAGTGAACGATCTACATAAACATTCAGTTTCCACTTTTTGCAAATTCCCAAGTATGTTAAATAAAAAGTTTTATTTTTCTAAGAAATAACACAGTTAAGCTGCTACTTGCATTTCAAATTTGATGTTTGTTTTTTATTTGTTTGTTCAGATATTTGGTATATGTGTAGCTCCTTTAATAAAATGAATCCATAGGCCATCTGTGCAAGAGTGACAGGTCCACATTAGGGAGGGAGTTTGGGATGGATGGATGGACTGCTGTTGGTTTCCTGTGTGAAACAAAAAATATAACTTGAGAACTACTCATTTTGTGAGGCTATCTATCCTGCATAAGTCCTGCATAGAATACAAATGTTTTTCTCTGTCATCTTGACCACATATTATTCAAATAAATCTTTTTCTTTTTTTTCAAGCTAAATAAATTTGATATGGTTATTTGGGAGAACCCATAAGGATGCATCTGCCTGAAAGGACCTTTGGATTAACACTCTGGCTTTTGCCCCTCATTTGAGGCCACATCCTCTCCTTTGATCGTCTGTTTAAATGTTTTCTTTCCTTCCCCTCTCCCTTAACTCTCCTCTCACCTCCTTTCACTCCCCTTCTCCTAAAGCCTCCTCTTCTTATCTTTTCTCTCCTCATCTCTGCTCCTCTCTACCTCCACAATTTACTCACCTCTCCTCTGCCCTTTCTTCTACAGTTTCATCCTCTCTCTACTTTCCTCGCCTCTCGACGATTTTTCACCCCCCACAGCCTCTCCCCTCGGCCTGTTAGTAACTAATGTTGTTCTGGTGGGGGGTGTTTGGGCTGTTCAATTTGGAGAAATCCTTACCCCCTGCATTGACATCTGTTGCCTGCTACCAGTGAGACACACACAGAGCCTCCCCCCTCCAGAGTGACCCCCACCCTCTGTTTCCCTTAAATTGTTTTAACCCTTTTACATTCTCACTTCTTCCACATTTCACTATGTCCCTGTTTTCCCTTCTCTCTGCTCCCTCTCTTTCTCTATCACTCACTCATCCATTTCTCTCCTTTTTCCCAGCTCCCTCTCCTCTCGCCTATTTCTTTCTGTCCCGCTCTTACCCCCCACCTCTGTCTTTATCTCTCCCATCAAGTCTGTTAGGGGAACAGGGTAACCACTTAAAAAGAAGACTTTTATAAAGAGGATATTGCACAAGAATCATTCCCTTTGTCCGTCTTTTAAGATGTGATTCATATGTGAATATGTGTGGTGGAGGTCCAGTGTGCAGGGGGGCTGTTGGTTATTCACTCTCTAAGAACACACAGTGTATGTCTTTGTGAAATTTAGCTCACCAATTATCATGAATTCATGAACTTGCGAATTAGTCAATTTAATTTGTTTTTTTATCTTAACTCTTGTTCATCAATAGTAAATGCACACATTTGAGTCATTATACACAGTAGCTGTTTTGTCGAAGTGACTATTGACATGTTCATTAACATGTACAAAGAAATGCATTTTGCTGGTTTTGTTGATTTAAATAGCTTAATTTCAAAAGATTAGGTTTAACTGTGGCAAAACAGATTTTGATCTGTAAAATCTGTGGAGCTCCCATATAATAGAGGAAAAGTCAGTGTTTCCTCATTCATTTTATTGTTGGGCAATAAAAAATAGTGGTACATGAAGGCAAATTCCATGAGCCAGGGTTTGACTATACACGCTCGCATGCCTATGCTCATTATCGAGGAAAAACATCTCTCACTATAAAATGTCAACTCTGCATGATGATCTTACCCAGGTGTCATGTTTTTAGCTGTCAATCACTTACAATTTACTTTTCTTATTAAGTGTCAGTTAATGTCATGCATGATAACCCACATTCAACACGAACCCTCTTTACATTTTCTTTGCATTTGATGGATTTTGTCTGAGGGGGACCAATGGGGAAGAATTAAAGTAAGGGAGACAGGCATAAACCCTGCCATCCATCACATTCACTGATCAAATCCATGTCTGAGCCAAGGAAAAAACAAAACATCAAAACCTCCCTTCATTTAGAATCATAGCAGGATTTAAACGAAAACTGCTGAGGAGCCAGAGGAACTTGTTGTATCCTAAGATACAAGTAAAGCATCTCTTTGGCCAGATCAAATGGGGGGGGCAACAATATAGTGGCATCTATCATAACATCCAGTTAAGTTATTCATGTGAAGAGATTTGTTTAGAAGTACCAGTGTATAGGATTTAGTGGCTTTTAGTGATGAGGTTGCAAATTGAAACCAACTAAATACCCCTCCCCCCACCCTCCCTTTCCCATGTAGGAAATCCTACAGTTGCCTTCAGGTTACATAAAAATATGAAAAGCCCTCTCTAGAGCCAGTGTTTGGTTTGTCCATCCTGGGCTACTGTAGAAACAAGGCAGTGCAACATAGGGGGCCCCGCTGAAGAGGATCCACTCCCTATGCATATATGAGGGGCTCATTGTAAGCTAAAGAAAACACTGTTCTTAGTTTGGTTTATTATACAGTAATGAAAACACAGTTATGAGTATTTGATTTAATGTGAATCATCACTGGAAGCAGCTTACAATCTGCTGGAAGGCCAAAATAATTTCCAATGTCTTTTTTGATTATAAGGGCATTTTTGTCAAACCATTCAATTAACAAATCAACATTACACTGTCAGCAGAGACAGTGAAGTAGAATCATCAGAGTATTTCTATAGAAAATGTTTGGACATGGTGTTGCAATCAGCAGTGCAAAATTTAAATAACAGAGGAGCTCAAATGATGCTCCAACATTAGTTCTGGTCAGAGAGCAAAGTGTATCCTGTATCTTTACTGACTGAAAAATCACAAGTAAAGGCCAACCACATTCACAGAGGGTTTTTGTCATTGTGGCCAATTAGGCCTCTGCCAAGGACGAAGTTGGGTGGAGCTATTCCGGGGAATTACACAACATCACCGGTCCTTATGCATTCATGAGAATGATAAAAGTGTAAGCTGTCCCAGCCTTAAAAGTTGAAAAGAAAATTGGGTCAGAATCTCGGTCAACCACAGCCTGTACACACCCTAAAGCCCTGAGACGTTGTTTAATCAGGTAAAACACAGTAAGTGAAAGTCCCTGTGTGGATGGACCTTAGGTATTGAACGGTACCTGTACGCTATGTGATCGTTCATGTTTCTTGAATGTCATGGTCTGGGGAATGGGTCTCATGTTGGTGGAAATCTGTGTCAGACTGTACAATATGAATTTGGAAGCATGCCGGACTGTACAATGACTGTCTGGTGAATCGTTGCGCTACATCAAGAAAACTTCAAGAGGAGGAGGAGGAGGAGGACGATGTGTAAATGTTGATCATAATGGCGGTCACATGGTGGGCTTTGGGTCATACTGCCTGTCTTTGGTCGCTGAAGCTCTAAACTGTCTGTTGGTTGGTGTGTGTCAAGGTACAATACACAGTAGGACTTCCATTAACTGATGAATAAAGATTACCACATTTCTCTCATCATTGTCAAATTTCGTCTGGGCCAGCTCAAAATCCCACCAAATAAAGTGGCGCTAAAGGCAAATTCAGCAACTTTTAAAAGATGATTTTGTTCAAAATTTGCACAAGTAAAATTTTACTTTAGCATCCATAGCCCTCGGTCTTAATCACTATGTCTGTTTTCAATGTGGTTGCAAAGGATGAATCTGTAAAACACAGCCGTGAGGGACTTTGAGATTTCTAGGGACAGGAATTGCAAAATGGATTTGGATGAGATGCTCGAGTCGGTAATGTGTGTATAAAGTTAGATTTCTGCCACAATGCCAGTGAACTACTGCCTGAACCTTTACTCTTGTATTCACAAGTTATCTCATTCATATTGAGTATTTCTGAAATTCCTTGAGAAACACGAGGCCACCTAGGGTTAAGAAGGCACAACAACAGAACTATGCACTTTGGGAAAAAAATCAGTAAATATGCTGATAACGACATGTGAATGATGTCATTGTTTGATGTAAATAATTTCAACAAGCAATTTGGGCAAAATTAGTCTGCATGCTTATTCCGTATATATGCATAATACCAGCCACAAAATGTATAAATTGTTCATTTTTATGACAAGATCAAATTAGAACATCATCTTTACACTATAGGGACTAAATAAAGTTGTCGTTTATCTTACTATATGTTCAGTTTTAATTCTATGTTATTAAAAGCCAACCAATCAGAGCACATTGCCTCAGTGGCAATATGATCTCGTTCCCAGCTTGTCACATATGGACACACGCTCGAGGCCAAATTTCTTGGAGAAGAGCTGTCTCCTAAAAAATTATGTTTCTACACAACTAAACTGAAACAGCGAATGCATTCTGCGGGAAATATAATTGTGACCAGATTCCATTTTCTGTTCATATAAATGAGGATATGTTGTTAATTTACGTACTTGGCAAGAAGCAAAGATGTTGATACTGAATGTATTAGTAAAATAACATCATCTTTTTTTTCCACCAAGCATAGTGGACTTTTCTTAAGTGTATTTAGAAAATGCTGTCACTGGATTTGGGGTTATTCTACATTTCAAGAGAGGTATTCAAACATGCTGATGTTAACTGTTTCCAAAGGGACAAGAAATGTCAAACTTTTAACAAGTAACTACAAAATACACCTACTGTAGTTTAGGTATAGAAGTCAGTGGCACTCACCATTTGCACATCTGGTTTGATAGTACTGTTGCAACTTAACTTCAAAATTTGTTTTACTTCTTTTTGCGTCCTCTTTCACTTCTTCTTCTCCTCCTTCCTGTCTTCATCCAAAGCCATGTTTCCCCCTTCTTCACATCGCCTTAGCTCTGTTTCCCAGCAACATCATCATGTCTACCATATTTTGCGTCTGTTTCCAGGACCGCAGCCAGAGTTGAGTCAAGGAAATACATTCAGATTTGTTGGTTCCAAGAAATTCAGCAGTACATTCCCTTAGAGAAAGACACTTTGAGTCCTTGGGAAGGAAAATTCAAATATTTGGCTGTGATGTAATTTAATCCCCTTGTATTGACAACAAAGGTTTGAATAAATCTTTTAATGAGTCACACATAGTACATGAGGACTTTGTTCTTGAAAATGATGTAGGATCCATATTTGGTGGATTTCTTTTTAACTGCTTAACAGTAAAACTGGATTAAATGAGGTTCTCTTGACGTTAAACAAAAGTGAATGTTATTGCCAGAGAAATAGTAGGGTAGCTCAGGGTATTTCACTAATCAGCTACAGAAGAGAACCAGAGTGACACTATTCTGAATTTATCTGCAAATTCCTTGTGAGTAAGACTGTTAGGAACGAGTCGATAATCATTCTGCACAAGAAACCTGAGTAACAAGGAATCTTGCAAATATACACTTTAAATATGATGCATTTATTATCACACATCATTGTCTGTACTACTAGGAATTTGGTTCTGACTTCCGAAAGCTGAACAAATGAACCATCTCATGGTCAAATTATTTTGGGGTTGTTGAATGTTAAGATAGTAGCTGCAGTTTAATTTCGTCTTTAACTGTCTGACTTCTGTCATTTGAAGAAAACTGTGGAAAAACATGAAAACGTTGTTTTTGTCACCATTTTGGCAGTAAGTGTAAATCAATTGCTTTGACTCAAAATCTCAATTGCAAGGAGATTTATTACTGCCCTTTTTTTCCTAAATTGAAAAGCATGTGACAGTATTTTATGATGTTTTAGTATGGGATTTTGGATACTTTCATTGTATATGTGTAATCAATTAGAAATATACAGTATGTACGGGTTCAGTATATATATAAAAAAGTTTGGTTTACAGAAATCTGAATTTTGATCATAGTAAAAAAAAGCAAAAAGGCAATGAACAAAAAAAAAAATCGTAGTTTTTCAGTTTCCATAGTTACAGAAATTTAGATATCATGGAGATTAGGGTGTTTCAGATGCCGTTTGACTATCCGACAAAGACTTTAGCTGAAGCTCAACAATGCATTTAGTCACTAAATTACCAAACATTAAAGCTGAAATCCACTGATTTTACACATCAAAGCCTAATTACAGGTGTTGGCTAGGGCTACTACATATGTGTGAAAACAGCTGTATAACACCTCTTGTCAGTAGGGTCTGTGTGAAGTGTGATTAAGTGATGTCACTTGAGTCAGAAGTCTACAAGTTGAAAATGATCAAGACTAGGTCAAAGCCTAATATATAGTGCATTCAGCCCTTTATCTGTTTTCCTTTCTCCTACTATCTGTGCTCAGACATATAATATTTTGTTTCAGCTGAATTCCCAATAAAGCTGTTCTCATTTACATGTTCTTCTGTTTCTGTTGTCAGAAAATGGAACAAGTGTGAAATAGTGACTGAAACACAGCCCATAAGACCACATGTTAACCCGCAGTCACTTCCAACCCATTTTCAAGCTGCTGCTCTGAAGTACTAAAAATCTGATTTCATAACCACGATAACATCTGACAAAATCCCCATACACATTATAAAGTTACAAAGGCTGTGCTGTGATTTCAGCTCTATGAGCTTGTAAAATGATCACTCAAAGAGCAAATTAGAAGCTCATTCATCTCTGTCAGCTGCCATGTAATACATTGAATGAGACGCATAGAAAGGCGTGCAGGAAAACCCCACCTCACACTGTTGCAGTCCAGGCCTCTCTAGTCAACTCTGTTAGATGCAAACAGCTTGGCTACAATAACCGGTACTAGGATAACCAATGTAAATCTCCAACCCAAATGGCAGTGGAGTTGCTTTCTTTTTTATTCCCCACTAGTCTGCAATTATAACAATGGTGTTATAGAAGTGCATTGCTAAATAACCAAAATTAGAGACATAACATTTGATGCCAATAGCTTCCTTAAATTAGTCCAAACAAGGACATTCCACAGTCCAGTAGATAATTTTCAGCACTTAGCCACCCACTTGGCCTTCCCACAGATATAGCAGACCAAGATTCATTCCCCTGACTCAGTCTCTTGGGCGAAATAGAGTATACACCAATCACCCACAAGATTAACACCAGTTAGCATTGTGGCTGTGTAATTCACCGCTATCTGTAACTCTTTTTACATTTTTTATGACCAGTAGTGTGTAACCATGATTATAGATCTAAATTTCAGTCCAGTCTTACATTTATATTCTTTGGACATGAGAGCAGTCTCGCTCACGGCCAAGTTATAAAAGATTTCTTGAACAGCTACAGCCACACTGATGATAATGATACACAGAGCATCTGTTGGTGATCTTCATCCAAACCAAAACTACATCAAATAGTTACACTAATGGACCATTTTGTCTCAAAGCAAATATATCAGTGCTTTAGTATGGTGAGACCCGGCATGTGCTGAATTCTCACACACTGAAGTCTTATAATGTGTTCAGCAGTATGCAGGATATAAAATGCATTATATATCCTACAGAAATCTTACAGTGAGCTTTTGAAAAAACTGAAAATAATGGTCCAATTTCCTAGCGATCTTCGTGCCCCTTTAGCACAAAATGGAACTATTCAGCCATACAAAAGCGAGAGGCAAAAATTGAACATATAAAGTTTTTATGGGGTGCTGAATGTAGAACACCTTTGAAGAAAGAAATTCAATTTTCAGTTATATCAGTGATCTGTGTACCAGGTGTGTGTGACCAACCTAAAGACCCAGGAACTAAAAAAGATGGCTGTCATGTTGAAATAACCAAGAAAAGGATCTGTTGTGATCCTCATGTTCAGACAGATGTTTAAAGAAAGGTTGCCATATGTGATGTCTTTGGAGGAACTGAAAAACCTGAAAAGCACCATTGTACCATTTCTTGAGTCATTTATCTCTCTGTAGATTTAGATGTCCATGGTGTGAGTATCATCTGTGCACCTCTGCCATGATGTGGAGTGTGTACTGTGAGCGTGCTCTGATTACTATATACAGTGTGTATTTTTTTGCTGAAAACTGCTCTCCACATGGGCAAGATGACAAATTACTGTGTTGGACTGGACCTATGCATTTCCAGATGTAATGTCTGACACCTGAAGCTGTAGCTACAGTTCAGTACGGACGCATTCCTAGAAGTAGATGAAATCCAAATACTGTATGTATCATGGTAAGAGGGGTGAACTTTCACTAGGCTGGCTCATGCACAGATTTGATTTTGCAGTATCACAGTAACTGACAGATACATAACAGAAGACATCCAATGACACTGTGCCACTTGTGTCTCTGAGTGTGGGTTCAGTGAAGGGAGAATTCCAATATTAAAGAAAAAAATTTGTCAACCGGGGTCTATTCTTTAAATTGGCCGTTCTGTTGATTTTAATAACACCACTCACCAAAACTACAGCCCAATGGGACAAGAGGCGTTCACACAAACAAATAAGAGGCTGTCAACAACCCAACAATTAAGTCAGATTATCTACCACTTTATTTTGGAGGTTAGACTTAATGATCCATAATTGCAAATCCAAATTTTCTGTTTACAATAGACAGCTGAATCTTAATATTTACGTACACCTTAAAGTAATCTTGATTGTGTGACTGATTGAGCTTTTGCTCATTCTCACTGCTTTTTATCCAATGCAGTCTGAGATTGAAGCAATTAACCTGAGTGTGATGTTATCATAACCATTAGACACAGTGGCTAAAACTGTTTTTAGCCACTGCTGAATCAGAATTATCTTTAAAATGGTACTGTGACCAAGATATTTTCATTCAGATTGATATAAATTTGGATCAAGTTTCACATTTGTACAATCCAGATATAAGAGAAACCCCTCACACAAACACATTCTTTATTGAATGTAAGATTTTGGCCAGCTCTCAGTCAGATAACACATGTTAAAGGGCAACAGTGCCAAAGCCATCTGTCTCACTGTGATATGTTTTACACTGATCTGTGCCATGTATCACAGTTGGAACAGCATTTTTCTTCATATCAAGAGACAGGGGAAAAAAACACAGTCAATGGACTGGACACCACCATGAGAGGTTCTAAATTTTACTATGACACATATGGCTGTGGCAAAAAGGGTATAATATCTTTCAGAGCCACTCTTTCCTCGTCACTATTACTTGTTCCTTTATTTCAATTTTATTTGCTTTATTTGAAGCCATGTTTCTTTGTTACAGTGCTATCTAACCTGGCACAAGTTTAAAGACAACCAGTGGGACCGCGGTCAGGTCATGATGCACATGTGCAGGGGTAACATTATAAAGGAGTCTTCCTATGCCAGTTCATTGAGCTGTTAGCTTCAAAGCACTGCAACAATATGCCCGTAGCATAATAACACACAAACACACACATACACACACACGTACCCTTTCATTCTTCTAAATGCATTCAGCTGCCCAAATTAACCCATCTGGTGTTCCTTCACCACCTTGTACTAAGAGGAGGCCAATATTGCTCCTAATTGCTGTCATTTGATATCATATTTGAACGCATGCACATGCAAATACAGCATTGGCACTCACAGAGTCACAGACACACGCAGTAAGCTAAGTGGGGCTGTACGACCTTATCAGCACAGACAGGAGCAATTTAAAGGGAAAAAGTCTCGTCAGACAACTGGTCAAGCTCCCATCACACCTTTGCTTATCACAGAGGAGAAAGAGTCCCGGAGTCCTGTAGTTCAGGGACAAATGAACCTTTGTCAGCCCATTATAACCAGATTATAAAGCTGTACTTGTAAATCCAGCACATAGTATTTAAATATGGTGATTAAGTCTTGGGTATTAAAAAAGGAGGTATGAACATTAACTAGTAGTGTGTAATTGAGCTTCACATATTGTTCTTGTCAGTGTAAATAATGATCTTTGGAGTTGTTTATTATTATTGAACAAGGAAGCCTGTTTATAGTGACTTTGAGGAGACAAAAAAATGAAGAGCACCACTTTCTTGTATAAACATGTATCATTGTAGCTGTCAGTAAGTTGGATAAGAACAGAAGGTTGCTTCCTGACACACAAACCTGAGAAGGATTATATCAAACCAATCGCTTTGAGGTGGCTCTAGGATTTTACCGCCAACTGATGGGAGGGACAGTTTGTAATCTCTGTTTCACATTTAAACCGTGCTAGGCCTGCGCAGCCACCCATCACCAAACTCCATTGTGTTGATTGTATTTATTCAGGGATTTGGCCATTTTCTCCTTTTCATCAAGTGGTGTGTTATGACTGGCGGCCAGTCTGAAAAGTAAAGATGCAGACAAATTGAAGTGATTTTCATTGTGTCAGCTCAGTGCGAACTTGTCCGGAATGAGAAATCAGATCTGTTATTATTCAAATAAAACAACAGTGGGAAACTTCAAAACCGTTCAATTTGTGTTTCTCCCTGCAGACCAGACAGAAGCAGCCATCCAGCTGGAAAAAAAACCCTGCTGTTCAGGAGGAAAGATGTTCTGCCAAATCAATATGAAGGAATTACAAGAGAACCTTGTTAGGACTCTTGATGCTGAGAGAAAAGGTTCACTAATGTTCGAAGGTATTTTCATTTGTGTTCAACATTTCACTCAGCATGATTATTGTGGTCGCATTTGGACTTTACAATTAACCCTCTAAGCTCATATAAGGGAACAGATTTACCAAACCAAATTAGGAGCAGTTCTGGACAGTTGAATAACAAATGTAAGCTACTATGGAGTACTTGCAATTAGATAAAATGTTAGTTAAGCTGTACATTTAAATTTTATTGGGATATTTCATGCAAACAAAACTCTTTTCTGGAGCTTACATTACACTATTTGGACAAGCAGGATAGAGTATATCCATGTTTTTTTTGTTTATATTTTCAAACATTATATTCAAATTTTAACGTATGTTAACATTTATGCTAATGTAATGCTCGAGTAGTATTTCCAGTAACAAATTGCTGAAATGTTTTGCTTACTTACAGTCGTTAAGCTATAAATGGACAGTTACGCTTTGGGGTTGGGGTTTAGTGATCAATAAATTGTCTCCTCTGCATCAATCCTTACATGCAGAGAACCAGGGCTTGGGTTTTTTTGGAGGGTTTGTTTTTTTTTTTTTTTTTTGCTTTCTGTAGCCATTTGTTACTACTCCTTTCTTGCAGAGTGGAAAAACAACTTCCACAGACCTGAAAGTTGCCTAAGCTCGCTTATCCATCACAGTAGTGACAAGGCCTTTATTTGTTTTTGTCATAGTTTCAGTTTTATGATTATATCATTTTGCCAAAGTTAATCCGCAGGAAGAGATAAAAGTCTTTGCCAGGAAATATTCCCTCACAGGAAGATATTTTAAAGGCCTTTTTACTCTTGGCTTCTTTGTTTGGCTTGAAATCAAAACATATTTTTTTATATTTTATAACCATGGATGATAAATAAATCAAGTAAAAAAGACTTTTTTAAATTAAGAATACATTGAAAAGGAGGCCAGGAAATTCTTAATAGATGGTAACACAGTGACGAAATGAGAAGTCATTAAATGCAGAAACCTTGACAATTGACCTCTTTGTTTGATGCTGAATACGGAGGTCAAAATAATAGTTCCACTGTTTCAGCCTGGCTGAGTCTTTCCTAGGACTGTCATCTGCGAGATAAAGCCTGCTTAGGATGCAGCGCATGGCTGTAAATAGATACAGAGAGGAAACTAAGTGGGTGATCATGTTGTTTTAGCCTTGTTAACAACACACAAGCAGGGACATCCCCCACCACACACCCAGACTCCCGAGCTGAGTGACGGTCTGTAAATACCATCAGTCAAGCTGCCAGTAACTGTCCAAGCCACCCAATCAGCTGGCTGCCCATTTGGCTATAATGTATTCTGTTAGCCAACCAGCAGGTCAGATGTTTAGCTGGTCAGCCACCAAGGGAGCAAGTCACAAATCAGTGGTTGCGCCAGTCAGTCAGTCAGTCAGTCAACACCTTTTGGTCCTTCCTATCAGCAAGAATTTCCTGTCACTGTCTTCTTCACCTGGAGAAACACAGAAGGATGAATGCAGACACAGACACAGACACAATGCAGCCAAATGGCTACTCCTGTCACTCTTTGTTATACACTTTGTTCTTAAACAAGCAGCAGTGCCCCCGTTGAAGTCTCACATCTATTCAACAGATGTTTCTCTTTCAGGTTCTCAGACAGTCTACCTGCGGAGCTCTGCGGTTTCCTTGGCTCTCATGTATTCCATTATGTAAAACCACAGGACTTGGGTGGGTTTCTGTACTGTAGTTGGCTGTTTTAGCTCATAATACTACCCAGCGTGACTTATCATGAGTCAGCAGGGTGGATTCAGTGATTCTGCAGTTTGGCCATCACAGGATGAGCATGTTGTCTGTTGCAAGAATCAGACCTTCAATCTCTTATCACTACAGTTGCTTAGGTTTTTGAAAAACACTGACAGTTTCATTTAGTTGTTAGGATTTCACAGCTCACATACTACGTTTGTTGATTATTTGTAATGTTATGTAAGGAATAAATTGAACTAGCGCTTCCTATTTAACACATCATCATAAACACCCTACAAATGAAGGAAACCTCTTCTGAGATGTAAATGCTAACACTGAACAGAGTCTCCTGAATGTGTGCAAACAGGCAGAATGAACTGTTCTTGCACAATTTTTTAAAACCATTTTAAGCACTTTCTAATGTTTAAAAAAATAGAATATATGTCTTAAATGGTTATGTATATATCCCATTGTTTGCCACCTTTTGAATAAAAGGGGAACCAAGTTTTTTATAAATGAAAAATGGAAATTCAGGAAAATTTTATGTTCTAAACTTAAGAGCATTATCTAAAGGGATGTAAGGCCAGCAGTTTTAGGCAAGTGACAAAAAAATGTAAGCAATTTCTCATGGAAAAAATTAATGACATGGCTTTACTAATTACTAAAAAGCAAAGTAAATAGTCACATTACTCGTTTCATTACTTTTGTTTCTCAACACAGCTTCGTCAAAGGTGCCTTTCAGTAACTCCAAACACAAGTGATATATTCTGGAGGCAACACATGTAGAAATAGAAAACGAGACACCAGCCTATAGTTTGGAGATATTTACAGACTAACAACAGCTAGTTTAAGTTAGCCTGGCTAGTGTAACACTGCACGCCACCCAGTGGCTCTTCACACAGCCTCCAACTCTGAACAAAGGCAGATGATTTCTGATTATAGCTCTACTAGGGGCTAATATTAGCTAGACACTTAAGTGGCCAACCATGAAGTGGACAAAGTAAGTATTACAGAAATAGTGTAACTGCTTAATTTTGAATTATAATCCTTTAAAAACTTGTCACTGAGAAAAAAGACCTAACAAAGTCATTTGTACCGACCATCAAGAAATTGTAAGGTTTTAAATGGGAAAATAAGTGTAGCATTTGTATTAGCAAACACAGATTAATTGTTTCAAGCAGTGCCTCCTTTGAATACTTTCCTGTGTCTCGGAGGCTGGTCAGATAAGAAGGAGGTTATCTTTAAGTCTACAATGTATTTAGCTTAAATGACCTCTAGATGCTGATGGTCTGATAAAGTCTCTCTCTCCTGTGAGAGAGAGACAGAAAGACAGACAGACAGACAGATTACAAGCAATCCATGCAAACACTTAAACATAAGAAGGATATTACCTACTTGCAAACAAACACAAACACAACACACACACACACACACACAACACACAACACACAACCACACACACACACACCTCCAACTACAAGCCCACATTAACACAAACCCATTTACATGCACACTGAGCAGGTGTATCCACATTCCCATGAGATACACTCGAGCCAAAACAACCAGGAAGCAAATGGCTGCAGCCAATAAAACAGTCCAACTTCTCTAGTTGCTTTTTCACTTCTTTGTCTAGACAGAAACAGTCATTTTCAAACAGCCTGAAATCATCTGTGAAAAGAAATGTGAGCCAAGCTGATTTCTGTTTTAAATCCTGCTCGTAATTTCCCACCTCTTTTGCAACCATAAAACAACTCTTTCAAAACTGCTTGACTCAAGGTCATAAATCTATAACCGTGGTATACGAAAATGGATATGTGTCCATTATATTTCAAGTACCTCTGGGTATTGTGCAAATAAATTGGTTTTAAAAGGGTCTTATTATTATAGCTTCATTCACATAATGACCATGAGATCCAGTGGAACCAAAAAAGTATCAGTTATTGAGCAAATACTTTTCTTATTCAATTGTGAATCTTTTCTATGTAAATTCCTCATCCTTTTAAACAGTATATACAGAGATTTCATAGAAAGTACACGTTGAAATGAGGATAATGGGAATTAGACACATTTGTTGTTATGTACTGTACATGGAACATGTTCTCTATGTTGTTTAATAATGTGAAAGGAATTTGATCCATCATCTTTCTCTCATCTCTCTGTAAGAAATATAGCTTTGAACCAGCAAACAACAATAATGCTGGAACAGCTGCTGTTTGTCTAGTGTTATAGGAGCTAAAGGTTCAGTGTTTGTATTACAGGCAACATTATGTCATCGTCAAAGCTCTGCTTTCCCAGCTAGTTTGCTGTTTATTGGCTTTCGCAAGCCTGGGTTACATACATCATGGTAAACTATGGCAACAGGAGCCAGGCATATGGCCCCAATAACATTAATAGTTGGGAAAGACAGGAAAGATCAGACAGAAGACAAGGAATCCATTCAGATGCTGTCTTACAAACAGTCTGCTATACTTTCATGCTGTACGAAAAAAGATATGGAAAACAGAGAGACTGGTTTAATAGCAAGTAATGAGCCAGCAATTTTCTTTGTAAATGTAATACTCATGTTTAAATGCAATTTAATTAAAGCCTGTGATTGAAACACATAGTTTTTTAGTGTGTAATTACATTTGGCAAAAAAAAAAGTGCAAGTAAATCACCCTGGATCAAATGTTGAAACCCTTATGTTAATTACATCTGGAATTTTGACTGTCCTGTTCCCATGTGCACTTGATTACTTCTTTTATTTTGTTTAAAGTTAATTATTGTTCTGGCTCATTTCAATTGTGTTAATATGCAGTGTTTGTTTTGCATTTGTATACATGGCTTTATACTACATGTGTATGTGTATATATACTGTAAAGACATACGTTTTTATGTGAAGCACATAAAATTAAAAAAATCTGCTAGATAAATAAAGTTTGCATTGTTTTGTCTGGGACAGAAAAATAAGCGATGTATATAGTATATAAGCAATGATAGTGCCATAGCTTATCCATTCGTCTATAATTGGAAAACAAGGCAGTGTTAGGGCAGATACTATACTAGGGTACTGGAGGAGTAAGGTTAGAAGAACAAGAAGAAGACAAAAAGCACTATTATACAGGATGCATTTTCTGGTGTTTAATGTGTGGAATGGCTTTCCACGGTCCAGTAGGACAAGCTGACAGTACTGGGTTATACTAGCAAGTCTACCCTTCAATGTGAATTACTGCAGTCATGAAGCTAGAAGTTGACCTGCTAAAGTCCAAAGCTCCATTTAATCAGTGTCGACAGAGTGTGACTTTACAGTGTGAGCAATGCTTCAGCATTACAAGGCCTTGGTCACAATGCCTCCTACTTGTAGGAGGCATTATGCACAATGCTCAGTGCAAGCTTGGGACAAAGTTAACTCATTTTCCACCACTATTCTTGGGTAGTGGGTTTAAAAAAAAACAGGAAAAAAAACATCATGGGGACTTACACTATGAGCATGGTTTATTTCTCTTTTTACACTGACAATGCAAACGCAAGTAGAGAGCAAAAATTTGTGGCTTTTACCGCTTAGGTCACAAATGGAAACACTAAGATTACATATCAAAATATTTACATGTAAAGTGTAAGACATACCGTATGCTTCCAACCACTGCCATGATTTATAATATGCATGCGAGGAAGTATTCTCAGAGAGACAATCATTTTTGGGGGGGCTTCTAAACGAATGGACACAGGTGCAGCCAAAGGCAAGGGGCAGGAAATTTGTAGGTCAAAAATGATTTGTTGAAGATAACGATGGAGACAATGGTGCTGTGGATGAGGGTGGAGACCAGAGGAGCAGGCTTGGGTGATATCTCGTGAAACGGCAGAGGCTTGAGCCACAGAACAGAAATAAGGAAACGCAAGGTAGATGCGGGGAGTCAGAGGCCGGACGCAGAGCGAACCGAACCGCAGCTTAGAGGAAGAAAGGGTCACGATAGAAGAAACAGGCTAGAGCGGTTTAGCAACGCGTAAAGAAACAAAGAGGCTGGAAGCGTACACTTACTGAAGCAGAGCCTATAATCTGGCGGGGCGGAGGCGGCAGGGCCGGGTATTTGAAGAGGGCTTGATTACGGTGATTAGGTGCAGCTGGGCCGGCTTTGCTCTTTGTTCTGACTCCAGCACATCGCAGACACGGGGAGAGAGAGGGGAGATCCACTGGGGGAGGGACAACAGGTTAGGGAGCCACAGAATGGGATGCGGAGGCTGAGCCAGAGGAAGATGCTGAGGCAGATGTGACAACGAGATCTTTATTGATAAGATTTAGATCAGTGCGCGCAACCTCGGTGCATTTAAGGACGTTTAAGTTAGTGTTAGCATATGCTGCCTATTAATCTCATGATCTGATAAACGGGCGTAGCTTGTTAAAATGATGTGGCCCATCAACACCAGATGGATTTGTTATAGCCGTCCGAAAACTAACCACCAGCTAATCACCACACTTGAGAGTGTGTATGTTTAAGCTCAGTGCATTAGGCTCCATCAGAGTGGGCTCCTAGGGAGAGTCGCGACTAGATCACCTAAACTTATTTTTAAAGGAGACTCAGATAGATTCATACGCCGTATACAACAGAGGCTATAAGAGTGGTATCCTCCAGGCTATTGCTGTGGTACTGCTGACACGGGCACGCTCACGATTTAAAAAAGTAACACTGGTGTGATTTTATCTTCTTTTTTTTCACGACCCAATGCATTCTGCCACAATCAGACGCTGTAATCGTCTCTCATATGACGTCAGGTTCGCCATGACTGCCTAACGTCACTGAAAAAAAGAAAAAAATCCCCCCGAAACAGCCTCCAGTCAAACATCAGGCTGCCTGACTCATTTCCTACATCACGGCGAGCGGCGTGTTTCCAGTTTTTTCCAAACGTGACTTAATCACACAGCTAACGACCGAATTTAAAGGAGACTACATCGCATTTTTTCCATTACTATGCACAGCTACCTCCGGTGGAAGCGAAAGAGGCAAAAGCCAAAGCGGCCGCACACCCGCACTGGCGTTCTGAGTCACTGTTGCTGGTTAAACCTCTGCTTATGATGATGTCGGGTGGGGCCATGCTGTGAATTACGTGAGGTCGCCAAACGTCGTGATTTAATAGGAACGGAGAAGGTGTGATTTGTTTGACCCCGACAGGTGCAACAGAACTAGAGGGATGCGTCTGGCTCAGTCTGTCCACGGCCGTGCAGCCAGAGGGCGTCTAACCCGGCGGCAAACTGAAAACACCTGTGCAGGTGCATCCCTTTAACTTTATTACCATTGCGAGGCAGATAAGTGCGCTGAGGTCGTCGCGCTCACTTAGAGTTTAGAAGCATAATTTAAGAATGATTTTAACACTATAAAATAGAGTTGGGGCATAAAATCCAGGTGCCGCTTTGAACGGTGGCTAATCGATGTCGAGGTGGAGATGTGGCGTATGTTTCTGACAAGACTGAGAGTGTGTTCAGAAGGAAAGCAAAGTCAATTTTAGAGGCAATGCAGTCGCTAGCTAGTCAACAGCTAACGTCTGTGCGTTTGGAGTATTTGGAGTATAGAAAATGCAAACTATCCAATACTCGAAAGTTCGCTTTTTGTCTTAATGCGCCTCAAGAGTCTACGGCAATGCTTGCAGCTCTGTGAGAGCATCGGAGACAGCAGTGAAACTAGCTAAGTCAAAACGTCAACATGCTAACATGTTTAGCATGTTTAATTCTTACCTCGTTAATCATACAATCTTAATGGTAGCATTAGCTCAGTAGCAGGCGGAGCCCGTCTGAGGTTGGTGGGGATGGCACCAGATTAAAATTCAGGGTCCCACTAAAGTCAGCAGGAGACCGAGATATTTCGGTCTGGACCAAAGTGTCGGCTAAAAATAATCTTGTCAGCGCTCCCACAGAACTGTGGTGCCGTAGACCTCCTCCTGCTGAAAAGCAATATTTGGATCATCTTTCAACTCCGCGTTGACCGCCCCATCATCTCAACCACCTTTCACTCAGTTAAAGCTCTTAACGTCCCGTTTTACAACCGCATCTTATGGCCATATTGCCTTTGTTCACCCTAAGCTGGTCCATTACTGTTCATGGAATTGCCTTTCTCCTTACTAGTACGCTCAGACTGTTTCCCCACACTTTGGTCATAAATAATCTTAGTGGGAGAGGAGAGCCCGCTAATGGTGCTCTCTTATGTAACAATCTGGCATGTTTTTCTGAAGAGACAGGGAAACGGGCAGTTAAAGTGTGCGATAGAAGAAGGGAGCACATAAAGAGGCTGGAGAGAGGCCTTATGGGAGGCGAGGATCCGGAGAGTGGAAGATGTATAAATGCTGGGGCATTTATGTTGAGTTTTGAAACATCACAGCTCAGTTTACAGAATATGGACGCAGAGCCAGCTTTTAAACAGATCGTTTTCTCTGTCCACTTTAACTCTCTTTTTCTGTCTTCATCTCTTTATTTTCTGTCTCTTTTTTGTATATATACGATGTGTAGTTCTGCTGTTAAACTTACGTATACAAATACTATGTCGAGATTCATATTATGTGTTACAACAGTGCAACAGGCCACAGATCATTTACAGTTAAACAGATTCACATGTGGGAGCTTCCAAGTTAAACCGCAGTCTTGTACTGTTGTCTGCAGAGCAGCTCCGATGGGCAGTGGGGAGGTGAGCACATTTCTCAGGGGCTGTTTTGTTATGGAGTCAGTAAAGGAGGGCAGGGGGATACGTATTCATTTTCCCATTAAGACTAGATGCATGAGCAGACAAGAGGATTTATCAACCCTTCTGTAAAAGCTCCTCAGAACAATGATTCCTATTGGAAGGACAACTATTATTCTGTGTAATTAGGACAATCCTGCGTATCCACAAGCACTGGGAGAGAGGCTGAATTGAGGGGAATTTGTATATAACATTATAGTCAGACAGTGGTTTTATTTGCTAAAGCTGTTGCAGCTAAGGTCATGATTTATAGCATATGTTTAACATAATTTCAGATAGGGGAGGTCAGTGCTTCAACATTATTACTTTAAGTGGCAATCTCAAAGATTTTAATTTAAATAAATGTCTGTTAAGTTACTACTGAGCCTGTGGCCCACTGATGAAAATTTATGCAATATTTGCAGTATTACTGCTATTATTGAGTTACTGCTGAAGCAAATCCAACATTTACTACTGCTGCAGCATCACATTAAAAGCAATTAACTGATGAAACACAAGTTGACTTAAAGTAGTCACAGGAAACACAATGTGTTTGTCAGGGAGCTGGTCACTAACCGCTGTCTATCATCAAAAAATATGTCTGCAAAACAAGACAACTGTCATTTTGGCCTTTTCTGGACAGTGGATCAGTTTCAAATATTCGAGGGCGTAATGGAGCAAGGAGGAGCCACAGTGAGCGGTAAGATGAAGAGCCGCAGGCGACAGGCTGCACACCTCCGACTCTTCAAAGAGGTAAAGTATTCCACACACTGTATCCTGCTGTTCACAGACTCATGCCATGTGAAGCATAAAATCAGATCATCGCTGCTCACAGAATGATGGAAAAGAAACGCCGGACTTGCCTGACAACTGGAATTTGTTTTGCTGCCCCTAGAATTCTTTGACCGCCAATGTTGAAATACATAATTACATTACTCAATATTTTTATATTAGTATTAGTACCTTATGTTTATGCCATTTTAAAATCACTGTCTATTGTATAAAGTATGTCTTTTGGTATAAATAGTAATAGTAATAATATGGGACCTACTGATAACAGTCAGATGGAAAGAATAAAGAAGTAATCCTATACTTTGTGGTAACAGCCCTCTTTGTCTAATAGTCATCTTCAAGTCAAATCTGAAATTCTGCACTGTCTTAATCATGCACAACTTGATTGCAGGTAAAACACTAGGACCGGGTGGGGACAATGTGGTATGGCTCGTCCACCGCCACCACTGTGTATATGTGAGAACGAATGTAAGGTGTTGTTTGGTACTTTATCTTGTTCTCAGGTTGAAAAAGTGCTACAGAAGTCTTTCTTTTAATTGACTAATCACACATCTTTTTTAATGATGGATGTGTGATATATCTATGGTTCTTTGGGCTTAGATTTGTGAGAAAACATCTGATGTCTAGCATGTGACCCTATCACATGCTAGATATTAGAGCCTGGCTAACACTGACATGTTAGGGGCAAAGTAGAACATCAGTGGATGTTAATATCATTTACACCCGTATAATACACATGCACACATACACACAGACACACAAATTTGCACATAAATGCAGTAACATTTACATCTGAATGGTGCATATGCAATCTTAACCATATGCCTTACTAACACATGTGCTCAGATGCTGCTGCACATTAATGACCTTCAGCATCAGCTCCTTACTGGTACGTTTCCTTCCTACAGATCATTATCCACCATTTAAGTTGTAGTTAGCAGTATGTGAGTGTAAATAGTGGCCAGTGTCTTAATTGGAACCATGCAGGTTGTAACTTGTTACACCACCTTGACCATATGTTACTCACTTAGACTGCTTAACAAGTCCCACCGCTGACTTTCAGTGATAGTTGAGAGTTGGCATGGAAACACACAACTAGACTGAATGGAGCTGGAAACAGACTCCCTCACTTGGAAAAAATATTCATGTTATTTTCACACACGTCAGCTCACCACACTTGGCCCGATTTAAATTGAATTGAACCTAGGAGGGGGTATATTTTCTTGACCAAGGACGCAGGAGTAGAAACTTATATTCTTGTAGTGTTATTGCCTCCAATTATGTAATCACTCTCACTTACTTTGTGTGTGTTATGATACAGAGTAGTGGTGTTTACAGCACAATTTGGTTTTGTTCACTCATATTTCTGTCAACTTACAAACATCTGATGTACATTGTATTGTTTATATCAACCTGTATTATATGATATAAAAAGAATGCAATTTTGGCTACATCTCCAAAATTTTAAAACAAAGGAAACAGTGGTTGAGCAGGAGTAGATGAGATTGTTGTGATGAGATTATTTTTCAAGTGAAGGTCAAACTTACAGTCTCTCTTCCCTTGTGAACATGTGCTGGTGGGTGCGGTACTTGTTTGTTATATTCCCTGAAAAACAATCAAGATATGATAAAAAACAGCTGCCAAAGGATGCATGGTAACTGGTGTGTGTGTGCATCTGTATGGTTGCGTGTCTGTGTGCGTGTGTGTGTGTGTGTGTGTGTGTGTGTGTGTGTGTGTGTGTGTGTGTGTGTGTGTGTGTGTGTGTGTGTGTGTGTGTGTGTGTGTGTGTGTGTGTGTGTGTGTGTGTAATCCAGCAGAAAAAAACACAAGGCAATAGTCTAATTGTCTAGAAAGACAAGGTTATATACAGCACATAGATTGAGAGTTAATTCATTTCTGTGGATCACCACTGGCTAAAGTAAATTTGAACAGTGTGCAAAGGAGAGTAATATCAATTTTAGTTTGTTTGTTTGTGTGTTCATGCATGTGTTTGTGTGTACATGTTTGTATTAATGGGTGGGTGAAAGTATTGAATATAGATGTGTGTACATCTTTGTTGTGACTGAAATCTTCCACGTTAGCAAAAACACCTTTCTTCCTCTCCATGGGCAGTACTGCACACAGTCAGTCAGAAATGAGCATAAATAGACACATGGATACACTTGAATGATTTATTTGCAGCCATGTCAATTCTGCATATCACACGATCATGAACAATAAAACAAAAAAAACTACAAGACTTGTTGGTACCACATGTGCTCAGAACAAAATGGATTGGCAGCAAATGTGAAATACAATAGCACACAGTAATTTGTCCGAACACATGCATACACTTACACACATTCAGTACACAGTCATTGTTGGTGGGATTGATGCTGGAGCAGATACACTACGTCAAACAGAGCTGTGTAGATTATATTTTATACACATGTTGACTGGCCGGCCAAACTAAAGGTCACCCTGGGACAAAACTCAAACTCAAAGTGTTCTGTGTGCAATTATATTATGTGTGTGTTAATGTGTGTACAAGAGTAAAAACACTAACATTCTGTACACTCTACTTTTTAACATTTCCTGTCCAGATTCCTTGACTATAAAATAACCCATCTAAACAACCATATTGAAGGTCATGTGGCCCTCTCATCAGGTACAAACCCGTGGGAGCAGCAGACATACCGCACCTTTGTTGTAAGCTAATTGAATGGTCGCAGCCCTGCCAGGGAAAAAACTCCCTGGTTTGTTTATGGCTCATTTCAAGGTTTGGGTAAAATAAGTACTTTCTTAAGGTTAGAAGATCTTAATTGTGTATTTCAGGTTGTAAAAAACACAACAATTGTGTGAAGGTCCTGTGTTTTGTTGACACATCCATCCATGGAACCTTCTCTTAACACGTACTTTTTTAGTTTTTTTTTTACATCAACGAACTTCCTCCTTTGCTGCCATAATAATCAGCTGCTAGAGGTCACCTAACAATTAACTGAAGCTATGAGTCGTAATAAACTGCCTCCACAAATTGCTTGTTTTATTCTGAGCTTTTAAATGCATCTCATCAGCATGTCAATTTCCCAGATTAAGGTAAAATGTTTAGAATGAATAGTTTATTAAATTGTGTTGTCTATAACATTTATACATTTCCAACAATAAAAGATCGGAATTTAGGTTTTTGTCACAATAAATCAGCTAAGGCTGTGCAGACTTGAACACTCACTGAGTTGCACCATTTGTGTGTGTGTGTGTGTGTGTGTGTGTGTGTGTGTGTGTGTGTGTGTGTGTGTGTGTGTGTGTGTGTGTGTGTGTGTGTGTGTGTGTGTGTGTGTGTGTGTGTGTGTGTGTGTGTGTGTGTCTAATGCGACGTGTAGAAAAGCAGCCTCCAATATTTATTGTATATTTACTGAGAAATATACAAACAACCTAGGCCAATGTTGTAAACATCCTATGCCCATGCCAAAATGTCTGTTAAGAGAATGGGTCATAAGGGACACATTTTAGCCACCTAATTACAAGGACATACAATGATACTTGTTGCTATGGATACGTTTTAACAATAAAACAGCCACATCATACGCCAGGTAAGTGTGTGATAGTGAACAGACTTTAATTTGTGAAATCAAAGTTCAAAAGCCTGCTACCTGGGGAGCAAAACTATTGATAGCTATTCATGATTAACTGTCTTGGCCAAGTCTCAGATCTTCACGTTTGACAAGACGCATCTGCTCTAATCTTGACATTTCAGATTAGCCATTCTTTTAAGTTTTCATGCCTCGTGGACTCCTGGGTATATTGATTTTTGTCACAGCAATAGTCTTTTACTTCATTTGAATGTAATACGAGTCAAAACTAATATACCTCTAGAAGACTCAGTGACCTTAAAACATGAAACTTGGTAAAAAAAATTCCAGTACATAGATAATTCACATCCAAGCTCTTGGCATCTCTGTGGCATATCTTTAGACAAAAGTTGAAACCTGTATTTAAGTAAATAATGTTTAATAATCATCCAATCACTAGATACAAGGACCTGAAAAAAAATAATTAAACAAATGCATCACACAGGTCATTATGGTTTGATTACTTCCTCTTTTGTGTTTGATGTAGAAGAATGAGCATGGTCACAGTCTCAGTTGTATATGTGTAGTTTAGCATCTTATTTTTTTGAATCATTGATTATATTGGTGCTGAATAAAAGACACATTGTGAGAGATTTGTGTGTTTGTGTTTCTGAGACTCTTCCAGTGACTGCCAGTAATTCATGGAAGTTATTTCATTTCTGCCATGAAATCAGGAGAAATCCACAATGACACACAAGCTTGGATAATCTATTTTGTACATACCGTACACTCACAAGCAAATTACTTCACAGATGCATACGGGCATAGATGTACACATAAACGTGTGCGCATGTGCTCACACCCACAGCTGTGGAGGTTTAGTTTGAGTTTCATTTTCTTATGAACATGCTGCAGACATTAGGCTCCCATCTCCCCTCTCAGCGCAGGAGACGGCATCAGCCAAGACCAACACATTGAGTGTGTGTATGTATGTGTGTGTTTGAGAGAAAGAGAGCAAACTGAACAGAGACAGAATGTGCACAAGCAAAATGTACATCTGTTTCTGTGCATGCTCATTCATACTTTTTTGTATTTACATATGCAGTGATGCACATGAGCATGGGTTTGGGTTTACACTTTCTAAAGATGGCACCCTCTCAACCCCAGTGATGACTCATGCGGTTGGGAAATTGTCTCCTTTTCTTGTCATAACTCCCTTTTTCTGTCCTTCCTCCCTTTTTTTCCCTCTTCTCTCCTTCCTCTCTGCTGGCTGTAGTATTTACCCTCAAGGTGAGCTTTATGGATGGCTAACACTAACTGTGATGTTTCATGAAGACTGTTGGGGAGGGAAAGGGACTGCATCTCACAGCATGGCTCCACTTAACACTGCAACTGACACACTGCTGGTGAAAATCACGCCGAATAAACAGTATTAATGCTGATTCTGACTTAACCGGCACCAGCTGGGGTGAACAGTGATTATCATGTAGTAAGAACAGTCAAGATCGCCAACACTGGCTGTAATTTTGACTTTTTCATGTTTAATTTTGTTTTTTGGCAAATCTAAGCAAAATCATGTGGTGTATGGACAAATGTTAGGAAATGTGTGAATAACAGTGAAATCTGCAACTATTGAGAGCCTGTGTTGAGGAAAATCATCTGAGTGCTCAGAAAACGACTTCAGCAAAGGGATTTCTTTGACAGGTCTAGGAGGAAAAACATTAATGATTCTCTGAATTTTTGAAAAAAAATCAGAGAATCATGAAAATAAATGAATTCTCTAAACTTTCGTCTTGAGTTTTAAAGCTTCTCTAATTTTCACTTTAACATTGAGTCAAACTGGTACATGAAAAAAGGAACAAGCTACTTGTAATCAAAAACCCACAGTGAATTTTCATCCTGGTCAGTTCTGTATAACCTTTTAGTGATTTTCAGCTCAGTGTTTTGGATTTCCAGCCCTGCAACTTTCACTTTCACTTTCACTACTCTCATCAATGTTGTTTCCAGTCGCAGCAACTGTTAATGGCAACTCTTTGGTAAACATGGTGGACTTTTTCACCATGATGTCAGTGTACTCAAAACAGTTACACTCTTCATTTAAAGAAGGATACAACATTTGCAGGGATCATGAGAATGTGGTATAATGCAGCAGAATATATATCTTACAGCCATAAAAATATAGCCAACCTCAGTCACCTAGCAAGCGCTTACTGTGGAAATGGCCACCGCAATGTTTTTATATACTTTTGTAAGGTTATTACAAAACTGTTTTTTTTGTGTTTCTTACAGTGTGTTACATGTGTAGGTGTGTTGACATGGTTACGATGGTTTTTTGTTTGTTTGTTTTTTAAGACTACTATATTCAGTGTGTGTATATGTTGAGTGTGTGTGTGTGTGTGTGTGTGTGTGTGTGTGTGTGTGTGTTCATGTGTGGTGGGACCAGTTAGGTTGAATGATGCCATTTGCATCATCCAGTAAAAACAGAACACATCATGCTCAACAGTGTTTCCAGGACTGTCTTTTGTTTGGTGTAATGATAAAGTATGTGAAGAGATGCAGCTCTCATGCACAGGCCCTCAGTAGTGAGTAGAGGGGCCGCCAGTGGATCAGTGTTTGTGAGGGCCAGATCAGATCGACCCTACACTGTGCGCTGTCTGTTGTTGTAGAATCCCTGCACAACTCTGGGCAAACAGTTTCCTCAGCGTGTTTATATCCACAACACTCTCACTCACACCTCTTCATTTCATCACAGAGGATATAAGAGAGGAGACCTATGATGAAGACTAGAGAAGACTGACGGACTCTGTCATAATGTTTTGTGTTCATCTTTGTTTTTCTTATCATTGGTGTGTATTTATTTTAAGTGAGACTACATCCTTTTAGAGGTTCAGCATGTAGGATACTGAGGTCCTAGTAGTTGTACTGAGAGGTACTGAAATGTATATTTTAAAGAATGACTGTGATCTTTGGAAGACGGGCAAAAGAGGGAAGGAATGTCAAAGCCACGATTTACACAGAACATAAACTGTCCACATCACAGATATGAGCTCACAAAGTGGTCAACGTTTTTTCACTCACAAGTTGACACTCTTGTAATATGTTTAAATTAAATGGACAAATTTGGCGATAGTCATTCACTTGTGATTGTCATTTTAAAAAAAAGAGAGTCACAGAGGAATTAATTAAAATGCTCTTTTGTGATGGATACATAACATGCTGCACAGCTACCCTGGCAAGTGAGGCAAACTAACCTAATGAGACTCTTACAATTAAAAATAGTATTTCATACAACACTCTTCTGAGGAAATTGTGCATGGAAACAGCAAAGCAAAAACACTCAACTGCTCTCATCTCAAAATCATTTGTAAATGTTTCAACCACATAATATTATTTATCGATCATTCACAATGATCATTATGGATTTTAAATTACTTCAAATTTGATAATGATAACAATTATCTGTTTATTTCCAGCCAGACCATTTGCTGCTTGTCATTGCCCTACCCTCCTCCCCACATTTCCTGTCTCTCTTCATTGCCCCCATGATCATAATAAAGGCATAGAAAATGCTCAGAAAATAACTAAAGTTAATGAAAATGGAAATTAATTATATCTTCATGAGTAGTTGATCATGAAGACAATTTTAGATAATGTGCAATATATTTGTAATCCGTAATCGTTAGTGTAAAGAGTTAACAAACCGCTTAATATGCACAACAGTTGGTTCCTCTACTTATTACAGTTATATAACATTAAAGCATGTGGGCACTGCTACTCCTCTTTCATCAAAAGCTTTATACTATCAAAACTGTATCAGTGGTTGGCAGCAAAATGTCCCCATACTATAGACCGGGCATAAACCTGCTTTATCCGTTAATCATGACCGCTGCCCTCCTCGTTATGTTCCCTCCTGACCTACTTGTTGGTCTACTCCCCACAGTCTCATCTATCACAGTCAACATCGCTCTTTGGTGATATCAGTTTTCAACAATCTGATCTGAAACACTTCCAGATTAATAATGGGGATCAATAAAAAACATTTTGACTGTACTTTCTGCTGAGCTGGCCAAACCCACAATGACAGATTGTGCAATCCTTGTGTGCACGCTGTTCGCATTCTGCATGCAACGTTATGGACATACAGTACTTGTATAAGTGCAATCACACACATTTACATTTATTGTCACTTAGGAAGACATTGGCTGATTCGCGTTTTAATCTTAATTCTTAAACCAAGTCTTAACCCGGAGCCCCCCAGGAATAGGCCTGGCTTTTTAAGTGACTTTGGCATAGTGGCAGAAAACATTCATCTTCGTCACAATGACCTGAAAGGGAGCATCTGTAAAACAGTGAATACATTTTTATGTATTCACTATTCATTTTATGAGTATTACAAAATTTGATCCATTTTGTCCAGTAACATCTGGAAAGTCTTGAAGAGCCGTGTGATTGAATTATTTTATCCAATTTGAGTGTGAAGAGAGCCAATAGAAAGTCTTAATGATTATTCATGCTCTTAGCATTTTTGTGCCAAGCTAGGCTAACCAGCCAGGCTCTACCTTTGTATTTAGCTTTCAGACATGAGAGTGGTATCAATCTTCTCATCTAAATCACAGCATGAAAGCAAATAAGTGTTTTTCCAGAAATCAAGAGATTTTCATTCAAAGTTTAACAATATGTGGACCGACGTTTAGTCTTAGATAGGAGGTTAGCCCCAACAATGACCATGAAAAAGTTCTTGTACTCTGTACACTCCATCGTGTGATTAATTCAAACACACAAGAGTCTCAAGTCTGGAGCCTTCTAATTGACAAACAAGATGTTTTTCTATGGCACAGAATACAGTGTACTAAAGTACAATATTTGGGATATCATCTGCAGCATGATAGAATAGGTGTGAACGATTAAATAAAACACATATTGAGAAAGTATTCCTTTTAGAAATAAGTGACTCATCAAGACTCCAAATTATATAGCCCATGTATCATCAAAGGATTTATCCTTTTCTATGACAAAACAGCTTGACTAATGGAAAGAGAATCTCATTTGTACCACACCTCAACCCATCCAGGAGATTATCATGTCTAGCCACTGACTAAAAGTCGCTCAAATCATGTGGATCAGTTATAAGAAGCTGTTATGCTCCCTATCCAAGGCTTGTTCTTCAGCAGGCCTGAGCGTCCGCCCTGCTGAAGTGTCCTTGGGCACATTCCTGTGTAAATCAAACCCTGGACAACAGTAGAAGCCTTCAGAGCATGTGAATCCTGACCTGACCGTCGGTTTGAGAAAAACCATCTCTCTCCAGCTTTTGACATTTTTCTCACACTTATCCATGAGGAACACCCTGGTGAGTCTGTTTCTGCCAGACCTCTACATATGTTGGCCAGACAGCAACACACACACACACACACGCACACACACACACACACACACACACACACACACACACACACACACACACACACACACACACACATTTAGCCCAGGTCATGGTAGAGGTAGCACCACACCCTTCAAGACAACCAGCTTGTCAATGAATTTGCCATGTATCCCTTTTTCTCTTTTGTTTTTTTGGGGAATTTCAATTTTCAAATTAAAAAGAAGGATTATCCAACAAAAATCATGACACGGGCTCACTTTCCCAAGCCAGAATCCGAGATCTTGCAGAAAATACTGATGCATGACTTTTAAGATGTGCATTTGATAAGGTGTGTGTTGTGTTTGTGCTAGGGGAGAAGGTAGGAGCAGGTGGATGTCCCATGGTATACTCTTGCGGTTGTAGCTGACCACCAGTTGACTGGCAGATGCAGGTTGGGAAGCAGACAACAGAAAGACATTAAGAGAGGTCACAGAGGAATTGAAGACAGGCAGGGTGGGTCTGTTTTTCCCTGCCAGGAAATTATCAAAGCTGACATCTGGAACCCCTCCCTCACAAAACAAGAATAGCTTTCAATAGTGCTTTATAACTTTTTCAACATCACTTCTATTCTTGTCGATTTGGTCAGTTAAAAGCTTTGCTGAAGGGTACTTTGATGGTTATTTGTCCACTGAGATTTGTTTAGAAGGTGCTTATCATGATAGAAAAAAATATTTATTCAACCTTTGAATGGAGAAAATAAATGTGCCCCAGTTCCCCCCTTATTGAGAAAATCACAAAGATGTTAGGAAAAACATGCAACCAATGCATATAACAGAGTCATAATACAACTACAAATGCAATCACATGCCAGGGGTTGCTTGTAGGAAAAACTGTTTCATCAGAAGAGCCAGCTGCGAGGCGAGCGGTCTAGGCGAGCAGTCAGCTGTGATGATAAGGAGAGTAGCGGTAGATAAAGAGCTTTAAACTGTTTGATTTGGCCTGGCCTGGTTTGACCTGGCTCTGGGCTGGGCTGCTAAAATAGGGCTAAGGGAAGAGAGTTGGCGAAGATAAACATTTGTGAGAAATAGAGACTGAGACAGAGGGATTGATGTTGACCAGAAGTGACAACCACACACAAACACAAGGAGTCACAGGACTCTCTAGAGAGGTTGATGTCTTTAGCCTGCTGGCCCTTTGGTTTTTTTAGAGTCCTCGGGATATATATGTGTGTTTACAGTCCTGATAAAGGGATTTTTGTTATCATCATTTTATTCACATTAAACATTTTATTTTGTATAGAACAAGCATAGTCTTTAAGGTGTATGTTCCAGCTCTTTGGAGGCTAATGATCCATGCAAAAACCTGATATAAACATTACACAAATAAAATATCAAATATTATTTTATATAGCTTTATAATCTGATAATGTAATACATCACAAAATTCTGCAGATTCATGAGGGAAATTGGCTCTGCAGTCTTAAATGTCATCTGTCTGCAAAATCCATCATAGAATTTAGCTTGGATGAAGAAAGCCGAGAAAGTTGGAAGTCCAACTTAAAGTTAAATGGAGTCAAGAGTGATTGAGAAACAGGAAGAAGGAGACCAAATAAATTTAAGTGACTGAAGAGGTTGGTGCTAAGTGTGTACTACATGAGGAGCATGAGGAAACATAGACACAACAGTGCAGCAGTATTTTGAGAAACCAGCCTTGTAATGATTCCCATTGTTATTCCAATGAAACTGGATCATGATCGTAGCCAGAGGGAAGACAAAATAACAATGGGAAAGGAAAGTCGGGCTGTTCTTTTTTTTTTTTAACCTCATTAGCTCAAGTTTAAAAAAAATATATCATTTTTGATAAGGAATCAGTACACATAGTCTCTGTGTTTCTCTTGACTTTTGTAGTTATTTGGTCAAACTTGCAACTACCAAAAAGGAGAAATTTAATTTTTATTTATTTTCCTGTTTTGATTGTGCCCCTTACATTAGCATTATCCAGGGGGCGTGAATTTTTGACAACAATGCTGTTAATTCGGTCTAATTTGATTTTTGTAAAATCTTTGTGGGCAGGCAAGAGAAATAGTTGGTAATGTCACCAACTGCCACAGAGGCAGTTATCCAGCTGAGGGCCAACAGTAACCATTGCTTAATACCATCTGTGAACACTCCCTATGTCACCCTGTGGCTCCGCACACTGGTCACTTTGTGTTGTGACTTGTACCACAGGACAACAAGCTCATAACAACAAACAGTTGTTGCTGTGGACAGTTTTGATGTTTGCCATTACCACAGCTGGACCTTGGAAAGAGAGACAGCTGGCCAGCTAGACCCCTTCCTTTCTATAACGTGGGATGAGCACAACGCTGAGTTAAAGGGCTGCTAATGATTCAGCAGGTGTTGAAATAACATGAATGAAAAGTTATTTCAATTGGGAATAAGTGTCAAGCAGCAAGCTAATCTAACCACTCTCAGCTTTCCGAGTGGAAACTAGTTAGCTTGGTTTGCTAGTTTCCTCTTTCCAAGTGGAATACAAAGTTAATAGCACAATGAGTCCTCCTTATGCTGGATGTTGTAGAGACAGAGAACTTAAGTTGCCAACGGTACATAATCAGTACTATGTGGATTTGATGAAAAAATGGTAAAAAAAACATTATATATCAACGTTCATTGGCAAACAGTGCCTTTATGTGCTTTGGTCAGTTACTCACCAAAAATGACACTGCAACACCAGATGACAAATGTCAATCCGCAAAATAGCTGCAGCATTATCTAGTTTTATTCGCTTACACAAAAACGGGTAAAAATTATGGTTAGTCTTTTAAGATTCCAAAGACAAATCAAACAAATTTTTGGGTAAAAGACAAAAAATGTATCATTAATTTAATTCAACTGTAATTATTTCCACATCCAAATCCTAGAGCCTGTAAGGTGTTGTGCAGAAGTTCAAGAACCAGAATAAACCACAAATACAGGGCATCAGGCCCACTGTTATTTTTGATGCACTCCATTTTTAACACCATCTGTTGTTCACTGAGGGCCAGTGGACCATGGGTGACCTCGTGTTACATAACTTACATAGAAAGGCTTAACTTTGTGTCACTGGGCAAAGTATATCCATTTCACTTTGGGGAGTCAGCTCTTCTCATTTTTCCCCCTCTACATATCAAACTGTCAGAACCCACCCTCTCCATGAAGATCTACCTGGCCCATCTGCTGGATAACAATATTAGTGTATATCAGTTCCATAACAACCCTGCTAAAAATGTGACCTAGTTTTTCCAGTCTTATCACTATGTTGATCTGAGGGGTTGTATGTGTTGAGTTAGCGGGATTGACGGGTTGGTGCGTTTGGGGGGCCATAGCTGTCTTCTGTGTTACCACACACTGTCAGGCCTGGCTTACATATCCCATTAAGGGTGGAACGAGAGACAGGTAAGGAGGGGAGGGGGGGACTGGAGGGCCAGGAAGAGTCAATGTGGGAAGAAAAAAGGATGGATAGAAGAATTAAAGTGGAAAGGGTCAGAGAGGAAGAGGCAAATTTGAAGCAGTAGGTCAGGAGAGGCCCAAGTATAGAGATGGGGATGAGATGGATGGAAACAAAGATCGGGCTGCAAGGACGGAGGTAAAGAAGTTTAGCAGGAGAAATGAAGTTTTTGGCAATAGAATGAGTGATGTTGGTGATGTACACTGGAAGAAAATTTGGGGGTTGAGATAGATGTGGAGCCATTACAAGCATGGAAGACCCTGGAATATGAGGCATCTTGATGTCCTAGTAGGTATGATGCATACCAGTGTTCAGGTCATTTTATTCAAGTCGGGGACATTTGTTGCATGCCATACCCCTCTCAATAAAAAGGAAAAATACCCCCAAAATAAGGTTAAAAAAAGTTGGGAAAAGTTGGGAATAATCACTTAATATGGATAGAAAAAGCAGACTGTCCTTAACAGAAAAACAGTTTTGTTCAAGTGTCAGAAATGTTGACAAAGGCCTCTTGTAGCTGTCCAAGTAATGAACATAAATGTGGAAGTAGTGCAACATTACTATACAGTTGCAAAACATCTCCACCGATTTAGCATTGCACTCCTAAAAAGTTGTCAGAATCACGGTGGACTTTTTTTTTTTCTAAAGATAAATACTGATGCAGTGGAACAAAGGATATCGTCTTTTTTATTCCACAAATTCTTCTTCCTTGTCCACTCCTACATTACCCATAATTCAACTTATCTGCCAACTCTTCATTTGGAGATTTAGGTGTATTACATTAATAGTGGCTAATGTAGCTTCAAACCCCTAAGCTCAAGCAGAGAGGAGGAGTATTACTCACCGATATCTGCAGATGAAGAAGGCACCCAAATAGAAACTTATGCTTGAAATCATTCAGTGTGTGAGCTCCCATAGAGGTACAGGGAAATGGAGTGATTATATCAATTTTGCAATAATCAAATGCATTTACAACACACGAACGAAAGATGTCATCCTGCAGATACATCAGATCAGAAAACGTTCACACGGGGCAATTTGGAAGGCAGTGAGATTCAGTTTTACTATATTTTATTGTTCGAAAGAAGTAGGAATATCAGGTAGAGGGAAATGTGAAGGAGAGCTGAGTGAAAGAAAAAAGTGAGAGCAACACAGTGTGACACGGAGAAGACAAATTGGACTGGAGAAAAGGATGGGAAATGGGGCAAAGTCAAAACGGAGATGCAGTGGGAGGTTGGGAGCTGGAGAGGGAAGGGGAAATGGAAACCATGTGCAGTTACGTAAAACTTGTGTCTAACTCTCTCACTGAGAGACAGAAAAGGATGGTGGAAAGGAGAGAAGGCTTGTTGAGTGAAACAGAGATATCAGTGGGTCCAGTGGTGTGGTTCCTCTTATCCTCAAAGGCTCTCTTTCTCTCTCAGTAATATACCACCATCTGAAAGTAGGCCAAGGGGGGAAAACACACACATGGGCCTAATGCCTCTAATGATAAATAGTGCTTGTAGGCTTCTCTGGTTTTCATTTCTGAAAGTAAAAACACATTTCTAATACAGACCACAGGTTTAAAAATTATGTTTCTATATTTTCGGCCAATCGCGTCCTTAAATCTCAGAGCTGAATCTGAGATGCCCTAAATCCCAGGTTATATGCACCATACATATTTTTTAATCATTCACCTCAGAACAAGTATGGTGTTTTAAAAATCTACTGATGGAAATTTGCACAGATGTTTAGGCTAAATCATAAATTAGTGTAAAAATACAGACCTGGCTGGAAAATATACAGCAGTGTGTGTTCGCCACAGCTGTAAATGAATTTGTTTTTCATTTCAAAGCAGTGTTAGTGGTCTTGTATTACTTAATTCATGCTCTGAAGGAGATTGAAGGGAGCGATACAGTAGGTGCCTGCAGCTGTGGATCAGATAAACGTTGTCCAGTGCTCAAAGAAGAAATACCATTAATCTACAAATAACGATAACTGAAAGACTAAGCATATATTTTAAGACAACAATGCGTATACTTACCTTTATTTGGCCAGTAATTTCTCACAGTTGGGGCTAAGGATTTTTAGGTCCATTCCATGCCAATTGTGAATTGAATGTGTGATTCAAGGCCTCTATATTGCCTATAAGAATAGAAATTGTAGAGGAATTTTAATGGTTAACTTATCCACTTGTGTACATATGCTGATTGATCCCAGTGTGGTATCTTCTTTTGGTATTTTTTGTTCACATTTTTTTTTTTTAGGGAAAGGTCTGTAGTTCAACATAACTAAAGCTGTGGCCAGACAGACAAAAGCACTAGGTCAAAAAAACACATCCTGCTAATTCATTTGAATGAAGTTATTTTGTGGATGCAGCAGGGATCCCAAGGTAGAGTACTTCTGCAAAAAAACCTAGTTGTGTTTTTGCTGTAACACATCTGTGACCATCATCTAGCAGGGTACTGCCTCAACCAATGTAATAATTGCAAGTGCACATCCCTGGTAATCATTGCTTATTGAGGACACTGTATTTCTATTGTTTACTTTGTGTTTGTTACAACAGAGAGCAAAATTACTCTCACTCTTTTCCTAATTTGTAAAATTTTGTCTCATAGAATCCAAAACCCCTTTTCTGGCATCTGATAGGTACTTAATCTGATGAATCTAATCTTACCTGTAACAACAGACGAAACAAATGCAAAGCACCCACAATGCTACCCGCTGTGATGCTGACTTCCAAGCCTTATCAGAGGGGTCAGCACCTAAGTGTTCATCTTTTTCTTCAGCCAAAAACATTTCCGGAAAATTTGAGGCATCTGCCAAATAGACATGTTCATATTGTACGGATTTAGAAAATGTTACAAAGGATTTAAATTAGCATGGTCCAATTCTGTTTGTGGCAACTAAAGTGTAATTAAAGTTAGACAACCAAAGCATTTGACTGAAGGTGAACAAGATTTTTTTTTTTTTTTTAAGAATTCCGTGGTACAATTGTAAATGTCTTTCCAATATTTAGTTTGAGTTTCAAAAACCAACACAGATCATTGTGCAGAAACGTTTTTAAGGCTAAGGAAGGATCGTGTTTTTTCTCTAAAATGAGCAAACATGGACCACAAGGTTCAGATAGGATACACACCAGCACCGCCAACGTCCAAGGCAACTCCACTCCTTTACTTTTTAAAATCATGCTACTTCTGACAATGGTAATAACACTGGCATTAAATGGACTGTTAAATGCTAATGCGTAACTGTTGTGTATAACCAAGTCATGGACTAAAGGGCAGGCCCATTGCCAAGCACTAGTAGACTATTGTTCGTGCCTGCTTGCCTCGTGCTCCTGAGCACTGAGCTATGTTCAGGGGGGTCATGAGCCTGAGCCTTCTGGCTGAAAAAACAGTTCCTTCACACATTATGTTAACCTGTTGCACTTTTGATGTGGCACATTAAGCCTAAAAAAGATCTGGTCTTACCCCCTGACCTCTGAATGACCTGCTGAAGGATTTGATTCAACCATGACACAGCTGTCATCTTTCCTGAGTCGCTTCCACATGCTTGACAGAGGAACCGCTTCCAAAAAAAGGCCACATGTGCCAGTGGTGCCCTCTGAAATTAAACATCCTCCACTAAACGGATAGTTTTTTTATGTCACAGTAAATTTAGCAGCGATGTCAATGTTCAGCCAGTTCGTTTTTGTCAGATGGTTCTTAACCCATGTGGCTTTTGATTGACTTGTCAATGCTGTTTAATTAACCATGAGGCTTATATCATCTCTGCTGCACTATCTGCACCTGATGACTTGGTACCAGTTAGAAAAAGAAATAAAACATCAGAGGAGCAGAAAGACAGTGTTGAGGCCAGTGTAAAATAAGTCTTCACGGGGCCATAAATTTCTGTTTCAAATACTGGAAAATTAATCAAAGTCTAGCCACTGCTGGGAAGTGAGATGTTGAAATTGATCACTCAGACTCCAGCTGACATAACCTGGTGGCCCCATCTTCTGATTCATGAAAATGGTCAGTTTAAGTTTGGCCACCTTTTCAACCTCTAGGTCAGTAAGGGACAATAAATAATACAGTGCACACAAAACTTGGTCTTACATAAGGAGCTTTAAAATGTAATCTAATAAGGCTGATTACACCCTGCTGTTTTTGTTCAGTGGCTGTGACATTATTTAAGGAGTACAGATTTCAGATGTCTTTAAAAAAAAAATTTGTGGTGTGCCTACTTCTTGCTTTGACAATATGCAAATTGATCTTGTTATAAGCAGTAGTGTTATTCCGGGAAGCATTTAGTCTTACTCAATATTGCTGGGCAACTACTCAAGGTTTCCTTGAAATAGTATCCTCTAATGCAAAGCTTCTTAGCCCACAATCCTCACTTAGAATTTTTATTTTCATCTTGGGATCTGATGAAACAATTCAACCTCTCTTATCATGCAGAAAACCATTTTGGATCTTGGAAAGTTCTGATGATTTAACATCATATTACTTTTCATTTGCTGAACTGCAGCACAATACTCCATAGAAAAATATCTGCTTAAGTGGTGGTTTGTTCTGGGAAACCAGTGGATCCAAAACATTCTGGATGAATTAATGACAGGGGTGGGGGTCACATTGTGACGCTGCACCATAAAACAATACAATGCATCTGTCAGTGTGGTGGCAGCTCTACATTTGCCTGTCATCACCTTTGTGAGTATGATTGAGTCTCCCCCCAGCATTACGTGTGTCTTTCTGTGTATGTGCGTCTGCGTGTGTCTACGTGTACGGACATATGTGCTTGTAGCTCAATGCATATTCTTAGAAAGCTGCTTTGATTCTTTAGTTATGGCAAATTCTCTGGAAAAGAAAATCAGTGAAAAAAGGAAACCGCAGCTTTAATGTTTGTCTTCGCAACAAAGAGTCTGGCACAAATACAATAGCAGCTGTATTTCTCAGATGTAACAGAAATCAGAAACACTAACGTCATTCTGAATGGAGGGTCGTTTATAACAGTTAACATTCACCTGTATAAAGTTAGATGTTGTTATGCATAAATGACAATGACAACTATATACAGTTGCTTACGTCCTATACATGTGTAGAATTTTCATTTTTGCTACCTATACTTCTACTCCTGTACATTTGTACTTTTATTGTAAATACATTTATTCAATAACTCCATACTAGTTACTTTGCAGATTCAGATTAATACCAAAAAAAAAAAAATTCATACTTGATGATATATTATTATATGTTAAGATATGATTGAGTAGACAAACAGTATGTAAGTATTTAGAATTAGTCACCTGTACCAGCTGCAAAAGTAAAGTGATGCACACATTAATGCATCAATAAATATAATGTAGTATTATATTATACATCATTCTGAAATGGGCAATCTACATTGTGAGTGGTTTTATTTTTTCTTCTTTAAGTATATTTTGGTTCCAATCCTTTTGTATTATTCAAGTAAAATTTTGAAATCCTTACTTTGACTTCTAACAGAGTACTTCTGTTATGTGGTGTTACTACCTTTATTTAAGTAAGAAACTGGAGTGCTGCAGTATTCCAGTGATAATGTTTATGATTAAATGAAACAGAAGAACGTTTATCATATGTATATCTACTGTATATGAACAGTATACGTTGATGTGCCACAGATATGATCGCCTGCCTAACATACTGTTGGCCCTCTGTGTGCTGCCAAAACAGCTCCAACCTGCTGAGGTATGGACTCTACAAGACCTGTGAAGGTCCCTGTGGTATCTGACACCAAGACGTAAACAGCAGATTCTGTAAGTCCTGTAAATTGTAGAGTGGAGCCAAAATGAATCGTTTGTTTGTTTGTTTTGTTTGTTTGTTTTTCCGGCGCGTCCTCCCCACCCCCAAAACTCAGTCTCCAGGTAATACTTTTATTGTTCCTGTGTTCACATGTTTGCTAATAAAAATAAAATGTCTGAATCTTTTTGTCATGATATTATGAGGAGAAAGGAATCTTTTTATAATGAGTAAAGTATTACATTTATCACAAAGCACCACATTTACATGGCAAAGTGTCATTATCATGTTCAGCTGTGCCCCCCACACATCCCCAGAATCATTACAAATGTTGTTAAAAATTTGTACTGTATTCATGCATTGATATAAATACTTTTAAAAAATTGTATTGCTGTAATTATGAGTGAAAGAGACATGGGTAAAAATTAAGCACAGAGTCAAATAAAATTAGCCTACTGTTTGTTTTCAGTTCTTTTTTTCTCAGTGCACTTCCTATTAATTCAGATAATTACTTTTAAGTTCAAGGTTCTTGTATTATGTGGGGTAACTCACTGGAATGGCTTATTGTGACAGTTAATGTAACTGCTAGATAGATACCTGTTGCATCCACTGATTGACTTTAACCATGGACACACAGAGGCAGAAACACATTTTGTTTGTTTGTTTTATCTAAAACTGCCACTTGTCTCACCCGCATAGGAAATAATTCCTAATCATGCCCCTCTTATCTGAGGAATTAGCTGCACCCGTGCCGTGCTGTTTCAAGCTAAACCAGTGATAACATTTCTGTCTGGAACCAAAGGTTTGGAGGTTATGTTGGTGACGTTTATGGCACTTACCCATTTATTTGGCCTTTGATCCCTGATGAAGTGTGACTCATAAAAAATTAAACCAACCAAAACAATAGTGGTCATGGTCTCAGTTGAGATCACATTTCTTTTGGTCTGAGCCTGAACTCAATTTTGTCCTCCCTTGGTTTTTTTCCCAGATTAATCCCCTCACCAGCCTGAATTTTGATCTTCAACACACCACTATTCTAGATTTTGCATAGTCAAAATTATTCTACAACACAGGGAAAAGAATTCAGCCCAGATTCAACCAGCAGTAACCTGACTGTGATGTTGGGATACATTAGCCACAACTAACCTCATTAACCCTCGTGCCTCTGATGTCCTCATACGGCCTGACCTCCTTCAAACACAGGGTTAACTACCAGAGCTTTTTGCAAGGCAAAGTTCGTAATCTAGGGACTCACGGTGTGATAGTGTAAACCTTTTTGACCTGACGCCCTTTAAATTTAAAATACAAAGCAAGGCTGAATTTGGCCGAAAACCTGAATATAAAAAGATTTTTAGCATAAAATTTACATCACTGGAGTAACCGAATCCTGCTGTTTTTACACAGTGGTTGAATCTGTCGTCGACATGGCCAATCTGTGTTCATTCCTAACAGCTGCAAAGAGGAAACTTTCAGAAATCTCAGATCTAAACACCCCATCATCACCGGAGACATGACAATCCACGTGTCTCCGTTTGTGAACCAGAGAGTGATGCAGTAAATATTTGTGTGAAGTAGTTGCATTGAAGAATTAAACAGCTCAACAGACCATTTGTCACTGCGCCACAATGGCCAAACGTCTCAGGTTCTGGTTTTATATTTCATATTTGTTTACAGGTCACACATGTATATGGTTGAGTTGCCAATCCATACAGTGTTTGTACAGTAAGCCCTCGTATTTTGAGTTCAGCCAGTCATTATGAGTGTGACTAAAACATTCAGCAATATTAATTTTATGTGATGGGAACTGCCCAGGACCTAAAAGCTACAAGCTACTCATGCAGCCATGGGTCCAAGGTAGCACTGGTTTTAATTATAGCATTGCTTGAGCTTTACAGCGTCGTTCTGTTTATTGGAAAGGAAACAATAACCTGCTTAAAATTGTGTGGTTATATTAGTTTAGGTGTAGATTAAAGAATCCCATGGATGTGGCTTCCACTCATTATCACCAAATACTGCAAGATTTTCCACTTTCCACCATCTGTGGTTAACTGTAAACACTTTGTCAAAACACAATTAACAGATGATTATTATTCTTGCAAAACATTACTAATAATGGCCAGCATGTGTGTGTTTGTGTGTGTGTGTGTGTGTGTGTGTCTGTGTGTGTGTATTAATGTTTATGTGGGAACAAAGTTCATGCATTGAAATTCAGGAGACACAACGACCCCACCAGTTGGAAAAAAAATTGTGAGTGGATCAAGTTTTGTTTCTCTGAAAATCTGTGTCTGAGTCTCTCTTGCTCCCAGGTTGGAGATTAGTGCTAAAAATGGAGCCGGATCCTTCAAAATGCCAGAAAAGACATTTCCCAACACCAGTACACAAAGTAAACACCAATGGTTTCTCTGAATAGGATGTGCTAAAGCCAAATCTCCATTTAATGACTTCATGGGAGTGACTGAGTCTTACACTGAAATAAATGGTGGATAAAACCTCAAAAGTCTAGAATCAAATCCAGTTAAATACTTCACAATGTAATATTGTCTCACCTTTAGCTTCACAAAGCCCTTTTTAGTGACTCTCAATATTTCTGTAAAAGAGACGGTTTGAGCCATTTTAAAACATTTTCCTGCCATATAGACCTTGGACTAAATTCTTCTGATCATTTGAGAATTTCTGCTTCATCAAAACAGTTATTTTTTTTGCCTACCTAAGCAGATCTTGAAAGTTGGCTTGAAACTGAATACAGTTTGCCCACAAAGCTGTATTATTCTTGGTGTTTATTTTGTATGTATTTGGTCAAAAAAGACCAGAAAGAAGAAATGTAAGTTTTATGTTTTTTCCTGGAGTTTCTTTCCCTCTGCACAAGTGTTGTCCAGTGCTGGCTGAAAATGTCAATGTCAAGTAATCGATCAGTGCAATATCTGCTCAGAGCAGGCGCTAAAAATAGTTTGTACATCACTTCAGTTCCAAAGGCCAGAAAGGCATTTAACCAGCTTGGGTCCATCGTTGTTAGCAATAACTTATTACTATCTGATTTGAGCACTTCCTGCGTTACTCCATTCTGTCTTCTGAGGTTACAGGACCACCCGCTTCTGTGTTGCCAGCACCACAACTGGTTCCACGAAAGAGAGACAGCCAACGTCAGCTAAATTATGGTTTATGATGTGGGACAAACTCAGCACTGAGCTGTGCAGGAGGAGGAACTGCCGATTACTCAGCATGTCTTAATAATACCCTTAAAGTTGCATTCTGGGAATGTCTGCAGAAAACGTCCCATTATTCTGACTTCCAAGTCACGTTGTTCGAATAGTCTAAATTAGACACTATTTCCTTTACACATTTACATATTTTGACCAAGTGAAACCAGATAAAAAAAAACAAGCTACATTTAAATTAGCTAAATCAACAGTATGGTTGTGAAGATTAAATCATGGTTGATAGAACCGTCAGCAGTGAGAATTTATTTATTCTTCTGCAGTTTTCTTTGGGGGGGGGGCACTGTCAGAAACTCCCAATATCTCTGATTTGTATTTCCAACCAGGAGACTGACACGAACTTCATTTTACAACTCAGTTGCTCATAATTACTGTTACCCTATTGAAGTGAACATGTTGATCAAGCTAGCTTCTACTTTCTAATACAAACTTAACAGTATGGGTCATCCCAAATGTCTTAAATTACTTGTATTGTACATAACCAACACTTCTTGTTTTTCTTGAAGAGGGGGACAAAACATTTTTTACTAACACTCTTGGACAATATAGAGCTATGACATGTTCAAATTAGCAGAGCGCCACAGAGGTCCACATCTTCTGGCAGTGTCGGTCAGCCACTGCCATGCCAACCCAGAGGTTTGGATGTTTATCATCACATTATATCATATTTCCTTAAACACAAAAAACATAGCAGAATTCAATTTTCATTTAGAGGGAGTATGTACTCTGATTATTTTCTGTCTCACTGTTCAACTTTATTGAGGCACAATAAAAAGGTGAAAAAATTGCCAAAGCACTGGAAATTTCCAGAAGCACAAGAAGCTTCATCACTTTTCCAGGAGCTCGTTACCATGTGTGATCCCACACTCACCTACATTTCATCTTGCACACTCACTCACACATAAAACACAGGGTCCAGTGTTGTCCCTTTTACATCTGAGTGGTATATCAGCCGTGGGCCACTACAGCTGTTCCTGCCACCTACTGCACCTGATAACCAGCCTGGGAGCCAAACACGAGCACACACACACAGAAACATCACACTATCTCATTCTGTGAGATACGTGATAGCCAGCAGTTGGTTTTCCATTTGCTAGTTAGTCGCCGAGTCTGTTTGCTTCCTTCACTCTCTGCTGCACACACTCACACACACACACACATGCATAAACATTTACTGCTCAAGGAGAGACAGACAACTGGTAGCTGTGATAAATAAAGGACCAAATGAAACACAACATTCATGTGGTGTCTTTGCTAGTGTTTCTCTTCAAGCCAGAAATGATATTAATCCCCCTCCTACACAGAACATGAATTCACATCATGCAATGAATAACAAATAAATGTGGAACTGTAATTAAAATTTTCAAGCTGTAGACAATAAATGCATTTTTGCCTCAGTGCACTGGACACCAGTTCAGGAGATGGATGTATATACTCTGACAAAACACTACAGTTTACTAGTGCACTAACTAAATGAGAAACATTTATTTAAAAACAAACAGCTGTAAATAAAACAACATTACTGAAAGACAAAATGATTAAAATGCTCCAACAGAGTGTCTAAAACTATAAAACATGAGCAGTTAAAGTTTTCTTTTTATTAGAAAATCTGTTTTATTTGATCGGATAGTTTGTAGCATTTGTGAATGATGTCTTTTTATGACCATGTAAAGGACATTTAGACTGTTTGTGTGTATTTTAATCATTAGTCTAATCAAAATGGGTGCCAAGGGGCCCTGAGGTGCTTTGAGGACCATCCAAGATTGCCACAAGATTTATATTTGATTTTTTTACGATACATTTTTTATAACATTTTATCACATACAAAAATGAGGCAACATTTTTATCAACTACGTTTTCATAAATGTTTGTAGTTTTTGAATATATTACAATGGAAAACAGCTTAATTACTATATTATATACAGTTTAACATGGCACACTTTCTGGCAAGCAACAGTCTGCACAGTGATGGAAAGACTTGTCTTCATAAATTAATATGTCTGCGATATGTCAGAGACCTTAACAGAGTGAGATGTCCAAAATAAATGCAATTAGACCTCACAGTGATTTGCCTTTCAGCTTTAACAGAGAGGAGAAGCTAGCTGCAGCACCTGAACACCTCACCTGCAGATGAAAAATGTCAAATGCAGCAATGATGTAATTGAATAGGCTCCTATTATTTCAGTCACTTACCAGTGATGTCAGTTCATTAAATATTTTACATCAAGCCAGGGTTCACATGTTTTAAGCTACCTTTGCTCAAATTTAATTCAATTTCTCCAAGGGGCTTTGATGATTTTCATACATAACATAAAATTTCATCTCATTATCTATAAAGTTTTGGAATAAATAAAGGACATATTATAAGTTACTGCCAATTTTGGGACCTTTTTAAAAGAAAACTAATCATTTTACTCCGGCTCAATTTAATTCTAGATTAGTGGACTGCACAAAAGAGGCATTTCTATTATCACTATTACTATTATTATTTTAAATTGCACTGATTGCAGACTTGTGTGGTGCACATTTTCTCAGAAGTGAATTGTGTTCTTCCTGGTAGAATCTGTCTCTAGACGCCACCCATCCACAATTATATCATTAAGTTCAGTGACTTGTGAACTAAGTTGACATTACTCAGGTAAAATGGTGAAAATGCTTGTCTCAGCTCACAGCAGACATCCTACATCCTACACCCATAATGACTACAGTCTGATTCTACAGACCCCTCTTTTACCTTTCATGGCTGCAATTTTCTGTGTGATTACTTCCTCTCCTCCAAAGATGAAAATGGTTTTCATACACACCAAAATGTCATCTAATTCTCAGAGAGAGAAAGAGCCCCGGTATGTGGGCATTGGTGTGTTTTGTATACATGTGCACTAGTGTCTATTAATGTGCGTGTCTGTGTGTGCAACAGCTGGTTCTTAGATCCATCTGTTTGAGTCCCGGCTCCCTCTGCCTTGAGGTACTGCAGCTCATTCTGGGTCAAGTGTCTTTAAAGGTTAACATCCAAAATTTTTACCCTTCACTCAGGGCAATGAAAACAGGAGTGTATTTGACATATTAACCTCAAAACCGGCAACTTTCATAGGTTAGTGATTTGTAAACTATTGCTCACCAAAAGTATATGAATGTGTATTATGCCAAGCAAAGGCATCCAGGTAAGTTCAGTAACTTGTCTTTCTAAACTTTCTTAGTAAATGATTTATAACATGTCACTGATATTTTGAAAACAAGGATAAAAGTAGAAATTAAATTACCAGTGTTTAACTGTATATTAAGGTATTGTTTGCATATTGTTTGCACTGGTTTACAACACGCCCCCCCCACACACACACACACATACACACACACACACACACACACACACACATTGGTAAATATGAAACTTATACTCTGTCAAATCACTATTTTTATCCTTGTAGCTCTGGCTTGCAATAGATACATTATACAGTACTGTATGTTCCTGAAAACACTTCTACTTCATAATTATACGTTTGATATACAGTTGCATGTAAATCAGGCTATTTCAGCAGGAGTTGGAGAGAGACCTCACCATTAACTTACTGAAACATATCAGATTTTTTTTCTGGCACTGGAGGATCAGTGGGAGGCCTTGGCCATCACTGACAGTCAGATTCGGCTACGTTTTTGGCGTGAAGGCCCACCAATTTTTGTTAGGACTCAGCTCAACATTTCAACAACAATATTAGTGAGTGTAACATACTGAACTTGAAGGTGGAGAGCTGAGAAGTAGATTATGTTACCAAAGATTGTTTTAGAAGTTTCTAAGAAGTTTTTTGTACTTGTTTCTGCTATGATACTGGCTCATTATTGTAACTTCACTGATGTAGAATTTAAGTAACTAGACTTAAAAGGAATAGACTGGACCATTTATCAGTCAAAACTGAAGTTATGGTTCATTTTTACACAACTGTTTTTTGTATTGATTTAAATATAAAAATATATTACATGCTAATTAGTGATGAATAAGCATATGGTCCAAAATGTTGAACTACTCCTTTCCTTTAGTTTTGTAGTTTAGCAGTAGCCTACAGGGATGAGTTTTTACACCATAGTTTTAATGCTGCTGCTCAGCGGAATTGAAGCCATGTCTGTGAAAAGATCACAACCTGACAAGCACATGTTAACATTTTTGTCAATTTCAAAACATGATAAAATCAATCAAAGGACAGAGAGAGAGAGACAGCAAAGAAAGAAAAGAACCAGAAGGGACAGCAACGGGAAGGCTGGAGGTTCCTGTGACTAAAAGCGAGATTAGTTTTAGAAAAGTTCCTGTGGTAATTTAAAGGAGATTTCCCCTCTGAGCCACACAGCTGATTACAGGAGGGCTTTAAACTTTGAAGGAGGGCGAGAAGAGGACAGCAGTGAAACTGATGTCAACAGGGTAAGAGAGGATGATGTTTGGATAACGACCACAGTGGTAGTGGCCGAGATGATGAAAATGAACATGAATAAAAGCTTAAGATAAAGAAGGAACAAGAAGAGTCTTTGAATTTTGATGGTGTGGACAAAAAGATAATATAAAAAATAATGATGAGGATCACTGATCAAAGAGGAAATCAGGAAAAGGTTGATCCTAAAGTAAATAGTCCTGTGACCCAGAGCTAGACTCATATGTAAAGACTTAGGCTGCATATTTGCTCGAGGCAAGTAAAGGTCTACTGTCTCTCTATATCTGCTTAAAGCTCAGATTAGATTGGCGCCAGTCACATGAACGCTCCAGGTGTGTATGTTACAGGTAAAGCTTCTTCAGGATTAAGACTGAAATCCCATGTTGTGTGTATGTGTGTGTTCTTGTGTTCATTTGTATAGCTGGTCAGACTTGGTGGGTGGTAGCTCTGGCAGCCAACCCTCAACTCCATCTCCATGCAAGGGCACCCTCTACATGGCTACACTGCTCCGTATCTGAGTACCAGGTCTCGTTTCTGGCATCGTTGGCGGCGGTCCCTGTACCATGTACAAGCAGAAGAATATCAACCGGGAAATCTCCCACCAATGGGACAACTGCTATCCAACACACTCTTTACGCTGATGCAGTGCTGGCCAACACTGGTGGTGCTTATCCCAATGTTTTTGAAGTGTAAAATTGAGCCCAGATGCTCAATAAAGCAGTGGGAACAAGGAGATGGCCTGTGTGTGTGTGTGTGTGTGTGTGTGTGTGTGTGTGTGTTTGTGTGTGTGTGTGTGTGTGTGTATGTGTGCGTGCATGTGTTTGTGTGCATGCGTGCGTCTGTGTGTGTGTGTTTGTGTGCAGGCGTAAGCGTGCGTGAATGTGTGTATGTGCATGTGTGCATGTGTGTGTCTGCATGCATGTGTGCGTACGTAAGCGTGCATGTGTGTGCGTGTGTGTTTGTGTGTGTGTGTGTGTGCATGCGTAAGCGTGCGTAAACATGCATTCGTGCGTGCATGCGTAGAGAGACCCTGCCCAAGATTATTCATATGAGACTTGAAACACAATCAGCTGTGTTTTTAAAATCAAATGATAAATCGACTCAAAACACACCTTCATGATTGCTGTTAGTTGCAGGTCTGATAAGATGTGACAGATGTTCCTGAGGATCTAGCTCAAAATAAAACCCTCCTTACCATTAACAATCACAATCACTCACTTACACGGACATACAGTACACACAGTATATTATTACTGGTAGTCCGACCTGAATCCCTTGTTCTGGACCAGAGAGTTGTCAAACACACACACAAAGGAAGTGTTTCCGCTGGAAAATGAGCTCACGAGACGGTAGTAAGTTAGCAAAGAAACTCCACTATCTTGTGAGTTTCCATCTGCTAATCACCAGTTTGAACGGAGTCACAATGGTTCTCTATCTGTGGGTGTGTGTGTGTGTGTGTGTGTGTGTGTGTGTGTGTGTGTGGGTGTGTGTGTGTGTTTGTGCATGCATGCACGTGCGCGCGCTATCCTTTTCTATCTGTTTTTAGAAAGAGCCTAGATGGTTTCCTGCACTCACCCAACTGCAACCACACACACATACAATTAGACACACATATTTGCAAGCGGAGCTCCATGTCCTGAGGGTGATAACAGGACATCCATTCCCAGATACATATGATTCCTTTTAAGTTCTAGTCCTCTGTGTTCCTCTTCTGATCCAGAATTATGTGAATGGACCACCACCTGATCCGACGCTCCACACCATGGCATAGTTTGCACTGCTAGGTGTTTGCGATCGCTGCTCTGTCTGGGATTCTTCTCCCTGTTTTCTTCCCAGCCCCTTTGTAATCACTCTTGTTCCACTAGAGGAGACAGAGTCCATCCCGTCTTATCTGGCTCACCACTAAGATATAGGTGACATGGCTCATGGGACAGAGTTTCCTTACAACATATCAACACCATCATACGGTAAAATTCTCTGTAATGCAGGATATGATTAAACTCTCCTTTGAAGGGTTCTCTTCTTCGGGTTCTAAGGCTGCCACTTTAATTCTTTTACCAAACTGACAGGTGGTCCCCTTTTTGTGCATTCATCCCAAGTCTGTGACGCAAGTCCAGCTTCTATCAACAAATGATGTAATTATGAGTCATCAAATGACCCTTAGTGATATATAGCCAATGTCTAACTGAGAAAACGTCAACACCCAAAATTTGAAGAAAGGTTTATGTTCTTAACCCTTTCATTGTATGAGTGGATTATCAAACACTCTCACATGGCTCAGGTCACTAGCAAGCTGACACTTGTATAAGGCAGACTAAGCCATATATTAAGATCATATTAGTCGAGCATATTATTAAAAATAAAGAACTCACAGAAATATTGTTTTGTCATTTCTGAAAATTTTAAATCATTTATAGATCAGATCAGAAAAAATGTAGATACTGTAGTCTGAAATAAATCATCTATAAATTGTTTTATTTTACATTATAAAAACACTGATTCTTGTTGTTTTTACATTTATTCCAACACCAGAATATTTTTAAAGAAAAGTAGTTTGAGACATCAGGCAGTCAAAGGCTTAAATTAAAAAAAAATAGTGAATTAGACAGGGTGCATATTGCCCCAGGGTGCTGACAACCCAAAGTATGCATTTAAGGGTTAATGAAATGCTCTGTCCTACCAAGATATTTGTCACAATAGTTTTTTACTGTGTTTGGTGAGAAAGCACATCAGTCCCCCTGAATGGGAAAACAGCTCCCCAAAATCCATTACAAAGACTTGCATCTTAAAATAAGAGAGCACAGAATATATGCATTAAATGTGATGTGTAGGCCGAGACCACTGGTCAGGGGTGGGGGAAATCCACCGCTGACTCTTCACCAGCTGTGTACTGGACATCACTTCTCCCTGGTGGAGCATCCATCTGGTCTGAGGGCTGCCTAGATAAGTCTGCATTTCCTGCTGTGCAGCATTTTTTTTATTGTGTTGAATTCCCCCCTTGAAAAAGTGGGGAATCGGGTGCAGTTACACATGCAAAATATATATAAAATTGCATTTTCATTGTGCACTTTAAGATAGGAATGGGTTTTGACCATGTAAGCAATGTACACAGATGCTTGCTTGTGGACGTGCATGTATGTGAAGAGGGAGATAAATTGAAGAACAACTTTGTAACTAGTATGACTTCAGCATGGGGTGTGAGCCATCCTTCAGTTTCAGTGCCAGCCGGGGCTCACGTCCCTTCCAGGGCGTTGGCCAATCATGTATGGTTTATCATCATCGTGGAAACTTGTTGACAAATAGGCTGATGTATTGGAAGCGATTGTGATTATACTGAGGTTAGCTGGGCCTGTCTGACAGCTCATTGTGATCTATCACACAACATTGTATGCATTTACAAAAAAAAAAACAAAACTGTCCACACAACCCTCTTCATCCATAATGTGGCTTTGTTTAAAGCAACTGAAACGCTTCAGTGTAGAATCAGATGTCAACCAAATCAGTGGAGCACAAAAGCTTCAGTCACAGCACATACACTCTACAAATAAATTATGTCCTTGGCCAAGTAAACTGCAACTTTATGTGTTGTAATTCCATCTGCAAATGCTGGGTATTACATTGTGTGTTGTAATGGAGTTGGTCTGGTTTTATATACAGTATTGTATCCCACATGTTCTTATTTAGTTCTAAAAAGAAAAGGCTTTCTGTCTCCCATGGCACCCATGCTCTCAGTGCTGTATGCAGGCATTTGATGCCAAAGACACCAGTGTTAGGCAACAATGAGTGTGACCGGACTCGTGTTTGGCAGAGATCCGTTCAGCAGACTGGAACACCACTAGATGTCACAGAAATTAGTTTGAACAGATTAAGCTACATGGAAGTAAGACAGAGGGGTTTATACTGCCAGAGGGCTTCAGCAGTTAACATAAATGTTTTCAAAATGAGTGAAGTGTGAGATATAAATGTGTGACTGGGAACACCCAAAGCTGTGCCAGTGTTGTTTCAGGAGAATAATCATTAAATAAATAACTTAAATTAGGGAGTCACACAGATTAATTGTGTTTGATGAACACTCCCAGAGGTCCCATAGTGATGTCATAGATCCTCAAGAGCTTGGCAACCCGTTAGTCTGTTTTGTGTGAATCAGTGTATAATAAAGTTAAGATATTCAATACCCACTTGAAGTCAGAAGTATTGTGCTTTGTTTTTGGCAAATAAAATTTACTATCTTTTGTTTAGTGTGGTGTCAGATGGTGACGTGAAAGGTCAGTATGTCATTATGTAGATTATTGCCCTAAGGGACAAGTTTGTGGCATCTGCCAACTGAATTTTGCAAAGTCCTGTCTGCGGAGGACACTTTGTGTTCAGAATGAAGCATCATCAGGGCTTCATCCTGCGCTTTATTGGCAATTTTCTTTCTCCGTATGACATGAAATTGCAGGATGATTGTGGTGCATCCTCCTGTGACTAATAATGCCCAAAAGAATTCTCATGGAAATAATCCATTGCATTTTATATGGACTATGGTGATTGGAACTTTGTGACCAGAAAATAGAGTAAGGGTCGGTGCCGAATGAAAATGACTAGGAATCTTCCCCCAGAGAGCATGAAAACTTGTTCCAAATCTGGCTTACAGTTGTTGAGAAATTTTGACAAGGACCAAAGTTCTTGATTTGTACTGATGAAACAGACCAACCAACCTAAAACACCCAAAGCTTCACAGCAAGGGTCTGTACTTACAGCTCTGCGATGCTATGCTTCGAATTAAAGGAACATGTTAACATGCTCAGAATGGCAATTCTCACATGGTGATGTTAGGCAGTTTTAATATTTATATCATGTTCATCATGCAATCCAATACTTGTTGTGACATTTCGCTCAAAACCAGAAATAACAAATAGAATTGGATCACCAAAGTCAGTTGAGTCATCATCAGAGAGCTATGAATGTATGTTCCAATAGTTGCAATATTTCAGTCTGAGTTGTTGGACCAACCAACTGGCTGAGAGACTGACATTGTAATCCCTAAAGCCATGCTGCTGGCCTGGCTGGCAGCATCACACAGTTTAGTGCTTCTGAAATGATGGATATTAAAGCCAGAATATTTTGAAGGGTACAATGTGCAGTCAAATATTATTACTCAAATCATAGCCTCTGCTATATGACAACTTAAATAAAGTTAAATAAAGATTTGTGCTTGTCATCAGTATTATTCTCTACTAGATTTCTTCTTACAAAAAATTTACCCCAAATTCTGTATTTTATCCAATAATTTTTTTTATTTGGTTAATATGGACCCAATTTGCTCAAAAGCAATACTGCGACTACAAAACAAAAGAAAAACCTGTTTAACTTACATTCTGGCTTTTCAATTCTTAAAATTACCTGGCTGCAGGGGCATTAAACTGACAGATAAAAAGTTTGAATCTACCTTTTTCTGTCATCAAATACAAGTCTTTAGAGTAGCTTGCAACAGACACACATCCTCACACACAAAAACACGCGAATCAGCAGTTATCATGAGCCATGGGTGACTTGTGTCACCTTGTTAGTAAGTATGAGGGGGAACACCCACACAACAGACACAAGAGAGCCTTTGGAGTCTGTATCAGTGTGTGTGAGTGTACATGAGTCTTTGTGGGGGTTTAGGGTTTGCCCAAACAGTTGAGCAATCTGATCTTAAGGGGGGCAACTGAAAAGATGCTCTATTGTTCTCTGGTTTCTCTCTAACCACCACTTGTCTTTTTCTTTGTCTTTTGTGCGAAGATAATCTGTTTATAAGAATTATGTGTGTGGATGGTGAAATTATTTTTCAGCATAGTACATGAATAGTGCAGCTGATGGGGATTTTGTGTAACAGCTAGAGAGTCTGTGTGAGTCTCAAGTCTACAGTTGCCAATTCTTTCTTTGTTTACATTTTTTCTCTCTAATTTTATCATTTTTATATGATGCCTTGGCAAAAGTTACATAAGGAAGTTCTGATCCCTCACGTTTGGCCTTGTTTTGCTCTTGGTTAACATTTGGTGATCTGTTTCTCTCCCACTCTCCCTCCATTCACAATCCTCACGTCACCATATCTGCAAAATGATACTTCTGCCTGCATTCCATGAGCCAATCAATCGCTGGATGCCAACCCACCCTCTGAATGCACTGAATTCCCCGTGTTTTATATAGAAAGCAGATCATGAAGGTCCTGAAAAAAGCATCCAGTGCCATTAATGACACTAAATTATGAGTCAAAAGTTTTCATTTTGTGAGTTGTATTCCTTCAATAATCCAGTCCACAGGCCGCCTGCTCAACATCTTTAACCAGAAAATGTAAAGGGCTTTGTCTGTGACATATTTCATTACACTGTCACTATTTCAGAGCTGTTTCTCAGTGATTTGGTTTCCACTGTCACCACACAGTTCATTCAGAAAGCCATGACATCCACTGACCAAGCCGGTCATCTTTTTATGCATGTGCATGCTTTGAACAAGAGGCATCAGCTGCATATAAAGAGGCTGATCTCGTGAGTGTGTCCATGCTCCATTTCAGACACAAAGCTTATGAGATTGTAAATCTTCTGCATGAAATAACACCCATGTATTATAAAAGAGGAAGTGTTTACCAAAATAGTGTCGGTTTGAGGTTTCCCTAAACACACTTTAGGAAAACCACAAGCCACCAATGTTTGGTAAACTTCACACAGCAAGTAAATATAAGGAAACTCCACAAATTGGAGAATGTACAGTTGCTTTAATTCATTAATTCAGCGTATCTTTCAACAGATCTCTTAAATTTAATGTACATTTGTTTAAGGACCCTCCTGTTTCACGAGATGCTTAACCTCATTTCTACACATTCCACAGTGAAGGACATTGACCATTGTTGTGTTTTATGCAAAAAGCAAACTTTATCTCATGTTGTTTTTGGCCTTAATGCTGTTATACCATATTATCATGGAATCATAGCTGGGAGCAAATGTTACTGGCATGGACTTTTTTCTCATCATTATCATATCACCCGATCAGTGCCATAAGCAACTCTTAATAGATCACACATCCATGGACAGAATAAATTTGGCTTTTCACAGGCTGCAGCTGCTTTTCCTGGGAAGCAGCACCCGTTTGGTTACACTTAATGCAACGCACAATGCTGGATGATTTGAGCATGCAGAATGTCAGCTGTACCAAGTAAAAATCCTTTGTAAGGAAAATCTTAGTGCGACATTGTTAACTAGACACAACACTTCACTACACTGGCTCCCTGTTGCTGCTCGCATCCGATTTAAAACTCTGGTGCTGACCTGGAGGGAACTGCTCGCTCCTGCCTCCAAGCCACAGGCACACCTCACACCTGCTGCCCAACCATTGGGCTACAGCAAAAAGTTTAGCAATCCCATCATCCTCTCGCTCAACTAATTCAAGTTTCTTCTCTGTTCCGGCACCAAAATGAAGGAATGAACTCTGCACTGAAGTCAGGACAGCACAGACTCTGCCCATCTTCCCAAACAGGCTAAAAAAAACACCCTACTTACAGCAAAAACTTACTTATTAGAGTCATTTAGCACTTATACTGTACCAATGAACATGCTTTAGGCATTTGTTTAAAAGGGATACATTTCCAGTTTCTGATGATATCTAGCTCTTGCTTACTGTGTGTAATGTAAGATCAAATTTTGAAGCAAAGAGAGATAATGCCCGTTTGTCAAAATGTGGGACATTCACGATGAACTTATGACCAAATTCATGCATTTGTTTTAGGTTAAATTCACTATTTGTACCATTCAAAAGGCTGCCACAACTTTGATCTTGAAAAGTACAGTTAGGTGCTTTCATTCCTGAACAACATTTATTGTCTTCCATGTACAATATATTCTGCATACCCATGTTATAAGGTAAAAGTAGCCTGACAGTAGGATCTCCACAGAGGTTCAGTTGTGGTACATGACATTATAACGGTGCTAGACTTCAACTCTGGATGATCCTTGTGCCTAGTACGTGCCCCAGGACACCAAGGTTACCGGACAAACCAAAAATCCTCCATTTGATAACGCAGCGTACCTTGGAACTTATGTTTGGTTTAGTTTCTCAACAAACTTCTGAATTTAACCTGGTCCGTGAAAATCACTGCATCAGAAACATGTGGTGGGCTGCAGCAGATGGTGGGCTACAATGGACGGACAAGGGACCCTCTGAGAGGAAATCAGATTTCATTACTTAGTAAAAAGCCTCAACATCCTGTCTGTCTGATAAGCATGACAAAATTCCATGGTGTTTGGTTATACCTAGCAGAAATGTAGACTAGAGTCCATGACAATGCCTTACATACTATAGTGAAATGTTTTCCTCCTAATGGTTGACATTTTCAAAATAATTTGGGAATTCTGTGCCAAAAGGACATAACACATGCACATAGAATAACTTGCAAGAATTGTTTTTGATAGCTATTGTACAGAGTTTAATTTTGCCTAACTTCATTGGTTGGAAAACTTACTGATAATGTAAGATCTAGTTTTTCTGTTCCATTTAGGGACCTCTTTGAATAGGATTTCTGGGGTCTAGTTTCGGGCTGTGATGTAAAACAACCAAAAACCACTTTCATATTCATATGATTTATTTTAATTCAAAATTACCATGTTCAAAGAGAATTCAATAGAAACTAGTTTAAGTACCCACAGAGATGATGCATACTGTGAAAAGTGCTTGAGTGGTACAGTACAACAATTGGAGCCTATGCTGAGTATAATGTAGGGGTTTTGTGGGAAGTGAGACAATGTGAAATCCCTCAGGCTGAAAGACAGAGAGAAGTGTAATGCTCAACAGAGATCATGTGGTAAACTCACCGAGGTGCCACATTGATGGTTTGAGGAAAACAGCCTGATCCTTATTTTGAATGACACGTGCCAAGTTCATACACACAATACAAAAGGAAATCCCTTTCTATTACAGATGATCTGAAACAGGGCTGTTTTCAGAATAAGAAAGCACCTTTACTGTGATTAAAATAAAGGAATAAAATGTTATAATATGTGAAAAGAATAGGAAATGACTTGAAATTATGGTTCTGTTTCAGCAAATAAATTGCAGTCTTTATTATTTATTATTATTATTAGAGACTGAAGGTATAGTCCGTCACACTGTGGCAAACCATAAACTTCTCCTCTTCTCTAAACAGAGAAGATGAGATTCATACTCCGGATGATTCTGATAATAAAAGCAATGTGCCTGATAAAAATGGATCTCTAACTCTGGGTTTAGTTTTTAGTCCCTACAATTGCTTTTATCTCTCTAAAACTGGCAAACTAACTAAAAATTGAGACTGTTTGGAGATGGAACTCATTACCTTGTATTTCTCACAAACTCTAGACAGCATCATCACTGACCATTGGCATATTTCATCACTTAGGAAAATGAATATTGGGTTGTTATTTATTAAAAACACATCAGCACAGACAAGAAATTAGCATATATACATTTTTTGACAGAAAATAATAACAGGCATCAGATCACCATCAAATTGATTCTGGTAGACTAGTTCAATGTGGAACTTAGGAATATATAATGCGTCTCAAAGATGTAATTTTTTTTTCTCTGTAGTCTCTGTAGCTGTCTCACCACTGACCACAATTGGTTTAAAAATTCCATCTTAGAGTTTCTCAGTTGTGCTTTGTGCGTGGGACTAAATGTGCCTCAAGCTGTGCCCCAAGTCCATACTGCATTCTTATTTTATACCGTGGATATCACATATTCATTTTTATAGTGTATTGTTTTTGCAGTCAATATGCAAGAGCCCAACATATTTAACATTATTATACCAATGGGAAGAGATTCCAATACTTGCAGCATCAGATGCCAATCAAACTTTAGAGTGGCACTGCCATTAAAAAAAGATAGAAAAAAGGTGTTTTTTCCATTTTTTTCTCCTGATTTTCAAGCAGTTTTGGTTCTTTCCAATAGCTTGTCCAATTTCTTTGTGCACTGAATTGTTGGTGAACAGAGTAATTCAACAGAGCATTCAAAAATCAAATGCTTTTAGTATGCATGGTGAGTGTCTCTAGTATATTTTATTTTGTTGTTATTCCAGCACTATCACTACATTTTGTATACTGACACCAAGTGAGACAAAACACACATCAGGATCCGGGCCTGTATTTATCACGTGTCTTAGAGAAGGTAAGTTTTTCTAGCCAAATATTCTCACACTGATGCACTCATGTTATTTTGAGAACTAGAAATAAACGCATTTTATCACACCCTTCAGAAATCACTCCAATCACTGCTTGACCTAACCTGTTAGGAGTTCCCAGGAGATTGCAATCAGGCAGATATGTGCATACATTCAGCAAGAGGAGTAATATCCACTGATCATTGTGAGTTCGTTAAAAGATAATATTTTGATAAAACTAAATACTTGTTGTGACGAACATTGTGCAGAAAACTATTGCTCCATTAATAGGGAGCTCACATGTTGTCTCGCTGGAAACCAAGATCTTAGCAACCATCCTTTTTTTGGCAACGTGGAAAGAGCCTCTGCAACAGTGATAATTTTGTTCTGTCAAAACTGAAAATTTGAACGATAGGAAGTCAAACTTTGAACAGCAGGAAATTTGAAAATAAATATATGTTTATCCAGATAGTCGGATGCTTGGTAGTGCTGCTACATGATATTTTACTTTACTAGCTGCATCACATGTAAGCAGTGCAACTGGCAAAATGAAACAATACACTTCTGGTGTCAGGTATCACATTCTACACATCCTTCTTACTTAATTAGTAATTAGAATTGGACTGATTTTACCTGTCAATACACTTTTGGGTCTCTTCTCTCATATGTTGCTACACAACTATATTATAATGAGGAAAATGTCACACGTCACAGTTTTTTTCATCTTATCTCATAATAAGGTTTTCACAATGGAATAGGGTGTAAAAGTGGCAGTCACTGAATGAAAGTAAATTAATAGAAGTGTTTTTTTTCTCATACTTGTAAACTCTGACACAGTCTTGGATATGTAAAGCCAATAGGGGTAAGAGGAAAACAGGTCAAGTGACTGTTTTAGGAATTTGGGACAGAAAAGAAAGGACAGGATGTACCTCAAGATCATGGCCAGATGTTCAAATTAAGAATTTTAGAAAGGTGTGCATATTTCTGCATATGTATATTCCTCAAATCCCCTGAGTCAACTGGTGATCATATCAATAGTCATAATGAGAGTGGAATGTGGACATACAGGTCAGTTTTTTTGTTTTCCTTTTTGTTCTGTCAGTATCTCTGAAGTCAACCATCAGACCAGAGCATGACAAACATGAATGAATATGTATGATTTCCTCCATTCACATGATAAATATTCATAAGTTCTAATGTCAAAGATGTCAACATGCACATTCCAGGACTTCCAAATGCAAATGAAACCAGAGAGTTCAAAAAGTTCATGTTAATAGTTGATTTTCAGGCTAAAATAATTTCATAGATAGAAGAAGAGGTTGACACACAGTGACAGACATCTTGGGCAGTTCCCAAATTTAAAGCCTTGTTCATTTATTCTGATGGAGAGGAGAGGGGAGGAGAGTCGTTGGAGTGACAGGCTATGAAATATTAGACGCAGCAGAGCACAGATACAAGCCGAGAATGCACTTCAAAATTCAAAAGTCAATTTGTTAGTTATTATAAAAAATTAAAGTGATGTGTCGATAACAAAATACAGTGTAAAGTGCTTAATACACCAGTCACTGAAGGTATGGAGAAGTCTGCCCAACTAAAAGGCTTCAGCAACATGAGGATTTCATACATCAATAATTCATATGAAATATATATTCCTCTGTTTTATTAGTTATCAAGTATTTCATTTCCATAATGTTTAGGAACTTGCAAGGGGGAGTTTAAAGTCAAAAATGCCAAAAATGAAGAAACAGATGTTAAGATACCCTGATCCATGGTCACCAGTTAGGTCAAGCACCATAAACATTGGCTCCTACATTTCCCATGCAGCAGTTTGTTAGCATCATTACATCATCCCGGTTATTTTCCCAGTTTAGACAGCTCCCTCTAAAGCAACAGAAGACATCATCCAACTATTTTCAAAGTTGAATAGGAGTGACAGTGACAAGTTAACAGTGTAAAATCAGCAGAGTGCCACTTTGTTATTTTAAAGATATACTGCATGTTCAGCTGTTGTATCTACGAAGAGTTCACTTTGGGTACATAGTATAATGGGGTCATGTTTCCGAAATCCAACATTTTCAAGGCCCACTGAAAACTAGTTTTGTCCTTTGAAAAGTAACAGAAGACTTTTACTGTTTGTTTGTTTTTTGTTTTTTTGTTTTTGTATTGCAAATTCTCTGTCCCAATTCAATATTACCTAGACTATTTCTATCTGGTTATGATATCGATAGATTGATTGGCAGGAGATATTTCTTTTTAAATATTAATTGAACCTACAAGTGAGTTGTTAAACATCTAAGCTATTCTCAGAGGCAACATTATGAAGATACTTTCTCATTCTCTATATTTTTGCTATCCTCTCTCTTTTCCTTTAACAGGTTCCCCCTCTACTACTTCTAGAGTACACAGGTCTTACTTTTTTACTTGTTTATTCATTAGACAAAGATTTTTAATTTATGGTGGGCGTCATCAACAAGCAAATCCTCACATCTGGAGGTTGCATCAGTTGCCCAAGCCTCTGTCTGAGAGCAAGCAGCCAGACAACATAAAAACAAAATAGAGCTGAGTTACCAAGAAGTCAGATTAGAAGATTGAGCAGCAATAGGTTTTCCCACTTTAATGTTGCCAATTAGCCGATTTTTAGCAGATATAATGTTTACCATGTTTACCAGCTTAGTTAAGCGTATTAGCATGTTAAAGTTTCCTAATGTGCACTAGACACAAAGTATAGCTGAGACTGATGGGAATTGCCATTAGTTTTGCAGATATTTCACGATGATGCAAAGAAAGGGACAAATTGAAAATTTGTATGGCACTAAATGAAAAGTCAAGGAGTAGTCAAAGTCATTAAGATACACAATGAGGGAACCTTGAAACTTATCTGCACCAAACCTCATGGAAATCTATCCAATAGTTGCTGAGATACTTCAGTCTGAACCAAAGTGGTGGACTGACCAACCGAGACCAACACTGTCATCCGTAGTTACACGATGGCTAAAAATCAATGTATGGATAAGTGAAAAAGAACCACTCTGTGGCAGGACCTTTCAGCACAGCACCTGAAATTGTAGTTATAATGCCTCAAATGTTATTTGTTATGAAAAACCTGAATGTACACTCTAATTTTTACAGATCTATCTGTAAGCTTGTAGAGTCTTGCTCAATCCCCTAAGGAGTCCAGAACGAGTTTGAGTTTTGGAGAACTCGAATTGATGATACATATCCTGGCTTCCTTGTATCTAGGATACTGTAATGGTCTTTTAAGGAAAGAATCAAAAACACTGAATATGCTCAAAGGGTGAAAACGGTATTGTCTGTAAAAACATCAAATGCTAGTGGAAAGATGATTTTGCAACCAATAGTGTTAATGGCCTAATGTTTAATCTTTGGATCTGTTTTGATTTAGTCAAGTCAAAATTTTACAGATTTGAGTCCAAATCATGTGAGTCCACACCTCTGCTGTATTATATTGAGTACTCCCAGCTGCAAAGAAGAGGCAAAAATCCTCATAAATATCCACATGACAATGTGAGTTCACCAACCTTTATTCCATCTCTTTCTACCAGAAACTGTTTGGGTTTTTTTGCATTCTTGCACATGTGCAGGTTGAGAATTGTGAGAAAATACACTGAAACAAAATTCACCTGATCGTTTCATCTCATTTCTGCAATACATTAGGGTCATGTGGGCGTGGCACCTAGTCAGCGCCACACAGCATCATAGTTCAACAGCTTGTTGTAGGTGTGTGAAACACAGCTGATTCTTGAGCAACCCTGCTCCCCTCTGCCACTCTCTTGATTTTAACCACCCTTTATCTCTGTCTCTCTTCATTTTCAGTTTTTTCCCTATGGTTTGGACTTAGCACTTCCATAACAAATACAATGTTACCATGGTTGCGTTTCTCAAAGGCCAAGGAAAACAGGGTATCACCTCTGAGAGGGAGGATCTCATAACACAAGTGTTGCTTAATGCTATAAGATTCTCAATAATTACTTTAATGTACCTGGTTTTTTAATCTTTTTTTGGTTTATTTATTTTGGTCGGGAAGGGATTTGAACAGTAACAGCTTTGTTAGGGTTAATCTTTTGTCAAGTGCCACAAAATGCCTTATTTCATGAGCAGGAACCTTCATGCTTTTTTTTCTTTTACGTCAACCTGGGTCCTGTAAGATTTTCTGTATGATTTTCCCAGATGAGCTCACCTACTTTCTGCTCCCTGACAACACCTGACCAAGGCTGACGTCTGGTTAACGTAACCTAACATATGTCGGTTGTGTGAGACTGACTGTGGGTGTGTGCGCTTCTGTCCGAGACAGTACAACAAAGAGGCTGGATTTGGATCGAGCTATTGAAAAAATTTACTTTATAATAAATTTCTCACAGAATCTTTGGTTTATCCACATGTGTTTGATGCGTCTTGGCTTCATGTAAGTATGTGCGTGATGACTGTGTGTGATGAGACTGGGGGGAGGCTGCTCAGCTGAGGGACTGAGGTGTGGCAGGGTTAAGAGGTTAAAGGTGGTCTCATATTCTAGAGTCACTGGTGCTCCCCTAGAGATGAGAAAAACAAGTTAAACTTTGGCCAGCTATGAATAGCTCCCCAGTGGTAGAATACAATTTTTGACAGTTCAGTTGCTGAAGTGCTGCACTTAGTTTCAAGTATCATGTACTAGTATTTTACTTGAGTATTTTATTTTTTATGCTACTCCAGACTTTCATTAGAATAAATTAATTTAAAAGCTATATTAACTGGTTAACTACAATTTTGCTTGCAAACATATGATGATGTGATTATCCAGGCATTGTAATAACTATCCAACAGTATATAAAGCAGTTAATACTGAGAACGTCCACCTGTAAAAAACTACCCTTTAGGTCGTCCGTACAAGCTGCTCATTGGGATCCATAGCTATGTTTTGTTATTAGGCGACCTCTAGCAGGGGCTAGGGAGGAAGTCAGGTGATGTAGTATACAGAGTGATGAAGTCCGTGTGGCTGGATTGATCGAATGTCATAACACAGGACTCTGACACGAAAGACTGCTGCTTGTTTCACCCTTGAAACCGACCCATGACCGCTTCACAACCTCAACCATGTGTTTATGACTGTAGCCATAAAAACAACAAAAGGGCACTAACCTTAGGGAAGTGTTTGTGTTAACCCTGACCGTTATATTTCCTCAAACCTAACCAAGTTGTTTTTGTGCCTAAACTTCAGCTTAAATTTGTGTTTATCAATGTAACCATGACGACGAAGGTCCGGTATGTCTCCCACTCCGAGGGATTGAATCAGATGCTAGGGACAAAGAACCTATCACCAGGTTTTTAAATACTAATTTAACAAAGAAAATATTATTTACTTTTGCAATACAATATAATACTGCACATACTATATGTACTATAGGTTTCACAGTTCAGTGTTGAGCCAGGAGAGTTCAGCCTTGACTTGATGTTACTGGGGAGAAGACAGGAAGTGTTGAGGTCCACCTTCTCTTCTGAAGTGAGGGGGTTCCCAAAATGACAAAACAGACTGGAGTAACACAAAGACTGTAGCCTCTCATTCTCACTGTCACTTCACTTCCACCGTGTCTCCGGGTCTCCTTAAGCCCAATTTCATCATTAGAGGAAAACTCAACTCGTAACATGCTGTTTGGTATTATCGTCTGCTGGAGTTTTTGAGTAGTTTACATAACCCTGTGTCAAATTCCTCCTACTGATTACAGCATTACGTAGTAGCACTTAAGCTCACTGTTTTTGTGCGGTGAAGGTTAACTTCTCATGCCTTGGGTGTCTGCACACATGTCTGTGAGCATAGCTGTGAAAATGCCGCTACTTAAGGCATCTTTGTTATATGTGGGCGCTGTCATGACAGAGCAAATAATATTACACATCCATGTTTCATGCAATGTCACATATGCAAATACTGCATGCGGGTTTAGCTTAAGAGGAGTTCACTTAATTGCTCCAACTAAAATCCATTATCATGGCCACTGTTGTGTGAAAATAGTTTTGCAAAATTATTGACACTAGGCAATACGCACTAAACTTAGATGGTGAATATGGTAAAGATTGGAAAAATCTGCATGTTCCTGCCGTTATTCTGCATGTTCCTATTGTTATTTTGAGCATGCCGAAAGGAAGGCTGTGGACTCGTGTTGAGACAGAAAATGGGGCAAGTTTTAGAGTTTTAACAATTTCATATAAAGTCAGTGGATATGCGTGAGTGGGTGCAATTAGATGCAAAATCACCCAGGCTGAAATGAGCAGAGACTGCAACATTTTTGGCAGAAATTAAAGTTTCTTATCTGGAAAAAAGTTATCATCTTTTATGTATTGTCATAATTTGAGTCAATGGGTTACTCTAGAAGGGACCAGAGAGGGTGAGAACATGCGGTCTGTAGCCCCCACCATCGATTTCCCCGAGGTTCCTCCTCTGAACCCCACACTGAGGAGAGACGCCTCTTTCTGAGGCTAACCAGGTTCAAGCAAATACACACACACACACACAAAGAGACATGCTAATGCTTATACCCAAGTCCACATGTGGACATTTGGTCCTCTTGAGGATTCTGTAGAAGTGCAAATGCACCCTCTCTCAAGCCAGCGGAGATGATGTAAGTTAAAGTATACAAACACTGCACACCCCAGATCTCCTCTCTAGTCAAACCTGTAAAATGTGTTATGTATTTTAACACACTCAGCTAAAGCTGTGTTAAAGGTGGAGAGTCCAAAGCTGTGTTTCCATCGTGGCTTTAATAAAGATTTTACTACAGCTGTTGTGGAACTGTATGAATTATGATCCTATTTCAGCCCCAGAGGTAACACTACGAGCAGCTCGAGTCTCATTCTCATATTTAGTGTACTCATTGAAAACAGAACACAAACTAACTTTAACTGTTGCTTGTGAGTTCAGGTAAGAGTAAATTATATTTTGCTAATCCAAACATTGAAATGACAGAATAATGGCTGCAATGAGGACAGTGGAAACTGAACTTATGCGGTGTCAGAAGTTTTACATGAGGTCCTCCTGTATGTAACGCTCTTAGCTTCAAACATGTCCTGGAAAAATCTGGTGAGCTCATGGAAAACCTTAATCTTTTATGAAGAGTCTGCAGATCCCAGCTGGTTTTCTGGCTACCCTTCAGTGGATGAATCACAGGATGGCAAAAAACTACTGAAATGCTTTTGGAGGCAGCAGTAGCGGAATAATTAGTAGAGAAAGACATTCATGTGGAGTGTAGTTGGTCTGAATTCCTGGAAAGGCTGGAAATGTCTGTGTGGTGGATGTCACTGAGCAAGAGCTCCTTTCTTCCTACTAAAGAGCAACTGGTGAAGTGTCCATCAGAAAGGCACTGTCCAACTGTTCACCCCAAAGGGATCAATACTTTTTTTGATATGCATGGGCTGATTGAGGTTGTAAACATATTCATCTCTGAATCGGCCACGGAGTATTGAACCATGAATGAATAAAATATTTCAGTCAGACAAGTGACATTTATTAATCTTAAAACTGCAGTTTATTTTTTTCGTCTTCAGCAGTGGAACAAAGTGTAAACAACAGATGGGAATGGATATGCTGTTAGCATGTATAAGTCCTATATTTACTTTCCTTCTAGCACCATTGTGATCTCTACCTGCTCTTTAGCTGACGAATGGTCCACTGTGTTCTTTGTCCATCTGCTGTTTGGAGCTGGGCAGGTAGTGTGCACTGGACACTGGATAGAGCTTCAGCAAACATTATTATCATTAACATATTAGCTTCCTGCTGCAACTGCAAACAGGGAGGAGTGTGACCCCGAACAATTTGTGGGCCATAAAACCAAAACAATGAGCTAGAAGATGCTAAAATGTACTGTCAAGCAAGGGAGAACTGCAGGGATAATTCTCTACAGTGACAGTGTCAGAGTACACAGTTTGTCATTTCACCCAATTTTAATTCTAATTTAAGTTAAGTTTATAAAGCTCTAACTTGGACAAAAAATGTACTGTTGGTTCCAGGTAATGAGAGTTAAAGGTAAATTTTCTTTCATATCTAAAGTCACTTTGTATTAATTATATCTAACAATGCAAATGTCTTTTCTTTCGCCTTTGGATTCTTAATCCAGACTATGCTGTCCGAAAGAAAAAAACACTGTAATAAACATTGAACTGTTTAATGTTGTTCAATTAAAGGTTAAATAGATTAAAACATTTTTGCATCAATATATTACATGATAAATTATTATTACATAAGCTCTTTAGGGAGGTCCTTGTAAATATTTTTGCCAAAAAATCTTATCTCTTCTTGGGAAGGTCCTTTGCTTATTAGGTCAAAAAGGCAATTTCAAAGTATTTATTAGCTCTTCTTCCAATTTATATATAGTGATGTATAATGTGTTTGAACTTAGACAAAGTGTTTACTGGGTTCTTAAAATTTATCACTGGGGCTTTGAAGCATGTTTTTGTAGTTTTGAAGACAAATTGAAGGGAGTGTTTACTTCTCGGCACAATTTGGGGCCCTGACCAACTGACCCAGAGAAGAGGAGAGACGGAGAGGAATGATGAGGACATACATAATGACATATGAGAAGGTGTTTGAAGGAAAAGCCTGCAGTGATTTAAACAATGAATAGTCCATTACAACTAACTAATGTTCTCTTGCCAACAAAGCAACATCATACACCTTCAGTACTATTTTGTCTATGGTGGTACAATAGTTGACAGATAGCTCACTCTTCAGATTTCTTTCTCCTAAAGTTATATTTCTACAGATTTACTTGCATTTATTTATAAAAAGCACCAGTACAATTTTTTTGTTGCTATTTTTCTGCTTATTTTCTGGTATCTCAAAAAAATTGATAACACATCACAATCAAAATTTGTAATTTAAGTTTTTCACATATGTGTGGCTCTGGGCGCAAATCCTGAAATTTAGAAAAATATGTCTCGTAAAGGAAAAGTCAAACATTAGGGGATTTATGTTTTATAAGTAAACAAACATGATATTATGTGATAATTTCTGAGCTTTAGAGGTGCAGGTAGGTGGATTTTGTCACCCTTGGAAAGAGTCAGGCTAACTGGCTCAGTTTCCAGTTTTTATAATAGGATAAGCTAAGTTAACCAGCTACCGGCTCCAGCTTCATAATAAAACAAGATACTAAAGAATGAAAGTGGTATTAATGTGTAAGTCAATAAGTTATACACACATGTTAACATGTTACTTTACCTTTTTTAACACTAAATGTTGGGTCCACAAATTCCCAGTGGGACAGTAAAGTCAATCCTCAAGAATGAAACAAACAGTTGGTTAACGTCGGGATTAGGGTTAAGTCAGAATCTGTATATGTTTCCGTTTGTGGTAGTGTGTGACTTTCCACCACTTCAAAGGCCCATCTGTGGCCCCTGAGACCCTCATAGTCACCAGGCAGGTGTTTCCTTTGAGTTGACACATACTGTCAACAATTTAGTCATGATCCAAAACTTCTCAAACTATAAACCCTGGAAAGATACTGGCTCCTCAAAGCATAAAGGTCCATCATCCAGCAACCACTTGTGCTTTACCTTATGGCAATTAACATCTGCTGGAGTGAGGTGCTACATGTGGCTCCTGCTGCTACTAGAACATGTGAAAAAACTTTTTAAAAGTTAATTGCTTAACGTTATTCACTTTCACAGCCTGTCGCTCAGGCCACACATACATACTTTCTAACTACTTTGGTACAGTGAAATAGCACCACTGTTTTTATAGGCTCTGGGGTGGACACAGTTTACCATGTGTGAAATACTTCAGGTCCACAAACCAAAGAGTTTTTCAGTCAGAGAATCTTCAATGAAGAGAATGCTAGAAAAGTATTTTTGCTCTAGATGAAGGACAGGTCTTCAGAACATTGTCCCCTGTCACAACATTTTACTCTCTGTTGTTCACTCAGCAGCGCAAACCTCCAGATGCTTTCACACTGTTATTTTTCTCTTCAAGAGAGTCTCTGAAAAGCAAACCCTTACAGAAGTCGGCCACTGACCTCTTCCACCTGGAGGGTGAGCAGTAACAGGGCATGTTGTCTGGCCGTCTGGATGGATGATTACATGGCTGGCTGCTTGGCAGACTGTCTGCCCACCTCTGACTCTCTCTCACTCCATCTTACTCTGTCTTTCTGGCTTGTGCTCTCTGTCTCATGGTACATTTATTCAGAGCGATGATTCTGAGGTAAGGGGATGGTATCCTACTTACAAGAATCTCATTAGTGGTATTTTCAGTGGAAAGTTTTAATCAACTAGAGCAGCACCTCACCTTCTACAGTCGGTAAAAGAAAAGGTAAAGAAGTCTTCTGTTTCTCTGAGGTTACTATATTAATGAGAGTTGGATTTTATCCTAAACTAGCTCGACAATATGACAAACACTGTAGTCATTAACAGAGTTTCAGCTCCAGTAGTCCCATGTTAGGGTTATGAACCCAATTTTAATGGAAGTGTGAGTTTTTAATTCAACTGTGATGTGTTTTCCCTCTCATATTTTCCCACAGTAACAAAACTGCAAATTTTGTGGCTTGTCCAGCAAGTATAGCTGATTTATTTTCAGTGTCAAAGGGTCAGCCTGATATCCTCATTAGCGGGCCAGGAGGGAGAAATCAAAAGGATGAGTCATGAGAGGCTCATTAAAAATGTTTAGTCTCAAGTGTGGGAAGACATGACTGGGTCAAACAGTCTGCTTAAATCACAGTCAAATGATAAGAAGCCACGCCTCAAAAGATTATTACCCAGAGGTTGACCAATGCTGGACATTTGCATAATGTATCCTAGAGAGCAAGTGAATTGTAAATATTTTCACTACTAGAAATACTTTTAAAAGTGTTAGCTTTGCCATATGTACAATGCAGAAAACATGAGTGAAAGAATGAATAAATTAAAAAGTTGAAAGGATGGCATCTGACCCATGACATCACTTTTGGCTGGAATAAGCCTTTTGGTCTAAAAAAATGCCCATAGTCTACATCATGCACCTGTTGATAGTAGGATCAACATCACAGACACCTGAATCTCCCACAAGGACAGGAGGCTTTTGAGAGTATACTTTCAGTGTAATCTTATTAAAGCCTTCCCAGGCCTCCTCCCGCTCATGGCTCAGAAGGGGCTCTGGAAAGGCAGGCACCTGGTGGTCAGAAGTTGACCCATTGAGACCAAGCCACCTTTTAGGTTGGAGAGGGCACCTCCATGTTGGCAAACTGCTGGCTGAAAGGTCGTGAAGGCTCCAGTTTACGCGTTCAGCAGCTCACACTGTAGAGCTAAGTCTCTACATAGAGAGACACTTGGGCCCTAGAATTAGGCATATCCTTGTGCTACAACATTGTGCTAAAGCTTCAAGCATCATTGCATCATTTTTTCTGGAAATAAGGCACCATCTAATCATTATAAAGCACTCCTTCTTCCCCATGCCCTGATGAAGGCCAGCTGGCATGGTTTGCACATGATGACAGGCCAAATAAACCCTTTACCTTTGGTGTGTTCACCTTGAATACTCACAGACAGTAAAAGCAGCACAGGCTTCAATATCAAGTCCATGATAAGGCATATATACAATGATGACAGGGTATATTTTACACCTGTGTGTATATGGAAAAGCCCTTTAGCAGGCCATGTTTTGTTTGCAGTAAATGAGCCATGGCATGATGCAATATTCCCTCGGTAGCAAAGTCAGTTTTTGGTTACTTCAGCACTGAGACCAGAACAATGTGTCACATGGGAATATAGTGAGTCCTAGAGGTAGTTGTATCACCAAGCACTAAACTCTTTTCAGTTTTTCCCTTGACGGTTGTGCTTTTAAAGTGAATAATAAATGATTATTAAAAGTCATGAAACATTTCTTTGCTGAGCAAATCCCAAGCAGCTGTTTGCAGACCTTTAAAAAACTAATTTCTGATTCTAAGTAGAGAAGCCTGGTACTGTAAATACTGGTACATACATTACAAACCAATTGTGTTAGAAACAGCACTGTAAACCATGAACTCTAGAATTTAAATGAATGCCCAGAAAAATAGAAACAGCAGTATGACATAATGTAGTTCAAGATTTGTGAATGGCTGCAGTGACGTGATGAATGGCAATTATAGATGGAAATGTTTGGAAATCCATCAGGTGGTTTCTGAGATGAGAGAGCATACATTCAGTACTTGTTTAAGTGCACGTGAACAGGTTTCCTCCAGTCTGAAGTATGTCAGCAGAGATAATGCACAAGTGGCGAAACCAAGGACTAATTTTATCCATATGTCACTTTCCTAAGATGCTTTGTTTTAATTTCATTCATCTACTTTGTGACGGAGCAAGCAATCTCATACAGTGTGTCTGTAACTCTTTGTTTATTAACAGTAAAGAAGACCTTTTCATTGAATGACCTGGAGGCAGAGAGATATTTAATTTTTCTCATTGTAATTTATGATTATGCTAATAATAAATGAGATTATTATTTCCTATATCATTGCAACCAATATCACACATCATTAATTTATTCATATAGACCATGAATTTATTTCCTTCGAGCAACAGTAAATATTGGGCCACGCTACAAAGTTATTTGCATTTTAAAAGATATACACAACCAAATCCAGAAAAATACAGATGGTAACATACAAACATTTAAAAGACACTATACATCTACACACAATGCACACATTCACAAAGCTGTTGCCTGGGTTCTTACCTTGGAAAAAATTAACAGCTTTTTGTTTTGATCATTATACTGAATGTTTACCTGTAGTGTCTAGTATGGTGTCTGTTCTGTGGCCTTTATCACAGCAAAAGTGATTGAAGCCATTGGCTGATCTCATGCTAAGAAGTGGCCAATATTCCCACTTTGGTTTACATCCAAATTTATTGTCTTCTCGGCAGTGAACGTAACTCGGAGACTACAGTGGAGAGAAATTATATTTCAGCATTCAGATTATTTGAACTGGTAAGACCAACATAGGTTGGAGAGAAAGAAAGAGACAGAGAGAAAAAGGGTACATGGGCCGATGACTTATTAGTTAGGACACATCAATTATGCACAGATAAAGAATAAGACAAAGAGAGAAGGAGGGATAGACCATATGTACAGTTAACATAAGGGTTTAATTCCACTCGAAAATGAATTCTAACATTGTTTAGTTTCTCTACAGAGTGAAATGATTTCCACACTGCTGCCCGTTACTCCTTTTTGCAGGGATTGAACCCTGATGATATGTGTGCATGAAAGACACAGAGTACTGACCCTGGAGAAGCTCATCCTGCAGTGAAGGCTATTGTGCACTCCGAACTCTCCATATGTTCTCCACTACTTACAAGATCTGACCAGCCTCACACCATATGACTCAAATCTTCTGCTCTCAGTGCTAAATATAAGATGGTATCTACCTGTATTTGCATTTATACATGTAAGCAAACATAAAAGCTTGTAAAAAGTAAAAGTGTAAGTTTTACTGTATTGTGTTACCAGGCTTGTGACAATAAACTCAGTGTGTGCTGCATAATACATGTTTTTGTTGTTAACAGAAACAGATTAGAAACAGTGTCATACAGAACGTCCTTGGTAGAGAGTATATCGGCTCTTACTTTAAGGAGCAACAGTTAAGGTTTAAAGTGGGGATTAAGGCCAGTTTAAGGTCATGACTAACCCATAAAATCACAGTGCAGACTTGGGTTTCAGTATGAGCCCCCTTAACCTGCTGTCTGGAACTTTGTGATCCTGCTCAAAATCATGTAAAGACAGATATATCTGTTCTTATTTAAAGTATGCAAAACATTTTGGAGTGTAGATTTCCACATAATAGTGGATTCAAAAAAAGTCTCTCTTCAAATTGTTAAGATCTGACCCTTCTAAACTTTACCATGATCGCACAAGCCACTTCAGATTGGATAGGTCTAGGTCGTTACAATTAATAAGATAAAAACAAAATCAGTGCATTTGTTTTGGCAGTGTTTGGTACCAAATCAGGAAGCAGTATCCTTCATGTAGCAGGCACAAAATTGTGAAGGTTGTTTCAGCTCCCTAACCATAACTATATCATGGGTGTCATGCACAGATATTGTATGAAGTGCAAAATCTTAGAAAAAATGGCACTAAAACACTAAAATTGAATGCAATCCAGGGCTTTGCAGAATTATCTACTATCAAGCTTTTTGTCTGCTGAACCACAGAAAAAATACTTTTAAAGGTAATTTTCACTGGGTAATGGGTAACACTCGGTAACCCTGGATAAGGGATGGCATGGACATCTGAAAAACTAAATCAGAAGATAAGTGATACAAAAATCAGATATAAAGAAAGGAAATTACCAGGAAGAGGAAATCATTTTTCCTTCAAAGCAACACAAACAATCATGTGATGTTTTAGACCAGTCACGCAGTGATAATTTTATGTGATGTGCAAAGCTTTCAGTTTGTTTGTCCAGACACTGTGTATGCTCTGGTCCAAAGCCAGGCCAGGGCCTTGTTTTCCCAAGTTTTGTCATTTAATTTCTAAATACCTGACAAAGCTTTGTTCCCACATTGATTTTTTTAGGTTTAAAATTGAGGTTCATGTATATATATATATGTGTGTGTGTGTGTGTGTGTGTGTGTGTGTGTTTGTGTGAATAATTGTAATGGATACAGAGGTATAGAATTAAAGTGTCTTTGAAGTACCTGTCTAACCTGGTAGATCCCACAATGTGGTTCCCATCAGTGCCAAACGGACCTCAGCGGGGGCAGTGGAAACGGTGGTAGCAATAGTAATTAAAGCAGAGCTCTGCCAATCAAAGGCTTTGCATCTGTGCAGTCACAAGACACATAGACCCCATAGACCAATAATATATTAATATCCCAGGTAAAGGTAGAGAAAGGAGGCTAAAGAGAGCAAGAGTGTGGAAGAGAGGGATCGTAGAATAAGGAAAGAGAGCATTTACTCTGGGGTATGGAGAGCATACCAAGTCACTGGAAATGATTACGTTTTTTAGAATTTCTATAATATGCACTGTTTTCTTGGGAGAAACAAGGTCAGAACAGAGTGAACTATTAGGTTTAATCAGTCACCGGCATTGAGGGTTTTTAGTTTCATATGAGTAACATTCTGCCCAAACGAACTGCCAGTACAGAGTCCTGCTCAAAACGATGTTGTAGTATCACTTTGCATGTTGGCTGATAGAATTAATGTTTGTTAGTACATTGTACTCTTCATCAGCAAACGCCTTAATTTAAATGTCAATAAAAGCTCTAGAAAAGCTTGAGAGTTTTTTTTTGTCACCCATTCTGATCCGAAATAAAAGATTAACTTCCTAGTCCATGTTGAACCTGAGAGTTGTTGAACCAACAAATTACCATTGTTTTTGTATCGTATGTTGTGCATTTTTCAGTAGCCTTGTTATATTACTTGATACCTGCTACATTGGCCTATACATATACTGTAAAAAAAAATTGTTAATGTTGAAAAGGCACTCATATGCCTTCAGGTATTTTACTGGCTTTTTTGAATGTTTCTGAAAAGCTTGTAAGATAGTTCCTAAATAGAAGGTGTTTTATGAGAATGTGTAAAATACAATATAAGATCAAAGTACTAAGGTTTGGTCATTTACTCAGTCTCATCATAAGTATCTGAAAAACTGATCTGGAATTTAGAGGAAAAAGTTTTTGAAAAAATATAATATATCCTTTAATGAATTTATTGGAGTCCTTGTGGATGTTTGATTTCATTTAATTATCCATTTTGGATTAAAATGAAAATGAGAGAGAGAGCAAAAGTTGTAATTAAAATTCATACCCTACCAACACCTGAAATGACCTCCCAGGGTTTAGAGGAAAAGTGACTAGGGAACAGTGTAATTTTATAAAATCTTTGGATAATTCTGATGGAAAGTTTGGAAAGATGGCTCAGGCGGCTTCTCCAAAAAAAGATTCTGTTAGTGTTTCCTGCGTAGCTGCAAATGTAGCAATCCATCGCTCTCCCGAATAATTCACTCTCCCCCATCACTTGCATTAAAATATACCTGTGGGCCAGACTTGTCCTCTAAGTGACTTGTGTGCATGTCAATGCACATATATGTATTGTTTTGGGCCAGTTGACCTGTCTGACTGAAGGATGGTGAGTTAGGCTTAAATTCATCAAGATCAGAAGGGAAAAAGGGGAAAAGGGGCCACTACTTGATTTTGTGTGTCTCCAAAAAAAAAAAGCAATGACATGTGTGTGCACATAATCATTGTATCTGCCTTTGACTAGCACAAGTGCATTTTTGTGTGTTCACAAAGACAGCAGATTAAAGATGCATTCGTTTTGACCTGTCTTTGACTTGACATCTGAATGACAATTGCGAACCTTGGGGCTATTTGTTCCAATTAATTTATGTCTATTTGGGTTTCAGTAATGACCCTGAGAGCAACACCAGGACACAGCATGTGGTGCAATACCACTTATTAACCACACAACCAGGTGATTAGGTAAGAAATTCAAACTAACTGTGCTCCAAATCTCTTAAAAAATTCATGCTGTTTTTGGTTAAGATAAGGATTGTTTCTGTTGGTTAAAGTAGGGATCTCCAAGAGATGCATGGCCATTGCTATGCAGAAATCTTTAGTTCTTTGAATGTGTCCCTGTACTTTCATATTAATCTGAAATGTGCATTGGTTTGGTTTAAACATTGGGAAAGAAAATTCCATCTATGAAAAGTATCGGAGAGGGATTTCAACTTCTTCCTACACATTTCAGAGACTTTTAGATCAAAAAACACACACAAACACACACAGGCTTGCGCATGCAAATATGCACGAGGTTTGATGAACAGTAAATGAAACCTTGAACGCAGTATTCTGTGCTTTTAATTTTAGTTCTGTCTCACATGGCTCTTTTTGATACAAAGGCATGAGGCAAGCATGTAATGTTTGAGTGCAATGAATAACTTCATTTACTGCACACAAATTCAATCATGAATACATTTTTCAATGAAAAAATCTGCTGATTTAAATGATTACCTAAACTGTACTCACACTCACTACAGAACAGTTCAGAAGCACACAGATCAGTCAGAGCTGAAAGCGTTTGCAGACTTTGAGTTGAAATGACAAACATCTTGATTGAGTTTAAAAATTGCATCGTGTGTGATCTGAGAACCCTGCAGTGATGGAAAGTCCCAGATTATGATGCAATCCAATGGATAATCATTGTAATGTAAATGACTATATTTTACTTATGTGGGCTGAGGGGTGGGAATTTATTGATTTGGATTTTGGATTTTGCTCTGCATCTTCTTTCATTTAACAACACTGGCTTTTGTCTTGGCTTTCCTATCAGAAGAATTGTCTTACTTCCCCTCCAATACAGACAGGTAGATATTAGCGTGTCTATGAACCCTTTCTGTGAGCCTCTGCAGGTGTCACTCCAACAGTTTCTGATTAACCTCACTGACTTCTCTTTGCCAAATGACCACAGAACTCCTCTCATCCATGTTTTTTTTTTTACCATGGCATGCACAATATGTCCAATATAAATTCAATTACATATACATGATTAATTTGATCTAGAATTAGTCATTAGTCACTGCAAATTATATATATATATATATATATATATATATATATATATATATATATATATATATATATATATGTATATATATTAAATGTGTAGGTGAGTTAATATAAAATATTTAAATGTAGCAAAAAAAAAAATAGAGTTTTTCCATGACATGGGTTTTTCTTATGCATATATTTTTTTATTAATTTTCTCACAGAGCAGACGTCAGTAAAGTTATGCCACTCACTTCCCCTTACGCCACTCATGCCTTTCATTTGGTATCCTCTAATCTAAACCAGGATCATAAATACTGACTGATGTGGCTGTATGACTAAGAATAGGAATGGGGGCAGTGTCCACATCAGAGAAACTATTGTTTAAAAACTTTTGCATGAAAGCATTTTTGTTTAACCCATAATCCTGATATCCCAGTATATAATTTTTGTGTTTGAGTCACAGATGAAGACTAAGAAACTAACAGAACTATAGAACTACCAGAACAGACTGGTGACTAGAAAAATTACCAGTAACAGGGAATGGTGCAGTCCTATATTAAAATAAGTTTTCTCTTCCATATATTAATGCAGGAAAAATGGGTTAGCTTCTCTCCGAGTCTCATCTTGCCAGGAAAACTAACCCAGACTCATGTAAGTATCAGTCACAGTGTCCATTTTATAGAGTAAATCAACAGTGAATCATAGCGGACAGAAAAACTGACATCTGACCACACCCAGTTTAATGGTTGGCTACAGGTGTTTTCCATCAATTGTTAAAGGGAAAACACCTGCGGTGACATCACTGACGTGTTGCCCTGATGGCCTCAACCCACAGCAAATGATTTCTGCAGTATATCATTCACTTCTTTGAAAGAACTGAGTTGTTCTTTATCACATAAAAAGTAATTTGGGTAGATGTTAGGTCAATTTTCTTCTATCTGCTAACATGGTTCTGGATTATTATCAAAAGTTATATGTCTCAATGCAATCGATTGACCAAAGGGACTACAGTATTTGCACAGCTAAATAAGTACTTAATAAAAGAGCATCCAAAGGTCTTAGAGGGATTTTTGCAGTTCTCTTCAGTCTTACAAGGAAGAGGAAGTCTTTAGTTTTCAAAGTCTTCCTCACGGTGCATGGATCATTGTGTTTTGGCAAGAACTTAATATTCTTAAAATCTTCTGCCTACCACAGTTACCTAACACTAAGGCCAAGGAGCCTGTTATCAAAGTGAAGTTTATTATGTTGTATGATTTTGGTCATGAAATGCTCAAACTCTCGACGTGTCATTATATATTAATGCAGAACTAGTTTTTTTCTGTTTATGAACCGAAGCTCCCTTCTACTGAATTCCAGTGATGCTTCACAAGAATTTGTGCAATAAGGAGTGCAGTTCAATGGCCATGAAAGTAAAACAAACATAAGTACAACCGGCTGACTGACTAGAGAGATTGCACAGATAATAAAGCCCACATGCACTTTACAGGAAACAATTAACCATGTAAATTCAGGAGAACATTTCTAATAATTTTCTGGTAGAAAAGTAGAGTTCTTTATAACAAGGAAGAAAAAACGGAAGAAGAGGCTTAGAGGCAAAAATGTGTATTGTGCAGAATGTGGTTAAGATTGGCAAGTCCTTTAAACTATTTGTGCATGTGTCAGACTAACATGCTATTTAGCAGTGACTCAATATTATTCACCTATGTATTTCAACAATGTAACCAAAAGTAAGAATACTGTGCAATCTAATGCCACAGTTACCATAATGATACCATACTTTTATTTGAATATTTTGTGTGGGAAATTGCAGTTTAGGAATGAAAATGTGTTGTTATTTTTCCCAATTACACTGTCCCCTCTATCACTAATTACTGCTAACTAAACAGGAAAATTGGTCAAAAAAATAAATAAATAGAATTAAAAAAAGAAGAGAAAGTATAATCTGTGGTGGATTTTGATCTGGGACACTAAACAATGAACGAACTCTGCTAAAGCCAGGAAAGGGGAAGGTTCTATCATAAATCAATCCCAGCAAACCCATGAGCAACGGGGATATCAAAACTTGGAAAGTAATACAGTGTGGTTTGTTGTTTTAAGGGCTGGCACCCTTTGTTTTGTCATTTTGTCCTCATCTGAGAGAATCCCAAAGCTGCAATGGACACACATATGGAACTGCTACATTCTCTCTGCATGTTTATGTTGCTCAACATCTGTTGAAAGTAACATTTACCACAAGATTCCTCATCAAAATGCAGACTCAATGTTAGCATAGGGGGAGTGAGTGAAAGACCTTACATGAGATAAAAGTATTTTTTAAAAAAATGTCACTTCTCAATAGATTTTTGTGCTTGGTTTTGTTTTTTAGGTTGTTTTTTTTTTTTTTTTGTATTTTTTACATGAGCGATGGAAACAAAGGTATTGAGCTGGATTTTAAACTAAAATATATGTTAAAAAAAAAATGTCTGCTGAGCAACAAATGTCCACATGTTCAATGGATCCATATGTTACACTGCAGAAGAAAGCAACTGCCCAAAGCAATTTATTGTTCTTATGCACTATGGTGTTACATTATCTAGATTCAACCACTGTATGTCTTTCTTTTTATTGTCTATGTTGAAAACCTCCAGCCTCCCAAAGGAATTTTTCAGAAACACAGATTTTTTTCAAATCTCAGCTGGACACACATTAAAATAACGGGCTTTAGGCTGCAGAGCTCTCTGTATCACTGATGGAGGCTGGAGAACTTCCACCATGTTGCCAACATGTAATTGAGGCTGAATAGTTGCAGATGGGGAGTTCAACTATGGATAACATATCACTTAACAGTTAACTTTAGGTCCTGTTTAAAGTTGAGCCACTGCACCAGTAGTCACATTAAACAGCATTAGTGTGAGTAGGTCTGATAAACAGGAGTTATAATGCTGCAGTTGACTCAACGACACAATCTGTGAAAAAGCGAAGGGACAAAAGGGGCTTTCCATTGCCCTAGTTTCCACAACCTAATATGTGTGTGTGTGTGTGTGTGTGTATGTGTGTTTTTGTGTGTGTGTGTGTGTGTGTGTGTGTGCGTGACGAAGATGAGAACTACAGCTTTAACTAGATCAAATTCAAAAGACAAGCAAGAGAGAAAATATGAGGAAAAAACGATGCGAAGTTGGCAAAAAGAAATGCAAAAGCATTTTTATGTTTGTGTTCATGAATGTGTGCTATCTCACAGGTGGGCCAAATGCACATAGTTGCTGTGATGTTACTATGTAACCACAAACTCTTTCACAGTATTTCCAGCACTGTAGTGGCAGTAAAAATCATCAACCACGAAAGAGCATTCCCATAACCAGACTAATACATTGACAATGACTAATACTGATGCTGGTAAAGACTAAACACATGCAGAAACAAAAGAGTCAGGCTGAATATTTGTGGTCAATATCAAGGCTACAAAATTAACAGCAACAGCGGTAAAGATGGCTGGGTCTGTACTGTGCCTCAGAGAGGCGAAAGGTGAATCTTTTGCTCTTCAGCTTGGGGCTTCGGAGCATACAACAATCTGGATCAGTGAGGACACAGACACACCACAGCCCTGCACAAACAAAGCAGTCATACTTCACATCTACCAGACCTAAGAGAAAAGAAGTACTAATTGCCTACACATGTCCCTATAAAGGCAGGGAGCTCTCACCCCAAAACTAAATGCCGGCCCTCACATCTACCCTTACAATATATGTTTAAAGCCAGGGCCTATGGAAGGAGAAAATGGAAGTGATGCTACGTGACCTGGCTGCAGCTGACTGTGGCAGGCAATGAATGTTGGAGTGGTATCAGGCAGTGGAGCATGTTAGGGGGGCTCAAGCCCAAGACTGTTGGTCCAATAAAGTAGCGGGTTGTTCTGACCTGCCACTGCTGTAGATGAACATAAATAGATAAATGGCAGCAGGAAATGGCCCTTGGAAACTCCCTTCATTGCCACACATAGATATCTAGGCTTGATGAACTGTCTGTGAACATGCTTTATCTTTTTTCTGGATGATTCAGAGGTGCCAATGTGGGCATTGGTGATAGTGACGAATGTAGTGCCATCGACCACTTTGACCAGGGCTAGGAAAGTAACAAGAAAATTTGGACTGAAGCATGGACGATCAGTATGAACAGAAGCTTCTTTCCTACAGGTGTTGGGCCCCAAATTTATCATGCCTCCTGGGATGTTCATCCAACTCTGGCCTTGACTAGTACTTCAGGCTGTGGTTGGGCTCTGTGATAGAACTGCAGAACCTCATGCCAGGGACTCTGTTTGACTGGGGTGAGATCAAAAAGTATAGGGCCATGTTCCAAAAACAGCTCCTTGTAACACTCACATATTACTTTCATACCAAGGACTCCAAAAATTTCTGGGTTGGGGCTGGCGTCAGCTGTATCCCTCGTGACTAGTACACCAAGCTTGGAGATTTGCTTGCCTTACACCTGAAAATCAAGTTTCAGATATACAATGTAAGGAATTTCTAGCCCGTTAGGTGCACTAAGCGTCTCTGGGTCCACTGTCTTAAAAAGTTGGGCAAGAAACTCTCAGCAATAGTGGTAACCTTAACGTGGTGCCTTACAGGCAACAGATGTCCGGGGCTGGGTACCACGAGTACTCCCTTGCAGATCTTACCACTGCCCAAGGGAAAAAAAAAGCTAAACCAGATAATACAGTGCAATTCAAAAATGTTTGAAAGATATTACAGATCACAATTAGAAATTGTGTAAAATCGTGTAAAAATTGTGTATTGATTTGTCCAACTGACAAATCAATAGCCATATTGCTCAGAGAGCGTTGGTGAATAATTTCAGCAGAATAAGAAGTCTGGCACAGAATCTTGCAAATGTACACAAATGTATATGTGTTCATTAATTTTTATAAATGGTAGATCTTTTGACCTGAAAAAGTAGTTTCACTTTTTTTTAGAGGTGCTCATAGGCTTTACTTTTAGTCTAATACAAGGAAGATAGAGAAATTTGTACCGCCACTTGTGAGCAATACACCAAAATTACCACGCTGATCGAGCCACTGCTGTAATCCTGTGTTTCTTCTTTGAAACATCCTGACATAACACCTACACTCACATAACAAGGCGCTGCCACCACTGTGCTCAATACTGAGTGTGGTTTTACATTCGGAATGCAGTGTATGATTTGTGCAATAGATAGCATTTGTTATACAGGCCAGACAGTTCTCTGTTAGTGTAAAATCAGACAGCTGTCTTTCTGGAAATTTCTGCAACCTATTAGGCAACGATGGGGACCTATTTACTCTAAACCTACCCTAAAATAAACTTTTTAACCACCATTTTCCATTAGAGCCATTCAGGTTTTTTGTAATGTTTAATATTAGAATACTGGGGCATTCTAAACCGTAATCATATCTCTGACTTGGTCTGCATACCTGTACATTTGCCAAGCCAGATGTGGTTTGCCAGTGTATTGTGTGACTTTAGTTCATGTATTAAAGCTTAGAAAATTTTAAACAGCCAGTAACTACACATGTGTGAATTGGTTCTGAGTTTCTTAACATGTTACTTTTATTTATAATATGAGGCTGAATCTTTCTTATCAACAACCTATTGATTTGTAATGCACTTCCACAGATTTATCACTGAGAGCTTGGAGGAGAATGCTTTGCTCAAGGGGACATTGGCCGCCACTAGTACAGGAAATGTGTTACTCATTCACTCTCTCATGTCCATTTCAGCCCAAAAAGCACTTTTCCCATTAGATATAAAAAAAATAAGAAGGCAAACGTTCAATGATTACTGTTAAATCTACAATCTCGGTGACAAATGTCAAACATTAAAACAATCTTGTACATATTAGTTCAACTATTTACTGTAAATCACAAGTTTATCCAGTGCAGCGTCTATATAGACCATGTTCCAGAAAACTGTCACTTTATATGAATTGGTGTGTAGAGTAGCTGGCTTGCAGCCTACTGCTCTACACAAAACACTTTTTACACATTCATCATGTAAACCTGCTCTACGTGTGTGTGTGCGTGTGTGTGTGTGTGTGTGCGTGTGTTTGTGTGTGTGTGTGTGTGTGTGTGTGTGTGTGTGTGTGTGTGTGTGTGTGTGTGTGTGTGTGTGTGCATGTTTTTGTGCATCATAGGATGTAGGAGCTGTAGTGCAGAGAGCTTTTAGATGTGGGAAATAAATAAGGAGGTGCTCTTACCCCAGCAGAAAACAGGCAATTTGGAGCTAATTTACAGTCAGCTTCCTGAAAGCTTTCCACAAAGGAGCCATTTATTTCAGTTTACCCCTGGTTTCTGTAATGAAGGGTCAACACTTGACATATTTGACAAGAGTCACAAGTCATTTTCTGGAGAAAAATGCATCTCATTCAGAGACTTCAACAGAGAATGTTTTGAAGCCTGGATTAGGGTTTAATGCACACAGGAAGTAATATTAGCAATAATTCCTTATCTTATTGAGGGAAAAAAATGAAGAAAAATAATAAAAAGATTGATATAAAGAATAATGAATAATAATAAGAGGAACAGATGAAATTTGGTATTTTCTTTGAAATATCTAGCTGTCATTAGAGGGATTGATTTTTTTGGATTGTCTTCAAGATTCAATAGCTATAAACACACAGCTATTTTCCATTCATTCAACAAATCAAAAGGACTGTACAGCCACACTAGCAAATATATATGGTTGTATTTAGGCTTAGTGGCCCTTGACCAGACTGCCAACATCACCATGCTAATGTATTTCCAATGACAAAGCTAACTGTTTAGCGGTATGTTTACCTTGTTGAGTGTCTTAATTCAGCCTGTTAGCATGCTAACATTTGCTATTTAGCATGAAACCCAATTTACAGTCATTAGTTTTGCAAGCATTTGGTCATAAACCTAAGAACCGGACATATTTAAATGGCTGTGTTTACCAAATCTTTCCAATAGTCGTCAAGACATTTCATTAAAATAATTATATAATCAGACATGCTAACATCTCAGCGCTGCTAGTCTGGACTAAAGTGGTGGACTGACCAACCACCAGATTAATAAAGCCATGGACAGTCTCCCTGCTAGCATGGCTAATGTTTGACCTTGGTCAAGAGCAGCGTAGCAAAGGTAACGTGGATTTAGACTTGCGTGCCACCAGGAAACCCAAACCTTTCCCAGTTTTGAGGTTATTTCAAAAACAATTGTCTTGTTTAGAATGAACCTATTTGTCTCTGTTAAACAGGTGGTTGCAACAAATACATCTTTGCGTTGCCTAGAGACTTCCCCTGGTTGTGCCTTTATAATATTATCACATACAATTAAATGAGTGTCCTTTTACTGAAATTCTACCTAAATGTGTGTCTTGAAGTACCAATTTGTTCACAACAAATGTGTCATTTATCAAGGCATATATGAATCATATGTACTGCTATTCTCATATGTTGCATTAAACACAACACGTTACGTCTCTCCTGCTAGATAACACCGATGGGCGTAGACACACACAGGTACGAAGCTGTGGGTGGATTGTGTTCCAAGTCCCTTTAGCCCTGGTCAGTCCCACAGTGCATCTTCACTCAGCACTTTGTAACTAAACCCAGATGTTGACAGGATATTTACACACCTGGTCCATTGTCACCACACTGATTTAGTTACAACCTCATTATTACTATGAGTCCTCCCTAAACACACACTCCCACACTACACAAGCCACAAGCCTGAAATCTTCCCATCAATTTCATTTGTGTATCCGTATTCTGTAGAGGTTAATCTGTGTAATATTCTATTGAACTAATAAATAATATGTTGACATCACACGGTTTTTACAATCAGCTTCACCAAAACGTCCTTTTTAGCAGCCTTTGAAGCAAGATCACAATGTCAGAGAAATGTTCCTGTCAGAGAAGACTGTGAGTGTTAACACAAACTCAAGAGGTCATTTCTCAGAATGATGTAAACAGAACAACATTGTTTTTTTCCTGATGAGTAGTGTCTGTTGTAAAGGCCTGAGTTGATGAACTCTCCAGCCTTTTTTTGGCAAGTGGCACTCACAGTAATCTTGGGGTTCCGGCCTCTCTAGGGTTTTGTGTCCTCTCTCTCTTCCTCTTTCCCTTTCGTTTTTGTTCTCTCCCCGATGTGTGTGAGTGTGTGAGTGTGTGTGCGTGTGTGCGTGGAGGGCGTGGCTCACCTGCTCCAGCAGCTGCAGAGGAGCACACCTGCATCTCATTTCCACTAATCACAACTCCACAATAAAACCTAGTCACACTCACTCTCCAGTGCCAGATTGTTCTTCCTCAGTGGTAGCTACTCTGTCTGCCCCCCAGGGTTTTTCTAGTGTTTTCATATTTGACTTTTGTATTACTAACCAGCTATCTTTGATGTCCCTTCTGTGTTCCTTTGTAATGGCTGCTGTCTCCAGTGCTTTCATCCCATTGCCTGCAGAGACCAACTCCCAGCCTCCTGTTTCCACCTTCCCTCTCCAAGACCAGCTCCACACTGTCCAGCACCTGCTCCCAAACAATATATAAAAAGTAAAGTGGAATACTATATTTAACTTTTCCCCCACTATCGATTTGGAGCATTGATTCTGGATTTGACCCAGCCTCTTTGTTTAATCAACTGTATATCACACATAAATATTTTTCAAAGACAATAGAGATAACAACTGACTTTGCCAGGGCTTGTGGGAATTTTCATACCCTTACACCCTTTCAGTGCCAAGTATGATATATTTTGTAAGACATGCCTATGTCTTTCAGAACATCTGCAGCAGTAATGTTCCAGTTTTGTCAAAAATTTTGGAAATAATTAGTTTTATCACTTAATTTCAGCATTCAAACGACACTTAATGACCCAGAGGGAAACTGCAATTACTGTACAGCTCATAACAAGTTTACATATCAGCGGTCCAGATTAAGATTTTATCACCGAAGGAGACTACACTGTTAATCACATGGTACATTTCTTTGAGACACATAAGAACAAACATTAGCAAACTTTGTCCTTCTTTTTCAGTCTCATCAAAGCCAGTGGTTGTAATCTTCTATGACATTTTATAGAGACGCCAACTTTCTTTTTGTGTATCAAGCAACCATCTCCATAGTGATGAAGGGAATACTGTTCAGACCCAGGGCTGATGTTGCAACATTTAATCCTCTGATTGAATTACCAGGGAGGAGCAGAGACTGTAGGAGTAAAGTTACTTTTATAAATATTTACTCTGGTGAGGTTGTATCTAACAGAGTGGAGGTTCCAGTTGTGACTAAGGAGGGTGTGCCCATCAATACCTCTGAGAATTAACAATTTCAGCTTTGCTGTCACTGTTAATAGAGTCTTTTTATTACTACCCCGCCTTCTTTGACCATTCAGCATGAAAACTGCTGTGGCTAATCGGTGTGTTTAGTCCATATAAGTCTTTATTCTGGCCTTAAACAGTATGCAATAATCTATAAACAAAACACAAAAGTTATGGAGATGATTAAGTTAACAACATAGATGTGATGAAGTAATTGGTGGTAGTTTTCTCCCTCCTGAAGTTTTGGAGATTAATAAATGTTACATATACTGTGTGTTGGAAGGAAATAAATGACTGTTAGAAGGTAACAACGTAAAATCACCTTTGCCTTATCTGGACCCCTGACAGCGTAACGTATTCTCCAATGCTATTAAACTATTTTCATATACACATGCACTCTCTATTTCTCATTTGCCTCACACTCATCCACCCCACCCCTCTCTCCTTGTGGGTTGTATACACGGTGTGGTTACAGTCTCTTCAGCCCATTAAACTGTATGGAACCAGTGTGAGTCCCTGTATTGTTGATAGTGAAAGCCATTCCTCTGAGGGCCCTGATGTGTGTTATTGCACAAATTCATCAGTATTAGGCAATGATGGCAGAGCACTCCACTGTGGTCTAAATACACACTCAGAGGAGCTGGCAGCAGGAGAGAGTGCACTTGAGTAACTTTGTATGAGAGCATGTTTTGATCTGAACACAAGTGAAATATAACTTGCATTGGAAATGGCTGAGTTAAGGTTGTGGGTTGAGGAATTAATTCCTAATAAATAACAGAACATCATTAGAACGTCATGTCTGTGTTTTCTTTATTCTAACACAATGATGTACACACCCTTTTTGCATGCATTTACACCAAAGAAGAAATAGGAAAAGAAAAATTGCTATGAGTATGCGCATTGCATTTCTGTATACATATCATCCAACAAATCATTTTTTATGCGGATGACATGAGAAAACTGCTTCTACAAAAACACCTTCCAGGTCTGTAACTGTTAATGCAAATTTCATTGAACAATCAGCTGACACATTGTAGCTACGATAGAATGACTTTTAGTCTCAATTCCATCCAGTGAGGAATTGTTTGGCTGATGGAAACCTTAAGGGTAATCCGTATAGCACCAGTGTCTCTTCCCTGCCATAACCGTGTATTCAAATGTGTGAATATGGATTAGATGGCATAGAAATTTGAAGACAGCAAGCTAACTCGGCCTGATAGACGATAAAAGAAATGGTTACTTCTGTTTCAAAAGAGTAGTTTGACATATTAGGAAATAAAATTTCTATTTCTCTCATCATTATCTCATTATTATAACACAGTTTCTTGCCAAGTGTTAAAGAGAATATCGGTAACCATTCTCTGTCTCCTGGGACCAGCTACATAGTGTACAGATGTGAGGGTGATATCAATGTTTTTATCTATCTCTATATGAGCATTTTCTGAAATGCTGAACCATTTCTTTGATTGCAAAGGGACATTGAGCTGAATTTTCTCTTTTGGTATAGGTTGATTTAAAAGAAAAAAAATAGCTACAGAGTTTCTGCAATAAAGCCATGTTTTGATATGATTATGTTCTCTCTAATAGATGAGTAAACAATAAGAAAAAGAGGAATCCTTTAAATTACAGCCCCTTCTGACTGCAGTGCAGTTAGACAGTAGCTGGATGTAATATACAACTAATTATGGGTTGTAAGTCACAATGCTGAAATGCAAAAACATAGGTCAATGGAGAAAGGTTGACTCTGTTTGAAAAGTTACATTAATATTGCGGCCAATATTCAAAGATTGGAGCTGCAAATAAAAAGCTGTAAAAAAAAAAAAAATAAGAAAACTACTTATAGCGCTTTTACCAGCTTGGTCACATTCTATTACTCCATAACAATACAGTGATGATAAAAAAAAAGAAATTGAGATGTAAGTCTCAATTTTGCTAAAAAGCCAATACAGTGATAATAAAAAAAGAAATTGAAATGTAAAGCTCAATTTTGCTAAAAAGCCGGATACTATCTCACTGTCACAGTACCTTGTCTGCAATCCCTCACATGACCACTCCCTTCCTTTCTGATGTCTTCTTCTCTCATGCTTACAGCGGACTGGGCTTTCATCCAAGTCCATTTAATGGTCCACAGCGCTGCAACACTCTCAGATGAACACACAAATACAAACAGAAACCAAAGAGAGAAAAAGAGAGTTTTCATGGAGTCTGCCAAATAGATTTGTTTATATGTTGCAAATGCACCCATTTACTTCTGTATTCTAATATCGTCCCCTGACAATTTCGCTGTTTGTTTTTTGCAGGACATTCATAAAACTACAGTTGCATGTAAATTTTGTAACAATGTTTTTATTGTTATTATATGAAAATTGTAATAAGTTGACGGAGTGGTATACTTGTTCATTTAAATCTTGTGCAAAGAAATTTAAGATGGCTGACGCTTTTAAAAGGTAAAGGTTCATATGAATATAATAGTCCACTCTACACAAATATAAGATCTTTTTGGTGGAGTATATCACCTGTAGTTCTTTTTTTGTGCTGTTTTGATTAGTAGTTGATATGACAGTGTGGTAGCCTAGATTCATTCATTTTCCCAGTAATTTACAAATAAATATATATCAGTACAAGTGATCACCTTACAATGGCTGATTGTCTGTTGTCTGACTGCTGATGACCTCTGTAGCCTGGAATTTTCACCCTGGGAATAAGAGAGTAGACCACACACACACACAGGATCTCTCACACACCAATGCACAGATAAACACATAAACCGATATGGAAAACCCAAACTAAGACCTCCCAACAATCAAAACAAATGATAGCAATATGTGAAGTTTTACCACTTCCAATTCACTTTCGTGAAAGTAACTCACAGAACTGATCGATCACTAAATCCCTCTTCTAAACAACAGCCTTGGCAATGCAAAACAAACCCAAGCATAAGAAATACTGTGCTCTAACGTAAGCTGCCATCGTAAACAACTAAGTATCCTGCTAACCTGCTTACTGTTGACAGAAGTAACCGAGTCTTATTTCCAAGGCCAAGGAGAGACAGAGCTTGAAAGCAGGTATCTTAAACACACTATTAAATTGAGAGCACAAATTAAGTAAACTGTGGCTCAAATTATTAAACTGAAGGCACAAATGACTAATGTAGAATGTAAATTATTAAATTGAGTTTAAGTTACCTTTTTTTTTTCTTTTCTTTTTTTAAATTCTCCTTGACATCCCCTAGGGTCCATACGCTGTTGTACAACTGGTTAAATTTTTAGTTGAGAGAATCAGCTGGTGTTTAACGGCCAATGGCAACCAACCCATAGGAGGAATTAAACTGAATAGACATTTACCTACCTGCTAGATCAACTTCAGTCCATCGATCAGGACGCTGCTTTATTCGTCTGAACCACGGTTTTTGTTTAAACACACAGTGAAATTCTGGAATTAATAGGCCTTATAAAAAAGGATTGCTTTAATACCATTTTGTTGACTGAGTTTATTGATTATATATTGACCCGACAATTTTGGGTGTTGTACCTTAGAAGTGTATTGAACTGCATTTAATTTCACGTTACTACAAAATCTAAACTTAGGGTGTGTACCGGTTAAGGTGAACTAATGATAAGGTAGAAGTTAAGATGATAATAAGACCTTAGAGCTGAGTTAACTCTAAACTAAATAGAGACACTAAACAGCGACATTAAGAATACTAGGTTGAAAAACATCTCTTAAACTCAGGTTTAAATCAAACCAAAGGGAGAAAGAAAGGGGACAGATAGTAATATTCTTGAAATCTTCATTTTATTTTGAAACTTTTCAAGGGATTTAAATGCAAAATTCACCTGTATGTTAACTATGTGATTCTCTATTCATTTTTGTTTATACCTACCAGTTATTTTCTTCCATAAATAAGCCAACAATTCAAATGTAACCCTTTTTCTGCAGTCTGTTATTTCTAAGTATCTGCTGCTTTGAATCGATTCTCTGGTCTAGTTTCCTGTAAATACCCACAGTGCTACACATTGCTGGATTATCCTGGGAGATCACAGCCTGAGTCCCTCATGTGCTCTCTTCCCACGCTTGAACCCCAGCTGGATGAGCAGACATTTAATTCAATCACTTCCAAGTGCAAAATAAAATGTTCATTCAATTATTCTATTCAACACAGGATGTTCAGTTTTTGATTTTAAAAAAACGAAGTTATTTGTTTGTTTGGCACAAATGACACAAATTTGATGCCAAGTGGGGCTGACTGCCTTTTGCCTGTTGTTGCATGGACAAGGTAGATTGTCTTCTGCACCACAAATTTGCCCTCTGATGAAAAACTCAAGATTAAAGACTTTGGTGCCCATATGCCATTAAGGGGAAGTAAATTAATTTACTTTCCCATAAATGCAAGTAAGATAAACATATTTTAAGATTTTCTAGTGGCAAAACTGATATCCAACTACTTGAGGCTGGGTAGACAAGTCTGAGATGTGGGCTCAGAGTTGTGGTTATCATGGATAAAACATGGCTGCTGGCACTAAAAAACATTGTCATAACTATTTTTGTGTCTACTGGCTTCACGGAGCAGTTACAGTCTAAAAAAAACGCGAAACAACAGGGAGGACAACCATGGAATACCACTGGTGTGGCACACACAAACTCACCTTCCTCACACACAGTCCTCTTTGCCTCTGTGACCACCCACCCATTCTCCTGATCTCTGCAGGAAGTTACTAATCCGTCGGTCAGCCTTGATCATGATGTAAACACAGGCAGTGTGTGCCCTCTCCTTTCAGAATATGTTTGCCTGTCATTCTGCTTAGTAGCAAATTACTGGCATCCAGGAATTATCTGACCCCCCAGCCCTAGCTGCATCATTAACTATGATCATTAGTGGCTTATACACAGCACAGCTCAGTGGCTCTTGCTAAAACCAAGACTAGTTTAAAAAAATTAGAACAAAGAACAAATGCATTATTAGTTAGGTCCAACTAAACCACACTGGAAAGGAACTGCATTCAAATGTGACCACATTGGTTTTTCAAACGGTCATTGTGCATTAAATCTTAAAAATGCATTTTATGGCTTTTTTTTTTTTTTTTTTGAAAAAATTGCATTTCTCCTTCTTTAGAAATTGCTCTTCTGCTCAAAGTGCACTGAATGTGCATTAAGAAGCAACAATGACATTTCCACAAGCCTCCAATACAGTGGAGAATTGTCATCATCTCACCACACAACTGCATAATGGTGCCTGTGTTCATTAATATATTCCTACAACATCCTTTCGTCTCCCATCATGGAAAAGTATTGGATAAAATGGGAATCTATCAAAGTTTGCAAATTTGAGTTAATTTTTGCATTCACTTTGTGCTAAACAAACTAAATTGTGTTTCTTATAACAAAAGATCATTGTTGAGTGTGAACTGAGCTTTTTTTGGAATAGAATTCATTTGCCTCCTGGGATTAAATGGTGTGACCAGGACATAGACGAGTCAGTGGCACATCTGGAATTGGCTGGGCACTGGTCCAGAAACTCTCTTGGCTGTCAGATGAGGCTTTCTCTTTTTTCCATTGCAACAGTGCTCCAAACCCTCACTTGTCAGAGTCATAGGTAAGGATTAGAGATAGATATTCAGATTACTGCTAAAGTACAGTGTCACAGCGATTTCATTTTGTTCTTGAATCAAAGTATTTTGTGGCTAGAGACTAAGACTTTTGAGCATTTAACCTCATTTATTACACTTCCTCCATAGGTTGCATCTCTGTTTCAAAGTCAGGCAGCATGTAATTGGCTTAAGTGTCCTGGATATTTTCTTAGAGACACTAGGGAAATAAGTCAGTCATGCATACTTACACTTCAAAGGCCATAATTAAAGAGTGAGGAAAAAAAAGAGACATGGAGGAAAAGATCACCATCATCATAATTTTGATTATTATTTGTAACTCGTAAAATTTCTTGGTGGTGGCTTCCAGCTATAATTGATATTGAATGTGAAGCTTAAGAATGATAATAGAAACAATGACAGCTATGGGACTTTTTCATCAACTACATAAATCATAATAATTACCAGTGATGGTGTTCTCAACTCAAATGACCATGTAGAAGTGTTGGAGAACAGATGGTGACAGGGAAAGTGGAAAATATTGAACCTGTGTCCAGAATTGCAGAGAATTGAAATTCAGGAGATTTTATTTCATTACATAGTTGCAGAGGGATTTCATTATTCCTACAGACAGCGCTGTGAATTTTTTTAACAACTGCGAAAACCAGTGCCAATTGCATACAGCTTAACTAATGTGATATATTCTTCCCAAAATGCCCAAAGTGAAAATCAATAATGTCACTAATGATCTCCCTGTAGGGGTAGAGTGGCCTCAGTGAACTCAGAGGGAAGGTTTAGCCAAGTGAGGCACACAAGTGCAGCATAAAGTGTTTGACAGAGCAGTCCAGTTCGGATTAAAGGGTCAGTTCTCCCAAATTATACAAAAAAAAACATATTTTTTCACTTAGTCCATGAGGTATCTGGCCTTGCAGATAGTATTGATTTTCGCGGGGACTATTGTTCATGCCAGTAAAAAACTGTTGACAGCAAAGTTTGTGCGGGATAAACTTGGCTCCCTGCAGGTGAAGAACTACAAATGTGAAAGCCTTGAATAATACCTTTACTGTAAATCCATGTCTCTGTGTGTCAAAAAATGAATGACCCATTTGCTTGCAGTTTTGCTAAAAGCCAGAAGTATTGCAACATCAACACTCATCACAATATGATACACAATAACACACACACATACTCTCAATACACATAAATACATAGCTGTTAGACATACAGATTAAAGATTTAAGATTTAAGTTTGGGGAATTATATTTTACTTTTTGTAAAATGACTGTCAAGGAAGGCCATGAATCACTATGAACATGTTTATTATCATCTTTATCTGCACCTTTTTTAACTTGTGCCAAAGCTCAGGTAAGAAATTTATCTCAAATGTTGAAGCATAATCCAGAAGTTTGAGTGCTGAGTCCATTCAGATAATTCAGATAATGGATACATATTTCAGTTTGAGTAAGATCAGCACTGTCAAAATTTTGGCAGACACTACATTTTGTAAGTAGGACCCCAGTATCAGTTCTCCTATGTGGTCAGTATTCATTGTGCTATAGGTTTCTGAGCCACAATCAGTGACATGCATGCTGGCAGTGGGCAGATAATGACCCAGAATGACTGAGAGCTTATGAAATCATTATGAAATGTTGTTTTTTGTGCACAAAAGTTGTCAAAGTAATGAGTGGATAATGTTTACTATCTTAAGAAGAAAGCCTGCTTGTTAGTATATAACTGACCATTAGTCAGAGCCATGAAGTTCATGCAGGTTGTAGGTGGTATTGCACCAAAATCTCAGGAATAAATGCTAGTTTTATGGTTTTAAAACAGCTCACACTGTTACTGTGTGTTTAAGGCTTTTTTATGAATATTTCTAAAGTTTGTCGGGCTGTGCGTTTAGAGTTTCAGTGTGGGACTCAGTGACAGCTGACAGAGGAGCAGACTAATTGCTTTGGATGGCAAATGTATCATGTTGTGCTTATAATTCAGAGAAAAAAGTTAAAGGGGCATGCAGAGTCTCTTTTCATGATCCTGTGTGGCTGATCAATAATACGTATAAAACCTGTATTGGCACAGCTCTGTTTATACTGCAGTCATCTCTAATATGAGTTTTTGTAACACAGCTGGCATACATCTGATGTGTGGTATATTTTGAGGCAAAAGCTAAAAAAATTTTATACATTTCAAAATTAAAAAATGCAATAACCATATTGAGTACTGTAGCCCACGGATTATAGCAGGCACAGGACTGTGATGTGGCATCTGAGACATGGTTTTTTTTCTGTCCCTCACGCATCTTCCCGGTCCAACAGGAGATGTTTGTCTGCCCAATTTTTTGGTGGATTTTTGTGCCTCTACTAACATCGCTAACTTATGCCAACTGTAACAGCATGATGGGGCTTCTGTGCTGTAAGTTGATGTTTTTGAACAAACAGAGGTCATTATTCTCAACCTGTGGAGCTAACTGAGCTTTACCAATGCTACTAGCTGCTACTAACTTACTTGGCATGAAGTCAGTGTTGTCCTTTCATCTGCTCAACACACTCTGTCCTACTGGCAAACATTAGGATATCTGCTCACACACTAACTCACAGAAAATGTCAGGTTCTTTTATACAATTTTGACATTTTTCATTTGGCCACAGCAGGGTATTTTGTATAGATGTTCTGTTTGATTTGGTGTCTGCACTCCACAGTTCACCGTCATCATCCAATCAAGCGATAACAGGTGGGCTATGCGTGCTCTGCAGAAATCGCACAGCATTCACCCGCTGTGTGTACATGTACTGCTTCCAGTGTGTCTGTGTCTGTGTGAGAGGAAGTGTGTCTGTTGTTTGATTGTGTGCCTTTACTGTTGCCTTTTCTTCCATATCACACAGAGCCTGCTAGAATTAAAAGCTAGCTAATTAGTATTTGGCCTCTGGTTTTTCTCTAACGACCCCATGGTCCTCTATGTCCTGATTGGCTCTGACATGGCAGGCCAGCAGCTAATTGGATCAACACAATTACTCACATTCTTACCATGTTGAAGGTTTTTATTCATGTGGTGAATTTCATTAGGATTCCACAAAAACACACAAACACATACATACACATCAAATTTGTGCACAGTCAAACACGTGTACCCAAACTTACATATGCACACACAAATACTATTGGAATTTCCAGCCTAAATCTTATTCATACTGTTGTCAGACTTTAGGATGATGATAATAAGGTAATGTAAGCAGTTTGCAGAAAGTTGTAATGTGATATGTTGAGGACATAGAGACTTAAGGGGAGTAAAGAATCTGCTTAGTGCTTTGTCGACAGCCTGGGCTCATAGGAAATCCTATTCCACCTCCAGTTTCATAACTGGAAAACCAACATGTCAAATATTTCATTACCTCTCTGTCTTGACTATTTTTACAACCTCGTACTAATGTGTTGGATTTAGAAGTCTTTCCCCCAGCTTCCTTTTTTCTCTTTAAATATTTGTGTTTTGGTTTATATTCTTCTTGAATTTCTCTTGGATACACAAATATGTCTCTATCTCACCTTCCCTCCTTTGGTTGCTCTGTGTGTTTTAGGAATTCTTGTTATGTAAGCAGCAAACAGATTATGGCATATTTTGAGGTATTTTTCAGGGATTTTCAATTCAAAATTTTTTAACCTACTTGCCCAGTATTTTGGAATATATGTATCAATATAACATGAGAAGTGACTTTATGCCTACATTACCCCTTATTTATCTAAAGCAGCCCACCAGACTACTTCGGTTGCTATTGGAATTAAATCAGTACAGAATTAAACTATATATTTATTAGATGATTTACATTTTCAATCACAAAACTAAAATCCTAAGGGATTAAATTTAGGGTCAATTCACAATAAGTTTGGTGTTTCATAACCCTCACCCAAGCTCTACGGGCCTTTTAGTGTCTTTCAGCTCATTTTTTCCCCTTTTTTTTTTTTTTTGGTTGTGATGTTTTTTTCACTTTTAACACTCTCAACAACCTGGTACCAAAAAACCAACACACAGCTAAGACAGATAGACAGAAAAGGAGTGATGAAGAAAGATTGTGTGTTTGTGTGTGTGTGTTTGAGAATGACTTTCCAGTCTACATAGCAAACCACTTCAGTTCATCTGCTGCCCATTTGGCTCCAATTAGCATGTGGCCCCCACTAGCTCCAGCTTCCTCTTTCTCTACCTCCCTCCTTCCCTGCCTCCTCTGTTCTCTTTTTGCAGCTTCCCCCATCACTCTGCCTTCTACACCATACATCTCTGACACAATTACCTCCAGTAGCCTTTCTAGGGAGTGTGTGTAAGAGGCAAATGTTCATTTTCAGAGGTATTTGTGTGTGCACGTACCTAACCTCCCGCTGCCTTTTCCATAACAGGCTACCACCGAGGCAGACCCCCCCCCCCCCCCCGCCTGTCTGTTTTAAGACAGTAGCACTCACACACACAGACTGAACAAAGCCCCTACAGTTAGTAAGTCAGTCAATTGAGCTGCACAGGGGTTGGGGCTTGTAAATGGTTACATACTCCCTTAGCTGTACCGGCATAATGAGCACTCACAGGGATTTCAATATGTTAGATCAAAAGATGGCTCTATTCAGATCCATTTTCACATGAAAGAAAAAGCACTGTGCTTTGCTGTTAAATGGTAGAATTGAACATAAGAGAGATGTAAGATTTTGACAACACAAATGTGTTTGATTGCTGGTGTTTGCACTTAGTCTGACTAGCTGGGGGTCCACTCAGGATGAGCTCTTATTGAGTCATTTGGAATCCACATACCATCCAACCACCCAATGATTAATACCGTGCATGGCCCCTGACTCCTGCTGCACATCACGCCCTCTCTCTCCGCTGTATTTCTTCCTCGTCATATTAAATATGAACAGGAAATCTCATGAAAACATTACCATGAAATAAGAGTGCAAATGAAAAAATTAGGTATTTGACTGCTCACCAAGAACTTCAGGATGGATAAACAAGACTAAGAGTCTGCCCTGGCAGCAGCTCTTTTCAAATGTTTAACATTCTCAGCATTTTAGTTTACCATCTTAGCATGCTAATTACAGTAGTACAAAACATTAAGTACATTTTTACAGGCATTTGGTCACAGATGGTAACATTGGACGAATTAAAACTTTGACTTGCAGGTTGATCACCAACTAACTTTCAAGGTTCATGTGGCCTCAGTTGCTCAGTTGTGTCCATTTGCCCTGTGCAACTTCAGGATGACCACACGCTATCTGTCTGACCATGCAGCACGACTTCTGGCACAGGCTCTCGTAATATCACACATCAACTACCGCAGCACCCTACTGGCTGGCCAACCCCTGCAGGTGATCCAGAATGCAACGGCAAATCTGGTTTTCAACCAACCGAAGACAGCACGTCACCCCACTGTTCGCTCCACTAGCTTCTAGTTGTTGCCCACATCAAATTCAAAATTTTGAGGCTCACTGCAACCAAAACAGCTCCCTCCCACCTGAACCGACTCATTCAGGGCCTACAGTCCCTCCCATCCACTACGCTCTGCCAAGGAAGGACAGCTGATACAACCACCACAACAGGGCCCTTGGTCACTAGCTAGACTCTTCTCCTATGTGGTTCCCTGGTGGTGTAACAGGGTAACAGAGTACAGAATCCCTCTCAGTCTGAAGAAAAAAACTAAAGACCCAGCTCTTTACTGAACACCCCTGTATTCAATAGACCAAAAAAAGGCTTCCTTGTGCATCCTATTCACGCTAAGAATTGCCTCTCACATTGCCTGTAGGCACTTACATTCTATCAGACCTGAACTTTGCCTAATGGCACTTACTCATATATTTCTCTCCCGACTAGATCATTGCTTGTATTGTTTTAGCTCTCAGATGTACGTCACTTTGGATGAAAGCGCCAAATGACTTGTAGAATAGTAGAATTGTAGGAGCCGCTACATAAGACATTATAAGGATCAATTACCTATACATGATGAACATCTGTACCGAAGTTCCACAGCAATACACTCTAAAGTTGTGTAAAATTTCATTAAAAATCAAAAATGTCCATCCCAGTAGTTGTGAATTTCACTAAAAATGACACATCCACCTCATGGTGGGGCTATTTTTCACTGTACAGTCCTGGCCCTGTGCTCTGTGTGCTTGTGTGTAGCTTAGCCGTGCTCTGGTCAAACAGACCCACAGACCTACAGCTCTTTACACATCCATGACATAGAAAGACAGCAGATGAGTGAGATGGAAACAGCAACATTTGGTTCCTCACCCTCAGCATCATTGACACTTGGGCCGACATCACTGATGCTTCCCTCACCACTCAACTGAAACTCATCATCGTTGGCATCGTCTTGAGTCTCTTCCATTAAGCTTTCTTCCTCAGGCTCTTCACAGCCCTCACTGCTACAATCAAGATCTTGCTGAAACGATGGTCCTAGCTGGGATCGGGGTATTTCACAGATGGATAATGTGATTGGTCATTGCCTGTGCAAATATACTGCTCATTGCCTCCCTCCTCAGTAGCCTGTTAAAATGCATGAGTCTGGTTGCTGACACTGACCAGTTGCATGCATGTATTCCTAACCTGTAAACACAAAGTTCCTGTATTTAGGTGCCCAAATGATCTGTTAGTCTTAACATGAAAGACATTGTACATACCACCTGATTACTGATTTAAAGCAAACTAAAGAATCATATATATATATAGTCACTTTTTGTTATGTTTTTATTCTAACAATTATTACTTTTATGTGGCGTATTATTGTCATAAGATTAGTATGTCTAAAGACTGGGGATGTTTGTTGTGCTTCTGAAGGATGTCTACATTCTTTTTTATAAAATTATCAATTAATATCACATTTCTTATTGAAGCCAGAGTACAGAATGTAGTAGCCAGAACTATATCTGCAAAATTCAGTATCTTTCTCCTCACTGACCTGAAATCTTTTCTGTTCTCACGGGTGCCTGTTTTTTCCCCTTGTGAGTGAAGCTGCTATAGTTGATATTGTTCTTTTGTGACTATCAAAATTATCAATGAAAAATTATTCTTAACATCCATGGACAATCATGCATCTTACTACATTAGCAATATATGTCTTGTTCAAGGATGTTAGCATATTAACATTACTGAACACTGTATACTAAGAAAATAGAATATTTCAGTTATTGTTGTATCTCCAGTCTCCATTGTATTGTCATTTATTCAATATATTTCTTATATTTGTGTTGGTCTACTTCAAAATAAGAATTCAAATTTTTTACAGTAATTGTATACATTATGCTTTTAACAAAAAAAAAACTAAGATATTGTTACAAAAGTAAATTATTGTGCCTTATGATGGTTACTGATAGCTATGATAAATTGTGGGGCAGGCAGCAGGTGTTAGTAAGTTCCACTTTGAAAGACGTGCTCAACAGCTACCTCCAATGATTTTCCAGGTGGAAAATTGGATGCAAAGATCAGAAACAACCTAGGAGGTAGGTTTGTCTTTTTAGATTTACATAGAGTTCATGATGATCTCTGAGTGTGGGAGAAAACTGTCAGTGGCTCAAGCAATAATTGTGGAATACAAACTACAACCAAAAACTAGAAACATTCACATAATGAGTGCTACGTCCATTTTGCTATCCAGTGACATCGTTTGGTTTTTATATACATCTGAAGTACATCTGTCTGGTGTTGAGCACAATGGCAAAAAGATATCGAAGCTGACTATGACACTTTTTTACCTAATAACAATGTGAATCACTCTTTATTGTAATGCTCAGTCTCTGTTTCAGTATTCAGAAACTGTAAAATTGCCTGTGGACAAGGGTAATTTAATGGTGAGAAAGCCCTTTGGATCAAAGAAACCACCAAATGGCATAAAATGCTCCAGCCTGCAGATGCTGACGGTACAGCTGTGTGGTTCACCTTCTCAGAGCTGGTACAGATGTCCAGTGGTTTTTATTTCGGGTTAGAGTGGGGACAGAGGCTAACCAACTGACAGTAACAAATGGTCTCCCAGCTTTTATAGAGCTGGGGAAGGAAAACCAGAATGCCACTCAACTTCCTTTAGCTACCGCCACACACACACAGACACACACACAGACACACACACACACACCCACACCCACACACACACACACACACACACACACACACACAAATACACACACGCTCACATACATGCCACTAAAGACTGATGACGAGGGAAGTGACTGAGGTCACATTTACAAGAAGACTCTTTTGAACAGCTTACATTTTCCCAGGCTGATTTATGATGGATTATGTGCCCATTTGGAGTTAGTGACTATCCAAGTATGCACAAATGTTCTGATCTTATCAGTTCATGTTGTAAATTTGTGATTGTGCTGTCTGTGAAAATATAGACAGTAGACAAAGAATTGCATCAGGGCAGTAATGTGTTAGAGCCAGGGGCAATGCTATGGGGACCTATGAATGATTCCATGGGCCAAGAGCTGGACAGGAGCCCTGATCCATGTCAAGATTTGATAACAGTTCTGTTAAATACTGTTGAGATAGCAAAATCAGAAATAACCCAAATGGCACATACCTCAGCCAAGATTGCAAAGTCATCGAAAATTATTGTTGTCCATGTCAACCATGTTCTCAGTCTGGATCTAAACCTGTATCAGAATTGACATAGAAACAGAATAAAAAATTTTTTGAAAAATAAGACCTGGGACGGGGCTTTGTGTATATTGGCAAAAGGCATCAAATTTTGTGGGATAAGTCATTTGCTAAATTCAGTTGCGACTGCAGTTAAATGTCAAAAACAAATTTAGCAACCAATTACATAAAATCCATAGTAATTCATTAAAATGTTATTATTTTATTTGTGCTGAAGATTCGTCATGAATAAGCAATTCAAGAAAAATTCAGATCTGACAGCATCCACTAAAGATCCACTTAATTGAGAGTGCTGAAGGTTTGAACTTTATCACATGATTTTCATTGTCTTGTTCATTTGTCCTGTCCTTGAAAACAGCAAAAAAAATCTTCTGTCAGTTCCGCTTACTTTTGTTTCGTGGAGGGTTCATCTGTATCACATTGTCTGTATCAGCCAATGAAGTTTACTCATTGTTGAAATCTTCAAGTAACTTTTAGAGCACTTTTAGAACTTCTAAGCCATGTCAAGCTGATCTTGACAGTCCTTTCATGATCCTAGAAACAGCACTGGAAAAGACATCGCCAATCAGGCACCACTTATTTGCTTGTTTTGGAGATTTTGACCATATCACACAGTCTTCATCAGCAGACGACTGTGTGAGATGATCCTGCCACTAAAACATGAGATCTTATGCTGCACTAGTAAACAAAGAGCTTACTGTGGAATTGCTGTTTCTGACAAGTGTGTCATGTATATATACTACAGGAGTACATTAAGATATTGCACTGTCCAAAAAATCAAGCACATTTATTGTGACCGGTAAAACATGGATCATCATGCTTGATAAAGGCACAAACTGTTAAACTACACACACATACATATACATATATATCTCTATATATATATATATATACACAGATATCCAGACAGTGCTTATTAGTGCCACAGTAGTAAAAATGAAAAAAAGGGCTGTTAAGTACAGTGTCCATCCGTCTAAGCCTAGTGGCGACTTCCTTAATGACCGGCCAAAACTGAGCTTGTTACAAAACACCAAGAGGAAACAGCATGATATCAGGTAGCACTCCAAATCTCATACTGGACATCAAACACTGTTCTCAGGGTTCAAACAATTTTCCCCATCAACGACCAAATATCCATTCACCCCTGTTCCCGTATTCAGGGAAACTGTTTAACCCGAGTCCGAGCCCATGGGTCAGTCATTCAATTAAACCAGTAAATCTGAGTGAATCAAGCTGGAATAAATCCTGCTTCCCAGGTGAGTCCATTTCAAGCTGACCGGCTCATGCGGCAGTCACAGCAGTGCCCCCATCCACTCCTTTGCTGGGTTTGGTTCACTTGGCCGTAAACGGACACCATTAGTCGGTAGGGTCTTTAAGCCACTTCAGGCCAATTAACTTTCTTTAACACGCAACACACCCAGCTGGAAAGCTCATGTTTTGGTTTTTGTAAAGAGAACCAGGGAAGGAGAGGAAGACCGAAAGGAGAACAAGATGTTCTTTCATATTCTTACAGTTATATCTTTTCATCATGCATTTAGCACAAAGTCTATGTGTGCCAAATAAAGACTGACAAGACTATCTCTTGGTGCAGAGGTTACCACAATTAGAGCTGTAGTGTGGAAAGTCATGGGAAGTGGAATGATAGATAGGGAAATGAGCAGGAGGAGAGGAGGAAGGTCAGGTGAGGTGAGATTGAAAACTTAAAAAATGAGTTAGGGAGGAGTCAGAGAGAGGGAGGAAAGGAAGTGAGGCAGTGGAGCAGAACTTTTATTTGGTTTTCTTTAATCCTATGGTAATTTGCACTAATTTCAGTCTTAGCACTTAGGGGGGATAAGGGGATAGAGGTGATACAGATGGTACTTTCAGATGTGTCTTTCTAGTGAGACTGGGTGCAACATTTTCTTGACTCCTGTGGAGTGACATCACTGAAACAGTTGAAACTGTAAAATAGAGTCATCTGTAATCAGGGACCAAAATGATAACACAGACAAACAGACGAAGGACTAAGAAAATGTTGTGGCTACCAGATTACAGAGGGGAGAGAAAGAGGGAAACATTCATATGACTCAGTGAGAATTATATATGTGGAAACAGATGGAAAAGGCAAGACAGAGAAATGCTGTGAGGATGTTGTGTTCTTTGTGCGATTATAGCCCTATTCCCAAGCCCTGCAATAAAAACTTAATCTAAAAGATTTACTAAATGTGTTCACAGTACTGTTTAGAGCCCTGTCTAAATGCCATTGTTGGATGCATGTTACGTCCCTGCCAGACAAAGCAAGAAGAGGCTCTCTGAAACATTATACACAGTGAAACAAAAGTGGGATGCACACCCTGTAAATAGGCAGCACATTCCAACAGATTTCATGATGCAGGTCTTGTATACTATGATTACAGACCTTTTGCCCAAGTTTATCACGCTTATGTCAACCTAGCCGATAAACACTGAAACCAAAGCGAGAGATGAGATAGATGATACATGACTGGATGCAGAAAAAATATCAGTGACAAAGTGGATAGTTGCACAATAGAATAAAACACCCACTATGATTTGATTTACAACATAATGTATTACCCAATAACCATTTTTTTTTTTAAAATTAGACATGTCTATACTGCTGCACTGAATAAACCACAGAGAGAGCATTGTTACTATGTGCAGGTTGTTTTCCTTTTGCATTTGAACTCATACTGAGGTACACTTGATTATAGAGCCTCTTTTAGCTTTACTCTATGTAAATAAACGTTATGTGAGAATGTGAGAATAAAAATAACACTGTTTTTGATGTTCGTCATCATCATTCTCTTCTTCCCCTTCTCCATTGTGGTTTCCTCAGATCCCTCCTCACCACAACAGAATTGTCTAATGTTCGTGTTACTGCTGGTGCAGCACAAATCAGTCGTTCGTCTCACACGCACTGTTAGGACACCAGCATGCCCCTGCCCATGTGCTTGTCGGATGGAGAAACATTGCCATGAACACCTTCAAGATGTCCGTTTATGACAGGCCACTTGGAGTATGTATAACACTTTTGCTTCCCCGGGAAGCAAACTAAGTCTTTTTGGTCATAACTTGACCTTCAATCTCACCCAAGGGCAAGACCGAAGAATACTGGACATCCTACACCTAGCACAGTGACTTTAACCATTTTCCAGTTGAGTGCAATGGCCCCTGACTTACAGGTGCAGATTCTCATCCCTGTGCTTCAAACCTCCCTTTTGAACACTGCCAGCACCATTCATATCATCCACAATGCAATCCTGAGGCCACCAATCCGGACACTATCCATGCTGAGTTTAGAGATTGTGGACACCTTGTGCTCCTAATGATATGATCGCAGATGTATGCAGAAACACTAAATCTTAAACGTAGCCCTATACAAATGTCCAAACACACACACACACACCACAAGATCCACGTAGTTAAAAGACAATGAGCAGATCTTTACATTTTATTGCTGACACCTGAGAGCAAATAGGAGATTTAAGAGAGAAACTGCCTTTAACCACTCTCTCACTTTGTGCCCCAAATTCTCTCCAACTTAGCACATCCTTTTTCTTTATACTGTTCTCTGCTCATCCTTCTCTGCCTATTTCATTCTGTCTTTTCATCTCAACTCCAATGTCAGAATTTCTATCCCTTCATCCTCTTTTCTTTTTCTTTCTTCTATTCAACTCACCTCCAACCTCCTTCTAATTAACTCTATCTCTCACTATGTCCTATTAGTTTTACCTCCACTATCTTTCTCTCCACTCTCCTTTTTCCTTCTCCCTCTGTTACTTGAAGCCACGTGGTCTAATTGCAACCATATGTGTGATTGATGATAACAGTGGTAGATCTGTCAGACTCTTAAGAAACTTTACTATCACACATAGTGATGTCACTTGAAAACACACACAAGTTCAAACTCTCAGACAAAAGATGTACATTTCAAAAACAATGGCAAGCAATGTCATTGTCCTCCCAGCTCATGTCACTTTGGTAAATATTTTTCAAATCATAGTTTTGTGAGGTGACAGTACCCTAAACCACAAGGATGGAAATGGGCTGATTCATTGTTGGGTAAATGGTCTCTTCCTCTCTTCATGTGCCTTGTTAAACACAATATTGCCAGGCTTTGTGCATTGTGCTGCTGTCTTGCTCAGTTAGAAAGAAAGCTGTTTTCATTGTTTAAACAAAAGAATTACATCGATTAAAATCAAAGAAAGCTGAGGCAGGGAGGGAATAGAGTTAGGAGAAGAAGGACTGGGAGAAGGAGAAGAGCGGTGATCTGGATTCTTCCTTGTAATGATGTGTAGGATTTTGAGGCTGACATACAATGGGATTTTCTTCATTGATTTAATGGAAAGAGATGGGATATTTTCAAAAACAGATTTGTAATTCTCACATTATATGAAATTGTTTTTAAGTCCAAAGAAATGATCTGAGAACCACAGCTCATTTGAACAGTATACAGTAGAGTGATGAGCCAAAGAATTAATTTTTGGATTCCGGCTCCAAACTGATTCACAGATTTTGCATATTAACTAAATCAACTAGCACAGTGAACTAAATTCACCTCCAGTACCTCTGGACTTAATTAAACAGTCCTCTCCTGTGACTGAGACAGGGTTTGTGCAGTGGACTTTTCTATGTATTCTGCTGTACTATTCTGCTCAACTCTTCATCCTGTTTGGTTTCTGGCTCTTGGACACTCCAGGAAGCTACTTAGCCAGAACCCTGTGGGAGCACAGCTGTGGCAGGATGGTCACTCTAGCCGCAAGGTCATCCCTTCTCTCTCTTATACTCTTGTGACACCTACACAAATGGAAAAGCCACAATCATTTTTATTGCTCTTGATGCTAATCCTCCTTACTCTCTTCATATCTGTTCTCTCTTGCTTTTCATTTCGCTCCTCCTTTCTCCTCCTCTGCATTTGCCCTCATGGTTGTATCACCAGCTGTGTCATGGCTGAACCTAAATGTGGGAAGGGAAGTTTGTTGAAATTGCAGCGGAGATAACAGAATTTATAAACTCCCACTGGATGAGCTGTCCGTGAATTTATCATTATCGGACAGCATCTTGATGACACTCTGGCTGTCTACTGTCTGAATGGACTAACAACTGCTCACTCTGGAAATGCATGTACAATCTGCAGACAGACACACAAATAAGCACATTTACAAACGCACCCTCACTTTTCAAAGGTCATTTAAAGTTGAAAACCCTAAATACACAGCGCAATCTTAAAAGATAAACTTGCAAAAAGGAAATCACTATAAGGGGCTAAATGTAATTTTGGCCATTGGCTATGCCCCAGTCCCCTTGGTAACTATTGCTGCAGTTATTACACTTTGCTCTTTTAGCTCAACACATAGTCCGTTTATACTGTCTCAGATTTATCACTTGAACTACATTAAAACTTCTGAAACTAACTGACTAACTAATATTTCTAATCGACTCATCTGAAAATGTAAAAGGTCTGAGAAAGGTGTTTAAATATGCATTTGTCCATACAAAATGTATATTCTGACGCATCTAAAAATTTTTTGAAAAAGTCTGAGGCTAAAGCTAACAGATCCCATCTATTGATGATCCCAGCAGTAAATGGCAGCATTGCTAAAGCATTGCAGCAAAGATCTAGTAAGCTAGTTAGCTGTAGTGTCAGAGTTCTGTTTTTCAGGGAAAAATCAAAAATTCAATTCAGTGTTTTTTTTGTTTTTTTTTAGCAAGCCTGTTTAGTTGCTCACAATGTAAAAACATAGCTTGACAATAAGCATGGAGGGAAGATGCTTTGTTGTTATAATTACTTTGTTGTTTTTAATTATTAATAATTTCAAAGAATTAAAGGATGAGTAATCTGAGTTAATGTAACCTAGCAGCCACGTATGCTGAGGCTGGAAGTTTAAATTAAAGCAGAGAAACACACAGTTTAATCAACTTCTTATTCTTCTGCTCTTGAGGTTTGGTTTTGGAAAGTTGGGAAATAAAAAACATTCTTGGTATACCGAATATTTCTCTTCGCCCACTTCAGCATGTTGAGAAATCCAAAACTGAACCAGTCTGCTGTGCCCAGTTATGGCTAGCGGTGTATAACAAAGAATCACAGGATGGGGAAATAATCAGGAAAGCCCTCATCCTGGGAACAAATAAATGCAGAGGAAAGGTCAGATATTCCCTGTGTTTCCACATTCATGCCATCCATTATGGGCCTAGCCAAATTCCTCCTGACCACACACTGATACTTGAACTTTTAATAAACGATTGTGACACGGTCTTTTCTAATTTAATCTGTCTACTTTGATTCTTTCTCCCTCTTTATCTCTCTCCCTTTCTCACCAACCTCACCTACCCAGCTCCGTTTTATCAAACTCTTTTCAACCCCCCAGCTGCTCAAGTGATTTTAATCCTGTCACAGTGTGCCATGTTTTATATAGTGAAGTACTCAATAAAATGTATAACACAGTCCCACGTTTTCAGAAAAGTGATAGAGAATATTTCAGTTGGAGACTTGAGACTCATTTCTCTGAGCTGTAAAGATATATTTGAGAAGTAGAGTCACTGACTGCAGTAGTCTGTCACAAGAGACGGTAGATGGAGGCAAATTTGATAATGGCTGTACTTACATGAAGCGCACAACCAGTTCAGTTCAATCACATTTAGGAGGTTTTGAAAATCTATACAAGAGTGATGGTATAACCATCTGGCTCCACCTAGTGACCTTTTATTTCAATCACATTTACCCTGAGAAACGGTCGTGTTCCTCCGATCTTGGCTCAAAGCAAAAGTTTAGAATACATATATTTCCCCTCCTTTTCCATATTTCTCGGGACGGAACACAATCAATTCTGTCAGACAGCACAGTAAAGGAAATTCATTTAGTTTTGGAGCCTATCATCATCTTAATCAAAGATCCCTAGGGAGTCATAACTATCCCCTCTCCTTACAATTTTATATATATATATTTTTATATAAATAACCCGATATTTTGTAATGCAATTGCTTGTCCTTTGTGCTGATGATTTAACCAGGACACTTCGATGTCCTTGGATGTGCTCCAGCACTCAGTCACCTAACTCTGGACACCTAGAATACTTTGTCCTGCTTCATAGCTCTATATCTCTGTAATGCTGCCAGACTTTTCAATAAGCCTGGGCTATAGAAACCTTTGAGAACATTTCTCCAAATTTTTTAATGCTTAAAAAAAAAGGGTCTTTCATTCTTTCACATAATCATTGTATCATGTGTAGCACTGAGCCCTGGTAACGTTTCTGGGCTCGCTGTCCTTAGTATTGCCCGCTCTTTAGGATAAATATTAAAGCCAAACATACAGGTTTTCTGTTGCTTCATTGCCAAGGAATTGTTTGATTATATATGTAAATATACAAATAAAAAATATACTGAATATGCTCTCAGTATCCCTCAGTAAGCATAATATTGGACTACAACTGATACAGCACCGCAAACAACGTTAAATGTGACATTGTTTAAAAATTTACATATTAAAGTCAAGTAAATTTTATGTAAAATGTGTAAGATCTGACAGTTCATGCCTGATTGTGCTGAACTGTGGAAGTGAAATCGGACCTTTTGTAGTGAGGCCACATGTACCATGGATCCCGGGGCTACAACTTTTTAAAGCCCTCACAGTCCTCGAATATGTACACAAATAATGTGGTCATTTTTTTTCTGATGATGGTCAAGACATGAGGAAGACGGGTCTATAATTTCAATTGTTAAATTAAAACTTTTATTTATATTAGAAGCGAATACGATTACCTTTAATTATAATTAAAAATGGACAGGGGTTCGAATGTATTTGTCCTGCACAGTGTAAATACAACACAATGAGGCAAATCAAGTCTCAATGGAAGGATTGCGGTAACATTTCTCTCTGCAGAAAGGATCATCTGTGTACTTGTGTATATCTGGCGCCATCTCGCTGTGGGAGATGGGAACATGTTGTCACTAAAATGGTCATTTAATGCCTAAATTACTGTAATAAAACAGCAGTGGATCACCTGTCTGCTCTAACCGTGAATAGCAAATTCATTATTAGGAGGCTACTGGACACCCTGTTGAGCTTAAACATGTATGGTCATTCTGCTTATAGAGGTGTACCTGCCAGATGATTCTGGTTTTTCTCTACTTTCTCTACTGTAATATTCTCTATTGCTTTTAAAGGCAATACATATGTAATTTAAAAAAAAAAAAAAATCATTTTCCACCCCCTTTTTTGAAATATGTCAGAAATACTACTGGGCCAATTCTCATTGAATATATGAAGCTTTGATAAAAAAAAAAAAAAAATTAAATAAAAAATGTGTTTGAACTAATCTCATAAAATCATCATGACTTGACCATTTAATTTAAGCAACAGGAATGTGTGATACATTAATGTGTGATTAATTAAGTTTAATAATCTTTAGTCATAGAATTACTCAGTTATGCGATTTGTACCATCATTATTAAGTATTTCCACATTATCTAATGCTCGGCAGCTGCACTACTTAGCCAACCAATCACAGTGGCTTATATTTTCAGGAGTAGGTACCATCCAAAGTCAAGCGTAATTTTTTTTGTCCTGCTTTTGATTTTGATTTTATTTTTTCCCTTGTGCCTCATGGTTCCTTCACGTTGTTGGGCCCCAGGGCTTGAGCCCCTGTAAGCCAGTGCATTAGAACGGCCATACTGTGGAGTGGTTGTTTTGTCCAACAAGTCTCAGATGAAGGTCAATAAAGGAGCTGCTGTGATATTTATGACCTAAGCTCTATTGGACAGGTTCACAGAGGAAACCAGATTGACAAGAAAACCTCTCCCTTTCAAATTCTGATCGTAGGTGAATATGTAGTGTTTATTCCAGGCCTGCGGGATACTAAGAAAGCTTGAGACACCTTGTCAACCCAATTGTTTCCGCTTACCTCTAAAAAGACGTTTCATCCAGTGTACCTTGAGATTTTAAATGGAGCCAAAGACTTGCATATATCAATGAACTGTCTTTTATAGAGCCCTGGAGATAAGGTATCAAGTTGAAGAATGAAGGGAGTAGAAAAAATACCAGTAAAATTGATACAGTGTTGATTAATTTCTTGGGAAAGGACTGACAAGTTCATAAAAGATACAACTCTTTGTCTTCTTATTATTTCAGCTGAGACCTAAATATTAATCATCCTTAACTTTCATAGGAGGTATTAGTATCAGGACTAAAAGAGAATGATGTGAGAACCTGAATTATTGACACAGTGAAGCCTTCTGGAGGTAAAATAGTGTTGAAGGAAACAAAATGCTCTTGATCTTAATCATGCTCTGACATTCCGCATTTTCCATTCATAAAAACTGTTGAGAACATTTAATTAATGAGTGGTCTCATGTTTTCTATTTGTTTACATCTCGCCAATGGAATTTGTATTTATGTTCAGGGCTTGTGTTTATCAAACGTCTAAGAAATACACCACAGAATGCTGTCAAGTCCCAACTGATTGTGAGCAGTAAGACAGGTTTATCAAGTGACTTCCTCCTGCTTCCAGCAAAGTGTGAAAGTTTCAGAAGCAGTTCTCAAGTGATCAAATGATTGATCACATTCATGCTCAGCGAGGGAATAGCCAACCAGAGGTAGACTGACTCTACCACTGCTATATTGTATATTCTTTTTTTTAAAAAAAGAAAAAAAAAATCCTTACAATTTGTTCAGTGGTTTGTTATTCTGCATGAACGTATATAATTTTCTTTTTTTTTAAAGTTCATATTTTTTGTGTAGAAGCTTTAAATCTCTGGGAATAATAAACATGGGAAATTAACAACAATCTAACACATTTATGATATATAAATATTTTATGGTCCAACAGTACCTCTCCCTCATCCCCACTGTTTCTGCTGTTTTCTCCTCTCTTATGAATCATCTTTGTCAGGTTTCCTCTTCCCACCAATTCATGTGCACACCTGCTACCTATCAAGTCCTCTCAACCGGATGTCTGCTGTAATCTAAGCCCAATCCTGTGCTCCACTCTTTGCCCGATTGCTCCATCTCTCAGTGTGGTAGCCAATGTCTGGCCAAACCTCCTAGTAATTTTCTTGTGTTGTTTTTGACCCAGGCTAATTCTTGCTGTACCTGTGCCTTAGGTTCATTGCTCCCTTTCTTCCTGGCTTTCCTGCTGTGCCCAGTACCTTTTTTGATTCCTGTGACTGTTGAAGATTCCTGCCTCTGGCACCACTACCAGAAACCCTGCCTGCTCCAACTCCACGGATTGAGATTGAGATAATATAATGCCTCTATTTGAACTCTTACCATGTGTCTGAGCTTGAGATCTACATTTGGATACAGGATCGCCTCGTGAACTTAATAAAATTGGGATGAAATAATGGGAAATTGGCTGAAACGGAGACAAAATTCTGCTGCAAGGTATTCTGCTGTAGACAGAGGGGCTACATTGGAGAAATCATATATATATCAGTGAGAATTTAGTATCACACTCACATGCTGTGAAGTGAAAATAAGGATACTTATACAGTGATTGCAAAAAACAGTGACCCAGATTGATTCTTGTTGTTCGCAGTACTGATAAATGCCAAAAAAAGGAAAATCTTATCAATTGTACAAATGTAAATAATCACTTAAAACTACTCTTTCCTCATCATACTGCTTTATTATTGTTATTATTATTATCATTCTGAGCTCAACTCTACTTTTTGTACAGCCGTCCTGTGTTTTATTGGGGGAAAAATATCGAGATGTTTCTCGGTAGTATTCGGTTCAATCATAAATCAATCGCTTATACTTTATTACACTTTATTAATCCTCCGCATATAATACATCTCAACCATTGAGGAGCAGCATAGGAATGATTGACCAACTGGGAGTAGGGGGACACTTAACCAGCTACTAAAAGTCAAGATATCTCCGTTCTGATCTTGACCATTTGCCTCTTTCCCCATCGGTACCCTGTAAGTTCTCCAACCCTATGCAAGTACAATACTAAACAAGGAGTAGCCCTTTAATAAAAAAAATAACAAACCTTTTTATCTGTGACGTGCAACATTTATATTCATGAATAAGGGAAGTACAGTTTTGGGGAATCACTGCAACACAAATTTTGAACATGTATTTAGTTACATGCCGGATGTGATCCATGCAAAAGCCAAGGTCAGAATCAGTTCCAGAGCGAATCCAGAGGAGGTCACTGTTGCGTCTGAACCTCTCTGGGCCGTGTGTGTCATTCCTGGGCGATATCTCCCATCACTTTTAGCGGCGGGTATCAGCTGACCTCGGGCTAACCTCTGCGGACCCAGATGCGAGCGTGATTCCCGTGTGAGACGAAGGACGGGGACATGTGCACTCGTCCCCGCCCTCCCGCCGCGCAGGAGCCCGGCAGCTTCCACTGGAGGAGGCACTGCAGCAGCTCCGCACCTCACCTCACACGCACCACACGCACATGCACGCTGGGGGTGGGCGGGGTGTCGGGGGGGGTGGAGGAGGGTGGGGCCTCGGGGGTAACAAACGCCCCCTCCCCGCCCCCCCTCGCTACTTTAATATGAAATGAGCTCCGGGCAGAGAGGCAGGCGGGCATCGGCGCAGGAGAAACTTGACGGATCCGAGTGGCGGGTCCATTCATTTTTCCGGCGGCAGACAGCGGACCTGCCTCCCGCGGCTCCCGGCGCCGCTCCCGCCGCTCCCGCCGCCGAGTTGCTAAACTTTGCTCGGCCCCCGCGCCCGGACTTCCCGCCGCCTCGACGCCATGGACCCGCTGTGGACGGACACCGGCGCTCCGGTACGACATGCAAATACGTACTCTGACGTCGGCGATCATGTGGCTTTTGGCGTAGATCCTCCTTGTGATCGCCAATTTTTTCTTTCCTGTCGCCTGTTGTCTGCTCGGTTATTGGACCGCCGTGAGACTGTTTAGAGCGGCTTCGGCTCCCTTTTGCTCGGTCGCCGGCGGCTTTGGGATCGCACCACGTTACCTGAGCATCGCGCCAAAACGGGGGCCAGGTAAGAAAAAGGAGAAACTATCCCGCCGTGGGGTTTTTCCTCCTTCTCCTTCTTCTCCTCCTTCTCCTTCTTCCCCCCCTCAGACGGCTCGCCGCGGCTCCCTCCTGGAAAAGTGGCCCCAAGTTAAAACTGCACGTAGTTGTTTTGTTTCCGCGCTCCCCCCCGGCTCGCTCTGCCCTTTCCCTGGCTTCCCACAACACCCACTCACCTCTGTATAAATATTTTAACTTGTCTGGCCGCATGAACTTTGCCTGCCCCCCGCGTTTACACCTGCGTACCGAGGCAGCGCCTCCGCCGAGTTGTTAATTGGACGTTTTCGCCCCCGTGTTCAAGTTTCACTTCGATACGTTGTGCGGCCGCGGCGGGGTGAAGGCAGAGAGGAGAGGCATCGTGTCTACTTTTCCTCCTCCCCGTGTCGACATAACCAGCAAAACATGGCCGTCCTTTGCCGACATGTTGTTACGTCGATGGCGAGAGGGGGGAACATTTGGGGAGAGTGTTTTTTTTCCGCGTCCCTCCGTCACATCTCTCGGGCGGGCCGGTGGAAGCCCCGCGTCGCCGCCGCCGCCGTCGCCGCCGACGCCGCCCGCGTCGCCGCCCGCTTTCGGCGGCGCCGAGGTTACGGTGCAACTTCGGGAGTCCGACGTCGTGTATATGCACTTTGATTTGCGCGACCGCGGGATGGAGGCGTAACGTTACCCCCGGTGATGCCTCCTCCCCTCCGAGACCGCGGAGACGCGGACAGACGGCGCCGTAGCGTAGGAGCCCGCTGATACTCCGTCACCGCAGCGGCGGCGGCGGCGGCGGGCCTGCAGCCGCCGGCCGGGGACGACGACATAGAGGAAAGAAGTGAGACGTGGTTGATTTTTATTCAGATTATCAAGTTTCGACGGTGAACCCGGTGCCCCGACCCGACGGCGGCCCGTGTGCCGCACTCCTCCCCTGGAGTCCGCGCACTCGGTCTCCGCCGGGGGGAAACGTGTCCTCGGTGCACCCGGCGAAACCTCCTGGAAGGAGAGGGAGAGGAAGAGGAAGAGGAGAGGAGGAGGAGGAGGAGGAGGAGGAGAGGGGCTGTTGGCGTTCATTGCCTTGTATCTCATGCTTCGTGTTGTCCCGTGCTGCAGTACATGGCGTTTGTGGAGTCAATGGGAAGAACATGGACATGATGAGCATCACACACGGCAAACGCCTCAATAACAAACGGGCACACACACACACTCACACACACTCCAGCGCTGTAGTTGTTGTTGTTGTTGCTGCTGCTGCTGTCAAGACACAGTCCAGTGTTTATCACCTACCATCCACTTCTCTAGTTTCTTCTGTCATTAACAATAAAGCACATATCTTGTACTGTGTAGCGTAGGTTGTTTTTTATTATTATTATAATTATTCTCAAACCACATCGTAAAGTTTAGCCAAAGTCACTATTGGCTCCTTTAACTTTACAACAAGGTGGGTGTCCCGTGTCCTCGTCAGCCCGGAGGGCGTTCTGTCTAAGACTTGCGTTATTTCTCTTGTTGATATTTGGGGCTTTGGCACAATTTGAGCAACATCTACTTCAGTAGAACTAAACTCTATCCAGACAATTGCAAAATAACCCCGGTTAGTAATGGTAGTGTTGTGATTTGAACCGAATCAAAACAAACAGTTCATTTTCTAGGAATGCTATAATATTACAATTTTCCTCCATTAGTTACATATTCAGTCGCAGAATGTTGCATGCTCAGTGTCTGCACCTCAGCACTTCCCGGCCTAGTATCATTACCTTACATAAACAGGATTGCAATGAATTTCATACAGTGAGATAAACTGTTAAAGTTGAGGCATTGGGAGAGGAGAAGTTGGATCGTTGCAAACCCAGGAACTACTAGTAATCTGGTGTTTATTGAACTGTAATTGTTTTCTACATTGTGGATCGATTTGAGTCTCCCATAACAATACAAAAGTATTGGTGGTGACGGTGGAAATGAAAATGGCAAGCGAGGGAAAAGCATCACCTGACTATGACATTTCCCAGAACAGAGACTCACAGGGACGTAGATGCCAGCTGGCTCCCAGCACCAGTTACAAGTAGATATTAACTCTATCAGCCTGGAGGTTGAGATTAATGTAGCATTTTATATCCAACATACTGTAGCGTTGGTTGTGATAAAACAGTCTCTGACACAGATTTACTGTCCAATAATTCAGTGCACCTGTTCGCTTGTGAACAGTCCCAGACCTCTGACAGATCTACACACTCAGACCCTACAGGTGGGCCAATTAATTTTAAAGCATTTAGTGCCTGTTATGGCTACTGCTGACTGTACATCTGATAAAATACTGTGTTAGTAGATGATGTGCTCTCAGCACTGTGGGGGGGCCTCTTTTGTTGTACTTCTAAACGTTCTCTGATCAACAGTCCCACCCTCTTAGTAAAAGATGCAAGTAATTTTTGATCACAGTGCAGTTAACCCTCCTGTCATACCCGTTACCAACAATTCCTCTGGGTATAAACTTGGCTTCACTCACTAAGCCACGCACTCTTGCTCTCCCCATGTGAAGAGAAATTTGGCTCATGTTTTTTTTTTCTTCACATGGTCTCTGCTTGTGATCTGCCAAAACGGAGACAATGCTGCGTAATTTGGAATGACAACCAGCTCGTTTTTATTATGGGCTGAGAAATCAAAGGGTTTCTGTTGATAAAAGTAAATCGGCACGTTTCAAATCATACACAGACAATTGCCTAGTGTATTGTGTAGCCAAGCATTTTTGCAGTATATTGTAGTGAACACAGCTAAAAATAGGTGTTATTGGTATATATGTAATCATGTAATAAGACTGGATTGAGAGACTTGAAGTCTTGAATTATGTTTTTTTTTGTTGTTGTTTTTGCTTGGCCATGTCAGTAGGGTAGAAATAGTGATGGAAATTAAGAATCCCTGTTTTGTAATGTCAGATATATAGAACAGCATTACTGAATTGTTTTTACATTTTGACAGATGCAAGATCAAGTCTCTGTTAAAATATCATTTTTTTTGGGGGGGGGCTGTTATTTTCAGTATTGCTCAAAGGATTAGAGAAATGCACAGATGTCAGCATCCAACCTTATTGTCCATAACATCAATGATTGTTCCATCATCACTACACACTGACAGCAGGAGGGAGATTGAGCATTTTAGTGAGGAGATTGTTGTTATGTACCGCCTTAAATCACTTGTTGTATTTACAGTAAGATTTTTAGCAGCAATTACTCCTGGAGAAATGGCATAAAAAATAAATCTACCATCACTTACTTGCCTTTTTTTCCAGTCTTCCCCAACCTTTGCAGTGTTTCTCGATGTACTGTGACCTCACAGAATGTCACAGCCGAAACCTCCAGCTGTGAGGTGATCCGCTCTATTTGTTCCTAGAGGCTTTTATATTCTTTTACCGTAGTCAGATGGTGGAAAATGAGCAAGACTCAGTCTGTCACATTCATTTAAATATAAACCAAAGAGCCTAAAGAGTTGATGTCAAATTATAACCCAGGAACTAAATGAAAACATAAAGCTCTCCCTTTCAACAGATTTATCTGGGTAGCTTGTAAACTAGCTATTCCAAATCAAAGCCGAAGGTGGTTTTTGTTTTTGTTTTGTTTTTTTTTTTTAATCGAGACGTCAAATTTAATGGATTTATTTTCAAACTTCACGTGACAGCAAAAGCAGTTTTTAGTATCCAAGACCTATATAGTCTTAGTTACTGTCTACCAAAGAAGAAGGCGCAGGATAGTCAGATGTCATATATATAAATGACGTGTGAGATCTGATTGTTGACAGGTATCATACCACCAGATGTTGCATGTGTCAGTCGTGGTAGCAAGATCTATTGAAATTGTCTGATGCGGTGTCTGACTGCTAACTGGAACTACTCCCCGGGCAGAAGATTGACAGCAAAACATTTAGTGAGAAATTATGTTTTACATAAATGAAATTGGGCAGGTAGTATATATGACGTGTGGTGTTAGTCATTTTCTGGGAAGGGTTCACTGTTTCTTCATAGGGGGGCAGTAAAAACAATACTGGGGATACACCTAGTGGGTGCTACAAAATAATAGAATTATACAAAAATCATATTAAGCATATTAAGCATAGAAACAAATTTTGGTTGGGATTATACTGAAGAAATTAGATTTTTATAAGAAATTATAAAATCACGTGGATTAAAACTAGGTTGCTCTCATTGCTACTGAACCGTGCCTCCTAAATAGCGAAATGTGCCACTTCCAGTCATTCACAAATGACGTTATATGGTGGTGGTGGTGGTGGTGACTGCTGTGTATTTTCCCACCTCTGGTAATGATGATAAACTACTGTGAAGTCACATCACAGCTGAGCTAAACTGATCTCAGTCTCCTCTTTAGCTGCCAAGCTAAAGTCACATTAGCTACCCTCATACATTTGAATATTAAATAATTTTAAAATATTAATGTTATGCACTATAACTGACAGATTTTCATAGCTATCTGCTAGCATTTGCCACCATTCGCTTCTTTGTAAACAGAAAAAAATAAGTACAGGCACACAGGTTGGCAATCCAGGTTTACCAAATAATAGCCAATAGTTCATTTTGTTCCTTAGATAACTCACAAAATAAATGTTCATACAGCTTATAAAATAAAAAAATAAAGTAAAAAAAAAAAAAATCTGAAGCATGCTATAAGCGTTTATCCAGGCCTCAATTTTCACGGGGCAATTGGGTACAGGGAGGTTGCAGTAATAGGCTGTAGGATATTAATTTACTAAAGGGGTCATTGGCAAAATGGTGTGGTCTTGCTTGAAACGTGTTTTATAATAGTCTTGTGGTTGATTTTATTGGAGCATATTATAGTGTACCATAAACTTGGATTCTTTTTTTTTTTTTTTTTTTTTTTGCTTTTACTATTTGTTAAGGTTTTGTTGTCAAAAATACTGTAACCAGCCTGCAAGACAAAAGCGCCCCTTTATTGGTCCTGCATTAATTTATTCCATGATATACAGTTGTTATTTTTAGAGCTGTGCTAGCTGACCTACAGGGAGCTTTTCAACGTTTTCATTTTTCACATTCACCAGGAACATCCAGCATTTCCTGCCTATACATCACACTTTCACATCCAGACCCGAGCTTTATAATGTGTATCATGGTTGTCCTTTCTCTCTGTGAAAAACTGGAATGAGTCATAAGGGGTTGAAGGACGGACAGTGTTGTAATCAGGGCCTGTTGTGCTCAGCTTGACACTCTGATGGCATCACCAACATTTACACGCAGCTTTGTCCCAGTGTTTTCGGTTCAGATCCTCTTTCTCGCCAGCTTCTCAGACATGTTATTAGGTGACTAAGGCAACCACAGAGATGAGCTCATCACCTGTGGGTGAGGCTGAGAGCGAGAGCGTGATGGAGGGAAGGAGACTACTAGAGGGGGCAGGAAATCACTGTGGTAGAGTGCATGTCATTTCTGCAAGAGACAGGGATCCAGAAGAAAGGTATAATTGAGTGACACTGCATGAGAGTGACAAGAAAGGAAGACAGAAGTGAGAAAGTGTTAAGTCCTTGCAGACCGAAGCCCCCGTGCACCTTAAACTGTAAAAGCAATTTTTCAAGTTGGTGTCATGTCAATTTTTGGTGTGAAAGGCTGCACATCGCTAGCTCAGGACCTAGTTGGATGCCTGGAAATCTTCCATCACAGCTCTAGTGGAAACATAAGCGGCAGCATTTTCCAGGTAAAGCACGCAAAAGGTCACACTGTTCTTACGCGTGATGAGGCAATCCCTGTCTCTGATAATGCACTTGATATGGTGTCACCGTTTCACACACCTGGAAGGCTCGTCGGAAAAATCAAAAATAAATACAAAAGAACTGGAGGTAAATCTGTCGTACTTGAAACATTGGAAGTTCAACTGGACTAAAGGTGTCACAGAGCAAAACAGCGACAGAGAGAGAGAGCCAGAGAGTAAAAACTTAACTGCTTCATTGCCGCATTGATATTTTATTAATGTCTCTGAGGGCATAGCAGTTCAAACAGCTGTGAGCATCTGCATGTGTAGGCATGCATTAAACCACCCGCTCTACATCGTCCATCAGCCAGAGGGCTTGTTTCTGTTAGCCGCTGCAGTCTGTAAGAGCTTGAAACTACTACTTCAGTTGACACTTTCAGTCTTCTGGTGATACTTTGAACAGAGCATTCATACCTTTTATGCGTTCAGAGTTGTTCCCCTTCTCACATCCTAGTCTGCCCTCCAAATTGTGGACAGAGAGCTTACTAAAGGGCCTTCTGTAGTGCGCAAAAATCAGCCAGTGGCAGAGCTGAGACACAGCCCTCTTGCCAGCATGAGACCAATGGGGAGAGGCTGGAGATAATTCACAAGCCACACCCACTGCAGAAGGCAGAGATTGACAGGTGGGAAATCTGGCCACACAGGAGCAATGAATACTCTCAGACTCTATTGAACAGAAAATTAAGAACTCCAAGGTCTCCAGATGTTCTCATATGGATTCAGCAACACAGTTAAGATGTAGATCTTTCATGCTTAATGATAAGGCTGTACATCAACATAAATATTTCTCCTTAAAATGACATTGCTTGAAATATAATTTGATATAATTTGTGGTAAATGTGGTAACACTTAGACTGAAGTTTTACAGCTACCCTGCACACACACACACACACAATCATTGTTGACCTAATTTGCAGGCTGATGGTTGGGTGCAAGATGACCAATGCCCTACTCCACTTACGTCCCACAACACAATTACTGCGACAAAAATCTCATGTTTTAACATTTCGCATTTTTAGCAGTGGTTTAAGCTCTTAATAGGTGACATTGTTGAGTGCAAGGTTTCTGTGGGAGAATAAAGCACAGTTACCAGTGTGGCCATGCGAGTCAGTTAGAGGAGCATAGAGCCGGACAGGGACAGTGCAAATAGGACATCAAATCAAAGTCGGGGGGGCGGGTCTTATCATGAAAGAAACCAAAGGTTTAGAAGGGGCAGTTTACCATGGCATTACTCCATTTGCTCTAATAAAAACTCTGTCCGGCACCCCATGTGCTTTTCATTGCCTCTCACAGCCAAGTGACTGCTCGCTGAGGTGTTGGCCCTCGTCACTGCGGTGACTTTGCGTGAGTGTGGAGGGGTTGCAGCAACAAACCGAACTGAGACAGCCGTAGATGTTCTGTGGCCGTATGGGCGATGGATACACATCAGTTCCTAATGTTCAACAGGGAAAGAAAAATCCGAGCCCATCGTAGTTGGACATATTGCGCATTGATGAAATGGCTCCTTTTGAGTCCGTTGTTTGGTTATACTGCTGACTGTTGAGTGACAGTGAAGGTTCAGAAAGGAATTCAAAAGATGATGTTGTCTCAAGTGGTGTTGAGTTACGGACTAAGGCAAAAATTCACTCTATTTTATACCCTAAACAGGATTGTTGGAGAAAAAAACAAGTCTTTGTCAGACACAGTTTTTCTTATCTCTGTAAAAGCCATTCAGAGCTACTAACATTGTGAAAGACTTGTCAGCGTGTGCTGAATTACGTGTACGGTGTAAAGGTTACTGTCATACAGAAAAGTAAAGTTGAACTTGAAGCATCCCTGCTGTCATGACACTGATTGACCTCTTCTGGGTTTCTGCTCCTGGATGCAAGCAACCACTCACACTTTCTGTTGGTTACTGTGTTACCATAGTAACCCAACCATCAGCTGCAGAGTGGGTGACACTTGGATATTTTTATAGCTTGCCCTTTGTGTGTATGACGGAGTGCCTGTGCGTGTTCAGTGAGGAGACAGGCCTGGTAATGTGACACTAGTGTGTGTTCAGTGTTACACAAACTACAATAAATGGAAGACAGGATCCTTGATCTAATGCAGCGTCGCCTGCTTGACAGTACTTCCATCGTACTGTAAATAGGCCACTGTATCTGTTAGTGTTTGTATATTGAATTAGGGCACAGCATTGATGATCAGGCTAGTTTTCTGGGACCTCCATATAAAAGTTTGGCAACTTGGCACAAAAGGGATTCGGTAGGTGGTACTGCAAAAGCCCTCCTGAGTCCCTGCAACTTTAGAATATTGAAAACAATACTAAAAGGAAAAAAAAGTGCTGATCTGAAAAAAAAGGGAGATGTGCTATATACACAATTTATAGCAGCTAAAGTTTGCTGATGTGAAGAAATATTGCTAAAGTTGCAAAAAGTATTTTGTCTCTCTGATACATATATCAGTATCGGTGTATATGTCAGCAAATAGCCAGAAATTGTGATTCAGAACTACCGAAGATGTTTGAGGTTATTTAGAAACACCGCTGCCATTAGTTTGTCCAACAGACACACCAAGATTGTTTAAGTGTTAAAAGTCACACTGTACATATCTTAGTCAAAATTCAAATAACCCAAATTTAAACAAGTAGTTTGACATTTTGGGGAAACAATAATTTCAAGGGTTATGGAGGGATGATTGATGCCACTGACACATCTGTATGGACTAATCAACACTTGTTTAATCTGTTAAAACAACGGTGTTAATGTGAAGACTTGAGGAGGATACTCGAGCACTGTTTTGTCTACTCGAGCTGTTTGCTCCAGTAACATATTTTATGAAAGTGGTATCATTCTAATCATTCTAATGCTCAACAGGAAATCAAATAAATGTATTTCAAAAGGCTCTGAAAGGTTAAACTATTGCTTTAAGGGGTCTGTAATCTTTCTTTATAGTATGTCTTAATGTTTAAAAAAAAAACTAAACAAAACACCTGAAAGCTGTTACCAACACCCCCACCCACCCCCATCTATTTCCCCCCTCTTAATACCAGCACCATCCACACAAAATCTAGTATAGGTTGGGCCGTAGTGACAAAACAACCATTTTCATCATTGATCTGCGTCTGGTAGTCATCCCAGCCCATCAAAAGTAGTGCTGCTCAGTTGCTATGCAGAACATACCAAGCCCTCAAACACAGTGCAGCACTTTGCTTTGCTCTAGAGGAGCCGCATGATGAGATTTAAATTAAATCTGCGACAGTCCAAAACTCTGCCTCTTCTACCCCTGATGGGACCTGCCATGTTAATGGTAGTGGTGCCTCTCCTCACTCACACAAATCAGACACATACATTGTCCCCCTCACTGCAGTGGCTAAGTTATGGAACAAGCAGTCAGAAGGGAAAAAGCCCCAAAAGAGCCCGAGAGAGAGAGGAACACAGCCCTTACAGCAAGGCCAGCAGAGCAGCGTGCGCACTCTATGGTGGCTGAGAGAGCTCATCGCACTGCAACTAAGGAAAACACATGCAGTTGCAGATACACACAACACAACCAAATACACAAAGACTGCAACTAGCTCAAACGACAACAAAGGGCCACAAAAAAGTGATGAGCCTGGCAGGGACATGCCTGTTGTTCAGTGCTTTGTGACTTTTGAGGTTACTGAATTCAGCTTCTCATCAGGGTTTTTGGAAAATAAGCTAGAATTTAATTTTTAAAATTTTTTTAAAATGCTTTTTATTATTACGTCGTGATCGTATGTTGGTGACCCGTTGCTGCAGTTTGTGGTTTCAATGCTGCTTTCTCGTCTTATTTTGCTTGTTGTAACCCTAACTGGCTGGTTTGTACTTCAGGTAGGGCTCCAAGTCCAAGAGCCACTGAGGTTGCCATTCATATACCTTTTGTGTTTGTATTGACTGCATGTCTGAAAACTCTGGCACTTGTTTGACTGTCTCTACAGTACTTTAATATCTGCAGCCTTCTACTCTTTTCAGCCACAATGAGCCCTACCGGAATTTACCTTTTTCTAAACTAGATCTTTGAACAACATTGTTTCACATATTATTTTCCACTTCAGACAATGCATGGCCTTGCAAGACACTTAAGTGCACCTGATCAGTCAGGCTGCATTATGTAAATTTTCATGTACTGTACTTATTATCTCACTAAAATCGGGCTGCAACATTCTACCTTAACCTCAATGCCACAGTTACCTCAGTTAGTGATCTACAAAAAAAGTTGTTTCCCTATAGGTCAATCAGTATACACATCGGTCACTGAAAGTTTAGCCAAGGACGTATGTATCGCCAACTTGCCATGTGGGTAATTTATTTCAGGCAGATGTTTTCTAATAAAACATATCTCGAACAAAACACCACTTCACATTGCTTTTCCAAAATCCAGTTTTTGAGTCTGAGCCATATTCTTTCCCCTACTACTTTTATTACATTAATGATATCCATAAATAGGATCTGAGAGAAGTGTGCTGCTGTGGCTCACCTGTTCAGTGTCACTCTCTTCTGTGTTTGGATAGATACCCTTCCTATAGTACCACCTGTCTTTCTTCATACAGCAGACAGGCTCACTGATACAGAAGGTTTGTTGTGTTTTTTAATCTGTGCTCTCTCCACAATGTACGCCAGTGTGTAGCCTGGACTGATTGCTGTCAGGGCTCATAGATGTATGTATTTGCTGCCTGGCAACATTAAGGGTAACTTCTTCAGGAAGATTGCTCCACTTACGTAAGGCACAAATCAGACAGACAGCCAAAAAACAGACAAGGACAGGCAGACAGGCAGGCAGGCAGGCAGACAGGCAGACAGGCAAGCAGGCAGGCCGTCAAGGGGTTGCCAGGCTGAGTATTCATACAAGTTTAATGAGCATCCAGACAGTGCAGAGTTTGAGGCTCCAGCACAGAGCTCTCACTATGCACCAAAAACTAACAGATTGACTAGGTTGGACACTTTAACTAACAGGTGGGAGACTGACTGTTTGACCCAGTTTATGAAAGCAACCAAGTTTGAGTCCACAATTAATTAATATTTTAGGTATTTAAAATAAAGTAAGTTTATATATACTGTATCTTTCAACACCAGACATCGCAAAGTGTTTCACAATAAAGACCAGGATCAAAAGTGAAAGTGCCATGTGGAAAGCTCAGACAGCAGTGTGAAACGTTAGTCTGGGCATGTTTGTCTGTGCGATGTTTACAGGCAAACAATCAAATAGCTCCGAGCAAAAATTTCTTCCTCAAGGACGCCAAGATTACTTTTAATCCATGAGACTGGTGCCTATTAGTAATGCTATTAAAAAGGTATTATACAAGTTATTTTGATAAGGTTTGAGTGAGCATTGAATACAGTAATACATTGCCATGGTTATTAATCACACACTGTACCAGCTCTCTTTTCCATGATGGCATTCAGTGCTCCTGAGTAGCCAGCCAAGGCAGCAGGAGAGCCGCCCCTCCCTCCTCCACTGAAAATGATAGAGTAGAGCGAGGAGGAGGCTGCCGGTGCCAGTCTATGCTCAGTGTTCAGCACACTTTACACAGGCTTTTCTCTTTGTTTGAGACAGTCGGCACACATGAATTCAACCTGACATCTACTACTTAAACTGGAGAGCTGATTGTGTTTATACTGTGTAAAATACCGCTCACTCTGAGGCAGCTTCTCCTCAGGATCAGCCATGCAGTGAAATGCTTTTTCTAGAAATTAGTCAATCGGCAGTTAGTTAATATGCAGACTAATGTCTGATGTCAGCCAGTAACCTGAAGCTCATTTCCTTGGAGCCAGTAGCTGTTATTAGCAGCACTTACATTATTTAAGATCTGTAGCAGTTGTTTACAGCTTACTGATATTGATGTTGCGTAAATGGAGTTGCTCATCCTCCCTCCTTCTACTTGTGTGGGTTCAGCACATGAAGTAGGAGGTAAAAGTCCAGCTCCAGTTTGGTTCTGTTAGTAGTCATATCCTCATCTAGCCATAATCACCCAACAGCACATCAAAAAAGTGGTCAGGCCGTGTCAGCAGTGAGGCAGGTCAAACTGTAAGAAGCGGCACAACAGTTGCATCTGCAATTACTTCTTGCTGGAGCTTGGCTACTTTGCTGGATTTTTGCCAGGGGCAGACTTTGAGGGACCAAGTGGTAGTGAGCGGAAGAATGACTGTGCGTTGCAGTGTTTACATCATGTGTCTTCACAGAAGGTCTTAATCTACACAGCACCCCAAATCAGGGTCAGTGGGATAATCAGGCAGCTTGTGGCAGACCATGTTTTACCAAAGAAATCTTTTGTGTGCAACCTCTGACTAGCTCTGATTTTTCTGGAAAGTGGAGCCTTTTCTTCTTGTGACTGTTCCTTGACCTTTCCCATCGACTCTCAAGTGAGTGAAGCTGAAGAAACCTCACAAATGCATCGCACCACTCTGCATCTTGCAGAACAGGGATTTTCTGGGCAAACACACACAGCCTGTCACCTACTTCTGCAAGATGTCAATTTTCCTAAGAGTTCCTGTTTTGTTCAGTCTTAAAAAACACCAAATATGGCCCCACATACCGCCCGGTCCCCCCGGTATATACAGTCTCCGTCAGTGACACGGATGTAGCAGCTACTTGACTACAGCTCTTCGTCCATGGTTGCCATAGTGACACCATGGTAATGAGTCTGCATTTTAATGATGCCTCAGTGGGTTGTTTGAGGAGTTGAGATATCTCGGGACAATGAGTCGACTAGCGAATGAAGGCCTTCAAGCCTTGGAGAGGACCATGTTGAGTATGTGACACTTTAATGTACTGAAATGACAGAAGCCCCCAAAATCCAAATGTTGCTCCAACCTGTGTATCAGGCTTAATATGATCATACTGTTTAATGGGGTCTTTGTTTGGTGGGTTTTAACATATTTCTTGTGTCAGTATTTACTCAAGCATCACATTCAAGTAGTGTGGTATACATGAGATTTAAAGAGGACTTTCCCTCATCCTCAGCGCTGACTTAGTTTTATAGAACCTCATTATGTCCCGATAGAAGAGCACTATTGCTGCATCAACTCATTTGATTTTTACTCATGTGAATATGAGTATGAAGCTTCAGCATGAAGCCTCTGGAATATCAATAGACTTTTTCAGTCAGATAAGCTTCTAACTCTCCTCATTACAATATTACCCTGGGAAAGTTCCCCTGCTCGCTCTCCCTCAGCTTTTCTTAAGTGCTTTTTCTCAATAGAGGTGTCATTTCCTCAGACCGCAAATAAGGTCCCTATTTGATTTTTAAGATATGTATCTGAAGCTGGTTCCTCTCTGGTATCTCACTTCATTCACACTCAGCAGCATGATATGATTTACGATTAGTCAATACCTTGTTAGGAGAACCTGTACTGACAGCTGGAAGCCTGTCATCTGCATATATTTTCATCAGCTGCATTGTCAAATCATGGTTATAAAACTGTGATGAAGAGTTGGTGTGTGTGTGTGTGTGTGTGTGTGTGTGTGTGTGTGTGTGTGTGTGTGTGTGTGTGTGTGTGTATATATATATATATATGTATATATATGTATGTATGTGTGTATATATATATATGTGTATATATGTATATGTATATATAAATATATGTATGTATATGTATGTATATATATATGTATATGTATGTGTATGTATATGTATGTATATGTGTATATATATATGTGTATATATATGTATATGTATATATATGTGTGTGTATATATATATATATATATAGATGTGTGTGTGTGTGTGTGTATGTAGGTGTGTATATATTTATTTGTATATATGTATGTATATGTGTATATATATGTATATATGTATATGTATATATATATGTATGTGTGTATGTATATATATGTATGTGTATATATGAGTGTATATATATGTGTGTGTATGTATGTATATATATGTATATATGTATATGTGTGTATATGTATGTATATATATGTGTGTGTGTGTATATATATGTTTGTATGTGTGTGTATATACATATATGTTTGTGTATGTGTATATAGATATGTATTATATATATGTATATGTGTGTATATATATGCATATGTGTATATAGATATGTATTATATATGTATATATGTGTGTATATATATATATGTGTATATATTTATATGTATATATGTATATGTATATTTTTGTATGTGTATATATGTATGTATGTATGTATGTATATATATATGTGTATATATATGTGTGTATTTGTATGTGTATGTATGTGTGTGTGTATGTATGTATGTATGTTATCTATTTCAGCAGACTAAGCACTGTATAGGGATGTCAGGTTTAATTGGACAGAAATTACTGACATACTCAAGTTTGCGCTCAATGATGTTGTTGATGGTTTTTTTGCAGAAATTACAGATGTACTAGAAATCGCGCAACACAGAAAATTATTAGGGCGGTAACCAATGACTATCTTCATATTTGATAATCATTCCTATTAGGGAGCGTAAGGTGATGAACTCATTGCTTGTTATATCTGAAAGATATTTAGTGAAGTATAATAGAACATTGAGAAACATGCATATAGTGCCATTTGAAAAGCTGGAACCAGTGTGTTTTTCAAACTTTTGCTTAATAAATAAAATACAGTTATCAAAATTGTTGCCAATTAATTTTCTCTTCATCAACTAATGGTTGCAGCTTTACTGCCACATCCTCCTAGAGGTTATATGATTTTGTGTCCTATACGCAGATAAAAACACAAGGGATTATACAAAATGTTGCTTTCTAACCCCATTTGCTCAGGGTCTGTCTAAATTCTGTTGGGTTATGTACTTGGTTATGAACACTGCTAAAAGCTTTTTACTGGTTTGCTGGTTATAATGAAGGATACATGTACTCTTGCTTTTCTCTTGTCTTTTTTTCCCTCTTCACTTTTTCCATTGTGCAGTCGGTTCAGCACCTATAGACGGTCTGCTGTGCTACGCTGTTTGTCATCCTCCTCTGACCTTTTTCATCTTGAGTCATTTTTGCTGACAGGCCAGCTGTTGACTCTCTTTTGGGTGGTGGCTTGCTGCAGATCCACAGTGGGACACTGCTCAGCCTAATTACCCTAGATGTTGCCTTACTTAAACCCCTCAAACCTGGGTGTTTGGTGCCTTCTGTAGTACCTATTGAAAGGCACTTGAAAAGGGCATCTACATATGTTTCCTCACTTTTCTTAATTTTCTCTTATGTATAACCAAAAGTCGCAAACATTTTTTTTTTAAATCAATTTCTGCATGCAAAGTGGATTTATATGAAACTGATAAAAGTTGCCCGCTTTCACACTAGTTGCTGTGGAGCCATTGCATACATTATACAAACTATTTGCTCTGTCCTTTCTGTCTTTGAGTGACCATTTCATTCCAGGTGAGAGATGTGACCCCTGCTGGTTTCACTGATTAAATACATTGAAGTCCTAAACAGCAGAAGAAATGAAAGAAAAGGATTAAACAGTTGTTTTTAACCAAAAATTAGGCTAAAATGAAAGTGTCTCTCTAATGGTTATAATAGTTTGTTCCTCTACTCTACTCTTTCTCGCATCCAGGTAGCGTCCTGTCATGCAGTTCCAGGAGGTCGGCGAGCACTGGAGCTGACACTGTCAGTGAGCCCAGCCCGCACTACACTACAGCAGCCTCATCTCAGTCGGACCTTCACCTTCCACCGCCTTCCTTTCTGTCCAGACACTAATCTTACTCCAGGGGAAGACTTTTCTTCAGACTCCTTGGCTGCTCAGCTCCATCCCACAAACTGTCCTGTGCTTGCTGCCTGTATCTCCTGGCAATACTTCTGCACCTTAGCGTGTATTTTCACAGTGCTCCTGCATCCCGCATCCTGGGCACCTCAGCCATAGTCTCCTTTTACAACATCCTTGGCCAAGCACAAGCACCAGTCGAGGGCAGCTGTCCACCAGGACCAATCCAGGATCTACCATCATCATGTCCAGTCGACGGAAGGCTTCCACTCCCTGTATGATCAGACCAGAGCAGACAATGGTGGAGCTGGACGATGAGGCAGAGGAATCACAAAACATGGAGGTACACTTTTAGTATTCATGGCAACAGCATGTAATTTTTCTTTAATAGGCTGAGTTAAATGAGATGGCGTGCTTGGTTTTTGTGGGGATTTTAATATTTATATTCTTTTGTGTCTTGAATTTTATGGGTTAAATTGTAAGTACAGACCCTGTTATACATGAAATATACAAAAACCCTTTGGATTGAATTAATATTTGAGCTGACTGTGGAAAGGTGGATTGGTTTTTACATTTTTGTTTACAGAGTCATATTTAAAGTGTTTCTATCTTGTCATTTTTAAGTTAATATGTATAGTATATTAAGCTGCATTTTGCTGTGGATTTCAGTGGATGCACTAATCTCAGGATTCGGTTTATAAATGTAGGGCATGATCATTTGCACATATTTGAAAATGCCATCTGCAGTACGTTTTTCATCGGAAAACTCCCTTTTAACCTCTACCAGACTACATCAGAGAACCATGCTGAGGAGGGGCCCATGGAGGCAGATCTCTCGGCAGAGGCAGAGCCATCCATGGATCTTGATCTAACGGGAAAGGCCTCAGACCCGCCCACAGCTCCAGACAAACCTGCAACGGAGCCACCAGACCTTTCAAAGCCTCAGCGTAGGCAGCAGGGGGGCTATGAGTGCAAATACTGCCCCTTCTCTACTCAGAACCTCAACACTTTCAAAGAACACGTGGACGCTAACCATCCTAATGTCATCCTCAACCCCCTGTATCTATGTGCCGTCTGCAACTTCAACACAAAGAAGTTCGACACCCTGACAGAACACAATGAGCGATGTCACCCAGGGGAGAGCAACTTTAAATTCAAACGTATAAAAATGAACAATCAGACAATCTTAGAACAGACAATAGAGGGGTTCAGTAACAATGCAGTCATTTACAACACTTCTAGTGCCATTTCTGGCAAAGGGGATGAACTAGGCACTCTGCCACTCAGCAAACCCACCACAGTCAAGATTGGAAAACCAAAAATAATGTCATCAGATAATAAACGGACAGAGTCTCAGTTGGGTAAACTGACCCCTGATCTGGCCAAGAAACCAATCACAGCGGTCAATGTCAACGGGACAGTCATAATCCCCGAGTCGACTCTCCTTAAAGCAGATAGCCTTTCTCACATCATGCCTTCCCTACAGCGGCCTCTAAACTATACCCAGGTAAGTCATTGTGGAGTAGGAATTCTTCCTTTATGTGCTGTCCCTGTACAGATCAAGGAAAAGTTTGTCATTTTGAGAAATTACACTTCATTTGTTTGTTTTATTGACAGGAGTTGGCTGAGAAAATGAAAACCAATCATAGGTTAAATATAAAGCTACAGCCAGCGGGCAGGTTAGCTTAGCCTGAAACAAGAAGTCTGTTTCTGTCCAAAGATTGAAAAAAAAATAATAATAATACCCCTACTAGCACCTTTTTAAAGCTCATTTAATAACACTTTGTATCATGTTTGTTTTATTAGTGGGTGCTGGCTTGGTTGTGTCCAGAGGCTGTCGGTCACTATGCTAACTAAGCTAACTGTTCTCCCAGATCGAGCCAGATGTTTAATGGTAAAATGTGAGAATAGTATTGATCTTCTCATTTAACTCATAAAAAAAAAAGAAAATACGCCTCTTTGTCAAAATTTCATAATACTCCTTTAAATGGCTGCATCAAAAGTTTGTTTTTAAAAGTGGTAGAGTTGGCAATTTTTAAAATTAATGTTTTACATGTGTTTTATTCTATGGGTCCATCTGTTGGTCTGGATATGGGTTGTCAGCTGAACATGCAGAAATGCAAAATTTATCTAGAGGCAGGCACACAATGTAAATGTGCTTGCCTCCCTTATTCACCACAAATGAATAATGAATGAATGAATATCTGTTTTCACTTTAATTGATACCGAATTAAATATTCATTTTTAGGAAAGTTCCAGGGACATTGGATCCTTTTTTAAACAATTATTGAAAAACAACTAAAACTAGTAATTGTACACATTATGCTTGTTGTGACTGGGGGGGGGGTATTCAGTTGCCATTGCTGAGATTTTATTTGTTCCAGGTGCCGAAAATTGCAGTGCCCCTCAACACAACCAAATACAACCCTTCGCTGGACGACAACCTGACACTAATCTCTTCCTTCAACAAGTTCCCCTACCCGACACAGGCTGAGCTCTCCTGGCTCACCGCAGCCTCAAAACATCCAGAGGAGCAAATCAAAGTCTGGTTCACCACACAGAGGCTCAAACAGGGCATTAGCTGGTCACCCGAGGAGGTAGGACTTATAGTAGTGATAATATTTTAAGCACTCTGTTTTCAGTTCTCTTCCTGGGGGGTAGTCGTGTGTATTTTCCCTGGTCTTTTTCATCACTCACAGACTCAAAGTGAATATCTGGTTATTTCCCAAACACTAAAAATAATAATGGTAATACAAACTGAATTTCTAGCATCCTATTTTAGTTTCCCCTTATGTCAAAGTATTGAGAAACTATTCTGGGCTGCAATATTAAGTGGGCCAGGGATGCTTCAACACTGTACGGCAAATTACAGCTCAAAGAACGAGTACAACAATAACCGCTGGTCAGATTGAGGGCCTGTGTTTGATTACTGACAATTGTTGTTAAATTATATTTCATTTTTTAAAATTAATTTTACTTTACATAAAAAATAATCAACTAGCTGTCTTACAGACCTGCAAAATAATTATTAAATGAAAATTACAGTGTAATTTTTTTTTTTTCAAACAATAAAATAAAATTTAAAATGATACTAAACAGCATAATTTTGGTATTCTGCAGATGATGATGATACTTTTATCCAAAATGTGGCCGGTTGGAAGTCATAACATGATGCCCATAAAAAGTCCTTTCCTTCTGTGACAGGTGGAAGAAGCCAGGAAGAAAATGTTCAACGGTACAATCTCCTCTGTGCCTCAGACCTTCACTGTGGTAACACCTCAGCTTAACTCTCAATCTTCCACCAACCCATCCGCCGCCACTGCAGCCTCCAAACCCGTGCAGCCAGCACCCTCTGTCCTGCAGTCCCTCCCCTGTCAGCTGCTGGGCCAGAGCAGCCTGGTGCTGACTCCTGTAGCCAACGGCTCCACTGTCACTTGTGCACCGCTGGCCCTCACAGTGGCTAACCAGGTAGAAGACATAGGGCAGATGCATAACTACTACACACATAATAACACCAGCCATCAGTATGTCAGTTTCACAAGCGACACTCCAGTTTAAACTCTGTTCAATGTTTCCTTCCTGATTACCACAGGTGGCACAGTCGCTCAAACGACCCCTGGCCTCTCCTGTGATCGCCACAGAGAGTAAACGACCCTCCATCATTCAAACCATCTCGGCGCCCATGCCCACTTCCAAGCTGGCATCGCCCAAAGTGCTCAGTTTTACAGTTGACCCCAATAAAACAGCTGAGCAGCTATCAGTACTGAGGTCCAGCTACACACAGTGTCCTTTTCCTGAGGAAGATGAGGTAAGAATAAGTGAGTGAAATGGCATTTTTTTTTATGCCATGCCTTACAAGTTCAATAGAGAGATTTTTATGGCTGCTTTACCTCTAATTTAGTACTGCTGCCTTTTTTCTTTCTTTTTTTTTTTTTTTTTAAACACAACCACCACTGAAAACACCTGTGGACCTATTGTTTAATCTTATCCTGTTGCTGTGTCATTTGATAGATCTACAGGCTGATAGAGACCACTGGGCTGTCCAGAGGAGAGATAAAGAAGTGGTTCAGTGAACAGAGGCTTCTTAATCTCAAAGGTACATGGTTTGAACATCTAAAATGAATAAATACCCTGACTGTGATTAATCTTACATCTTTCTGTGGGTTTGAAGCAAACTGATTCTGGTTGGATTTAATTACCAAACCATTACAAACCTTTTTTTTTTTTTAAGCACTCTCTGTTCTTCGTCATTTTAACAGTATCGTTTACTTGTATCATTTTAAAACATTAATCAGCATGTCTCTGCATTTAAAGTTTCACTCTTTCTTTGTCACTCTAAAGGTGTTCCTCCACCGCCAGTGCTGGTGAAAGCAGAGGTTACGCCAGCACCTAAAGATGGTCCTGTAAAGAAAGCGGTCCCCAGTCAGTTTCCCCTGCTAGAGAGGGTGAAGGGAAAGACATCTGAGCAGCTGAAAGCACTGGAGGAGAGTTTCCAGAGAAGCGACTCTCCAACTGAGGCAGAGCTAGGTACAGCCCACCCATCAATCCCCCACCCCCCCGCAAGCACATGTCTTTTGGTGGGAAGAGTTGAGATTTATTACCTCATCCTTATTTTAGTTCTCAGTATACAACAAAGAGGGGACTGGGGAGGATCTGTTCTAGAAAAGGGATGTCTAGGACTGGGACATTTTTCAGGTATTAATAGAAGAGGAAAAGATGGATAAATATTGAGTCAGATATGATATAATTGGCATCATTATAATATGTGTGTGTTCATATTATGGGTTTATTTGTGCCAGAGGGGAGTAATTAAACATAAGTATCGATGACTTAATGTACTAAATGTGGCACAGAGCTGCCATGTATTTGAAAAACATTTAGACGTTAATGTAACTTTATATTTCCTAGAGAAGAAACCAGGCAGCCTCATTAATGGGTATTTTTCTGTGTACAGAATGCTTACCTTTTAGATTCAAGCAAATATTATTTGTTGGTGGTCTCAGCCCTTGTACTAAATTCATATACTCGATGTGAACACATTATACAGTATTTTCCTTTGTAGAAGAAAACACATGACAGCCCTCCTGCAGATCAGTAACTAATGAGGCACAAAATCAGCTTCACAGATATCTCTTTAGAATCAGTTCATGCTGTGAAGTTCCCTGAGAAAATTATGACAGAACTTTTAAACTACTTATTAAAAACTTTGCCACTGAAGTAGGATTAATTGGATGAGATTCAGTTGGTCAAATAAGCAGTTGGGTTTGTTTGTTTGTTTTTGCCAAGTTCAGTATCCTCACCTTGTAACATGGATGTTGAAAATTACTTAAGAAATCAGTAGTGCTTTCTTCTATTTATACAAGTTCACACCATGTGACTTAATTTTCTTTCACCCTAAAGGAGCTGTAATCCAGTCATGGGTGCCTGCATGACAGGAATTGTAGAAATGTTTTTAATGAATCCAGTTTTCAGTCCCCTGGAGACAGACTGAATTCCCAGATTTCTAAAAAACCTTCTGCTTAGATGTAGCACCGCTCATCTGATCCACTGAACTCTCTTCTGCTGCAGACCAGCTGGCCCAGGAGACCAGGCTGTCCAAGACGGAGGTGGACTGCTGGTTTTCAGAGCGCAGGGCACTGAGGGACAACATGGAGAAGACTTTACTCACTATGGCCTCAAAAAACGCAGAGGACAGACCAGACCGGCCCGGAGCGTTACTGAACGGGGCTTCTCATCTAGAGCAAGACGGGAAACCTCTTCGCTCTTCTCCTCACCCACCAGTCCTCTCATCTTCCTCCTCCTCCTCTCCTCCTGTGCTCGCAGCCTCCTCCCCTCACCCGCCAACCCTGTCCTCCTCCGCATCTCCTCCCATCCTCACTTCGTCGTCGTCCTCTTCTCCCCATCCTCCCATCCTGTCGGCCTCCACGAGCCCAGCGCCCATCTCCAGCCGCTCCCTCACCCTGCTCAGAGAGGTAAGAAGAGGTGACGAAAACATCAGCTCTATCAAAATGTGCCAAAGTTAGGATGTTGATGCAAAGTGTAATGATAAACACATGAATACTCTTTTAACTGTAGAGGGGCTGGGAATGGTAGCAAGAGATTAATGAGATGAGACTTTAAAGAGATCAGTTGATGAGATGTCACCTTTTTTAAAACAATCGGAAGTGAGTTGTTGTGTAAAATTAAATGATTGATCTTGTAATGTGATTGACATTACACGATGAAATTGGCTTATACCTGAGTATAAGGTGGGATGAAACACTAGATGACTACATGGTCAGATCGAATAAAGTAAAAAGAAGATATTAGAGTAGTGTTGTGTCTAGAAGACGGCGGGATCCTATAGGATCAGAGAGCCTTTAAATGGAACGTATATTCATGAGATGTCTCTTGAACAGCAACAGTACTTGTTTTGAACACAGTAACACATTTTTCAGGCAGAGGCTGTCATTTTATGGCGACCCACACATTTCAGCTCCTGAAAAAATTTCCATCAAGCAAGTCCATCATCAATGGCCATTTTATTTATAGTGTCACTCAGCTCTACATCTTAAATAAAGGTAAATGTGTAGGATTTTAAAAATAATTCTTAACTGAATAGCTGAAAAATGACAGGCAGCCACACTCTATAGCTCCTGTGAGCAGGTTCTGTGTTTTATTGCTAGAGAAAATTTCAAGAAGTTGTATCTTTGTATCGACACATTGCAGCAAAGCATATAAAAGTAAAATGGGCAACCGTTTACGACCGAAGTAAGAATATTGTGTTTCCATCAACAAAATTCCATCTAGGTATGAAGAAATTTCATATATCACTGTTTAAACAAGACTGAGTCTGTAGCCATGTTAGCAACTCTTTGAGGCTGCACTTAGATTGTGTTTTAAGCTAAAGAATCAGCATTCGGCATGCTAACAATGACAATACAGACATGCTGATGTTTAGCATGTATAGTGATTGTCATGTTCAGCATCTTAGTGGAAGTATTTAGATCCTCTGCTTAAGTAAAAATAGCAAAACTGCAGTATTAAAGTACTCATTATGAGTAAAAGTATAATAAGCAAAATGTACCAAAAGTAAAAGTATTTATAATTCAGAAAAAATTAGTGTTTATATAGATTATTACTGGATTATATGATGATCAACATCATCCATCATCCATCATCAATCATCATTACTACCACGACTAATGCATCAACGTCTAGTAGAATTTGGCTGTTTTAAAAGTTTTAAAACATAACATTTGCTAAGATCGTCACAAACAATCTTCAACATGTTTGAAATTAGAAATTTGAGATTGGTTATTAGACAGGCCCAATAAAGCATTTTATCATTGCTGTATAACAGTGAATCAAATACTATTCCTTTAATGGTGTGAAATGTTTGGTGCTTGGTCACATTATCTGTCTTCACAGATGTTCTGTCAGACTCAGTGGCCATCTCCTGAGGAGTACAGCCAGCTGGAGGTCCAAACAAGCCTGGGACGCACTGACATTGTCCGCTGGTTCAAGGACCACCGCTCAGCACTAAAGAATGGTGAAACTCTGGGCTGGATGGAAGGTTTCCAAAACCAAGACCCTGTCGAGCAGCAGAAAGCAGGCCAGGAACAGAGCAGCCAGAGTTCTGAGAAAAAACAGAGTGTTTCCTTGGAAGTCAAGGCTGTAAAAGGTGAGTTTTAGATGAAAGCATGGGGTAACTTTTTTTTTTTTCCTTTTATGATTTTGCAAAATGTCTTACATCCTTGTTTGACTTTGTGCTTTCTCTGTTTTTGATGCCCATGCTTTATCATACAAACCATTGGTGCAGTGGAGGATGCTGGTGAGAGCACGGCAGCTACAGAGCCTTCCAAGCTGTCAGAACAAGACAAAGTACAGTGGTTGACTGACAGACTAGCCCACAGTGTGACGGACCTGAGCCGGTCCAGACCGGACCAGACTAGCTCTAGCACTGCTGACAAAGAGCGGTGGGTGGAGAGACAGAAAACTGTTTTTTTTTTGGTTTTTGGTTTGGGTTTTTTTTTTGGTCTTATATTTATTTTCTAATGTGATATTCATTTTATACAGACAAAAAAAGACCAGCTCACTGGCTCATTTTGTTTGAAAGATTATCCGAGGTGTTATTTTAAGATTTTTTTTTTTAATGAAAAGTCTAAAAATACAGCATTGTATGGGCATAGCAAATCGTGGATGCTGGATTACTCCATCATTTGCCCTTGTAGTTTGTTGCATGAACTATATTTTCATGCATGGTTTATGGCAGCTTTCATTTAAAATACAAAAACTGAAAGAAACCTTTTGTTTAACTTTGTTTCCAATTCCTAGAAGGACTGTGTGTTTAAACTTTTGGGGCTCTTTTCTTGCTAGGTGGGTAAAGGTGACTGTGGCGGTGGGGGAGGAGCCTGAAGGAGAAGCAGAAAGACAGAGGCTGGCAACTGACTCTGATGTTTTGAACTTGGAGCAACCAGAGAGGGTTACGGGTTGATGGTAGGTTAAATTGGTGAAATAGCCCTTTAATTTGAACTGCAGTGCAATTCAAATAATTACAGGAAAATCAGAAAAGAAAACTATGAAAAAACTGAGATGAGCATCAGATGTTGATATTACACTACCAGCGTCAAATTGAAGGGAAACTTACTTTCTTTCTAACTGATGAAATGAATCAAATAAAGCTGCTTTATTTATTTATTTAATTTTATTTTTGCCACCTGGATGCAGAACTTAACAAGATAAAAATTACATTTTAGGCTTATTGTGACCTTGTCGAGATGATATGGCCAACGTGTTTGCTAACTATTGGTTACACATCCAGCAGTGTTCGCGCTCATTTGGAGACGTTTCTGGCCACCTGGTGAACGTCTGGAGAAAGATTTAGGCTCCTCACGTAGCTAGACACGGCACTAAGTTTACTAACTAGCCACTAATATTGTCTACAGTTTGGTGCGGGGCAGAGAGCATAGAGTGGGTTTATCAGAGCTTTTTCACTGAAAACGGCTTCCTGCTGTGGCTGAAGACAATGTTTCTAAGAGCAGAGGCAGTCAGATGATAATTCTTTGTGGATTTCAAATTTCACATAGTAATCTGAATTGTTGCTAATATGAAAATAATGATTAGTGCAGCTTTAAATAAATGAAGGTATTACATTTGTACAAGCCATAAAATGGTTGAAACCCGGAAGTCAATTTTGACATGGCAACTGCTGGGTAGGCTAGGTGTTTCCCTGCTTCTCACTCAATGCATTTTGTGATTTGCTTTCTGTTTCCCTAACCAGTAATAACTGGTTATATAGAAATGATTGACAGATGGATGCTGGAAGTGAAGATGGATTTTAAAAGCTTCACTCTGTGACTTGGCTTACTTAAATAGATAAGTCATTGGTGAATTGTTCCTTTTAAGATGCCAAAGTTGCAGCCTCCAGCTACCCAGGAAGTTATTGGTGTATAATCACCTCTGACTGGTCCCTCAGAAAGATGGCGTGCTCTGACAGCAGGATGATACTTGGACCTCACTATCACTGGCATTACATGTCAAGACACATTCACACATACATCATTACTGTCACAAGAAGGCAGAAAGGAGGGTACAAATGGTGGTAAATATGTAGTTCATTTTATAAAAATGTACACTTTTTTATGCAGGAAGGTTTTTTTTTTTCCTTCATGTGCAAAGCAATATCACATGCAATGATTTCTATTTTTTCTATTTTTTCAGTGACCATTGCAATCAACCATTTAAAATTATAAGGGAACGGTATTAATAAAATAATAAATGCATTTCCTTTGAACAAGAAAACAGCGAATTTACCATTTGTTAATTTCAGTCCCTTTTTCTGTCTGATTCCTAATCACGTTGCAGGTAAATCGTTGACCTCTGAGTCACCGACCACCATGCATCGACTTGGGATGAGCCAGTGATGTTCTTATTTGCCTGTGATGTCATCACAAAGCGCCGGGGACTTTGGATTGGAGTGCTCGCTGTTAAAGCACTGATGTGAGGTGCAGATGCTGACGATAAGAGGAGTGCCAAAGCTGGACTTGATGCATTGTTCTTACTACTACTATACTTTTTTTTAAAAAAAAAAGAAAAAGAAAAAAAAACAGAAGCACCCTTGTAAATATTTTTCTGTATTACAAAAAACAAAACAAACAAAAAAAAAAAAACATTTGTACAGTTTTACTGAGGGAGGGGGGGCAATTTTTCTTACATTTTTAAACAAAAAAGTGACTGATGCCCCAAAACCTGTAATGGTGTTATGTTTTGTTTTTTTTGTTTTGTTTTTCTTTTTTTTTCTTTTTTTTTAGATCAAAGTGTATGATGGTCTGTTTTCACAGAAAACCTGTTTTTTTTGTTTTTGGGAAATCACACTGTTCTTTATGAACAGTCTTTGATGGCACTTGCATATATATCTGCTGTAGTAATAGATATACTCATGATAGACCACTTCATCTCAAACTGTAATTTTTCCTTTTCTCCTGCAGCGTCGCCTTGACTTGCCCTTGCAGAATTATGCTGGTGATGGTGGTAATCACAAGTGCTAGAAGGACAGTTAGGAGGAATAACATTGTTTTTGGGCAATCTGAACACATGGCAGACCAAGACTAAAGGCATTAGAGTGAATGAATGAATGCACTGTACATCCTAACTTATTGTATCTTTCCTGATAAGATGGATCTTGCATCAGTACCTGAGGCATGTTCAAGAAACAGTACAAAGCGTTCCTTTTCAGAAATAGAAGAGTGGAGTGTCTGTTCAATCACACCATGCTGCCTTTTCAGCTCTCTTATCTGACATTTCCCGTCTGCCTCAGAACTGGGTCAAGGACAGACTGGTGATGATTTCAACTACAGGATCTTTGTTTTAAAAACTTGAAATATTCTTGACTGAACTTGCCGAGAACTTTATGGTGCAAGGGGTTGATGCATGATAAAAGAATCAGAGCACCTTTATTTTAACCATTTCCGGAATACATTTTTTTCTGGGCTGTGACCTGTGAACACACCTCTTGTATTTTCACTTTCTGGCTTTACATAGGTCCATCTATTTCAGGCAGAAGTGGGTTCAGTTGATTCCTGTTCAGTAAGTTCACGACAGCCAAAATTTGGGCTCATGAATCCATGTTACAGAGATAAATGATCAAAACTGTGTTCATTTTATTTGGAATCATTTGCAAATGTAACAGCCAAAGCTGTCATGGACTGTTTGCATGTGCTTCAGCAATTGTCCTTTTTCCACCATTCATTTTCACAAATGATTTAAAGGGATTTCTGTGATTTATGGGTCGAATTGCAAGTCCTTGCAATATTTGTGCAAGTGAAGAGTTAATTTCAGCTGTCATTTTTGAATTGATGATAACCCTGGTTTGAACAGCAGGTGTATGGCTATAGGCTGAATGTTTCTTGCTGCTGCTGCTGCTTTAGTTTAATGTTCTGACAGGTATCTGGGATACTGTACATTTGGTTTGCTAGGAACATATACCGCTTGCATTTTCATTTCCTACTGCTGTAACTGAATAAACACAACTGACTGTAAACTCCCTCTTGGTCTTCATGTAAATAGTACATTTTAAAATTAGAAACATAAACCAGGGTTTGGAGAGGGTATGGGGAGATGATCAAGACTGTAGATTTTGTACAAAATAAGTGACAGTTTAACAAAGACCCAGTCAGTAGTTCAGCATACAACCAGCTGTAGAACAGTCAAATACCATTTCTAGACTGTACTCTAGCTTGTCATGTAATCTGTGGGTCTAGTTGAAGTAGACAATGTGTTTTTGAATTTTTAAAGTGATTCTTTTGCTCAAGCCTGTTTCTAATCAAACGTGCTTAAGCCTCTCCAATTATTCCAAGGACTTAATTTCCACCATGGGAAATTCGTTTGGGGTCGTTGTACACCTTTTAGTCTGATGCCATTAGCAGATTAATTGGCAACTCCAGAGGAGTTTGGAACAAATATAAAACCTTCCAACCATTAACCCAGTGGTTATGAAAGTTATTGTAGGTTGCAGTATACAACACTAATTTTTATGCACAAATATTGTCTTGTTAATAATAAATGCCTGAGGTCCAAAACGTTGTCCAATGTAGCTTTACAATAATATGTAAAATAAATCTTGATACATTCTGATGTGAGGTAGCTCAAGAGGTCCACAATAGCTTTTTTTTTTTTTTTTTTTAGAGCTTTCACTATGCTTCAGTAGCAGCCTCACGATGGACACTCAACTTAAGCATGAGTGACAGCCTCCAGTGTCATCAGATTTTTATGTCAAATTGTTCAAATGAAATCAACAAATTTAACCAGAACTAAGAGTAAGACCATCATTTCATTCGCACAAAAACCCCATTAAGTGCAAATAACCTGGAGGATAAAATTATTATATATATATATATATATATACACACACATATAAAACTGAAACAATTGGCTGATACATCAGTTAGTCAATTGACAAAGATAATCAGCACCTAGTTTGACAATAAATCATTGATCAAATTGATTTTAAAGCAAAAATACAAAAGACTTCAAGCTTTTCTTTGTTTTATGTCAGTAAAATGAATATCTTGGGGTTTGGGGCTACTGGACCAAACAAGCAAGGCATTTTTCCACCATTTTCTCATGTATATAACAAGGGGCTTAATCACAAAAATAATTGGAAGATTAACTGATCATGAAATTAATCCTTGTATTAGCCCCAGTTGTACTACGCTGGCATGTGATTGGCTGAGCTGTCTTGACTATTGAGAAGAGGTTTTATCCAAATGTTGGAAAAATGAATAGTATATTAATCATACACTCGGACTCACTTGTTCTTTCAATAAACAATTGTTATATTTACAAAAAAAGAGCAAAAACCCATGTTCAACGCATTTTGGTTGAGATCGCATGACAGAAAGATCAGGTCTATGCCACAGGGGCTTAAAAAAAAAAAAACAAAGACATTCTACACCCATATAAATTCAAACCCAGAAACAGTGCTCACTAAATAACTTTGCCCATGTTCTATGATGGGATGGCTGAGAGCGCACTCCCAGTGCACTGGTAATTACACCGTAATCTGATATGGTGAGACGGAGAGGACAGGAGCACGAGAACCAAAATCAACAGCGTGCTGGTGCGCAGCTGCAACACCTCTTGACAGTCTGATGGCAGAATTTGGAGAAAAGGCAAAAGATGAAAAGAAGAGGGCAGGAAGGAAGAAGAAGAGGGGGAGGGTAGATTGAGAGTTATCACATTAAAAAAAAGAATCAATTTATTCATACTTTCTTCTATCTGCTTCGCATGGACACATCCGCAGTAGTATTAATAGTAGAGCTGGCTTTGCTTGGTGCACTGAGCCTATAGACAGAGTCTGAGTCCTGCTATGTGCTGCTTTCTTGGTTAAAATGTGTGCTTCCTCAAATTTAATCCTGTTATATCCCTTAAAACTAAACATGAAGTTGTACTTATTAAGATCAAGGTTTTCATTCCCTCAAACAGCGAAGAACGTGAAGAAGCAGGCATCTCAACCTGAATCATAAGCTGCACGGCCATTTGTTACTGAGAGCTGAGGGGATGGTTTAGCTATCTCCTCTTGCCTCCTCTCATTCACCCCCAAGACGGAAGCCTTGGCCCCAGTTGTGACGTCCTCCCCCGGCTCCTCCCATCTGCTCCTGGGCAGCTGGTCTCCTGTTTGGAGGGACACCAAAGCCTGACACCCCTCCCCTCCTGTTGGGGAAATACCGATACCTGGAGAGCGGGGGAGAGCGATGTGCATGGGGATGAGATTAAGTACATTTTCTTTTAAACTGGTGACAACTCTGCAAGTGGGAAATCAAGCAATCGTTTTTTTTTTTTTTCTTGTTGTTATTGTTCTTGTTAGGTGACCAAACTAGTGTACCCTCCCACAGTTTCACTCTTCTTCTTCTTTTTCTTTCGGCTTTTCCCTTTAGGGGTCACCACAGCGAATCATTGTCCTCCATCTAACCCTGTCTTCTGCGTCCTCTTCACTCACACCAACTACCTTCATGTCCTCTTTCACTACATCCATAAACCTCCTCTTTGGTCTTCCTCTAGGCCTCCTGCCTGGCAGTTCAAAACTCAGTATCCTTCTACCAATATATTCACTATCTCTTCTCAGGACATGTCCAAACCATCTCAGTCTGGCCTCTCTGACTTTATCTCCAAAACCTCTAACATGTGCAGTCCCTCTGATGTACTCATTCCTGACCTCCCGCAGTTTCACTCAAATGTTTAAAATACTTGTTGGAAGTAAAACCAAAAGTGAATCCAAATCATTGTTTATTCCTTTGTCAAAGTGCTGGCAGGAACAAATGCACAAAGTACAGACAGTTCAAGTTGAACATCCACTGAACATTTACAACAGAATGTTTGGGTAATAAACTTAACTCTGTTTTACTCTGCCAAATAAAAGTTTTAGTGAAACAGATAAACTATAACCATGTTTAAACCCTCTGATCAAAAGTGGCAATTACAGCATAATGGTAAATGTAACAATAAAACAGGTAGTCAAAAAGTTTTCAAACAACAACCAATATTGGCCACCTTAAGCTGCTGCTTATACCAGACCAAGTACGGCTGTGGCAGCAAGAACCCTGAGTATGTTTAAATGAGTAAGAGCATGTTTATTCCTCATGAATTTGCCTTTTCATTTGTCCATCCGCAAATCTCAACAACAAAGTTGGTGTGTAAACTAAAATGTAGAGAGGCTAAAAGTCAAAAATAAAACCCAGGCAGGAAAAAAAAACAAAAACTTACAAGAACTCTGGTGTAGAGAGGAAGGAGCGTCCACCCAAGTCCATGGGGTATTTGAACATGAGGAAGAAGTAGAGGTGACCAACCAGGTTTCCTGTCAGTTCATTCACAAAACTGTGCGGTAACAGCAAAGACAAGAAGATTAATCCCCATTACACAGTGTTGGTGTAACATTTACACATTCAGCTTTAACACTTGAAACATATATTAAGGCTGCTTTTTCCGGTTACTCCCTACTTTGGAATACAGAAAAACAGTTCCTCATTAATTTCAAGACACTGACTTTACATTTATAATACAGTGTGTTAAAAATCTAACTATCAAACTATCAAACATTGATCCAACTAATTAAAAAATTGTAACTTACGAGCCTCCAATGATGAAATTGAAAGCCAGGATGACCCAAGGTAGATAATGTGCCTGGGAAAGATCAACAGAAAATATCAAGTATATCATTAAAGGGATTATTAGAATTATCTCCATGTGGAATAATAAAAGGCTTTATATTCAGGTAGTAAATATGATGCAAACAATGATGATGTGACGGCATGAAGACATGTTTTCTAATATTACTGTGAAATATGAGCCAACTTTATTAAGACTGTTTACTAGATAAAAATGTACCATTTGTGATGTAACAAATGTTGGTTATAAAATATGAGGTACCTTGAATCGTGTCCCGAACCAGAAGGACACAACCATGTCTTTGTTGAACTGAGCCCAGACGTACAACACTGACATGATCAGTGGGATCATCAGTAACTGGAAACAAATAAACAACATATGTTTCCAGCTAAAAAGCATCAACAACACAGTCGTGCATAAACTATATGTATTTTTCCTCTATGCTTTGGCAGCAGGAGCCTTAATTTACTGTTTTTAAGTGTATCACTTATTTATTCAATTTGTTCATTATGAGGCAAAAAGCACCACAATGGAATATAAATGGATAATCCATTTGCTTCATACTGACTACTGAACATGTTGAAGAAGCCAATTATAATTAAAAAGGCCTATAGTTCCTACACTTATATATAGCCCTACTTCTATTATAGCTGGACAGGAAAACCCAGAGCTAACAGAGTATACTAGTAACCATGTTGATACCAAAAAACATCAAATGACAAATGTGGTAAATGCTTTATATACTATATAGTGGCCTTAATTTCATGTTGCGATATATTTATAGGGAGAGCAGAGGATTCTTACCCGCATGTTCATCAGCAGCCCAGTTATCTACAGCTACAGAGTCAAGGACAACACCTTTGTGGCTCAACACATTACACAGCTTGGCCTCAAGACTGTAGCAGCTGGTGTCTAGAAGGTTGCCAGCTCAAATCCCCACATCAGCTGACTCTCACCCACAATCTCTGCGTTTAGAGCAAGGCCTCTGACCTTGGCAGATCAGACCTCACCTGACATCCCACACCTCACCCCCCCCCACCACCCATTCCCACATTGTGCCTGAGGTGACAAAAATACCGGATTTTGTCCAAATTTGTCTTATAATCGAGAAAGATTTCTGTGAAAATCAAGATAATCTAGTAAGACTGTCAAATCTGAACTGACAAAACGACACATTGTCGAATTGTAGGCTGGGCTGCGCTACTGGTGCTATATGTGACCTAGATTAGGTTTCTCTGCTCTGCAGGGGTAGACTGACACTGGGCCACTGGCACAGAGCCACCCTGACATGGCACAGCACTGCAGCTAGAGAGTAAAAGAGAGAGAGAGAGAGAGAGAGGGGGAGAGTGGTACGGAAAAGTAAGATGAAAGAGAAGTATAGAGGGAAAGGAAAGCAGCAGAGGCTGACAGGGATGTAACTTTAGATAATGCAGGAATGATTAACTGCAGGAAGATTACAATTTATCCTTTAAACAGAAGGTTTTAAAGGATTTGGTATTTTGTAATGCTAGTCAAAAGGATACAACAATGCAGATCCAGTTGAAGAGGAGCATGAAGATATAGTCTGCAGGTCTGCCATCAAATGCCCCTGCAAAAAAATAACCAGAAAAAATCTGAGTGACAGGAAGAAAATGTAATGTGACTGCGTGTGTTTAAACCACTGAGGCCAGTAGGCTCACCTGTCTCTAGCCGAGTGGAGTAGTGGTAGAGGAAATATAAGTTGACCAGGTACAAAAACCCTGTATTAGGGGTGATTGGGAAATACAGGGTGGCTGTCACTGGTCTCCAGAGCTGAAACAAACAGAGGAGACTTTCAGCTAATAGAAATGTAGTTAGACATGAACATGGCTGTGCTTTGTGCGCAGATCCAGAATGTGAAGGCTGCGCACATAACATATGTGAAGTCTCATATGGATTGAGAATAACAAACTCTAATTACTGAAAAAGTGACAGCGAGTCGGCTGGTATTCCTCTGCAGAGACTGTTGTCCCCACAAATGGATTCAAAGAGGTTTTTTTTAATCTTTTATTTTTTTTTAATCATGGTAACAGAACTCAGATCGATACAGCATTTAAGAGGTGATGACAGGAAAAAGCTTCTTCTGTGTCAAATTACTGTTTATCAATGGGAAAATTGTGTGCTACAATTTTGACATTCATTCTAAAGTGGAATAAATTGTAACAGTACAATAAGATTATGTGATTATTTAACTGGTTAATAAATATTAAAAAGAAAGACAATTCATCTGAAACAATGCACAAATGCCAATAAAGTAATACAAATGTTAAATATACTCTCTGGTTCAAATCTTGGGATTTGATGCTTTTCTTTTTTTTTTATATCAGTTAATATTAATTTTTTTTTTTGGAGGGGGTGTTGGACTGTTGGCCAAATAAATTGAGAGGATGTCATCTTGGGCTCTCAGACCTTATGGTGAGCATTGTTCATTATGTTTTTGACATTTTATAATCTTATAAAGGTCAGGAGGATATATATATTGCAGCCTGATAATCAAATATGCTTTTATTTCCATTCATTTCACTTAAAAGACATAATCTGAGAAATGTGCAGTAAGATCTACAACCAAGCTTACTATACAGGATGTACTGCATAGCAATGATAAAATTAATCATGATTTCAGTTTATATCTCTCAAGGCTGAGATTCAATTTCTTATTTGGTTTCCAAGTCACAAGAATATTCCTTATAAATAGAGTAAGGCTATAATAAGCTATTCTATTCTCAAGTATTTGAGTAAAAGTAGTAAGAAAATAGCATAGAAATACAAGTCAAATACAAGTACAAGACTTGTATCCAAAACCTTGCCTTTGTAAATGTAATAAAATGTGGCGCAAGTATCAAAATTACAAGTACTAATTGTGTCATAATGTTTACAAGCAGCCCTTGTGAGTTCTACGTGTTGTGTATATCATATCAATAGGTTGTTGTTATTACTGCATTACTGTGGTTGTAGAATTTTCCCTACTTAATATACCGACGGGTAGTTTTATGAAATACAAATAATCATGCAAAGTACGAGTTATTCAAACGTGCGCAGTACTTACTCCCCACCGCCGCAAATAACTCGGTTTAAGGGACTGTTTCGCCAGGAAGACACATTTTACATCCCGCCTCGTAACCTGGTCTAAGCAGTTCACCTGATCTGTGAAGGCTGGAGCGCGTTGAGCGATGCTCAGTGAAACACCGGCTGAGGAGCTCGTTTCAGAGCAGGAGATCCCCATCGGCTTAGCCCCAAACGCTGCCTCCGCCTTGTGCCGCGCATAACAACAACGTTTTTTAAAAAACGGGCTATTTTTATCCTCCCAAATAATAATTGGCGTCTTTTTTTCGGCGATGATAAATCGAGTGGAGAATTTTTTTGACAGCAACCGGAAGTCCTGGCCTCCTACGTCTCGCCCTCTGATTGGCTGTCGCACGGCTCGGGCCTGCTCAGTGAGCCCTGCTAGCCACCTGCTAACCGACCGAGCCGCTGAGTTCGCTACGAAACGCGCAGATCGACACCTCCGGGGGGAAAAACTTACGTGAAATCTGTTGTAGACCAACTCCGGGATCAACATGAGATGCCTGAAGTCAACCAGTCCCAATTTCCCGATGAAGGGAACAGCAATCGAGGCAGCAAACCAGGACCGGGTGATGAAAGGGATACTTCTGAACCAGTCCCCGATGTCTGACATCTTTCCATAGGATTTATGCCCAGTTATGACCCTGAAACAAGAGCTCCTCTCTGAAAATGAACCAGTGTCCCCCCCCTCCAAAAAGCTGTGACCCCTGGCTATGTAAATATCGCAACTGCCCCACTGCTAAGTTTACATGACGTGGCTAATCACAGGGAGCTAGCTTTACATATGTTACAGTTACCGAGGGCAGAGAAGGCACACCCGGTTCAGCTTTTCAAAATAAGACTAAAAAGGACCGTCAGCGTGTTGTAGAGACATGAGCGGTCACTAATCGGTAGAAACGGACGCCTGAAACCGCATCAGTGTGGAATAACGAGGGAAATGACCCGGAGAAACTGTAACCATCAATCTCACAGCTGGTCATAGGTTTACATAGGAGTAAATGAATACTTTGATGATGTGATACACCCAGTGTGGGTTAGTTTGGGAGGAATGTTTCCGACAGCTCCCTATGGGTAATCTGAAATGATTCAAAGAAAAGGCGACTTTCCATAAAACCGCAATTTTTAGAGACTAACATTCCATTTAGAGTTAAATGATATGTCCCCCTTACTTTTGGCTTTTTACTTCATTGTTAGGAGATATTTTTACAGATATGATAATAACCATTGTGTTGTTTATGGTATTAAATTTTTTTTACAATGGGAACTAACTTGTTGTTATTTATTTTTGATAAACTGTGGGCTTGCACATTCATATACTTCCTTTACTTATTTATATCAGGGTTTTTTTTTTTTTTTTAACACGCTTTTAAGTCGAAACAAAACGCTAGAGCCGGATGCGTCTTTATTATCTAACACCGACATCCGTCGCTTGTGCTTCGCACTATTTTATTACTTCCTGTGAAATTTGCTTAGGTCCCATCGGACCATCCGGAGTCAGCCAGCGACTGAAAGAGGCGTCAGACGCGTCGGTTCACTGGTGTATGAGCAGGCTGTGACATGGTTTAGGAACAGAAGTGTATGTGTGAACAGGAAGGGATGAATGCAAATATTAAGAAACTTAATGGTTACCCAGAAACAACAGGGGTGGAAATCATCCATAAATCCATAACTCAGAAGTTCAGATGGTTTTCAGGTTTCAGGGTTTTTGGGACGTATTGTGATAAAGAGATGTGAAGAATTATTAGACTAATACGACAGTTACAGCTTGATACATAAAGATGCAAAATAAGATAATTAGAAATTCAAGTGTCACTTGGCACTAAATCACTTATATTTCTGTTCCAGCATGACTAGGTTTTTGGTTTGTTTATTTGTTTGTATTTTTTTATTTATTTTTTTTTTACTCATTTCATAATTTCTTTACACCACTTAACAATGTTTTAATGTCCTAGAGAATATTTACATTTTTACTTTGCTTTAGTTGTGTTTCAGAGTTAATTAAAAATGCTGTCTTAAAAAAAAATTAAAGCCATGACTGTGTTATCTTTGTCTCATTAATGACTATTGCTGATTGAAGCATTGTGTTTACATTTGTGTGTTGGCATGACTGTGTTATGATTGACAGGAGACAGGTCAAAAAATATTTAGCTATTAATGTAAAGCTGCACTAAAACAGCAGGTAAGATGACAGATAATATTTTCCTTAAGAGTTGGTGGAGATAGATGCAAAGCTGAAAGGAGAATGATTATTGGACCTATGTTTAATAAGTGACCAGACACATGACCAGACAAATACTAATGTTGCTCTGTGTCGGCTAACTGTGTGAATAGACAACTGTCTGCTATCATGTTCAGCATAAAACATTTATACAGTGATACAGTGTCACTGCCATGCTTGATTCACTTTCACCAAGTAGCCAACAAATCAAATAATGCTGCTTTAAAAAATATACATACAAAATGATATTTTTAAATTCACTGAGACTTCAGTTACAAGCTAAACTCCACTGATTTTAGTCACAAAGTTCAATTTACTAGTCAAAGGTTAGTTTACTAGTACTGATCTATTCAGTTTTTCAAAAGCTTTGTCCAGCCGGGAAAATAACCCTGACAATGTTGTCCTGTCTTTCATACTTAGGCTTGGGCTTGAAGGCCTGAAAATTAAAACAAAACTCTGGGGTTTTAAGACATAGGGTTCCCTATGCAGGAAATGTGTGACGAGGATGTTACTGGTCACATTACATTACAGGGAACGTAAGATCGTGTTTCTGGAGTTTAACCTGTCCAAGGACTTAAACTCAAGATATCTCAGCCAGCTCTGTAAACAGACGTGTGTAGCTAAATTGCTGCTGACACAACATTGAAAGACTAAAAAGCAGAATTACCTATAATAATACATGATAGTTTATTAGTTGATTTTCATTTTCCTTAATAATCCAACTCTTCAAAGTATTTAAAGCTATCAAATAAATTTATAGTGTAGCAAAAAGTACTATATATCTTTCTCCAAAATATCGTGTAGTGGAATTTAAAGTTGGGCTTATAGTTGCATAAAATGGAAATACTGTTTAAAGTACATGCATAGTTTATTAAGACCCCACTTTATATACAACCATGATACAGAAAATGAACAGGGTGAAAACTAAATATACCGTAGAATATCTGACATGACAGTAATTCTAAAGAAGTTACACATAACATATATTATCTCAAAGGTTCATTTTTTTTAAAAAAGGCAAACATATGCAGATATTTAACATAAATTCTTATAAGGCAAGGCTAAAAATCTACTATACATATTTTGCTCTAACTTTTCCTCTGACAAAACCGACTGTTTTTAGGATGCTCCATTGTCCTCGTGTTCTCTGTTTTACCTGGAACCATTAGAGATTTTAGCAAGATGGAGTCAGTTGACAATATACAATCAAAGGCATAGATATTACGGGTATTCAATCAGCTGAATTAAGGTGTTTTTTTGTTTTTTTTTTACTTGTACTTAAATTTGAAAACTGTTGGACTGAAATAGTACAAAGGAAATGAAGGGTTCAGTATAGAAAATCTAATTTCTGATAAAATTAAGAAAGCTTTAGAACAGCACTTAGACCTTCCTATTTGGAAATAATATATAATGAAAAGTGCTCATATTATGAGCTTCAGTGAATTTTTGGACTACGTTCCCCATAATGCATGCGTCTGTTTACTTCCCTACGTCAACGTTGTGCGACAAAATAACTGCACTCAAAAAGAAAAAAACAAAACAAAACAGAAAAGACAGGCTGAAGAAAACTGCCAGTAATATGTCCGTCACGGCTGAACTTTGAATAACACCAAATGTTCTCAGCTATTATCGATACTCTCACGTCTTCTTCTGTCATAATTTAATGTTAAATGCAGTGAATGTTTCTCTTTCAAATTTCGCGCTGTTTGCTCCGCTTGTGCAGAGATTAGCCGACCAGCCCGTTAGCATCTGTGTGAGCCGGCACTGTGAGGTAGGGCAGTGACACTCACCCTTAAGTAAGCTGGAGATTTCTTCCGTTTTCTAAATGTATGCCCTGAGTTTATATAGACGTTTTTAAAAAAAATGGAGGTGACGGACATCGGGAACAAAGAAGAAGGGAAAGTCTGGCATCGAAAACCAGCACCAGGCAAAGGGTAGGTTGGAAGTACTAGGATCGGTCTCCTGTGTGTGTGTGTGTGTGTGGGGGGGGGGGGGGTGTATATGTGTATGTATGTGTGTGTGTGGGGGGTGCATGTGTGTGTATGGGGGTGTATGTGTGTGTGGGGGGGTATGTGTATGTGTGTGTGTGGGGGTGTGTGTGTGTGTGTGGGGGTATGTGTGTGTGTGTGGGGTGTGTGTATGTGTGTGGGGGGTGTATGTGTGTGGGGGGTGTATGTGTGTGTGGGGGTGAATGTGTGTATGTGTGTGTGGGGGGGTATGTGTATGTGTGTGTGTGTGTGTGGGGGGTGTATGTGTGTGTGTGTGTGTGTGTGTGTGGGGGGGGTCTATCTTGATTTTGTTTTAAAATGTCTCTTTAACATCTACTGAGCCTAAGATCAGGCGATCACTGCGTGGCACGTTTGTTCAGGCACACTTGTTTCACTCTTTTTGCATCCATGCAAATACCCAAACACCGACTCTATACACTTGATGGCAAACACTCGGTGTGAATAGGCTACTACGATGTAATAAGTATATAATCCAAATGGGTGCTGTTATTCATTTTGTTGCCGTTTTTGGCCAACCTTATACAATATATATATATTTTTTAATTCCACCTTAAGTATAGGCATGGTCTACTGTATTTTAGTTTGGAGGATAAAGATGTAATAAATTACATGCTGTGTTTGGTAAGGATAGATTACGTCTTTATCCTCCAACCTAGTTAGTTATTTTATATTTCAAAAATGTGGCCTCCGAGTGAGTTCGATCATGAGAGAAGCTGCTGAAGGAAAACAGCATTTCCGCCAATTTTTTTTCAGGGTAAATTGTAACCAGAGAGCAATTATTATTCACTCAAATGAGTTGAGTTCTAAGTCCATGTGTCCTTTATGTGTTTCGTTTGTCCTCCTCAGTGTGATAGTGACAGTGGTCCGCAGCGCTCAGCATGCCAAAACGGTGCGTTTTCTCCATGTAACCTTTGACACCACAGGAGATTCTTTCCTGGCTGGAGATCACCATGGCAACATCTATGTCTTTGACATCAGCCGAAACAGGTGAACGTTTAAAAATTAGTCTTTTAAGTGATTTGCAAAAGGCAACAAGGGAATTATAATGAGCAAAAATTTTATGGTTGGGTTACTGTTGTTGCTTTCGCCACATTTTCCAATAATGTAAGTGGTATTTAAAGTATAAAACCCTCCCCTGAATGTGTTTGTTTAGAGTTGAAAAAAACATGTGCATCCTTTCTTTCTTTCTTTCTGTCTATATCGGTATCATGAAGATTTAAACATAAATGGTCTTCCTCTCAATTTAGAGCAGAACATGACTTCAGAGGAATCAGCCCGTACCCTAAAACTCAGCATGCTTTCACATTTATCTGATCTTGTGTTTTTATTGCGTCTGTCTTGGTGTAGATTCCGTCTGCTGCAGAAGACAGGACAGGCCTGCACTGCTCTGGCTTTCAGCCTCCGAAGGACCACGGAGTTCCTTGTTGCCTTGGCTGACTACACCATCAAGTGTTTTGACAAGGGTATGATGGACATATCCACATAAAACACTGGTTTGTTCTTTTAATTATGACTATAAAGGATGTTCTCTGGTTCTAAGTTTTGAAGACACAAGATTCACACAACTTCATTTTGAATGAAAGTTGCTAGTTTCTTATTCTTATTAATATACTCTTAATGTTATTATAACAACAAACAGTCGGCATTATCTTTGTTTCAGCCACAAAGCAGTTGGTCAGTTTAATGCAGAGCCAAGAGGGTGTGTTGCCTTCACTTCAGACACCCACCACCACAATTAACTATAAATAAACATCTTCACCACTATTTGTCTTCTGTTTCTTTGCACAGACACAAAGCAGCTGGTCAGTTGGATGCGAGGTCACGAGGGAGCAGTTTCATCCATCTCTATCCACAGCTCAGGCCGCTATGCCATCACCACGTCCTCAGACACAGCTCAGCTCTGGGACCTGGACACGTTCCAAAGGAAGAGGAAGCTGAACATCAGACAATCTGTTGGCATACAGAGGGTAAACATGACAGATATAACAAATGGAAAAACATTTATATGTAGTCGTTTGATCACTTCATGAAGGTAATCTGAGGAAGTTTGTCAAAGTGTTTTTGTCAGAAAAGGTTTAAGGCTTTTAGTTAGTTTAAGCTGTTGATAGTGTATGCCTTGTAAATTTGTGGTATGCACTGAGTTTGTTCTTTCTTTTAATTGTTGTCATTGTCATGGTATACTGTTGTTTGTGTTGCAGGTGTTTTTTCTCCCTCTCAGTAACACCATCCTCAGCTGTTTCAGTGATGACTCCATCTTTGCTTGGGAGAGTGACACTCTATTCTGCAAATACCAGCTCCCTGTTCCTGACTCTGGACCCAAAATCTCCTACAAGGCGTTCGCTGTTACATGGTGGGTCTCTCACCATTCACTCAACCATTCAGTAGCTTGGTGATTTGGGTGGCTCTTAAGTGTATTTCTCTATGACTAAATAACACTAGACTTTATAAGCACAATACAAGTTAAAGTAAATAGGGATCAGAAGGCTTCATCAAACATTGATATCCCTGACGTGTGTTGACAGTGATGGGAAGAGACTTGTAGCAGGTGGGCGCTCGAACCTTCTACACCTGTGGTGTCTGGACAGTAAACAGCTGGTCAGAGTGATTCAGCTGCCCACACAGGTCCGAACTGTCAGACAGATGGAATTTCTGCCTGAGAGCTTTGACGGAGGAGCAAGCCAGGTACTAAGACAACATGACCAGTAAACTTTGGTTACTTTCTCATCTCCTCTGTTTTTCTGCTATGGAGTCGATTTTGTTTCAGATTTAGAAATATTTGACGTTATTTTCCTCTAACAGACATTGTTTTTGTGTCCGCGCATGAGGCTGTAGTGTGTTTCTGTACCTATCCCTATCTGTATGTGTTTAATGTGTTAACTTTTTTCCATATTTATCATGTGTGATATGCGTTTATGGCATCTTATCCTATTTAGACACTTGGTGTATTGAGCCAGGATGGTGTGATGCGTTTCATCAACATACACACCTGCAAGCTGCTTTTCCACATGGGTTCCCATGATGATGCCATTACCACAGTGGCAGTAAGCCCTAATGGCAGACATGTCGTAGCCATCATGGATAATGGAAGCATCAATATCTATAGTGTCCAGAGTCTTACACAGGAATTAAACAAGGTACAATGATCCATGAGGTGATGACAGTTTTCAAATTTGTTGCTTATAAGGTATCACTCTGTAAGTCTGTTCATATTGAGCCTGTGTTTGTCTCTTGCTCTGGCCCCCACCCAGCCTCCTCCCTCCCAGGTGGCAGTAGTCTCAGGTGGTGATGCTAATCAGGAATTGTCCAACCTAAAGGTCAAGGTCAGGTCAGAGGTTGTTCCAAGACCAGCCAAGGGATTGGGTAGGAAACAAGCAAAGATACTTAGACCCCTAGCTGTCTCTGCAGCTGATGATAAAGAGGTAGGCATGGATGATAAAATAGAGATATGCAAATTAGTGTTCAAACACATTGGTATTCTTTAGAAAATGTTGCTGTACAATTGTTTTTTTCACTGCACGTTTTGTCATTCTCTCCAATTACTTAATGTAGGACAATGTTTTATTTCATCATAAAGACTTGAACCCAGAAATAAACACAGAGCATTTACCATCCCCCTGCTTAGATGTAGTGATTGTGTTGTTCTTCGAGCAGAATGAACTACCAGCTGGTCTGAATAAGAAGAGACTAGTGGCTCTGCTGAAGGCCTTTGGGGAGTATCCTGCTAAGTACAGGTGGGTATATGATTTGTGTGTGTGTATCTTATTAGTTAAAATCTGCGGGCCATGTTTAGACTTTGGCATCCATTACGCATTTGAAAGATTTTAGAGGTTTACATGATACGTGTGTGTGTGTGTGTGTTGCAGGATGTTTGTATGGCGGTCTTTGCTGTGTCTCCCAGAGAACCATGCGGCATATTGCAGTCTGACTGATAAAGGCCTCCATTCAGCCTACCTCACTCTGCAAGATAAATACCCCATCAAAAGCTACAAGTTACAGAGAGGACTCCAGAGGTTCTCTCTCACTCTCACTCTCACACACTTTTAAACTTTAGATTGTGGAGATTTTTTCACTGTTTAGATTTTTAACAAATCATTTAGATCTCATCTTCCTCCACTCTGTAGGGTTTTGTCTGCCTTAGCGCACTGGGCAGCCATCTTTGGAGAGGTGGAGTACCTTCCCCTGGTGGCTTTCCCCTTTGTCAAGCTCTTCCAGAACAATCCAATGCTCTGCTTTGAGGTGGTGGCAACTGTCATAGGTACTTGTCATTTTTAGTAATACTTTGTATACTGAGAAAGTGGCATGGATGGAAGGTGGAAAGAGGATTCTGTTGCATATTGTAGCTTTGTTACATGAAATCTTTTAGAATTCTTGACCTACAGTTTTCATTGTTGCTCTTTGTAGTTAGACCATAGAATCTCATGTGGCAGTGCCAAATTATTGTCAGATTTATAATGCTAGCAGGAGTTTTATTGACTCAGAGGCTGTTTGGCAGTGAACTGGTGCCAGCACTGGTTTGAGTACTTCCCCAACCCGCCTCTGAACATCCTATGCATGGTGGAGAACGTACTTGCTCATCATGACAAGGAGTTGCTGCAACACCTGGTGGACTGTGGCATCACTTCACAGGTAACAGCAACACACAGCAACACACAACTGGAATAGTAGGGTGGACATCAGCAATGAGTGGTTAGGTCAGAGAGACATCCATGTGACCACGTTTCTAACCTGTTTCAGTTCACACGCCTGATTTTGCACCTTTGTGTCTGTCCCAGCTCTATGTGTGGCCCCTGCTGGAGACCTTGTTCTCAGAGGTTTTGACTCGAGATGAGTGGCTCCGACTCTTTGACAACATTTTCTCCAACCATCCATCATTCCTGATCATGGCCTGTGTGGCCTATATCATCTGCTGCCGTGAGCCTCTGCTGCTCTGCTCCCAGAAACAGGACTTTGAGGTAACTACTCTGTCCTCTCTTTTCTATTCCTCCCCTCTGAAAATAAACATAGTCCCACAGTCAGCCAGTCTAATTTTCAGTCTCTCCTCCTCCATTAAATCATTTCTCCTGTTTCCCTCCTTTTTAGTATTTTTTTCACCATCGTAACAACCTGGATGTGGGAGCCATGATTAAGGAGGCCTACCGGCTACTGAGCAGCACGCCTGAAAACATCCATCCTAGGGCTATGCTGTCTGGCTTTACACCACTGACCAATGGCCAGTACCCTGTGTTCAACCACTACCCAGAATTCATAGTGGAATATCAGAGTCGGGAGAGGGAGAAGATACGATCGCAGGAGATGGAGTATCTCCGTGAGAGGTGAGATTACAGATAAAATGTAATAGGAGAGGGAGATTATTTTTATTTGTTTACCTCAAACTCATGTTGTATTAGAAGATTGTGACTGGTAAGCAAAGATGCATTGCACAAAAGTGTGTATGTGTTTTCTAAACAGGCAGGAGTTATCAGCTCTTCGTGCAGGTTTTGTGTGTCGTCAAGCTGAAGAAGAGGCCTATTACACTCAACAGGTCAATGGTTTTTGCAGACTTTCAAAATTCACTTAAAACTGATTTTATTGTAATGTATATTGTTAGCTTGGTCATATAGTCCATCAGTATATGAAGCACAAACATGACATGAACCTAATCGTAGAACTTTGATTGATTTGAACAAAAGGAGCTGTTACAGAAGGCAGAGGAACAGCGCAGAAAAATCCTGGCACAAGAAGAGGAAAAACTAACACAGCAAAGGGCAAAGTAAAAGCACAAGATATAGAAAGTTCCATAGTTAACTTATGAGGAAAAAGAATGAAGTGCTGTATCAAAATTGGTTGTGGACACTGCTCCATCCTCTATAGATTGGCAGCCATGAAGAGAGAGCTGAAGGTGAAGGAGTTACAGCTGCTAGATGCAACGAGACAACGCTTCCTCAAACACCAACAGGACCTGAGAGCCTCACAGATACAAAGACTGGACCAGGAGATCAGTAGAAAGGTAAACACAGTGATCTCTGCACATACACAACATGTAGTTTTATCTTTTTTTTGTGCCTGTTTGAATTTAGTTATTCATTCTTTCAGATCTTTTACGATGTGAAAATTTACACATTTTGAAGATATTCTATGTAATCAGAACAGCACTGCTTGATGCATGTTTTCAGTTAATATTTAAATTTGACAACATTTTAGTATAAAGGATCCCAAACTAGCCAATGAGCCATAGCTGAAACAAGACTTATCCATTTATTCTTTTAGACCAGGCACAGAAAAGCATTTTTTTTTTCCAAGTTTGGAAGCTCTTGATAAAACCTGCTCTTTTGGATGGATCATGTTTTTTGCTGCAGGCAAAGTCTCCAATAATTGAACATCCTTACTACATGTTTATGATTACTCTAAGTAACTGGCTATTGCATTACTTTAAATTTAGTTTGGTTTATAAAGTAGACGTTTATCACATTAATACCAAAGTGAGCTAGTTTTTTGTCAGGTTGGTAACAAAGACTGTTGATATTTTTGTAAACTATGAGCAGTGTCCTACTGAAGACACATCTAATAGCTCAAATGTTCTGCCACAGATTGATCTGCGGGAGCGAGAAACGGTTGCTGCAGTCCAGGATCTAGAGGTCAGACAGATGGAGCTGGAGGCTCAGAGGAGACGACTTGAGCAGGTGAAAAGTGCCTTGTGTTCGTGCTGATGTTTGCATTTGTTTCTAGGTAATGTTTCTCATGAGCTTATAAAACTGTTTGCAATTGTAATGCCATAGGTCCTTAAAAGTTAACACTGCTTTTTTACTGGATATTTAATAAACAGAAACGTGTGACAGCAATTACTGGTCAGCCAGTAAGCTTTAGAGATTTTGTCTCACTTTGTATGAAAACTGAGCTTAGAGAAACAAATCTCTTCCCGGTGTTGTAGCCCTCAGATTAGTTTTGACCATTGCTGCAACTGTTAAGTTGATGTATGGATTATTGCACTGCCTTTTTGCTGATATTACCGTGATGTATGTACATCTTTTTTTCCCATGACCTTTTCCCACAGAACCTGCTGAAGGATCAGGAGCGCATGGGACGTGAGGTGGAAGAGGAGGTGGAGATGAGGATGAGGAAGGCAGAAAGAGAGGGGGAGAGCTACACAGAGCTGGTGCATAACACCGAGACAAACATGCAGGTTAGTGACATTTTCCAGTATGGAGCCAGTGTACTAGCTTTAATCATGTCAGTACATGATCTTGATGCACTCGTACATCCATCTGGCTTCACAAGAATCTATCAAATCATCACAGTCATCAGAACTCGGATTTTAGCACAGTTATCCATGATCTCCTCCTCTTCTATCCAGTAACTTTCTCTTTACACACAGATACTGGAGGAGTCCCTGGCGGAGGCGTTCCAGCTGGGCCTAGACTCAGACTGGCAGAGAGAGGTGGCCCAGCGCCTGCAGCAGGTCGACGCCAAGCAGGAGAGAAATCAGAAGAGACAGGCAGAGCTTCACAGGCAAACCCTGGCAGAGGAGGAGAGACTGGCTGACACCATGAGAGATGTGGCAGGAAGGAAGGTGAGAAACACAAGAATATGTTTGTCAACATGTCAGTTTTTTGATGTATTGGCTTGTCTACTACATTCAGTGATGGAAAATAGCCCTTAAGTGTAAAAAAAACATCTATATTTGTGTTACTCACTGAGAAAACTCATATGTGGTCATCTTAATGTCTGAAATAAATTATAAAATATAATTGAAGACAAATTGTGTTGTTTTTTTTGGGGGGGGGTCAACTCTTTGGTTACTGTTTTTCAATGAGATAATGAGTACTTGTTCCTTTGCAGTGGGATGAAGTGATGAACATCAAAGCCCATTTAGAGGAACAGCGACAGGCCACGTCTTCAGCAAACACAGGTGTTACCCCACACACACACAAACGGACACACACACGTGACTGGTCACGGATGTAACGTTAAGGTGTGTGCTTTGTGTCAGATGGTCAGAGACAAAGGAGGATGAGGTCACTGGGTTTGATCAGAGGACTCCCACGTGGACCCAGCACCACCACCGCTACACATGCTGGAACAAACGGTGCCGGTCCAGCAATCAAACCGAACAGCGGCACCAGTCCAGGGCAAGCAAAAACTGAAATGGTGTGTCTGAACAGCAGTTCACCCTCAGAGAGCACCTCTACCAACTGTAAGTCACTGTAGATATGATCTTTTTTTAAAGGCTATGCTAAAATGTGAACTCTTTTTAGGAAGAGGAGATAAAGACAGCCACTGTTAAGTTTCTGTCGGTTGAAAGCACTTTCTGTTTTGATTTCTTACAAAACAAATGTAGATCAGTGTCGTGGCAGTGCAGCAATATTGTGACCTAGAAACATTAATGTGTCTTCCTGGTGCAACCACAGAAGTATAATGGTCCATTGCAAAACCAAAAATAAATGTGGAAAGGTAATAATTGGTAAACATAAACAAAACCAGACCAGGATAAGTAATTTCATGGGAAAAAAAATGTGATTTTCCCTCCCCTCTTTCTGAAAAGTGCAATTAAAAAAAAAGATGTGTTGTTATTCAAAATGTACACAAAATGTCTTCTGTTATTACTTTTAGTTTCCTTGTTTCTATAATGTTCCTGTCCGTCCTTCTTTCTCTGTATTCTGTCAGTCTCCCTTGACCGAGGCCGGGCCCAGCTGGACAGCAGCGAGAGAGAACTGCTAAAGGAAATCAGAGAGCTGAGACAGAAGCTGGCAGCCAGAACCAGGGAGGGCAGCTCTGCCTCCTCACAGTCTGTCCACACACTGTCCTCTGTCTCCCAGTGACCATCTTTATAGTGTCACAAAGACATATTCTCATCTCAAGCGAGCTAGATCTACTGAAACAGTGACTCGGACTGAGAACTGTGGTACTTTTATTTAACGTTCATTTGCCAATGTTCATAGTCTTTAATCATTTTATCACTGTTCTGTCATTTACATGCACTGGTCCTCCAATTTGCATTTTTTTTTTTTTTTATAATTTGTCCAAGTTGTTGATAAAATGTTTTTTAAAATCCTGAATCAACCTTGTGTCTCGTGTTAACTTTAAAATTGTACATGCATTACTTTTCTAATTTCCTTAATTTTTGTAAGCAACAGTACAGTTGTTGTAGCAGTAGTTGATTTGTATGCAGAAATGAATGAAAATGTTTATTTATAGTGTTTATGCAGGAAATTAGTTTTTTTTTCTAATAAACGGGCCCATGCGTTAAACATTTTCTTGCATACAGAAAGCATAGGCTTTAGAATTCAGATCAGAGGAATTACTTTTTGATCAGGGGGAGCTTGTTTCATGGTGTTTATAATCTGTCTTTCTGCTTGTGTCGAGAGATAACACAAGTTGTTTTCTTGAAAGACAGAAGGCAAAAGAAAGGTTGGGTTTTACTGAGGATCAGAAATGTAATTACCGTAAAAACAAACGAGGCCCTGTGTTTCTGCTACTCGCTGCTCTGCCTGGGTGTGCCTGGAACTCTGTCTCCTCTTGGCCTTGTTAGCATCCAGGTGTTGTTTGACATGAGCTGAAAGGACAGCCATCCCCATACCTGTCACTCATGCTTCCCGATCCCTCCGCCCATTTTTATCTGTGCTCACCTGCTCCTGAGTCATCTTTGACCCGGTTGACAATCAACAACCAGAAACTCACACTTGGTGCCTCATGAGAATACTGGGATATATGTTCACTAAATTATCGATCCTTCCTGACATATGATACCATGCACTTACCGATGAATGAATGTTCTTATTTTCCGTACATAGTCATGACTTAAACTCTCAGCCCTTGCCTGTCACCTCTCATCAATCGTGAAATCATCTTGCCCTGAGCAGGGGTGTGTCTTTAATTATTTACCTCTTGTCTGTCCCAACCAGTAGTTCTTCCTTTGATGTCAAAGAACTGCAGTTAACCATCTCCTTCTAGGTCTGAGGACTGCGCGTAGCTGCAACATCAGTCTATATGTGTTAAGAAGCGGGGGGCTCTCGATTTTGAATGCAGGTTACTGCCATGGATGCAAACAGTGTGTCAGTGCTGTGGTACAGGAGGTCCAAACCTCTGGGGAAGGTTAGGCGACGGGTTCAAGACCTCCGCATCCCTTCCTTCTGTTCCTGTGATTTTACAGCCGTGAGACCCATGTTGGACCTGAGCCACAACGAGAGTGCTCGGCTTGCAGTGGACTGCCTGCTCAGCCGGGGCTCAGAGGGATACCACAAGGTGTTGGATGAAGAGGGTGAAGTGGACTTTCTGTCAGAGTTAGAAAAGAATTACATCCTGAAAAATGGAAGAGATGGCAACACAGGTTGTACATGTTTTTCCATGTTTATATAAATTTTCTTCATTTCTCTCCTGTTTTTCCAGCCTGTTGTGTTTGAAAACAAAAGACCGATTCATTAGATTTTAAAAAAAATGATTGCTTTTTTGTGCTTTACACAGCTGATCCTGGTGCATCTGATAGTGATACTCACAAAGAGTTAGGGAGCTTGTCAGCTGGCTCACAGTCTGCCACACAATTCCCTGCAGTGTCCACAGACAGCGATCCTACCGTGGAAGGTTTGGGCCAGAACAGCATTAAAGGTATTCAAAGGACAGAGGATTTTTATGGAAGCAAATGATAATAAAAGCCATTCTAATACTAGTGCTGTGGTAAAATCTTTCTGGCATTTTCTTGGTATTTGATGTGTTAAAATCCCATCAAGACTTTTGTGAATCAACCTGATGTACTTGCTCAGCAAATCAGAACTTCATCTTTGTTTTTGTTTTTTCTATGCAAACTCGGATCATGTTTTTGTCTCTTCCAGATGTGAAAACGACTGATACTGTCATGTGTGAGACCAGTGTTGGGGTTTATTTCCAGTCTGATAGCAGGGCAGCTGGCATGAAAGACCTGGTCAGAGAGTTCATCAGAAAGGCTAACACGGTGTGTTAGGAGATATCTGTGTGGGTGGGTGTGAGAGAGAGAGAGAGAGAGAAGAGCCATTTGTGTGTTTCTGTAAGTGTCATGAAAATGTTTTGCCGCCCCTGCTAAAGATTTCTCTCATAGCGAGTTAAGTGAGCAGAAGAACTGATCTTTAAAAGGCATAAAGTTAAAGATGAAACAGTGTTTTCAGGTAGCTGTTTTGTTAGTTCCTAATACAACTAAGAAATGGCAGTTAACAGTGGAGGACAAGTTGAGATCTGGAAGATGAGGAAAACAGTCAGAGACCTGCTGATAGAATTGCTTGAAATACAAATCAAAACCCCTGTTTGACAGCAAAAGACCTTCAGACTCTGGAGTGGTGGTGCGCTGTTCTACTGTACAGATACACCTGCACAACTATGACCTTCATGGAAGAGTCATCAGAGGAAAAACTTTCCTGTGTCCCCACCACAAAATTCAGCATCAGAAGTTTGTACAGGGACGTCTAAACAAGCCTGATGCATTTTGAAACAAGCCCTGTAGACCGATGGAAGTTTTTTTTTTTCCATTTGGTATTGTAAAAAATTGGAAATAAAAATGTGATCTTGATTACTCATTAGTCATCATTAACCTTATGCCTTTTGGCGATCAGGTCATCTTTTACTCTCTAGCTAGGGATCATGGTAACAGAAATATTGACCAGAGATGTCCAGACCTTTTCAGGCCACTGTGTGTGTGTACGTAAAAACATGACATGTGAGGCAATATGCAGAATGTCAGTATCAGTGCCATGTTCCTGAACGGTGAGATACACAGTGATTGATATGTATGTACAGGTGTTTGGTGTAGTGACAGACACATTTAGTGTTGTGACCAGCTGCAAATGTGTGTGTGTGTGTGTGTGTGTGTGTGTGTGTGTGTGTGTGTGTGTGTGTAGGCCCTGGCCATAGTGATGGACAGCTTCAGTGATGTAGAGCTGCTTTGTGATCTTCTGGAAGCCAGCAGGAAGAGAAATGTGTCTGTTCACCTGTTGTTGGATCATCTCAACCTGAACATGTTCGTGACCATGTGGCAGGAGCTCAAACTCAGTGGCAAAAACTTCCCTGTGAGTCTGTTTATCTTCCTCCCTACACCACCCACCTGTCTACATGCATGGCTCCCCCTCTCTCAAGCTGCTCTTCCTGTGCAAAACCTATGGTTTTAAGGGTGGATGTGATGTGATCCGCACAAAGTCATTTGTGTTATTTAGTTGTCTTCTTGCTCTTGTAACCACGCAGCCATAAACCACACCACCGGGCAACCACAGCTTCCCTGCTGCGGCAGCTCACAGCACAGACTTGCAAATGCAAGCACTAGACACACAGTGCACAAGGAAAGCAGCTGGGCCACTGCACACATCCCTGTTTTCTGCTCTTTGTCACAAGTCAATTTTATCTTTTCAGCCTGGTGTAGACGCACTGGCCTAAGAGCCTGTGCTTGGAAACCAGAGCAGTCTCCGGCTACTTTTGCAAACATCTATAGTTAATTTACTGATTGATATGCTAACAAACCAAATGATCTAACTCCCATCACAACGTCATCACTGGCCACATTGAAAGGTGATTGAAATTGAAAACTAAGATTATAAACACTGAATAAACTGCTGTCTTGTGTGTGTATAGAAACTGTCAGTACGCAGTGTCGATGGACAGACCTACTGTGCCAAGACAGGCAGGAAGCTGACAGGTCAGATTGCTGAGAGTTTTATTATCACTGACTGGGCTGAGGTACTGACTGGCTCCTTCAGGTAAACATGTGAAAACACATTAGAAAAGCGAAACATGAATGAACGTTTCTGTTCTTCTGACTGTGTGCATAATGTATTTACATGTCTAGTCTATTTCTACTTTACCTCTCTCTAATTTTGTTGCTCTTTGATTAATAATCTAGTCTGTGTGTGCATGTGTGTTCTCTCCTCAGTTTCTCCTGGCTGTCCTGGCAGGTCCATCGAAGCCTTGCTGTTCTTGTAAAGGGCAACGCTGTCACACCTTTCCATCAGGAATTCGGCAGACTCTACTCCAGTTCCAAACCGGTCCTCAGCTTTGTCACTTTTATCACACTGCCTCTTTACATCACATCACAGGCAGCCCAGAAAGATAACACTGGTATTAGTAAATCGAAAGCCAGACAGGACAAAACAGCGAGTCAGTGGGCTTTGAATGAAGATGCTCAAAAGACTCTGCAGAGTGTATCTGTTGAAAAGCCTACACATACACTGATCGGCGTCCGTGCACAGCATGATGGTAAAATACATGTGGAACCTCTGGAGAAGAGTCAAAACCAGATCCAGAGTCATTCAAAAACTACTGGTCAGACCCATGTCTCATATAATCAGTCTCAGCTTTCAAGCCTTACCATCACCAACAGAGCTGAGGAGAATGAAAAGGTTCAAGGGTCAGCCTCTCCACACACTACACACCCCACACACAGACAGCACAGGACTGTTTGTTACCAATCCACACTGAAGAATTCAAATCTTGATCACATCAGTCTTGGTGCTGAAGGACTTTTCTTTCAGCAAAGGAATAGACACAGACTGACAAACCCTTCAGGCACTGCTGCAGGTCTCAACACACAAAGAGGACAGAGGCACTACTCACTAAACAGCAAACTTAAAGTGGAGCTTCAGTCTAATAATCCTAAACTACTGTCTCCTACTACATCACAGCAAAAACAAGCAAAGACAGGCCTTCAGTTTCCTTTTACCCATTCAAGAGGACACATGTCCTGGCTCCAAACCAAAGTATCCTCTCTAGGAACCAGGAGACAAGACCAGCCCCAGAAGCATCACCAACCTCCCCATCAGTTACACCCAGCTACAGAGGTTCCAGCTTCAAAGTTGACATCAACAGCCATGGAAACACAGCTCAAGCCTCAGCTACAGACCAACTCCGAGCTTCTCTCAGTTGGTACGAGAGCCAAACTGCATCTACAGCCCCACACTCCCCAGCAGGCCAAGCCGCCTCCGAGGCTAAACTGGATGCTCCAGAGTCACACCGCAAGACCCCAGCCGGTGGCTCGAACCAGCTCCTTTGACGCTGCCTACGGAACAGGACAGACAGCAGGTGGACAGCCAGGCTGGAGGCCAGCACACAGCAACAGGAATACATCACTGGGAAGGAGCAAGAGCTTGACTGACAGACTGGCTGCAGAATTCAAAGGAGCAGGACTTAATCAAAACATAAACAATACCTGAAGGAATTATACAGACTGGAGATATGAAACCCTCACACACAGGAGATATAATTATACAGGTATACTTAACGAAGTATTCATCTATTCATGTGAAATATACAGTATCTTCTATTTTTTAGAGCTCATGAAATGAAAAGACTTGTGCTTTTTTTGTGTAGCATTTGGATGAAACTAAATGTACAGTTTAGTTAATAAGTAGTAATAAGTTAATAAGATTTTTAAAAATATTTTTGCAGAATATTCAAGGTGATTCAAGGAGATTTTTAGTATCCACTGAACACAACAAAGGTGTTTTCAGTTATTAGGTAATTATACTTCTGCTCAGGTTGAGTTCGGCCATGCTGGGAGTTATGTCTTGTCACAAAAGACATAATTGGGCAGTGAAGTGAATGGGTATGTTGGGACTTTATTATCCATGTAATACAGAGAGTGTCTGACTACTCTGAAAGGGGTTTAATATTTCAGCTGCAAAAAACAACATAAGCATAAAGCATTTTGATGTTTTGTGAGCATGTTAAGGCATAAGTTACATTTTAGGCAGACGATTTAGTTAAAAAGTTAAAAAAATATGACTTTTTGATTTTCTGTGTCAACGTCAGAAAGAATCACTGTCATAAATTATATTTCACATAGTATGAAGTGAAAGAAACATTCATGGGTCTGTGTACGTCTGGGTTGCTTTGTGTGGAAGGATTAACTACAACAACACTTTCTATGCTCTTCCATTACATGAAGAGATGAACATGAAATATTCGGTAATATTTATCAGTATGATTTATACTTTTGAATACAGTGCACTTTTTGGTATTTTTGAGATTTTCAGCATTAAAAATTCACACTTGACTTTTAGTTGTGACTTCCAGACATATGAGGACCTATTTTGATATCAGCAAGGCCCAGCTGACATAACAAGCACTTTTGTATTTGGAGTTTGATCTGGCTCTCAGTTCATTCAGTCTGTGTCTGTTGTTCTTGATGGGATAATGATGGGATCTATACAGTGATGGAACCATCTTCAACATGTTCTTCTGTCCCCTCCTCTCTGCCATCTACTCTGTAAACACTCAACATCAGAACTTTATGTCCGTCTTTGTCTGACGCTTATCTTCATCGGTCTCTAACACTCCAGTCAGTAAGATCTTGTTCCACCAGCGCTCTCTGAAGCCCTGCACACACGCACTGGCCAGACTCTCCCCATCTTGGTAGTCCTCCCTCATCTTCTCTGGTATCAGGTCCTCTGACATCACCTGGGAGACAAAGGAGAAACTTTAGTGTGTGAAAACTATCTACTGACTAACTCAGCCCCTCACCTTGAATAACCCTCAGCTGCCTGACATTCAGTTCCTGACACATATGTAGACAAAATCAGGAGTGTGTGCTGACCTCAGTGAGAGCTTGCAGTGTCGATTCTTTGGGATTTAGCCTCTGTAGCGCTTCATCTGTCGTCTTTAGGGCACTTTCACTGCGCTGCAAGACAAAGGAGGACTGCTGCTGACGAAGGATTCTCAACAGGAGTCTGAAGGAGACCAAAGAAACATGGAGACATCAAGATGCTAAGATTTACATTTAAGCACTTCATGAAGACTCAAGGCAAAACTCTAATTTGTTGACACTTTCAACTGAGTCATGAGTGAAATACCTTGTCCATGAATTGATGTTTAGACAAAACATCTGGGCCAGCTTCTCCTTACAGTCATGTTCAACTCTTACAATGTTATTTCTATTTGCTTCTACTAGAAAATAGTTGATATTTTGTGTGATGTGTGCATGTGTTAAACATTATGTAAACATAGTGGTTATAATCACATGCTGTACCTCGTCCTGATGAAACAAGTACAGGCTTTGAGTCGGATTCTGTCCTCATTGAGCTCTGCTGCCTCCTCCTGTTGCTCCTTGGTTTCTCCATCATTCTGTTCTTCTGCTGATTCACACCCCTCAGAGGAGCAGGATCCTAGTAAAGGTAAATACCCCAAAGCACATTAGAGCATGAGGACAAATCATTTTGTTTTATCTAAGTGGTTTTAGGACGACAAAGAACAAGCATTCGCATCAATTTACCATAGCAATTAAAAAAAAAAAAATTAACAGCTCACCTGCATAAGAGACTTTAAAGAAATTATATAGGTGTTAAATGAGATGGGAAATGAAGTCCAGCCTACTTGTGGTTCTGTTGGTTTCCAGCAGCTGCAGACACATCTGGCCCAGACTGAACCAGTGCCAGGGGTTGAAGGGCAGCAGGCTACACAGCTGCTGTAGAGATGACATCTTGGAACTTATGGCTCCAAAATGTTGGTAGATGCTGACCTTTAATAAAAGTTTTTATGTTGATAACATAATTAGATCATTACATTTTCAAAGAACAATGGCGAATAAACCAAAGTTTACCATGTTTGTATCAGTGTGTATTCTTCCTAATACTGACCTTAAGCAGCAAGAGGCTGGTCAGGTGGCAGGTGTTGGAGGCTTCTTTCCCCTGGAGAGAGATGATGTATAAATAACTACTTAGGTTTGGCCATTTTGAAACCCCAAGCGTTTAGACTTAATATTTTACCGTCAATATAGCTGGCTCTGACTAACTGCAACTGCTGGTGATGGGACGTTTGAAGCCGAGGCTCCAAGGTGCGTACCGCACATGAAGGGATGTTGTAAGTGGTAGTTTGGTTTGCATGTTTTCAGTGTAGTGGAGTTTCTGCTAGTGGAGTGGAGTGTTTATTATTATTATCATTGTTATCATTAAAAGTAGTAGTAATTTAAGGAGGTAGACGAGAAGAAGGATTGGGAAGAGTTAGAGCAGTAGTGCCAGTAGCATAAATAGAGCCTACAAAAAAGAGGAAAGATTCTCCTGTCTAGGAATACTCTGGACATGTCTATGCCCAATGAGGTTAGTATATGTGTTAATGGTTATTCCATAGTTGTTTTTGTATTATCAACAGTAACTACTGTATCATTCATATTGTATAATTATGTACTTTAGGTAAAGTACTTAAAGTGGAGAAAGTTCTGTTATTAAATAAAAAACAATAAAAAAAGCACTGAATCCCAACACAAATGTCAACCTGTCATTCATCTTTATTAAAAACCGTTGATAAATATGTTCAAAATGTAATGACTAAAATGGGTCAGTGACATAACAGCAAGCACATTGATAATAGACAGGGATAGCTGGGCTGTATTGTTCTTTATACTAATGGGCCTATGAATGATTTGGATGCTAATTACCAACTTTAGCAGCAGATGTCACTAGTGAACGCAGTTAAATGAAGCTTGGAGTAATGACAATTTTGGCAAAGGAATGGGCTGGAAAGCCTCACTGCTTCAGGAAGCTTCTTTTTTGCCATCACTAGCATCTCCTTCAGATGGCTGCAATACTGGGAAACAATTTAAACATGAAGAATGACAATAGGTAAATGTAGACTCTGGTATCTTTGTGTATTAAAATGGTTCCTGTTTGACTTCTGACTATTAACACTGTGGCTTCCTAGGACACATAAAATCACCAACTTTATTTAAAACAATCTGCACGTTCAACTACATTAGTTCATAAAGCTAAAGTATATTAGAAAATAAAGACTGCGTCAAGGAAGAGTAAAGATTTTTTCGCAAGTTGACTTTCTCTGTACTATCAATAAAAACACAATAACTAACATAAGGTCAACTAAAACCAAATGACTGCTCCCAAGATAAGATCAAAAAATTTGATTCATATTGTACTATACTTTGAGAAATGATGTGTGGTATTTGTCTTTTAAACATGTGATTTCTGAGGCTTACTCACCTACTGTTCACTAACCACATCAGATAAAATATGTGGAATGGTGAAATATTATGTTTGGATTTAATGGCTGCAGATTAGATAACATAGATCAGGTTCAAACTTTTTCTCCATGGTGTTACAAGGCTGCAAATCTATTCCATTAATCAAAAAATGAACAAACATTAGTACCAAAACTGAGCTACGATATACCAATGGTTTATATAATAGCACTACTTGATGACAGTAAGCAAAACATTAAACAAAAACATTATTTAAATAAATAGCATTCAGTGTAATCAATTTGATTTTTGTTTTATAGACAAAGTGATATTAAACGATTTCACAAGACAGTGGAGTATAGTCACTAGTATGTGACACTGTTCTGAATGGAAAACCTTACAAGAAAAGCTCACAAAAGAATTACCAGTAAGTCAGCCAATTCCAGCGCCCTGTCCCTCTGTCCCAGTCTGGTGTAGCATCGGGCCATTCCTTCCAGTACATCTCTTCTGATGGTCAAGTTGTTGTCAGCAATCCACTCCAGGCAGCAACTGTACGCTTCCACGGCTTTCTATACCCATCACACCATGAGAGTATAAACACAAAAAAGTTTTTTAAAAACTACAAACCTTATAGTGGACTATGGAAAGTGGTATGAATGACAGCAAGAAGAGAAGTTAGCATGTGGCAACACTTATGAGCCATTTCACACCCAGAATTATATTTGCCTTAAGCATCAAGCAGCTTCTGTTGGTCCTGTTACTGTGAAACCATGAAAAATTAACTAGTTTATTTTGATGGTCCAGTATGTGAATAATTACATAGCATGATAGCAGACTGTGTTGTTAAAATACAACAGGTTATAACTTTTAAATACTTCAACAAGTTAATCTGGTGTTAGCTCATGAAGAGGTTGAGTGTGAATGGGCCAACTGTGTCTTCAGAGAGCTTCACATGTCACCACAAAATGTCTCCGTGAGACACAGGGCTAATTATAATAAAGATTTTACACTAAAAACATGGAGGGTAATAGAAAGTAACAGAGAGTAACGGCAACTCAAATAAGTAGGGATGAGTGATTGGAGGCACAACAAAACGTGAACCACAGACAATCTGTTGAATTAAATGACTTTTGCTTGATGGAAACTATTAATGTGTACTTTGAAATGTTCAAAAACATGTTTTTTAAATAAAATTTAAAAAGAATATAGGGAGAAAGAACTCAGAGCCTCCATTCCTTTTCAGTATCTGGCCACTGACTTTAGAAGTGGTTTTCCCACAATACTGGAGGATTACAATAGTCTTTAAAAAGTACTAGAAGTTACAGATGACTAACTGAAGTGAATGGCCGTGTACTTACCTGATAGTTCCCCTGTCTCAAGGCCAAGTCACCTCTAAACTTATAAACCTTCTGCTTCTCCAAAGAGTCGTCTGTATCCAGAGCGGCACTCTCACAAAACCACTGCCGAGAGGAACAAGAAGAGTAAGTTATGAGAAAAACAAAAACAAAAACAAAAACAAAAACCACTTGACTGAGCGATCTGAGTCCGCTCCTCACTGACTGATGCTGACTCCTCCTGACTCCGCCACTAGTCTAACAAAAACCTGTCGTTGGATCCAAAAACAAACACGTTACATACTCAGCATATGCCTTTTAATTTAGAATACATTGAATTTAACGTAGTCAAACAATAACATTATTTACTCCAAAAGCAAGTAGCAGTAGATAGTAGTAGATACTTAGAAAGAGAGAAACGCTGGGAAATCGTTCAGTTTGATCTCTGGCTATATATATTTAATTGCCAGGCTATTCTTTATGTCAAATTTAACATCCACTTTATGCTGTTTGTTTGTTTGTTTGTTTTCTTACGGGGAGACTCTCACCTCTGTCTCGCAGAGTTTGGCGTTGTAAGAAGACAAAGACACACAGACTCGGTCTCTAGCCTCGGAAAAGACCGAGTCGTCAAACGTGCTTCCAAATATCTCCATCCGGACCCGGAGGACACCATTAATGTCCACACTTCAACGGGACACAACGGACCGACGGGTCAACGCACCACGTTTACCATTTGTTTACCCCCTCGTCGGTCGCCCTACATAGTCCCCAGTTTTATTCTGCTCGACAAATACAGTGTCCAATGACTATAGTTCCGGGAAGAAAGTTTCCGATCGATGATGAAAATACGCAACGCACTCAGGCGCCAGCTACGCGAACAGATAGTGAATGAATATTTATTTAACTCGATACTGAAATCTCCAAAATTATTCTATGACAGCTACGTTTGTGTCTTCACACTGCCCCTCCCCAAGGGTTACCCGTACATACACTCTACATATTTCCCATGTATTTAGAGGAAACTGAATATATAGCATATGCAGTTCAAACAAAAATACATAATGAAGGCTGCAGATAAAACTTTTTTTTTTCTATTAACAAAGGTATACAAAATAAATATGGTTACATAAAAAGTAATTAATATAAATGGCGATGCGTTTTACCATTTCTGCGTATTTGAGACACATCCCAATCATTTCTGAATTACTGTAGATCATACCAGAAGTAATCAACAAGTAAACAAATTATCAATAGCTTTTTCAAATGCCAAGGACTCATTTTCAAGTAGACTTAAAAAAAACAAAAAACAAAAAAACCTTTCTCAATGTTCCAACATAAATGTAACAGTAGAAACAAAATTCTTAGGGCATCAAAAATATTTTGCTGTTATGTAACCAATAAATCCCATCATCATGACTTAGAAATAAAGGATACACAGACACAACTTCAAACACATAAATATTTTGCATATTACAGAATGCAAGCCTGACCTAAGACACAGGGTGAAACCAGTGAAATGAATTGTTGCAGTTATTAAAACAGCAAGCACTATCTGTCTTTTTTTTTTGCTGTAATCTATGATAACACTTGAGGTGAGATTAAAACTACTCTCTGCTTCATCCCATCACTCTCAACTGGAAAGCTGTTGCACTGGCCCTGAACCCATCACCTAAGACACGTCAGAGGAGACTGCCACCACCAAAGAATCAGCAAAGAAAAACAAAAACCTGATTTCTATTGCTTTGTGCAGAGGAAATTAAACTTCTCGCTGTCACAACGAACGAACCAGCGATAGTTGTCTTTTATCTCCATTGCAACACTCTTGGTACACTCTTTTGGTTCTTCTTCGTTAGCCCAGCGGCTGTAATCTAAGCGATGATCTTCGACCCAGAACCAAAAATCCAGGGTGCAGGTATAGTGAAGGCCCAACCACACAAAGGGAGTGTCAGCCTTCGCAGCCTGCAGCTCAGCCCAGGCCTGGGTCTCTTCATCAAGGATGGAAGCCAGTACCATGTCTTGCTCCCTGCAGTGGTAGAGGGCATCTTCCCATGTCTTGTTCTCTTTGATCAGGGTAAAAGGTGAATCTAGAAATAAAATATTAGTGTTAAAATGTTCTACTCATTGAAAATAAATGAGAGCAGTTAGGAGAAACACATGACAAGAATTTTAAAACTGTGTGTAATTGTCAGAATGAGTCACCCAGGCGTCACCCACTTTAGAAGTAAAAAGAAACACTTTCTTCTGTCTGAGCTGTTACTTTTCTTAAGTTTCAGGATATAAACAAATGTCAATATAGGGATTAAGATGGTATGAAATGGGAGGATTTCTCTCAAATTCAACATCTGAGAAAAAACCGAAAGGTGAAACATGAGTCCTCGTTGCTTGTTGGTCTGCAATCAAACGTTGATCCCTGTTGCCATCACTTTTTGAAAAATAACCAGTCATCCGGTTGCACTACAACATTTTACTTACTTTTTTTGTTTTGTTTTTTTACTGTTTAAATTTGTTATTTGTCCACATTATACTGGAAAGGAATATTGTCAGTATTAACCCATTTGTGGATACTAATCACGTACAATTACTGCGTGTATGCATCGCATTTTGTAGATAAGAACATCTGGTGTACCTATTTTGCGGGCACAGATGTTCACCTCACACAGAATTAAATGTTTTTTTCCTGGTAACAGTACAGTGATGTAGCGTCCAGTGGTATTAAACTCAAAGGTATTGTTAATTTCTTTTTGGAAGTTCTTGATATTTGTACACCTGGAGGAGAGAAAAAAAAATACATACTGTTAGAGGGAGGGAAACAGAAAGGGTTGAAAAAGTAATGTTTGTGGTTCTTTGGGATGAAATCTGATTGCTTGCTTTGGAGGTGGGAGCTGAAAAAGGTAGCAAATTCCACAGGTGGCTTGGTGTCCCGTTCAATTTCTATCAACACAATGACACAAGAACAGTTCCCAACTAAATGTTACCCCATAACCCCTGTGGAAACTAGGAAAAAAAACCTAGGCTGTCAGTCTATGAGCATTTTTTTTTTTTTTTTTTGATTTTTTAAATTAAATTCAGACTTAGAACTTAATTTAGCTTCCTGCTAAATCATCATTATTCTGTTAACTGGAGCATTAGCCACGCAGACTGCTCAAAAAGAGATACAGAGTTGGTATCAGCATATCCAGCATTTTTAGGGACTGACACTGTGGCATTTATCTATAACATTCACACATTGCTTGAAATCAAGCAAGAGAGGTGTATCTATTGTTACTGGAGGTGCACCTTAGAAGTTTCTATTATGACCAGAAAATTCTCTTGTAGTGTCAATTCTAATCCCTGAGGCCAATCATCGATACATTATGAGCAGTCTATCACAAAAAATACTGGCAATGCCAAAGCCTGGAGATGTGAAGTAAAGTAATTCAAGGCAACATGAAGGTATTACTTGCTGTTGGCAGTGCAGTTTTTGTCACGAGAGTTCCCGATGTAGATCTGAGCACCTGTCATATTAGTATTTCCTTGGTTTATGTTGTAAATAGTGATGGAGAGAATTCTTCTGACACTCTGCAGGTCAACTTGCCACCAGGAGTCTTGCTCTTCCAGGGTGTGAGCACATTTAGACTTGTTGCCATCAAGAGCTCTTTCAGAAGAGAAATTTTGACCCTCTGCGCTGTAGACAGTTGACTGAGATGTTTTCCATGTTTGGTTCAAGTTATTTTCTTCGCAGATAGCTGTAGATGAAATAGATTTGTAAAAATGTAAATTCAAAATATTGGTCCTTATATATTTAGCAGAGAAATACTATTATACTTTTATGATGAGACAGGAGAGATATTTATACTAATTAGTGTAAAGGAATGCATTTTGTTCTACCTTTATTATGGTCATTTAATTGTGCACTTCCTGTGAAATGGGAAACGGCAGAGAATTATATTAGAATTTATTTATTTATTTTTAAAATTCGAGCCATGTTAAGAGTTACTGGTGGCTGTGATTGCTTGTTTATAAAACCGTAACAACACAGAATAGTCATCATCAAATTATTTTTGCTCCATTGGGGAGTATGGAGCTACTTACAGCAAAACACAACCAACTATTTTATGATTTTTCATGATTCACATTTTTTTGGGGATCTTAAATCATTTAAAAGATCACTAAAATGCACATGCGTAAAGTGGGCTACTTACTAATCAGAAAAATGAGCAGTAGACTCCACAGCATCTTTACTGTGGAGGAGAATATCAACATCAAGCTGAGTAGGAACAAGTTAAATGTTCTACACAAATGACCAAAGACCAGTAAATTGAGATTAGACATAAAACTTTCAATTTCTTTGTGAAGACTCCATAACATTAAAAATCTAGACAAACTGAAAATTTTGGTTGTACTAAACTCACTTACCTTGAAGGAACTTTTTCTCTCTCCACACTGATTTTAATATGATGCCCTCTCCAAGCCACAGCTGTATCTGTATGTACATCCTTTCACTCATTGCTGCAAACATATAGAAATAAGCTTATCCAATACAATCTTACCTGGTTGCCACTCCCAGTCCAGGTAATATTCAAGTAGTCAAACTACCTCCAGACTATTATTTGCATCCATCAATATGCAATGCTCTCCCTATTTGTGCCAACATTTGCAAGTGGCTCTGTATTATCTTGATATATTCTTCAGTGGAGGAGGTTTTGAGTATAACAAGTTATCTTATTTTCATATACAAATTTGTTCCCCATGCTTCTAAGCAAAGTACTGTTATGTGTAGCTTTTCTGCATAAGAAATTTGATTATTAGCTTGTTACATTTTAACAACTGGATCTTTGACAAATGGCAGAAAAAACAAAACACAAAAAAGTCCTAACTATGCATTTTCAGCAACTGACACTCCATCACTAATGGTGTAGTTAAAACACTATTGTGTCGGGGATTGTGTTGCAAAGACTCTCAACCATAACCTCTAACTAACAAATAGTGACTGGCTTAAAGGGTTTTAAGAGGATGTTATACAGGATTTTACACATCTGAAGTTTGTCCAGACTGCTTCATATTACATCTATCCAAAGCAAAACATTCAAGATACTGCTCACAAGTACACATCCTTTGATCAAAATTTATTGGGTTTTGTCCTCAAACAAGTATAAAATATAAATCTTTTCTAAATCAAGCTAAAAATTAAGCCAGAGCCTCAATAACAGCCGGGATTTTAAATTAACATTGCACAAATTGTTTACCTCACAGCTGGTAGCTTCAAGTTGATGACTGCAGGGGCCACAAATAATTATTTAGCTCTCTAAAGCAAGCCTGCAGAGGCAATCGGACATACATGTGTTTAGTCAAAGTATATGACAGATACTCTCAGTTTTTAACACATTTAACACATTTCAGATGTACAGGTAGAGTATAGAAATAACTTATTGTAGATGTAAATGTCACTTCCATAGACACAGCCAGTGGAACTGTTTGGTCATGAACATTGTAGACAAAAAAATCTCCTTTGCCTGCATCGCCTGCAAAAAGCCAACCTCAAGTAAGACAGTTTTAATTCCCAGAATCCCCTCTAGTCATCAAACAGATTTGCTTGGTGAGGTCTATCAGTTCATGATGAATTTCTACAGGACTGAAACAGGACACAGCTTTTTTTTCCTTTATTTTAAAAAAGCTGTGTCTAAAGGACTAAATGTCAGTTAAAGTCATCAGTTGTCTTTAAATTAACACACGCCCATTTATTACAGTAGAAGATACAGTTAGATCATTGTACTCTTCCCACGATATCTGTGTCTACGGAACCAAGTGTTACTTAATACAGGAACTGAGAGATCACTATCATCACTTGGTAAACAGGTCTGGAAATATGAGTTATATTGAAGCAGAAACAAAGAGAAAACTGTCCAGTTTACGGTTAAAAGCAAAGCATGCCCATTACAAGCAATAACTTCGGGTAAAAACTGTCAGCAGATAAAAATTAGATCAGAAAAACCAGAAGGTGAAAATTCCACTGTAAATGAATAATAATAATAAAAAAACCCATCTCCATTTATACGTATATTACAATTCCGACAAAATGTAATGTTTTGGGGGTTTTGTTTTTTTGTTTGTTTGTTTTTTTTAACCAAAAAGCTGGCTGCTATATAGTGAAAAAATCTGAATCTCTGATTGCTGTAAGAAACATTCAACCAACTACTTGTCTAAATACAGAAAACAAGCAAGGACTATAGCAGAAGTATAGCGAATGATACAGATATGACATATGAGCATAATAGGACAGCAGGTAAACTACTCTGATCACAATTTTAGCTTGTAGCTCTACTGCACAAGGTTAACTGGGATACATGATGAGTGACGGATATAAAACCACAACTCAGAGAAGAGACACGCCACCTAAACAGACCTGGTAGAAAAAAAAATTTAGAACCTGATTTACTTAATACAGGTTACAGTGTAGAAGGGACAACCTGGCTCTATTTCTACCTATATGGTTATCATTCACCTCTGATACGGGGTAATATTAACTGCCAAAATGGAAAAATGTCAAAGAAATGAAGAGCATATCATTACAGGGGTAATCCCTCCGTAAATTTAGGCTACTTGAGAGAAACAGATTAAAAAAAAGAGGCAAAGTCTGAGGCAAAGATATCTTGACTTTATATCTACAAGCTCCAAAAATGCTGGATCCTACATTTCCCATAATGCAACTGAAATGTCTTTCACTAGTGTTTCAATCTCCTTACATTCTCAAAGCCCATTTTTTGAAACCCCGAATCTCACATTTCTAATTTTGAGGTCTCAAGACAGATCCGAGATAACTGATCTTTATATCAACAGTCATTTGAGTGCTTCTGTAAGCAACCTAATGTGTTGCTCATCACATTTTTATTAATTTTTCTTTTTATATTTAATTAGATTTATAAAACAGCTGATGTGTAGAGCCTCACATTTTGACACACTATTAGCAAGCAAAAAAGTCCCAGGTGCTACCAGAAATGTAGTTTTGGCAATTCCTTTGACTAAGTGCATGTCTTTTCTATTGAGTTCTGATTCTATATATTTTTTTTACAACCAAGGTACAAAAAGCCACTCAGGTAACACTGGCTGAACTCTAAAAGACATTATATTTCAAAAACACTTCTCTGTTGTACGTATGAGTCTGTATTTTTAACAAGCAATCCACTGATTTCTGGACAGAGTTGTAATGACAAAGTTTTCATAGATAGAAACATACAAAACCATTCACAACAGACTGACTATAGTAAATAATGAGCACACTGTAAAAGACTGTGGGCTGGATACCTGGATACAGGATTAAGCCTAACCTCTGGACTGAAATAAGATCATTGTGGACAGCCATTTTGTAGTGTGTGTAGTATTTAGCACATGAAGTACAAGGATTCAAATGATTACAAATGGGCACAAAATGGCTGCCAAAGAATGACCACAATTGTGGTGATAACAAAGTTTCAAGCAATGGACTCTTAACATGTTGCTCGAAATGGAGGTTGCTAAGCTAACCATGACTTAAATAAATGTTTCTAGAGTCAATGAAAGAATTTGAAAACCAAAGTGGCAACCAACAACTACATGTTTGCAAACAACTGAAAAGTAACTGGTATTATTAAAGCTACACAAAACTGTAATCCTAGATTAGGCTTCTACTGTGCCATGTATACCAACCCAAAATACCGTATGTACAAAATGAGCAGTTGTTCATCTTGGATATTGCATGCAGTATTAGACAGAAGGCATACCTTGACATTTAGAATTTGTTCTTTTTCATGGCCAGACATTTGTCACATCATGAAAAAATGGTTTCAGCTCTCCCTAGCTATCCTAGCTATCTCACATCTAACAGCCAACCTTGGTTTCAAGATACACATTAAAACGCATTTTGTGTAGCTAAACGTGCCAACATGTAGTGTGACAAGTGCTTGGTAACAGAATACAGTAAAATTGGAACACCAAAGTATTCGTTTTAGGACTTACAACAGAAGTTTCCAACGTCAACTTCAGAGTATCTAGGCATCTTTAAGCGTCAGCGGAAAGAAAAGCTCGGTCATGCATCACACTTTAGACTAAACAAGCCTCCCTCACAAATCACCCCCAGCTATTTCTGATTTCCAAAGAATTCACAAATTCTTTCTCCATCTTTTTTCAAGAGTTGGTGAAATTCTGAAATAATACGAGCCATTTAGGCACAAAGGTTTATATGCAAAGCTTCATCAGAGTCTCTCCCCTGTTGGTGAAGAACTGTAGTCAAGACAGTTTTCAGTCTATTGTCCTGCCATCTTAATGCAGTAAAGCATGAAGAAAACAGAAAGAGGAGCGTTATTTGGTAGACTTCCCACCACAGAGGGAATGCTGTGCTGTTTCTTCAGTCATCACAACAATTCTCTCCACAAGAGCAAGTGAATTTTCCAAGAATGTCTTTTTTTTTTTTTTTTTTTTTTTTTAAATTTTCTGAATGGTTTCGGTCTTTTGAAAATGTCCCTCTAGCCCTGTTAGTCTGCCTGGTTTGTAGACATTTTAATGAGACAGAGGATTACCAGGACACTGCTAACATTTATAGAAACATGTCTTGGGAAGTGCACATCATGAAATCTAGGCATTCGTTTTACAAAAGTGGACTGGACGAGAGGGAAAAAGAGACAGACAGGAGCATGTGGGAGCAGGGAAAGAGAGATGGGAAACAGTTCCCATGGTTTAAAGCAACAGTACAAAACATAATGAAAAATATAACATATGCACATTTTCAAAAGGAAAAATTATTTAAAACTGGGCTCAAATTGTGCAATTTAGTGAACGAAACAGTGTGTGATTGTTCTACTATTTTTTGAGCCGTATAAACATCCAAATAAGAAACAACAGATATTATTAGAAAAGTGGATAAATTGGTAATATTCCTCTCCTTGAAAACACACTAAGGATAAAAAAGGCAAAATACTGGTTCAGTTCTTAGTCATACAAAACAGATTTGGTCTCTCAGAGCCATTTCATGGTATAATAAGAGATTAAGGTGCCTAATCAGGATTTAGTCCACAATGAACACAGGTGGACAAAGTGCATTTTTTTTAAATGTTTAGTTTAGGTGCTTCATGTTTTTCTCTTCAGTGCAGACTGGAGTCAAATTATTAATTGAAATACTGATAAACAGTATTTCTTAAATTACTGTTCAGGACCCAAAATGATTCACAGGCCTAGTTTGTGATGTGAGTCCAAACCTAAAGGCAAGGTGTCTGTGATTTGGTGGCAATAGCAGTCTTGCCAAGGTGATAATTTGTTGACTGATTTACTTTAAATTTACACTGGAGCTGCAGCTGGTGCTTACATTTACACAGTTTTGGAAAAACTACAACCCCAAATTCAGTCCATTCATTCAATCCATCAGAAGCCCACCACAGGCAAACTCTAAGTTAAATGCTGTCGCAAAATATTTCTGTTTGTTCTTATTTCACTTGATCCAGATGTCTGCTTCACAGCAGCCATTATTCAGTTCAGAAACTGTGCCTCTGCTTTAAATTGTAGCTCATTGCTTAGGAGACAACACATTCAACTTTGGCACAAAAGGCTCTTATTTTCTGAATCTACATAACCCCCTTTAGAAAGTTTTTAATAGCACAGGACGAATTCTATCAAAAGGTGAAAAGTTTGTTTAAAAACATTAATAGCAGTGCATATTAAACACATACTCTGGAATTTTTCCATCAGATTTATATGTGCTCAGTTAAAAATCTATAGTACTAATAATATTAATGAACAATGAGCCACTATAAAGGGAAGACTTGAGCAGACATCCTGCATTATTTAAAAGCATCATGGCATTCATTCATTCATTCTCCCATCATGTTAGGCCTTTATCCCAGAGAGATAAAATACCTGATTTTCAATGTTGTTATCAATTCAATAATATCAGCTCAAACTTGGTCTATGCATTGATCTTCACAGGTGCTACTTAAACCTGTTGATTTTACTCATGTAAAATCAACCAGTTCCACTAAGAGATGTATGCTAGTTTCATTGGGGATGTTGCTCAGAAATGGCATCTAGTTTTGATAATTTTTTTAAGCACCTTTGTAGACACAACAGCTAGGCCTTCTTTTTCTGTGTGCAGTTAGTTTGGGACCATGGGTGAAACATTCATAATACTGGAGACTGAAGTTTGAATTTAGGTCTCTGCTCACAACAGCATAACAAACTTCCTCTCGAGGAAATGCAGCATAAATGTGTAAATAAATCTCCCTTAATGGCTTCATTTAAGCAAGCAAGGAGTGCAAAAATTTAACAAGGAGCATGGTGGACATTAAAACTGTCAGTTTCTCCTAAAATCTCTCATCTACAACAGTCAGTATTCATCGGTTCTTTTGAAAGAAGGATGTATGGACATGCCTTGATATGGCATTTTTTGGGCAACTATTTCATCTCAGCAGTTTTCATCTGCAGCTCAGCAGAAAGCTTCAGCTTTCTACGCTTTATCAAAGTTTGCTGTGTCACTGAAGGGTAGAGTAAGGTTTGCTAAAAACTCCTTGTTTAACATGATTATTGTCTAAGCTGCGTAACATTACTTACAGTTAATAAGATAAGTGTTGAGAGAAAGAGCTAAAGTTTATAGTCCCTCTGTTAGTCTCATTGTAGACATAATTCAGAAAAAGTTTGAAAAACAGTTAATTAATGTTGAAAATGTGTACACAAGCAAATCAGTGGCAAAAAGACTTGGTTCAGCTAACTGTCCTCCTGCATTGAGCATCCCAGTATTATTCTTGTAACATTGTGTAATGTTTCACCATGCTTTCCACAATGATTAGTCTTCAGAAACTGACAAGGATTTCCTGACACTACGAGATGGTTCCCAAACCTCACTGTCATCTGTATCATCTGCGTCATCCTCGTCTTCTTCATCATCATCTTCGTCTCCCACCCCAGCAGCAGCCTGGTCCTCCGTTGCCATCGATGCCTCTCCCCGCGTCTCCTCTCCCTCCCCCTCTCCTCCTTCATCTCTTTCCACCCTCCCTGCAACCGGCTCCTGGAAGGGATCTGCCCCCATGTCTGTGCGTCGCTGGACTTCAGCGAACCACTCCCTCACCTTTGCGGGGCAAGAGAAACATATTGACTGTACAATGATGGCAGGGCTGACGCTGTTATTGAGGAAACCGAGGCCATGTCATCTGTGATGTTTCTGGGGTTTTGGCAATTTTCAGCAACATGAAGACAAATTAACATTCTACTATTACAAAAGAGCAATTCAGATGTTTTGTTTTTTGATCAAATATAATAAAATCTGATTGAATGAATCTATCTAAATATTTCATAATGGATGGGTTGTTGGAGTTCTGCTGAGGGAATTTTGACTCAATACCTCAGCATTTCTAAAATCCTGGCTAAGGGTCCTGTATCATGGACAATCAATTTAAGAAGTCAAATATAATTTCTAGGGCTGCTATATTTCAGCACATAGCATAACTGCATGTGCAGGCGGTTAAGAGCTCCTTCCGTTGACTTGCCTTGATGCTAAAAATAATGATGACCACATTTAAAAGTGACATGGCATATTCAAGTTCCTGTGAACAATACTATACAATAAAAAAATATTCAGTTTTAAGCTCTTTGTCCTTCAAGATTCATGGTACTGGGTGGAGATCACTTTAAGAGAGTAAAGACTTATTGATTTAGCTGCTGCACCAGGTACTGTATGTGCAGTTTGTTTAGTTTTATTCTCTTATTTTCTGATTTAAACATCATCTCTCTTTTTGCATGATAGTATCACTGAACAAAGAGGTCATAACAAAAGAATTAAATTAAAATGCTTTTTGTAAACAGCTCGAAAGTTTATGATTCTCCATAAGATAGCGTTATGAGGCTTTTGGAAGTAACATGAAACATAGTTTACTTCTCTCACATCCTACTAAAGCATATTTTCATTACCTGTTCATAGCTCATGTTGGTCTTGGTGACAAGCTCATCCAGGTCTTGCTCATTGAGGAAGCGGTGCTTCAAGTAGTACTCCTTCAGGATCTCTCTCGCACTCTTGAATTTCTTTGCTGGGGGAGATCTGTCGATATCTGCACTGGAGGAGGCAGACCTTTTCGGCTGCTTCCTGGTTCGGGATCGACCCCAACCACGATTTCGGCCACGTCTTTTTCTACCACTGCTGCTGCTGCTTCCCATTTTATTGCCTCCTCCGATGTTCGCTCCATCGACGTTGCCACTTTGGTACTGAAAGAACCATTTCAGGTTTCCATTCTTCCAAGAGTACCGAGAGTCTCCGAACCAGCTCACAATGTAGGACCGAGGAAGGCCACTCTCTTCTGCCAGCTGGTCATACTCCTCTGGTGTGGGCCACTGGGTCCGCACAAAGGCACTTTTCAGAATATGGAGCTGCTCTGGAGACTTTTTACTTTTATCTTTTATGTCTTTCTTGCTGCTGGTGGTGGTGGGCAACTGCTTACAGCGACCTCCAGGAGGAGTTTGACTACCTTTACGAGACGAGGAGGCAGAAGGAGAAGAAGACGTTGCTCCTGCTGTTCCTCCTCTCTCTCCTGCTTTTGCTCCATCGGTCTCCATCTTCGCTCCCTCTGTAGAATCTGGGGAGCAGGTACTGACAGATGGCATTTTTCGTCTCTCAGTGAACCAGGCGTCAATCTCCCTCCTCGTCAGTTTTGTCTCTGTTCTCAGGCGGCTCAGTTCTTCATCTGATGGGTTGCTGCTCTTCTCAAAACTCTCTTCCAGCACCACCAGCTGCTCCGGTGTCTTCTCCTTGAACTTCTGAAGGGTAAAGTCTGGGAATGGATTCCATGTTTTTGGCCGTGTCTCCCTTTCCTTTACAGGAGGTGTGCAGGGAGGATGGGGAGATGTGGGGGTCTCATCACTTGAGTCAATAACAATGGTGGTGCTAGTACTGCTACTACAGCTGCCACCTCCTCGACCCCCTCCATCATGGAAAACAATGACATGGCTGTTCTTGGAGTTGCGCTGGTTGTACCGCGTGTCACTGAACCATTTCTTGATCTCTCCCTTTGTTAGGTTGGTGAGCTTCATCAGCCGCACAATTTCAGCATCAGTAACAAAGTGGTTTTTCAGGTAGCTGGCTTTCAGCTCTGCCAGTTGCTCTTTGGACTTTTTAGGCCTCATACTGAATGTGTCAGCGCTGAGGGCCGAGTTCTCCTTAGAGAGAGAAGGAAAAAGTTATACATTAAACAAGTGTTATCTGCTTATTGACAGCAATGAGAACACAAGAGCAAGCAAGTAATTGTCTGAAAGTCAGCTTTAAGTGTTGTGTCCACCTGTGGAGAAAGAGAGGGAGGTTGGACAGTGGTAGCCCGTTTCAGCTCACTGTTTGTTGGGGTGGGCTGGCAGGAAACTCTGCTGGAGCTCTGGGACTGGCTGGGCAGCCCTGCCACTGTCAGGGTGATGGGACTGGTCGCTGGAAGGTTCCCCCCTGGGCCGACCTACACAGAGTCAGAAAATGAAACAGAATGTGAGGATAGTCAGACTGACATGGAATTGTTATTTACAGTGATTATTACTACTTATTATTTTTAACACTTCACTGTACAGAAAGGACACTAAAACTGGCTCAGGTCATCAGACCGATGCTTTTTTTGTAAGATTGCACTTCCTCTTTACTCTAATTTTACGTCTATCGGAGACCAAAATCCCCATAAATCAGAACAGCCAGCAAAGTGAAAATGTTGATCTCCGCATAGCAAATGGAATGTAACATTTCACCCATTCACTCTGCATTTATTTGATACAAAACCTTGGATCACAGGATAAGATACATCCTCAGCGTAATGTGTGGTGTCATGACGACAGTTTGTGTGTGTGTGTGTGTGTGTGTGTGTGTGTGTGTGTGTGTGTGTGTATGTGCGTTGTTATTTTCTCAAACTCCTTGAATGTTGCTCCCAAGCAGCACCCACTATTTATGACATGGTCTGTGAGACTGCTATCATTACAATAATATGGTCAGCATCAGCAAAAATTCAAAAGGGAAAATTTCTTCAGCTCACAGTAAATATCAGCATATAGGAAATAACTTGAGACATTACAGGACTTTTTTTGGTATTGACATAACGATATACAGTATACAACTTCTATCACTCAAACCTATTGGATGATCATTGACAGTAAATTAGAGATATACCACAAAAAACTAGACCTACTATATCTGCTAACAGTTAGCATTTCAAGACAAAAGACATAAAATCATGAAGTTTTGAAATTGCTGTAATCAATCTATGAACACATATACATGCCATGTTCAAATTGAAACTGATAATCATAAAAACTCATTAAATACAATCAAACTCAATCTGTTCCAAATCAAATCAAGCTTACCAATCTAGCCAGGTCTACTTTAGTCAGGTCAAGTCAAATGAGACCGGCTAAAACAAAGCTAAAGTAAACCAAAGCACACAACAAACGTGTGTCAAAGTCAAACCAGTTCTACAGTGACTTGGTTCAAGGCAATGCAGGTCAAAGCTGAATCTTGTTAAATATGGCGTGTTTTCTTTCCTTACCTACCTGTGTGAACACCAGGCCAGGCTGGCCCACTATCTGGCAGGTCTGGAGAATGGACTGCAGGCCGTTGGCAGCAGCTGAGAGCTGGTGCGCAGGTATGACAGTGATGGTCTGAGGCACTGTGTGTACCGTGCCATTAAACTGTTTCCTCCTGGCCTCCTCCACCTCCTCAGGAGTCCAACTGACACCGTGCTTAAGCCGCTGAGCCGAGAACCACACCTGGGTGGAGATCAAATACATTTGATCACCATTTACAGAATAAGAATAAAGGTTAGATTTACTGAATTCAGACTTGAATTCTAAATTGAAATTGAGATGGCTTTTTATTTAATAAAGTATATGGAGCAAGAAGCTTCTACTTATAGCTTTTTGAGATATCTTTATGACAAAGAGACAGACAGGATTGAAAACACAACATCCTTTTTCAGAGGATGTTATCTAACCAACACTTTAATCTACCTTGATCTGCTCCTCTGTGAACTGTGTCTGTGCTGCCAGGCTGCTGATCTCAGCCATCGAGGGGTAAGGAAACTTCTTGTATGTGCTGCCCAGCAGAGGGTTGGTGTCCATGGCTGCACTGTAGGAGGGGATGCTGCTGAGAGGAATCAGTAGCTGAGGCTGAGCCGCTGCTGCACTCTGCTGGGCCTGGAAAGCTGACAGCACCTGGAATAAAGGAAGAGAAAGGAGGAGATGACCACCCATTATCCAAAGCCTACTGTCAGGTTTGAGGAGTGCAGACTGCTGTGAAGTCCGAAAACATGTATTCAATTGTGACAGAGGAGCATTTTTACAACCCTGCAGCTGAAATGAGTTTGTTAAACCCTTGTGTAATCAAAACTCTTTACCTGTGCCAGGCCAGCAGGCAGAACTGTTGGGTTTAAAATGGATGATTTCCTCTGTTGCTCTGAGGGTGGGCTGATAAGCAAGCCACCTCCTCCGAGCTTCATGGAGTCATGCAGCAGCATCTCCACAGGTGTCATCGGCCCCAGAGGAGCTTCGATGGGCTCCTGCTCCCCTCCGATCTCTCCCTCACCAACTACTCCAAAACCATCCTGTGCCTCATCTGCTGATTTCAGGGACACAGCGATTCTCTTGGGTTCAGATTTGGTCTTCATCCTCATGATAGGTGTCTTACTGAGAGAGATAGCAGCAACCAACGCAGGGTCTGCTCCTCCCTCCTCTGGTGTCTCACACTGTTGCTCCTGGGTCGGCTGCTCGCTGCTCAGATCCTCAGGAGGGTTTATAGCACTGCGCTTCAGTGAAGGTTCAAATGCTTCATTGTCTTCTAAAGTAGAGACACTTGGATCATCTATGATAATGATAATAATAATAATGATAATAATAATAATAATAATAATAATAATAATAATAATAATAATAATAATAAATGCATTCATTCAGTGATTATGACAAATAATTACAGATTTGCAGTACTCATGCTTATAAAGTGCTGTTTTCATCCACAAATGGGGGAACAGGTTAAAAAAAATCTTGCAGTACCTGTATCTGGTGGTGTGGGGACAACCACTACAGCCTGACCTAGCTCCTCTGCAGTTGGCATCTCCTCCGCTCCCTCCCTCACCTTTACTTCCTCCTCCTCTGCCTCTTCCTCCTTTGTCCTTTCTGTTTTCTCCTCTTCTTCCCGTTCCACCACATCAGAGGGCAGTACCATGCAAGGTGTAGTTGATTTCCGGCGGCTCGACATTGTCAAACCAAACTCGGTACTTCTACTCGGGGTAAAGAAGATCTGTGCCTAAGTGTTGAGGCTCACATGTCTTAGGTAGTTGTGTTCACATGCTAGAGTCAATTATTTATTTCTGAGGGAGGAAACAAAAACAGATATGCACATGTCAAACACTTATTTTCTAATGAAAATAGTAAAAAAAATATATATATATAAAAAAAAAAAATATATATATATATATATATATATATATATATATATATATATATTTTTTTTTTTTTTTTTTTTTTTTTTTTTGTAGATAAAATTGCCTTTGCCTGATAGTGGCATGAAAAAGTTTTGGGGTCTCTTGTCTCTGTCACTGCAAATAGTTGTGAATATAAGAAAAAAAACAATCCCCAAAAGAGATAAAGTTAAGGATGAAACATTCTTTTCAAAATTTTAAGCTAAGATTGGGATATGTTTTTCGTTTTTTACAATTTTAAAGTAAAAAACAGAAGCACCATACAAGAGTTGGGCCCCCAAAGAGAAGTCTCAGAAATTTTTTTATCAAGGTCTCACACACCTTTGTCTTATGAAGGCTATGGCTTATTCACAATCATCATTAGGAAAAGCCAAGTGATCCAAATTTGAGGACTCTAGAAATATTCTAACTCCTCAGATCTTGTCACCAGCCATAGGCTCCTCTAAGCAGCTACCTAGTACCCTGAAAATTAAAATAACTGAAGCTCTCTATGCAGGAGAAGGCTACAAGAAGATAGCAAGGTGTTTTGAGGTAGCTGTTTCATTAATTCATAATACAAATAAGAAATGGCAGTTAACAGAACAGTGGAGGTCAAGTTGAAATCCTGAAGGTCAAGAAAACTTTGAGACAAATTAAAACCCCTGTTTGACAGCAAAAGACCTTCAGACTCTGGAGTGGTGGTGCACTGTTCTACTGTACAGATACACCTGCACAACCATGACCTTCATGGAAGAGTCATCAAAGGAAAAACTTTCCTGTGTCCTCACCACAAAATTCAGCATCAGAAGTTTGTAAAGGTACGTCTAAACAAGCCTGATGCATTTGGAAAAAAAGCCCTGTGAACTGATGGAAGTCAAATATAATTTTTTAGCTGCAATGAGCAAAAGCATGTTTGGAGAAAAAAAGAGTGCACAAATTCAAGAAAAGAACAACTTGCCAACTGTTAATCACTAGGGTGGATCAATCATGATTTGGGCTTGCATTGCAGACAGTGGCACAGGCAACATTTGTCGGGTAGAGGGAAGAATGGATTCAATTAAATAGCAGCAAATTCTGGGACAAAACTTCTGTAAAAAAAAAAAAGAAAAAAAAAGCTAAGGATGAAAAGAGGATGTCTTGTACAACAGGATAATGATCCCAAACACCTCAAAATCCACAAGGGTCTACCTCAAGACGTGCAATGTGAAGGTTTTGCTCAAGGTCCCCAAATTAAATATCAGTGAAAATCTGTACATAGACCACAAAAGAGCAGTGCAGTGCATGCAGGAAGGTCCAAGACTCTTACAGAACTATAGAAGCCTTTTACAAGGAAGATTGAGCAAAAATGCCCCAAACAAAAAAAAACTCTTAGCTGCTACGAAAAGTGTTTACAAGCTGGGGTAATTAGCAAAGGGGGGGTTACTAGGTACTGACCATGCAGGGTGCTTAAACTTTTGTTTTGGGCCTGTGTCCTTTTTTCATTTTGAAATTGTTCAAATTGGAAACAAAAAAGTGATCTTGCTTACTCATTAGTCATCATTAACATTATGCCTTTTGGAAATTAGGTCATCTTTTACTCTCTAGCTTACTAGATATTCCTAGTAACAGAAATTTTAGACCAGAGTTTGTCCAAACTTTTTCATGCCTTTGTATGCAGTTATTCTCAGAATTTAATAACTTTTACACATTCAAAATATACAGAGAATGAGCCTAAAACCCAACAAATTGTTACTTGTATCTACTATAAAGCATGATTGGTAGTTATGTAGCCAACACGCACATTGTAATGTGAACATTGAGACAAGATGGCATGCGGTGCACAGCAGGAGAAAATATAATGGTGCAGTCAAAAAAGCATCAACAAAATCTATGATAAATAAAGTTTACATTGTGCTGAGTACATTGGTAAATGTGCAGTATAGTTGAGATTGGGATCAAGATAATACCTATATCTTTTTTTTTCTAATATCAATATGGACAGCAAGATATAGCAAATAAATGCAAAATTATATCTTTGTCATTTTATCAAAATTGATGCAATTGGATTATGGACTGTTGGCAAGCACGATAGGTTTTTATATGTCACCTTGGCTTCTATAAGAACGCTTATTAGGTGGATCCCTGAAACTAAGACGTTTTTTTTTTTAAACCATAAGACAATATGATTTCACCAAAAGACTGCAATAAATAAAATTCTTGAATTATCTAGCCAGGTACAGCAGGCTGCTAGAAAACCAGGCAAAGGAGGCAAGAGCCCCCAGGCCCCACACACTCAGGAGGGCACCAGGTTCACTGTGTGTTAACTGGTTTGTGATCATTTGTATCGGGGGATTGTGTAATACTAACGTACAATATCCACTGACAGAATAATGACCAAGATATTCATGCCTTGTGTGGGTGATATGTCCCTTGTCAAAAATCACCATTTAAACCTCTCGTTAACCTTCATTATCTCAGTTGATACTATTCTAGAAAAGGAGTATTGTAAACAGTGAAGTAGCGGGTTATTGAAGCAATCTCAGTGGGGACTGCACCGTTACAAAACAAAAATAACCAAAGCTAAGAAAGGATAACAATCTAAATTACAACAGGATAATAATCGTACATTACAAAATGGCACACCTTGCCTGGTGGTAACAAATATTCGATTTGAGTTTGTATTTATGTCTTTGTGTCAACGCTTTATCACCCGGTTGAACTTGATGGCTACTGCCTCAATGACTACTGGGTCATCCACTATGACACAGGTGCTAAAACAAAGGTGCAGACGTTCACTTCTAGAGACACCGATGTTAAAAGTCTGTGTAGTAGACCACGGTGTTAGCGACAGTGATAATAAACTGCGTGTAGTATGCTATGCTGCACTGCCACAACAAGACCCTTCGCCGTGCCAGATAAAAGCGCAATAATTTGGAGGTGTGCGCTAGCTAATTCGTTATTATTTCAAAAATGTTAAAGCGATAAATTGACACACCGGGACGTTAAAACTTAGCCCACGAGCATCTAAGGCGAATACGAGCTGGGCCAACTAGCCAGCGTTAGCCCGGGCCAGTCATTATTATTGATTATGTCTGGCGGTAAACTTACTGGAACTACTGAAATGTGCACTGTGTTGCTACCAAGCCGTCGAGACGAGGCGAGGGATAATTTCCTGGGTCTCGGCAGAAGCAGCCCTCGGCTCCCGTTCGGCGGATCCCTGACGGCGTCTTCTCCGTCCCCCGGGCCAACCATTCAGCCCCAGCCTGGGCCGGTACCACCGTGCGGTTTAACGTTATTTGGGGGTTGCGGGTCTCCCGAAAAAAGCCCGGCGGAGGGAGGGAGGCAGACAGACGGGCGGACGGACCGGTCTAGCGGCTACGGCTCCCGTCTGCAGATGCTGGAAACGCCGGACATCTCTCCCCTCGTCGGAGCAGGTTATTTCACAACCGGGGCGCGTCTTTGCCGGGGTTGTGCGGTCGGACGCGCGGCGGGGACATTGGCGAGGTGATGGTTGGTGCTGTTTTGCTTTGCTGACCCAATTCTCTCATATTTTTTTTTAACGGCAGATTTTTTTTATTTTTTTAAACAATTTCCACATTATTCTTAGATACGCGTCTCGGTGTAAACGCCTCATCGTTTAATACCTGTAGGAAAATGACATGTCACGGTTGCTAGCCGAGACTGTGGCAGATAGTGGTTTCACAGGAAAGTCTGTTCGTATCATCCTGCCACTGCTGGTTAACACGTTTGCCGCAGGGGGAACAAAGACCGTAAGTTAAGACTGTGAAGTGTCTAAATACAGAAAGTGAAGGTCGGATGGGAGGAAATGAATGGCGAGAAGAAAAGGGGGGGTGTTGAACAACGAAGTAAAACAGTGACATGCAACTTTTGCTCAGACTTCCCAGACCCGGGATCCTATAATTTCCATAACTACAGTGGCACCGAGTCGGTCGCACACTTCCGCAAACAACGCTACACATGAGGATTCAGCATTTTCTTTTCACCAGATCCGGATTATTGACTGGATACGCGTCAGATTGTACAAACCCGTGGATGATACCACAAATAATTCTGATTCATACATTATTTCCTGTAAAAAAAATGACCAATCTCAAATTCTATGTCTCCTGATGTTAAGGAAAGTGATAAGACCAGATTCCTGGGTCCACCCCTTTAACCGTGCTTTCTTCAATGGCCCCATCATTCCCCTTCTCTCAAGCAAGTTTGGTACAATTCAAGTCAACAGTTTTTTTGCGTAATCTGTTGACACATTAATAAACAGACAGGCGAAAGTAAAAAAAAAAAAAGAAAAAATAAACCTTCCAGCTTCCAAACCACAGCAAAGCCCAACAACCGGCATTCATTACTGTCTGTGGGTTTAACTGTGTGGAAGAGCTCAGTGAACGATGAATGCCACTGTGTCCCAGATCTCATCCGACCGTCACAAGGACAAGCATCACGACACGTTGATGATGGCGTTATTTATTTCTCCGACTGCCTCCCCCCTTCCTCACCCTCCTCACCCTCCTCATCCTCCTCACCCCCCCTCAGCCTCCCACCGAAAAACATGCGCACACTGCCGCGTGAACTTCTGGGAAATTTTGGTCCGAGTCCGGCTCCAGCAGCGGAGGAGGCGTGAATAGCCTGCGGTTGTACAGCCAAAGCGTCCAAGACCACCAGTGAAACCACTAAAATATAGAAGTAAATATATTAAAGTGCCACGATTGATGAACTGATGAAATTATGTCCGTATAACTAGGCCTTAAATATCTTTCGAATGGCTGACATGCCATCAAAGCTGTTTATATTATTTGTTAAAATTTTGTTTCCTGTTTTTCTGTTGGTCAAACCATTGAAGAACCCTCGTGTTATACAACGTTCCCCTGTATTCATGATTCTTGTAAAAGTTTATGCTGTTTGGTTTGTGTAGTTTATCAAATAAAAGTGTCACAGGTTCCGCCCTTGGTGATGCGATTGGTCTTTTTTTTCCATTCCGTCGTTTTCTGCTTTGGTTAGGACATGTGAGGGTGATTAGGTTGGATCTACCAGGGTCAAAGCCTTTTCCTTTAAACATTCATATGAGTAAATATCTGTAGTAGTTTATTCCTACTGATAATAATAGTATACCACTAATCTGATGCCACTTTAAATGAATAAAGCTAATTATTGTCGAAAAGCTCTCATAATGGTACTTTTGAATTAAGGTTTTTCATTGTTATGCCACTTTGCCTTAAATTCTGCTGTAGGAAACATTTGGTATATAAGTTTTTATATAAATAAATATAATTAATATAATATGAATACATATATAAATAAATACACACACCCCCCTTTGGGCATGACTAAGATACTATCTTTATGAAAAAATTCTTAGAGCTATTCTTTCAACAAGAATATTGACATATTGACATTGTCATATTCTGATGGTTTGGCTTTGGTCACTTAAGATTTCCCAAACTAGGACTAGCAACTAAGCTTGTGGTGTGTATTTTTCAATTTTATTGTGTAAGATTTGGTTATCCTTGATTTTTTCTTTTGGTCCCAAATTAATGTTAATTTGTACAAGGTGTTCACGGAGTTCAGAACTTATTTGGCATGTAAAATTGGTGAAGTGACTTTTTAATGACAGCTGTTAAGTCAGGAGTACTTTTTTTTTTTGCACTTTCAATTTTTGTATATTCATTTTCTGCTAGTTTTTTTTTTTTTTTTAATGAAGCGCAACATGTCCTGAAAAAAGTAAAAGAAAATAAATGTGATCTTTTTTAAATTAAATGTCCAAGTGAATCTGGGTTTGATAAAAGTTATGGCAAAGGTCACATTATCAGCTATGACATGATTCTTCATGAGCCGCATTAACATTAACTAAATAAAAAGGTGCAAAACATTTAGAGGAAAACCATTTAATTAAATATAAAAAAAGAGGTTACAAAGTTTTAGCTAAAGCACAAATAAAGGTGCCTGTATTCCTATGAAAATAGAGCCAATATTTGTATATTTACACAGCTGAGAGAATGATAAGCATAGTTATTAAAATGGTCACATTGTTCTTTTAAAAAGGTCAACAAAAGTCTTCAATCTCCTGTTCCAGCTCCTAATCAAAAAACACCAGAAACACATAATAGATTAGGAACATTAAAGTAAAGCAAACATAGCTACTGTATGTTAAAAACATGAAATATACATTTAATTAGTACCGAATACCAATGCTTAATTTCCATTCTGAGGCTATGTGTACTTATCATTGTCCTGCACTTCTGTTGAACAATATTGCCACAATAAAATATGGCAAAACTGAATACCTTCCAAGACCGTACATTTCCAGGACCCTACTATTGTCACAGACATGGCTTCCTGAGAGCCATTTTTAAGGTTACAAGTTTACACCTGTGCTTTTCCTGCTGTGACAAGTCAGAATATCTACAATGAAAAAAATACTACATCTGCTCATCAGTAGAGTCAAGTACTAACCTGTATTAGTGCTGTTTTGTTGAAATCTCGTCTGTGTCTATAAATGCTCTGGCAAAGCAGTGCATAGAGTTTCTCCAGCTTGTACACCTCGTAGCCATCAGTCTTAGTCACTACTCTCTCCAACAGCTCCTGAGAAAAATTAGTTAGAAAGAGGAATGAAATTCAGAAGACATTCTAGCTGGCAAACTTAATTTGCAAGGAGAAAAAAAAACAAAAACACAAAAAACATATAAACAAACAAACAACCAATAGTATAAAGAGAGAATTGATCAAAAAAGAGCCTTGACTTAAGTCATCAGTATTTTAGGGCTTCTAGGAGAGAAGATGAAGAAAAACCAAATGGACAGGTCACTATGACAACATTGTGAACACTAAGCCCGCATGTGCAGAAGACCAGTTTCCCACACCTTTAATTTGTCTCTGTCCACCACCAGAGGAGGAATTTCCTGGTCCAGGATCTGCAGAGCTTTGTCCACATCGATCATCTGCTGCTGCAGCACAGCGTTCTTTAGAGCCCGAGTCATTCGCCTCACACTCCTCTCTGAGACACAAAAAATATGAACATAAAGTATTTAGACCATTATAATAGATGACAGTCTGCTCACACATTGATGCTAAGGCCCAAAAGCATTAAGAAACATTGCCATTGCACCTTTCGATCTCTAGAAACACTATACTGGTGGTTTTATTTAGCAAGGGACTTAGTGGATTGTAGGTCAGAATTTCTCTTTTCTGTGCACTTTAAGTTCAAGAGCCAAACTCTAACTCTGAGATGTACTAATATCCAACCTGTGTTTGTGTAGTCCTCTCCTCGGATAGCTGCAGATGCATCTGCGGTTAAGGTTTCAGGTGCTTCCACCTCCATTGGCTCAGCTTGGCCATTCAGCTCTGCCTCCTCTATTGTGCCTGACTTGATGGTCTTGTCATCTGCTTGTCCTACGGTTTGACATTTGTCAGTCTCAGTTTCTGTCAGTTTTTGGTCGTTAGTTTCACCACTCACCGCTGTGCTAGACTCTCCCTGGGTATCTACCCATATCTCAGTGTGACTGTTCTTGTTAGTGTTTGCCAAAATGGCTCCCTCTGTCATCGCTTTGTTGTTTTCTTCTGACTGTCCTGGTTCATCTCTTACAGCTTTGTCCAACTTTTCATTTTCATTCTGTGTGTGGTTGTCATTTTCTGTTTTTTCACTTTCACACAGAATAGCCTTGTCTTCAGGAGTTTGACTTTTCTCATCTATTCCCTTCTTCTGGCTGTCCTGTTCCCTTGCAGTGGATCCTGACCAACCCTCCTGAGCTTCTGCTGGCCCTGCTTTTATGTCAGCCACCATCTGATCCTCCTCTCCTCCAGTCACCTCATCACACTCTGCTTCTGCTTCTGCTTCTGCATCCTTCTCAACCTCCTCCTCATCATCTCCATCTTCCTCATCCTCATCAGATCCTAACTGTGCATCATCTTTGGACACATGAGGAGAGGAGGAAGACTTCTTCTTTGCATACAAGCCAGTGGACCAGCGACTCTTTCGTCTTTTCTTCCTTTGGGCTGGAAGAACAAAAGAAGATAAAGATTTATTTGTTATAATTCTTTAATTAAAAAAATTATTTTCGGTTATGTAAAGCAGTTTCTACCTGTGTTTTTAGGGGTTGAAACAGTAAAGGCACTTGTACTGGGGGTAAAGGCAGCTGTGGCTCCAGACAGATCTCTATGTAGGTTCATGTCAGTGGTCCTGGCCTCGGGAGGAGGTTTGGGATTTTTGGGAAGCACGTGGTAAAAGGAGGGAGCAAACCGGGCAGTGGTGCAACCTAGGGTAATCAAAAAACAAAAAGCAGTGGTTTATTTTTTAATTTCTTTTTTACCATCTTTGCAAAAATGTTTTGCACCAGCTTAAAAAACTGTATACATTCAGAAACTGAAGTTCTGGTTTATGTGGATGCAACTGTGCAGTCTTTGGGTGGGGGGGTAAACTGTACTTTAAGGGAAAACACTGAAATAAGTACAAATATACACAATGAAACTTAATATGGATAGTACAAAATTACAAGCATATATGTTGTCTAATATACTTCATAACAGATTTTTTTAGCTGATACATATTAGTCAGAGTCATGTCAGTCCAAGGGTAACTAAAATGATCTAGACTGGTTAATAAACTTTTAAAACTAGGCTAACACAAGATGTCACTGTTAAAACCAGTTATCCCTGAGGCTAGGGCAAAGTTAATCACAAGACATTTGCCCTCTATTAGCGCGCGCGCACACACACACACACACACACATGCACGCACGAACACACACGCACCCGCATACACAGAACACTGACCTCTTGTGCTGCGTGATGCTTTGATCTCCTCACAAATCTTCTCAAAATCTTCATCCAGCTCATCTCTGATGATAGCATGGACAGTGTCCTTCAATGCACATGCTCTGTGGCGAATTTGACGGTCTGGAGGAAACACAGACGGACAGAAAGGGGGGTTCACTGGATTTTATTTGAGTTGAGCATTTCTTTCATCATCCAACACTATATACAGGTATAACCAAATGAATTGGAACAATCACATAATCTAATCATTTAATGTTAGCATTGGCAGTCTACATTATGCATGAGTTTTGTATATATAATATGTGTATGCACTGTGTGTACCTGAGGGGTCCCTGTCTGGGTTGTATTCAAGGGCATTCTGCCAGATGAGATCCACATCTAGGAGGAACTCATTTACTGTCCCATACTGATGGAGATCTATCTTAGAGAGAACCGTTGACAGGTCCATAGGCTTCTTGATCACCTGCGCGTAATCTGGAACCTGAAAAACACAGAGACTGCTTTGAGTAACACCATAGAGGGAAAGAAACTGTTAAGCACAATATGTAGGATTTGAAAATGTCAGACAGCAGTGCAAACCACCGTGGATGACAGTCATCTCTCCACTCAATGGAGATGTCAGAAATAGACATTAAAAGAAGATGGACCACCATGGAATCAAAGGAATCAAAACAACACTGAGCAGTAATGCAGACATCACACATTGGCCATTAGTTAGTGTGCTCCAAATAAGGCATTGTTAGACAGCAGAATAGGGGAGAAAAGAATATTATAAAACAGCTACCTCATCTAAATCCACAGGCTTTGTAAAAGCCTTGAAGCGTTTGTCTTGGGACAGTCGATTGGTGACATCACGCAGGAAGAGGCGGAGCTCCCTGAGGGTGTCTTCCTCCTGTTCCTCCAATTTCTGTGTCTCCTCTCCTGTCAGCTGACGTGGAGGAGGTGGAGGGGCAACAGGGAGAACTTCCAATGCATGGAGCACTGAGGAGAGAAGAAGGTTAGAAGATGGAAATGCACTCAAACCTCTCACATACTTCATACACCCTGAATGTCTGTCAAATGGTATTTCTTTTTTTTGTTTTTTTAATCGGTTGTTTATAATTAAACACATTATACCATGCCCTAAAATATGCTGCATTTTTTGCCCTAATGACCCACTAAGAGAGAGGGTTAACTGGCATGTATATGCTCTAATTCCATTATATAGTTTCATGAAATCTATATACATACACTTTTTGCCTGAAGCTGACAAATTAGTTAAGACGGGTTAAATATCACACTGTGAAACCGAATGCCTAAATCAATCAATCAATCAATCAATCCCTAAATTTTTATTATACCACTAACTACTAGGGTTTTCCTTAAACTTGTAATTTTTAATATTTCAGCAGTGAATTTCAATGTAATTTTTTTTCTGAACACATATAAACTCTGAGTTTAGAAAATACCAGAATCCATGTCAATCACATACTACACAAAGCTTACTTGGATCTGTAGTTTGTCAATATCTCACCTGCTTTCTTTTTTGAGGCAGGGGCCTTTGCAGCCTGGTTAAGGATCAAGTCTTCAAAGAAGTTTCTTCTCTCTCTGCTGGTGGGGACCTGGACATGGAAAACCTCTCCATACTCCACCCGAAACAACCCCTGAACCTGAGGTAAGAAAAGTGAGAGCTGAGGAAATGTATTTTCGTAGAGGGGTGTATGTGTACATGTCAGAAAATCTTTTTAAAAACAAGAAAATCAGATTTATCTGACAACTTATATTATCTCCACAATTAGTAAACATTGTATCACTCTTCTTTTGATACCTCCATACTGAGTTGGTCATAGTGCAGGTTGCAGGTGGCCAGCAGCAGTATAGGAGAGAAGGCAGGGATCGAGCTAAGAAGGCTCAGGAAAGTCGCTCTTAAGGCAGGACCAACTGTTTCCCACCACTGTCCGATGTGAGGGATGTACAAGATACTAGGGGAGGTCCGCTTGGCTTCAACAAAAATCTGCAGGACATGAGACATAGAAGCACTGATGTTTGGTATGAATATATACAAAAATTGGAATTAAATCTACAGACAAGCATACAGAACAGTGGCACTTCCATAGAACCCAGGATGGGATGGGAACGGTGACATTAAATAGTGGATGGGAAATTGTACATTGACAGTAAGTCTAATAGTTGACCAACCATTTTGATAGGTAATAATGTTTTTTGTCCTTTTAAAGAGTACAAACAAATATCAAATTCCAGATTTAAGGAGCTATTTGTAAGTTTTGCTACTGCTACATACATAGCTATTATTAGCATCTACAGCTGTTAACTTACCAGTCTTGCCAAGAGCTTCACTCATTGTTATATATGCTGCAAGAGGTTCTAATATGCCCTCTGAGAAGCACTACCTCTTCAGGGTAGACAGTGATGAGATTGTCTGGCAGGGTTGAGGCTAGCTGGTTAGCACGCTAACTTCAGTAGAAGAAAAGAAGTTATTGAAATGCAAGCAAAACAGGAGTTAACTTTAGTGCTGCTTTTCACCACTGGAGACAGCTTTTGGCGAGTAAAGGAATGAAGTTTGATTCTGAATTCACAAAATGTCTTCTAGACTGGTAAGTAAACAGCTGTTAATGCTACTGTTGGCCATGCAGAGATAGCAAAACATACAGACTTAAAGCCTCACTCAGAAGTGAGGATTTGTTTTTATCCATTACACAGCATTGCAAACCTTTGGGTTATTTGTCTGCTGATCAGAAAAATAAACAATTTCCAGACATCAACTTGGGCTTTGGTAACGTGTTGTATACGCCTGTAGTATACATTTATCCTCACTGCCCATGATGTAAAAAGGTAGGGCCCCATGAACTACAGTCTCTGTGGCAACCATTTTGGCCAGTGAGGTCCACTGTTCTGTAGGAGAGCTGGTTTTATGGATCGTTCAAATGTAAATGACTCAAGCCAAAGACATCCCACAAATTTTTTGTTGCTAAATATTTCCATGAATATCTCATTTACCTGAGCACACATCTCTTCTGGTGCAGTTGCACTTGCTCCAAAAAGCACAGCCAAGTCCAGAGTGTACACAGTAAATTTCTCCAGAGCATGGAGGACGGCAGGACCCAGGTGGGAGCTCTGACCTGAGCCTGGTCTGCCCTCCAATAGCAGTCTGGGACGGTAGGATGTTGGCTGACTCAGCACACTCCTACACGTGGACAAATGGAAGAGACTGAGATAAGTGAAGTGGTGGGGACGTTCAAATCAATTTTAAAATAAACTTTTCAAGGGCTAATTAACTTGCTTAAGTTGAAGTGACAACAAATAAACCTCTGTAGAAAACATACATTAAAATTAGCCTCTCTTTGTATGTAAGTTCGCTGTTATTTTTTTATTTCATGAACTTAGAAATAGAGAAAAAATAAACAGTAATTTTGGCATGTTTTATCTCAAACTTTTATAGGTCTTCCACAGTTCCTCTTAACTTTCAAGCTGCAAGCTCTTCTATACTTTTTTGTAGGCATCAGTTAGCTTCATTTTAGATCCTCAGTCAGTTGCTAAGAGGAGCCCATGGTTGCTGAGTGTTACCACCTGCATTGAAGAGTCAGATAATGTATCAACGTGGGAATAGTCATCAGTTGACAATTTCTACTGACAATTCTTTACTTGCTGTATCAGTCCTAATGAGTTAATTAAGATCTGATTGTTTATAAGTGTTTTACTCTTCATCAACGGTGTTTTCCTAGAAACGAAACTAAGATTTTGAATAATGAATTGTTAAAATAATGCTTTTTAACAAAAGAGGTCAATATTTAAAACAATGAGTACATACATAAACCTTCTGCATAACAACACTCACTGCATAATGGCTAACCTACCTGTGGAGGTTGAGGAGTCCCTTAGCAGCAGGTGTTTTGGGCTGAGAGCGAGGGGTCTGTCCATTGGAGCAGACCTCTGAGTCCTCATCCTCACTGAACATCAGGTCATCCTCAGACACACCACGGGCCATATCTGGAGATTAACACATAAGCACAAACACATTACAGCAGTTATTCCTAATTACTGACTGATGATGAACAACTAATCTAGATTTTTTCTATTTTGTAATTACTTTTGGGCTTCGAAAGTTACTTTGTTAAATTATGAATTAATTATGAAATGAAAGAATGCAGGACCATGAACAGAACACACGAGGGCCAGAACAAATGAAAAACAGAGCTAAATAGAGGATGAAGAAGGACTATACCTTGATCTCTCTTCCTCTTTAAGCCCTGCTCAGCATGCGGGAACACTCTGCTGAGTGTGTGGAGGATATTCTGGAGGGCGTCACTCAGCAGAGGACGAATGGCAGGAATTAGGGCCTTGGCTGGTGACACTACTGCTCTAAAAATCACATTGGCATCATACTTATTTAACAAACCATTTGCACAAACCAGTCCTAAGGAAAGAACAGAATGTTTACGCTCTAAAAACCAGATTGCGCTAAAATAAGTTACCTCTGGGCAGCTGGCACCATCTTGGACATGGCGGACATGAAGTCTTTGTTTGTGATGGCAATGGAGCTGACATCAAGTACAAGTTTCTGGGATGAGGTGTAGATTTGTGGGTAGCGACGCCGCAGTGCACACAGGGCAGCCTCTGAACACACTGCTTTGATGTCTGCTCCACAATAACCTGCCAAGTAAAGACAAACAGCTTGTTGTTAATGGCAAGTAAGACTATCAGCAAAACTTTAATCTGTAGTCCTGATCACACAATACTTTGTGCATGTTTTTCCCATAGAAACTCATGGATGGAGTTGAATGATTTTGTTTCTGAGACATAGGCTTTGTCCTGGGCTCATTCAGGATCATTTCATGCAAATGCACTTAAAAGAATAGAAAGCTGTTGGGGACCAAAATGCAAACATACCCACGCATTTATCTGCCAATTCCTCCAAAAAAGTATCAGAGGGTGGAGGTGTCCACTGTCTGGTATGGATCTTCAGAATGTCCTTTCTAGCCTGCCATAAAAAGGAAAGCATAGCATTTCAAGTTCAGAGCCAATACTCTTCAAGTTTAAAACCTTCTACTCCCTTGTCCCAAAATTATTTGAGAGTGCGTTCAGATTCACTACTTTTTCCACAACCTAGATGGTACCTACTCTGAAATATATAACAGTACAATTGTCCACTAGCATTGTAATATAACCAATATTATAGCATGTGTCCCATGACTCTGAACTAAGACAAATCTAAGAATAAGGAGTTTCTAAATGACTCAAGAACTAGAAAACAAAAAAACAAAAAATAAAAACAAAACAATCTATTAACAGGAGTGGTAGATGCAACTACACCGAAATTACATTTCTCCACATAACACATGTTTCTGTTGCAACCTGCATACAATCTTTCTAACTTTTTTGTCTTTATCAAGCATTAAAGGGCACCTAGAGTTTCTCACCTCTCTGTCAGGCAGTCCGAAGAGGAACTCTCGGTCAAAGCGTCCTGGTCTTCTCAAAGCTGGGTCGATTGAGTCCAGTCTGTTTGTGGCTCCTATCACAACAACCTCTCCTCTACCATCTAATCCATCCATAAGAGCAAGGAGGGTCGAGACAATGGAACTACAGAGACAGAGTAATACTAAGATTGAAAACTGACTCTTGATCAGTTTATTACATTGTATTTCAGTGACAACTATATCAAAGTCACAGACTGCAACAGCATCACTGTCTTTTTCAAGGACAGTATCATAGCATCTTTAAAAAAAAAAAAAAAAAGAGTAAATCCCTACAGTCTCATTGCAAGCTGCGGGAGCCACTTTATATTCTGACGAGTACAAGAACTCCATTGAAGACATTAGAATATAAACATACTGCTTCTACAATAAATGTTCAATGACTCAAAACTCTATTTTTAAAGCTTCATTATCTGCTTGGCCAACAATGAGCCATTAATGATTTGTGCGTGAGACAGACATTCAATGGCTGTATACCTTCATTGTTTTCAATTCTGAATGAGATGTGTTTATATAGCAGTCGGTCGACAACATTGAAGTCTCTTTATGTAAGTACTCTCTGTCACCAAACCAAATGGATTCTTGCCAGTAGTGGATGGTTGTTTGCCAAAAGCTTCAGCCAATGTTACATTTACAAGACAAGGTTAGACTACATTCTGTAAGTAGGGCTACTTCATTCTCTTATTTTGGACTGAGGGCAGCCAGGGCACTACAGTGACTCGCTATTGGTAAGTGACGAGACAGGACAGCTAGGTCAGGGCTAGCTGGTTAGCAGGGTAATCTCAGTAAAAAGAAAGAAGTGATAGAAATAGAAGCAAAAGAAGGCTTAACATTGGTGTTGCATCCACTGTGGGTCACAGCTCTGGGTGAGTAAAGGAATGAAGTCTAATTCTGAACATGCAATGTTTCATCTAGACTGGTAAATAAACTGCTGTCAATCCTAAAGTTGGCTTGTAGCAGTAACAAAAACTTATATATAGCTCCTTTAATCATTACACATGAACAGTATAAAGTAAGGAGGCGTGGCTGACCTGTGGATCTGGTCTTGACGGCTGGACCTCACTGGAGCCAAACCATCAATCTCATCAAAGAAGATGATGGATGGGCGCATTTGGTATGCCTAGAAACATTTCAGTAGGAATTCAATCAGTCACAAATTACAGTAACTTCAGACCTGATAATTTTAATGTACAGGCATCAACATGCTTTCTGGTATTCTTAGTTGTTAGTTTCCTCTTTTGTTAACAACAGGGCATTAGTCAGGTTTGTAACAAAAGTAAAAATCTCCATCTATCCTCAAAAGCGTCCCTGAAAGTATTAGTACATTGTACTTTGAGAAGTTTGGTTTACCTGGTCAAACAGCAGGCGTAGCTGTCTCTCAGATTCTCCCACCCACTTACTGAGGCAGTCAGCTCCCTTTCTCATGAAAAACGACACCTTTCTTTCCCCCTGACTGCACTCATTGGCCAGTGCTCTGGCTACAAGGGTTTTTCCTGTGCCCGGGGGACCATAAAATAGACAGCCCCTAAAGACAAAACATGACAAAGACCAATAATGGGGATTTAATTAGGGTTTAACTGGCATTAAAACCCAACCGAAGCCTGAGGCAGGAGAAGGCTGAGAATAGATAAGACATGCAGAGAAGAAAGGAACGGGCAGGAGATAAAAAGAAAGGGAAAGGCACAGAAATAGTGGGAAAGTGGAGTATACAGTAGTAAACAAACTTTGTAGACAGGACATCCACCACTCAAGTTTGGCATGAAACAGACCTGACTAAAAACTGCACAATCAAGAGGAATGTTAAAAAGAGATATTTTTTTTAGTTTCCAATAGAAATTATTGACTGATATAATCTGAAAACTATAATTTATACCTGAAAACTGTAAAATATGTCAAATATGGTATATCCCTTTTTCATTTGATAGAAAAAAGACTGTATGAAGATAAGTTGCACTAACTTTCATAACTTGTGTCTCCATGTTAGGTGTTTAGGGTAAATCAGTAAATTGTAACATCCTCCAAAAGTCTGCATGGGAGGCATTTAGGGGACATATGCAAATTTCTGTGCAAAAAATACCCTGGGTTACTCACTTGGGAATGCACGTCAGTCCCACACTGCGCCACACACCACCACAAGTAAATTCTGAATCTGTGGCCAAGGATGCCATTTTCACTTTTTCAAACATACATTGTTTACCTGGGTGGTTGTATCTTGAACCTTTCAAAAACTTCTGGGTAGACGAGCGGGAAGACCACCATCTCCTTCAATGCTGAGATGTGTCTACTCAGACCTCCAATGCTGTCAAAGCGCACCTACACCACAAACAGTTACATTAATATCATTTTTGTAAATTCTTTGGTAAAACACCTCAAAAAGTGGAGTTATCTTAAAGTCTAATGTGTTTCTATTTAAATGTGAAAGTATTTTTAAAAGATGTAAAATATGCTGTATCTGTATACCTTGTTTTGTTTTTTGTTAGACTGCCCCTTTAAAAATAATGTAATCATAGAAATCTTGTGTTTGGTTTTATTTAGTAATTTGTATGGCCATGTTTTTCAATGTCTCTGTTTAATGAGACTGCTTTGGCCACATCTTCTTTGTCTGACTTTGCATTCGTCCTTCAGCTTACCGTCCTGTCGATGTGCATGGGGTCAACATCAGCGAGGCTGGCTCCAATCTTCATCCTGTCCTTGTGGATTCCCAGCAGGTCTTCTTTTAGAAGGTTCATGGGTAGACATCTGCATGAAAAACATAGAAAACACAAAAATCACTTTTCATCAGATTCATTAAATCATTGGCCCCACTGTACTAGTGCTGCACAGTGGCTGCTGATGCTGCTGCTCTCACCTGTTGACTGACCGGTTCCTGTTCTTACTCCTCCGCCTCTGGAATTTCTCATCATCTGAAGATGAGGAAGTGGAGTCACTACTGTGGATGGCATGTCTCCTTCTGCAAAGGCAAAGGATGCAAAAAAAGTTCATCTTAAATGAAAAGATCAAAAAACATCAATATTTGTCGCATCAAGTTGCAACATTCTGAAATATAATCTAACTTGAACTTGACCACAACCGAAAAACAAACATACACAAAGCCATTACCACTCACTAATAAAGTATTTCATATACATGGGGGGGGGTGTCAAGGCAGAAGTACTTGATTATGTGTCATGCAACACCAGAGTGATGACTCTTCCAGCTAGTTGGAAAGGGAAGCCTCTGATAAGATGCACATAAAACACAAAATATTGTCTAATAGAAACTCATCTTTCAAAAAAAGGCTTTCTTTGTTTAAATAATATTTAAAAAATGGCAAAGTTGGGATGAAAATTGGTTCACCGCCTCAGTGCGTCAATCATATTGCCAACCAAATGTAACACACCTACCAACAACCATAGTGCTACCAGAGACAGACAGACAGACAGACAGACAGACAGACAGACAGACAGACATACAGACCGACAAGTAGTGAGGGGTCTTACCTCTCAGAACTACTCCTGAGGGTGAGAGGAATTGGAAAAAAGAGGAAAAAGAGGAATTTTGCAATGCATTTCACATGTGATGATAACAGCTGTGACTGTAGGAGTAAATTTTTTGGCATAACTCCTTTTCCTCGCAAGTGTGTATAAGAGCTATGCTTAAGTAGTACAATGTTATGGTTGTCACACTGTGAAGAAGTAACTTAAAAAAAGGCTCTATCTTAAGGAACAAGTCTGATAAACGTGGGTGAGAAAAGTGAAAAACGTATCTGTTCCAATGTTACTACTAAAGTTTGTCCTGGTTATCTCCATAACAAACTAACATTTTTATTATATGCAAACCTAGGAATCCTTATGAGTATGGTCCTGTTCTGGCAACAGTGTGAATTGGAAAACTTATGCTGACTGCTAAAGTAAATCGGAAGATTATTTCATAACATATAAATCTGATCATCAAGTGTTGGGTGAGAAGAGAGATGTTTTATTTCTTAATTCCAGAATAAGGGTATGGTGACTAAGCTGTTATACCAACCGACTGGTTCTTCTCCTGTTGTAGGGGCTCCTGGGGGCTGTGGAGCTGAATCTGAACCTGCGTCTAGTAGGAGATGAGTGGTCCTTGAAGTACATGCTGCGCTTCCTGGGCTCTCTGGGTTCTGAAAAAGGATTAGTCATCAAACTTTGTCAAAAGTTGAAGCCAGTGTAAAGCAAGCAGTAATTGTGATTAATTGACCTTAAAGGAAACACTGGGGATTTTCTGCAAGTGTCCCTTGATGGCTAATGAGGCTTTCTAAACGTTGTTTACAAAAATTTACATCAGCAGCGATCCTGTGTTTTTACCAGCATCGTCATCTTGTCTGTGATGCCATTACAGGTTTCTGGGACAAGATGCTGCAAATCTTGTTCCCTCAAAATTAAATTTAATTTCTTTTGCATGTATTTTCAGATCTCATGTAATAGAACTGTCTCAAAAAGGACAATAGGCTAAAATTGAGTGTTTATTAGAATAGACTCTCAAATAGGTAATGCAATTGGCATTGTATATTTGAGGGGATAAGCATCTGTTTCAAGCCTTTCACATGCTGTCACATCTACCATTTAAAGATGAGACCAATCAATTAAGTTATCAATAGTCTTGAAACGAAACAGTACCTTCCTGTGGGGCCTGGTAGCGAACCACAGTCTTTCGCTGTCTGAAATCATAGCGTCTCTGGTTTTCTTCTTCCTCATCCACGCCATCCTCATCATCCTCATCCTCCTCCTCCTCATCATCATCATCATCATCTTCTCTGTCTTCCTCCTCCTCTTCATCATGATCATCCTCATCCCCTCCTGTGAATTAAAAACAAAAATTTAAACAACAAAGTACTGCTGCTCTCTATATAATCTTCATACAAATTTTGCGGTACTTTTTTTTCCTTTTAAATTATTTTCACAATGAGGTTCTTGCAGTTTTAAAATAAAAATATACACAATGGGTCTCTAACCCTACTTAGGTTTCTATTAAGAAGAAGCAACTGTGCTGAATTTCCAATTAATGTTAATGTGGGTATCGGGATTTTAAGACAGAATGTCCAATGCATCCCCTAGTTGACTACTTAACAAAACTCCTGTCTAAAATTGTAAAGACACTGGTGGTGCAATGATCATTCTATTGTCAATGCATGAAAATTAAAAACAGCTTTGCAAATTTACAAAATTTTTTTTAAACAATAACTAAATTCTGCTTTTGATTCCGTTGTAAGAAGATAACCCATAGAACTGGGCCCAGACCAGCTTGCTTTGTATTCCCCAGCTATGTACCTTAAGTGGTTAATTAAACCTAACCCATCTCACCTTGGGTCTCCTCCTCAGTGTCTTTACTCTCCACATTCGTCCTAAGAGACCTTCGCATCCGGCCCCTAGTGTAAACACCTAGCTGCTCAGGGGAAACAGATCAAATGCTTATTAGCCCACTGCTTTCATTTTTTTTAGTTTTTCAGCTTGATAATAAAAACACGATATTTCCCAATTAAATGTTTACCTCTTCTTTAGTGTCTCTATCTCTGCTCCTCAGTCTGCGTCTCATCTTCTGCATGTCGTCCATCTTCTGGAGGACAGCTTCAGCAGTGCTGAGGTTATTCCAAAACCAAGAACTTAGTAGATTTTATCAAAGTTTATCATGAAGTTAACAAGTCTGTACGTTTAAACTTAGCCCCATAGTTGTTTGTTTGTGAGTCTTTGATACCTGGGGTAGTAAACAGCTTTACTGTCAACAGAAACCATGAGGAGGGACCAAATGTAGGGACCAAAAGAAACTGCAGATAACGTTGCTGAACTCACTTGGTGATGAGGCGGTCATAGAGCACTGACTGGTTACGGGAATCCAGTTTGTATCTGGTAATTCGGGAACTACGTCGTACTGAACGATCCTCCTCCTCTTCCTCTTCCTCCTCCACCTCGCGGCTCTGTAGGTTAAAGCGGCTCCTCTTGGGAGTGGACGACCCCTCCACTTCATCTGGAACATCTAGGGCACCAGTAGAAGCAACATTTGATAGCCTGTTACTTTAACTACTTAAACTACTTTCCTGTAATGTGTAATCTACATGCTAAGTTCTCTATGGAAAAGCACTGTAGCAAACTGTACCTGCTTGCTGTTTGCTGCTGGATGCTCTTCCCTCTCTCTGCAGTCTAGAAGATTTCCTGAAGACAAAAATGAATTTGTCAATTTAAAAATTTGTTACTTGTGTCATCTTACTGCATTTTGTGTTTTATAGATGTCCAGGTATGAGCACTATTATTTTTTCTCTATATTTCATGAAAATCTTTGATATCAAATTTTATTTTGGTCTTGCAAAAATGTTTTCCAAGAACTATGGTACTTGCAATTTTTTTTTAAATACCGTTATCATAAGAAAAGGCTGTGCCCTTGTCTTACTGATAATGTTTATCTATAACACAAGACTGTCTGCTCTAACGATGTAATTGCAACAAACAAATCATTTGGCATTTAGACATTCATGCCTTGACTTGCTGTTCAGTTATGAATCCTCCCTAATAGTCATGATTATGATTATGGAGGCTGGGATCAGGTGTCAAAAGAACCAGACATTCCTTTTCCAGTTCTCCATGATAATCCTATGAACTCAAAAAAGCTTAATTAACTTGTTATGTCAAAAAAATTGGCCTTGTAATGAGAACAAAAAAAAATAGAAAAAAAAATAATAATAATAATGATAAATCAATCCATTAGGAGATAAATTAATCCATTATTATGGGAAAACAAGCTAATGAAGGATAACAAGATAATGAAATATTTCTGGAGATAACAAAACAATTGCAATCTCAATATAACATTATCAAAAAAAAATTAAATACAAGTACAGCCTTTCTCGGCTTCTGTACCGCCGAAATGACCAAGAGTCATTTTTAGAGTGTCACTAGTCTTCCACATTTGATAACTAATCTGAAAATTTACAGGAAGAAGAAATTTGGATAAATATTGACATTAGTAATTAAATATTAATCAAGGTGAGTGGCCCTGTATTACCTGGTGCAGCAGCCTTCAGCCTTGTTTTCATTTACAGGCAAGCTGGTCTTTGGCTCCATGTCAGAAAAGGACACTTCTAGTTTAACTCTTTGTCCTCTGGTCCTCAGAGAGTGATGAAGACCACTTCCCCCATCCTGCTTAATATCAGCATGTCCCTGGAACAGTCACATTATAAATTCATCATTTACAATATATGTAGTGTCTGCTTTTTGGGAATTGAAGTTAATCATGGGCTGGGATGAAGCACATTGACTTGAATAACTTAATCTAAATATGCATCTAAAAATCAGCTGTCACTATGACTCTCTGATTTGCAGCGATTCCTGAGCCAGCAAAAGTGTGAAGCTCTGTTTCCACTCATCAGTATTCACATGCTACATTGTCAGTAATATGCTGGGTGGCCGTGACTGTCCCATGACCAGAAAGCTGGAGGCATACTTTTTATAGCAGCAAATGTGACAATATCTTTTTGTTCTTCAGTCACTGAGCCCCTAGCTGGCCTATGGGTGCTGCTGCTCATCATGGTCTTGGAGGGCACTATGATGAAATCCTTCCTATGTGTAGAGGGTGTGTTGTTTTTGTATCTGAACTGGGTCCTAAGAGTCAACCAATACTTTAACTCAAAAACACTTTACTCCAAGACTATACTTTAAAAAAAGTTTATGATTAATACCACTGAACATCAATATCAACCACATCTGTTTTTAATGTAAATAAAGCATGTTTTAAAAACTGGGGTCAATGTTAGTCCTACAGCAGAAATCTGTGAACAGCCTGATTTATAAAATAGTGCTGCAGTGAAAACTTTGGTTAGGGTCTATTAAGCACATTGAGTCATTTGTTTTCTGTTATGAAAGGTGCTAATAGAAGCACCATTTCTGAATTAAATTTTAATGAATGAATAAGTTTGGGGAAAAAATGTATTAATGTACAGATCCACCACCTCCAAAGCAGTCCCCTCAGACCAAACACACCACCTTGATGGACAGGTGAGTTCTGACACCAGGGACATTTACTTGACAGCTTAGTCTCGTAACCTACTGTACCGTTTTATCCCCATGGCGCAAACCGTTGAGCAAAAAATTTACAATCACCTGTCCGCTGTATGATTTGAAATCAAGAGTTCATGAATGGTCGTTACACATAAAATCAACAAATGCCCAATACACGTGAGGGGTTTCGGTAAAATGTTAAGAGAGACTACTGGTGCTCATTGAAATAATCTGTCGGTAATCTACACGACAAGCTGTCACGGTGGCTAGTTAGCTTAGCATGCTAGCAAAACTAGCACGGCAAAAAGTTACATTCCAAACAATCTATCTACCAAACAGACGGGGTCTAGTTATCTGGCCACTTGTCCGGGCGAGGATTCTCACATTGGCCGTGTTGTTTTCGGGGCTGCTGAAGCTGTCGTCCGGGGCGCGGGAGGACCGGGTCAGCCGGGCGGACTTTCTCTGCGACGCGGGAAGCAGCGACAGAAACTCGGAGCTACTGTCCAACTCCATCGACCTCCTCTTCGGGGTTGTCGCCGCCGGCTCAGCCCCGACGCCGCCGCCGCCGCTGCTGCTGCGCAGCATCACCATCTTGACTCCGGGGCGACCTTAAACCAGCACGGACGACGGATACTCGGCCGCTATTCCGCCCTTATAATGTCAAAGGCTCACGGCGGCGCCAACATAACACGGACGACGGTGGACACCGACCAGCTGACACACACACACACACTCACACACACACACACACACCATCTCCCAACTAGACCCTTGATTTCTGGCGCCATAAACGTCATCAGGGGTTGCGGGGTACGTAGCACGGAGCCGCCGCCGGGGAAAGTAGAGCCCTCGGCGTCGCCGTTAACGGAGGCGGAGGACGAACGTGGCTCCGTCTCCGCCCCGGCGCCGGAGCGGCTCGTTCCCCGGTGTCGCCGCCGGTGTCGCCGCCGGTGTCGCGGCCGCGTCCGTCGCAGACCCCCCCCCCCTTCGGCGGACGCAGCGACGGCGGAGCGATACGCGGGCGGTTTGAACGGGCGCTCCGCCGGGCGGGAGCGAGCGCGCCACCGCGCCGACGTGCGCGTTAAGGAGCCGTCGGTCGCTTCGAGCGCGTCTCACGGCGAAATGGCTCCGATCGGCCGCTTAAGAGACGACGAGCGTTAACAAACACACGGAGTCGGAAATCAGCTCAGTATCTTTTTTTATTTGAATGAGACAGATTACAGAAGAGAAAAATACACGCTCTAGAATTGTTTCTAGCCTGAAAAAAAGTAGGTTGTGTAAAACTGCTGTACAGGCAGCAAGGTCCTGACTGTAAATCCTCAAAAAGCTTCCACTGTATCCTTCTCGTTCGCCTTTATCGTCTCCCCCAGTGTACTTGAGAGATACTGTTGGGAAATTTGTGGGACAAGTCAATGGTCCAGGATGAATGAATCAACCCATAGGTGTGAGGCCAAGGCTTCGTCTAATGGCCTCTAATCGGTTTTAGTCTCGTTAGCCGTTCATTTTTGTTTGTTTTTTTTGTGCCACCATTCGTCACACTTTTAAATGGTGACGAGCCATCAAATTTTGAATAAACACATTGCAACAGTACTTGATTCGCCTTGATTTGTAAACCAACAGCTATGTCACTGAAACAGTAATATTGAAAGAAGAAAACTGAAGGATTCAATGTAAGACTTGAGTCTTCACTCCTCAGAGCCCACATTCCACTTCCTATACAAAGTAGCCAGCTGTCACATTTCACAATAAAAGGCTGTATGTTTGAGAAAGACAATTTGTTGTGTGATGGTAATGTTTGGCCACTGATTGAATTTGGTCGATGCATTTGTTAGTGGCAGCCACATTAGCTGTGCACACTTACAAAAAGATGTCTATTCAACTAAACAGGTCTGGGAATAATACCAAACAGGCTATCTGATTCCATAATCCCACATTAACATCTTGAATATAGTAAAGTTATGAAGAGCATCCTCCCATGTTTCCATGGCAGAAAAAATGAATAACTGCGGTTTGTGAAAGTGCGTCATGAGACTGTTGGCTACTATGCTGCTGTGTCTTTGTCTTGAAATGTGGCCAGAGAGCTCCGTCACCAGGCAGGGCGTGTTCACGCGATGGCAGCCAGGTAGTCTTTCACCTCTGCTGGGGTGAGTCTTTTGAAACCAGCCTCATTGCAGATCCCCACCTCAATGTTCTCCTCTGTCATCTGACCCTCGAAACTCTCCTTTATGACAGAGTTGAGAAGTGTAAATGATTGATAATAAAAAGTGAAATAGCGTAAACAGCAAATAACAGTCCAATGCCCTGGGTATTTTTTATAATAAACAATATACCTTCAGTGTCAAGATGGCTGTGTGGATGGCATCTTCCAATTCCAGATCATTGTTATACCTGGAGAAGAAAAACAAATTGGTCATCTAGTATCTTGTAGAGTGTATCAAGCTCAGCCAATTTGATCATAATCCATAACTATACATTTATAGCTGCAACATTATTCAAAAAACCCTTTAATATAACTCATGCCTTTTCTCAAGGAATGTTTTTCCATTGACGTAGTTCTTTCCCATGGCTGTGGCTTTCCATGCAAAATATGCACCCTGCAAATCAAGCAAAAAAAACAAACAAAGAAAAAAAACTTTAGGCCAGTAAAGGAGCTATACCCCCACCAAAAAAATTAATATAAAGAGTAAAATCTTCACATTAAAATCACTGCAGGCTGAGAGTTCATGTTCAGTGCTGAACACATTCCAAATAGACTAGATATACAAGCCATACTTTAAGGTATACCTTCTTAAGTATGGCATGTATATCTAGTCTAACAGGTTGTGCGGAGGATAACCAGACTTAACTGTGTGATGTCTTAGAAATTTGAATTTATTAGTTTATCCAAGGCAAAAATGAACATTATACTGTTAAAGTAATTGAGGATTAATCTGCTGTTTAAAAGCATAGTAGCTAAGGAAATATTGTTTGAATACAACATACAGAGGGGTCTGACTGGAACAGGTAGGGGTGGTCTTCATCCCATCCAGCTATCAGCAATGATACGCCAAATGGACGCACACCACTGGAGGAGAAAACAAGACAGACTCAATTTGGAAATTCTGACTGAAAACATCCTACTTCTTAAATATAAAGGTGATGTGTCTACGAGCTAATACATATTCATGTGTCTTAGTTAATACACACCCAGACTGTGTGTATTCCTGCATCACAGATGCCACTCTCTGGACAAGCTGGCCTGTGGGAATTGGCTCCTGGTAAACGAGGAAGTACTGTTGTGCCAACTTCCGGGCTCGTCGCACTAAAACCCTGCAATGACACAACTCATTAATCCTTCTGTATTTGTACTCTTTATGTGACATCTTTTGGATTTTCCACATAAAGAGCCAACAAAGTCCAAATGATGTTTTGTTTTTGTTTTTTTAATCTTGTGCACTTAAGATCTCATTCATAATGACCAGGGGCTGTAGCTGTTCCAGCTTTTTGATTACCTATATGTGAATGGACCCATTACGCTTAACTTGCTAACACTAAAGGAAAAATTATCACCTTAGAGAAATCATTAAAGGAACAATTTATGTTGTTAGTAGTACAAACTAGCCACCAGTGATATATTTAGTTTCTTATATCAAAAATGTTGTTGTTCAGCAGGTGATGCTAAAATTAGTCAGAGCACAAGACATCAATAGCTGCCTGAAAAAAAGGATATCAATCTAAAAACTCTATGGTATGCTTTACAAAAACAATTTAAAATGAATACAATATGTTGAAGTTTTAACCCTTTCAACACACCCCCGAAATATCAATTTAAATCAGACAGGATAAGGCTAGGAATACGGTTGTTGTAGCTGCTAGTGAATAATCTAGTGAACCCTATTTTCACATTTCTTCCCTTTAAAGAGCATACAGAAGCTAGACATCAAACAGAAATATACATCTCATATGAAGTTAAGCAGAAAAGCCAAGCTGTTGGAGAGATTTCCCACCTGTAGTCAGGCCCCATGCCGCTGTAGACCATGCCTATGTGTTTAGTGATGGGCTCCACTTTATGGACACTCTGCTCATCATACAGAATGGACTTTTGTTTCTTCTCTGTTGCCAGGACAACTCCATTGGATGCTGAAAATCAAGGAGAACATATCACAACTAGTGCCTTCAGAAATCCTGACCAAAATATTTTTCTTCTAACTTTTTTCAACCATGTACTGTATGCATAGCCTTTAAGAATGCTGTCTTAAGGCTTAGGTTTCTGCACTAGTGAGTTATGAAGGCCTGTTGAATTGGCTGGCTAAGTGACCCGTCTATCACTATTATGAAAAACTACTGCAAACAGAAAGGAAAAACTATAGCATGGTATCACTTAACCATGCTGTATCCCATTTACTGAAGCATTTCATTTTATGTTTTCTTGTGTTTGAAAACTCCTAATTGTGAACCATTGCCACATTACATTAAAGTCACACTGCACTTGGCATTTTCTTCATCAAAGTAGGCATGGGGTGGCAACATATCAAAAACTGTTTACATCCTATCAATAGGTTTTAGCGTTAATTTACCCTCTCTTAATGAACGCAACTGATGATTATTCAAATTTCTAGACAGAGGGTCTTGTTGCATCCTCTGATAAGAATCCTACTTTAAATTCATGTGATTTATTGTCCAATTTAATCAAAGCTCGTTTTGAAAGCCTTTCACTTCTTTTAGCAACGAGGCAGGGATCTCCAATCCACTGATTTCCAGGACTCCATACCTTTGATGCCAACTGAGGGAGCTCCGGCTGCTACAGCTGCCAGGGCATATTCAATCTGGACCAGTTTCCCCGAGGGGCTGACGGAGGACACAAAGGATGTTGCATTAATATGCTGTAAAGCGGAGGCTAAATCAACATAACTAAATGCAGACACAACAACTAGTTGGGTTTGAAAACTGAATTTAGATTTCACAATTAACATAAGGCGAAACTGAAAGCAAAAGCTGATAACTGACTAACTGAGTCAGTTTAGCGCTAGCTAAACTGAAATTAGTCTATTGCATGTAAAACTGACCTGTTCAGTCTGTTCAGTTATTGGCTAAAATCGATCTATTTTTGAAGTTTTTCTTATCAATATCAGGAGAATAGAGACGCTTTGCAGATTTATTTTAAAACCTTTTAGCCGCCATGCTAACAGTTAACGTTAGCCGTTTCACTACCCGGCAATGACAGTGCATCAACTACAGCGGCTGCCAAGACCTTCTTTTAAAATGAAAACAGAAGACCGATCACACGTTTTATCAAGCGTCTATCCACTCACATCCGTCACAGACTGCGGATTTAGATATCTTTTATTCATTTCACGACAATTTTAACAAAGTTTACCTAAATGTGGTGAGGGAGAAACTGTAGCCTCGTTCCGCCATCTTCTTCTTCTTCTTCTACTGTTTGTTGACCGGAGACTCGCCAGTCAACTTCAGGGTGTTTACTGCCGCCTATAAAAACCACGCAAACAAAAGCCCGAGTGTTGTTAGGCTCTACAGACGTCTGGAAAGCAAGTAATACTTCGATATAGTGAGTATAAAATGTAAAAAACAAACAAAAAAAACAAAACAAACCCAAGTGGTGTCAAACCCTAAAACAGTAAGTAAAATGTAAATTGTATTTTTCTAGTTTTGGTGTGTCTACTGGGATTGAGATTTCTCATAATCTGGATTGAGGATTCCATTAATGGTACATTATTCTTCATTATCAATTATATTAGTCCAATTCTAGACAATGGCTGCAATATGGTGATACGGTAAGAGAGGAATTATATACTGTATATCCACTATGAAAATTATATAAAGAAAGAAAAACATTATAATCACATTTATCCTTTATGTAGTCCAGTATATATATTTAAAATATGTTTAAAAATAAAAGTCGTTATTTTGCAATTTATTGTCACAGCACAAGTAAGATCTAAAAAAAAAAAAAAAAAAGCAAATCGTCTGCCGGAAATTAAACAGACGAAGAAGAAGTTTAGTTTGTTGTCGCAGTGTAGTGACGTAGAGAGGTTAAGTGACGGAGAGCTGTGTGACAGGAGGGAGAGGAAACGTGCTGAGGACTAAAAATGATGAATTTAGTGGCTTTAGTGCACAGCCTCAGGTGCTCGCTGCTGCGAATCGAGAGCAGGCTTCTGCAGGCGGCTGGACTAGACCGAAACCTGGGTGAGTTTACCGACCGGAGCTCGGAATGTTTGCTAACGTTACCGAGCCGATCGACGGGTCGCAGTCCGGAGAAGTTAACGGCGCTTTCTCCCGTGTGCGCAGCTCCAGCGCTGGCGGTCAACGGCTCCAGCCTCCTGCCTCGGCTCCAGCCTCAGGACGACCGGGAGAAAGGGCTGGAGGAGCAGCGGAGCCCGGAGCAGCCCCCCGGCCTCCTGGACGGCATCTTGTGGATGGCAGCGCCAAAGAAGAGACGCACTATAGAGGTCAACCGCACTAGAAGAAGAGCTGAAAGCAAACTCTTAAAAGTCAAGGTAGGCCGAAAAGGGCCTCTCTGTACTGACTGGGAGGGACCGATGGGCTCTGGGATGTGGTAGAACAGGAGATGGGCAGCAGAAATGTGTAGCTGACAAATCTGCTGAAATGATGTGATGCAGTCAGGTCAACATGGACTAGAATCTCAAAGGGAAGTTTCCAACACCTTGTGGAATCCATACCACAAAAACTGAGGCTGTTTAGAGAGCAAAGGGAGGAACTACCCAGTATTAGCGTGGTGTTCCGAATAAAGTGCTCAGTACGTGTTTGTGTGTGATTCTTTGTGTGTATGCATGTTGTATTAACATATGTATAAGTACCAGGTTATCCGTGGTAGGTCCTCACAGTCAATAAAAACGATAACAAAAATTCTGAATACAACTTGACCACTTCTATATTTATGATTTCACTGATGCACACCTCCATGTTAATCCATTAGCACTTAGATCAGTTCAGGTAAAATTAGTAAAAATCTAATTAATCATAATAACACACCAACTTTTTAGTGTAATTTCAATTAACTGTGTAATTGATACCTCCTTTGTAGAGAAGTAGATCAAAGACTATCTCATCTTATAAGAACTTACTACTCATGCAATTTTTGCCAATAAGTAACAACAGCAAATTGCAGTATAGAAATGCTGGTGTTGCCTTGACATAACTTGACCCTCAGTCTTCACTCTCTGTCTCTCTCTCTCTCTCTCTCTCTCTCTCTCTCTCTCTCTCTCAGACCAACATCGAACCTTGTCCAGAGTGTGGCCACTTGAAGCAGAAACATATCTTGTGTGGCTTCTGTTACGCTAAGGTGTGCAGGGAGACTGGTCTGATTCGTCAAAAGATTCAAGCAATAGAAGGAGGTCCGCTGAGGGCCCCAACTGTGGAGACGGTTGTGCTGTATGAGAGTGAGACACCAAGCCAGCAGGACAAAGACAAGAGGATAGTGGAGAGGGCCAGGAAGAGGCCTGCCTGGTTCAGCTAACACTGCTGTGTTTGATACACAACTTCAGTTTGACACAGATCTGGCCAGATACACACTGATGATTTATTTGATAGCATATTTCATCCAGGCTGTTATGAGACTCATTTTCAGTTGTATGTGTGAAGATACTGCATTGTATCTTTAATTTGTGTTTTTAAAAAAATCTAAAAGATTTTGCACAACCGCAAAGTCTTTGGAGTTGGTGGTATCAGACATTTTTTCATTTTTTTTATTTTTCCAACTGTCTGACTTGAAACCAGTCTGAGAGAAATTTAGTGTATATTTGAATGTCTGACAATAAATGCATTATATGAAAAAAAGAATCATATATTTACTTTGTTTACCATTAAAAAATACATGTTTTTATAAAAAATGTGCATGGCAATGATTGCATTGTTAAATAATGTATTTATTATATATTAATATTTAAGCTTTCTTTTGGTTGAAGGTGAAAGGCTGCTTCTTACAAAAGCTTTGGGACCTTTTAAGACCCTTCCATTTCTTGCACACTTTATTGTGTTGCAAATTTACTTTTAAATGATAAAATTGCAAATTTTTGCTCATCAGTCTACACTCAATAACCCAGAATTATAATGTGGAAACGTTTTTAAAGAAATCTTTGCAAGAAATATAACTAGCTACCAACCAATCTCTGCAAATTTTTGAGATATTTAAAAAGAAAATATCAAATCTTCCATTTTAATTTAATTTTTTTCATTAATTTTTCCCACAAAACCTTCATTTTCAATGAATTTGGTTTAAAAAATATCAGTCTTCCATGGAAAGACACATGCATAATTTGTGTGTAAAGATAAGTATTATTCATGCCACTGTACCCCATAGAACTCCCGGAAATATTACCAATGATGTGTCTCTGGCAAGTTAGACAACAAACCTATCCAGCTAATAAAGTTATCTATATACCACTTCAGAGTAAAGGCCCAGAAGAACCGGAAGAGACAGGTCCATCAACTTTAAAACTACCCTTAAAGATAGACCCCACTGAAAACCAATACTTTAAATACAACTTCATCTTTTCAGCCAAACAAATACAACATAATTTCACGTTCTTTGCAGGACTATTATGTCCAATTTGGTATGGTTTTTGGATTCAATTAATTTGTTATTATAATGGCTGCCTCTTTGGATTATCCATTTTGCTTTAGTTATCCCCATTTTTATTAAATCTCTCAATGTATGACATTGAAAATTTTTTACATGAGTAAGAAGAGAAGATTCATTATTTACACCTTGCTCAAATGTAGCCATGCACTGGATGACTTTTCCTGGCAAATCTTTGATGTTTTACAAATTTGACAATATGATTTGATTTAAATTCTCATCATCTTTGTACACCTCTACTGCTGTCATAACCGTTAACATTAAATAACCTGTTTAAATCCAAGAATAGAATATATATTGTCCCCTTTAATTTAGATTAATATATTGACTCCAAACCAGAGTCAACATACAAAAACACCTGGTGCATCCTCTTATTGATCACAGTGTCTCTGCGGGGAGATCAAAGATTCCAAACTTTTCTGATAGCAACATCTGCCCACACCTGGAAGGTCCCTTAAGAGTGTCACAAACATGGTTAAAACCCACAGAAATGTATTTCAGATTTGTGATGCTACCAGATTTGACAAGACTGCAGTTACAGGGAAAGGTGTATAAAGAGAGCAGCCAAAAGAAAAGGATTAAATGATGTCTTCTAATAGTTGAAACCTAAGTTGTTAAAGAGAAATATAAGGGAAGTGAGAGTACTGGGGTTCCACATGCTCAAAGTGTATGCAGTGTAGTATATGTTGTTTTGTGATTAGTGGGGCAGTGTTGTCGGCAAAGTCAGAGTTTAGATAGAGATTACAGTTCTGAACAATCAATAAACTGTCATCAACTTTCATGTTTTGTGCAGTTAAATGAGAGGTAGTTTTCATGTGATCCATAGTCCAAAATCTTTGCAGTTTCAACTGTCATCTAGGTTACAACAAATTCACAACAGCACTCATTATTGGCTTACGTAGTGAATACTTGAGTAAAACTCCTCATTTCAAATGTGTAAATGATATCTCAGAGCTAACAAGTAATCTGTGAGCCTGCCATTCCCTGCAGGACGACCTCAGTAGTCAGCATGGGGCTGATGAGACAGCCATGAAGTCTAATTGTATCAAATGTTCATTATTTAGAATACAAATACAGTGGCAGCACCCCCCTGTGGTGAAACAACAACACTGTAAAGGGACCCCCACAATTAACTGCTATAATATTTTGGTGATTATAGTAGTAGTTCTGAAACTCTAAAGAGAAAAAATGGACAACCCAGAAATTTGGCTTTTAAACCAAAACTTTTTTTTTGGAGGAATTGAAAAGAATAGTCAGTGACATTACATCCAGCATTTATTCAACAAGGTATGGTCAAAAAATAACAGTGCAGAGAGGCTTGATAACCTAATAAAAATGCCACAGATCTTTTCCCTTCATTATAGCTGTGAAGTGTGAATTAAAGTTTTTTTTTGTAGCTATTTGATAAGAGTGCTGGGGCTAAGCTTGTGTTGTGTCCTTATTTAAATTCACACGCACCTGCAGAAAAACAGTCTGTTAGACAGTCTAACAGTCCATAATCATTTCATAGGCTTTAGACCTCATATTGTATTATGAATGGCATCATGCAGGGTGTAAAAAGAGATGTCATAGATGTAGGAAACTCCATTGACAGAAGGGTTGGTAAAAACAAAAGGTTTCACTGTTATAAATGTCTCCCACATAGACCATCAACATAGTATCAATAGATTCCATAGAAATAAAGACATAAGTGACTTTCTCATGAAAATTGCATTGATGGTGTTGACAGTATGTTTTGGATTCATGGCTGTTTGCTTTAACATAGTATTTTACATAGTATTTTTTTAAATTAATTTTGCATTATAAATTATTTTAGTAATTTTCAGGTGTGAGTGTTTTTTGTTTACCAAAGACAGAGAACAAACAAACAAACAAAAAAAAAATCAATGTCCAGACATAGAGCACAATTAACTAACAATAATTGATGGCACTCAGAGAATGTAAGTTAAATGAACAGATTTTCAATTTCTTTATATGTCATTAATAATCAATTATGGATCCAATATGGACATTACCGGAATGATCCTGATGCATATTTGCCATTAAAGGTTTTCGCGTAGTTAATTTAAATATAATGGGTCTGGGGCTTCTGGAGTTATGGTAATATTGTATTGCAGCATTTTAAAACCTGACAAAAGTTCTCTTCCTTTTTAAACTCTGAGATCAAGGATATAACTTTCAGAAGCTGAGCATTACTTTGTTGAGATTAATTTGTAAGTTTCCAGAACATCCCTATCAAGTAACGGTGATTTACCCAGAGTGAAAAATACATGTATTTTCCATTTCTGATCCACATACATAATACACCAGATTTCTCTTTTGTCACTTTGTGTGAGACTGGATTTTCCCTCCTAATATGGCTTCCTCAGCTTTCTTGTGTTTTTGGACAGTGACCTGCAGCTGCCAGTACTTGAGATAGACCCACATGAGGCTTCCATTCTTCCTCTTGTCCATGTTTAGCAGATCTGCACAGTGCTTATCTCTCTTAAAAATGTCCTTCAGGTCAGACTCTAGATCTAGTTCTTCCCCGATGGGGTCCTTGACCACCTTTAGCAGCATGTTCTTCTCCATCTCCAGCCGCTGATCTCTAGGTTGCACGAGGGAACAGTAGGCATTCTGGCGTTCCACAAGATCATGCTCCAACTCCCTCAGAGTGGCAGTGGCTTGCTGGTACCAGTCGTGCTCTCGTTCCAGGGCCTGATGCAGCACAGCACCCACAGCCCCAGACTTTACCAGATTTTGCTTCTGTTCCTCCAAGGTCTCTCGCTCCTTGTAAGAGAGAGGAAAGACTTTCTGGTTAAGAGGAAGAAGTGACAGATTAGATTTTAAAAATTGCACAGTAGTATAAATCCAGGCCAGTTGAAGTGGGAGAGAGACAATACTTAACCTGTTGTAGCTGTTTCCGCTCTTCCATCAGCTGCTGGCTCTGTGAGATCAGGGCCTGCTTGTAGCCTTTCACCCTCTGTCTCTCCTTTTCCAGCTCCAGCTCTAGTATAGCTGCTGCCTTGCGCCTTTCTGTCAGTGTTTCCCGGTACCTTGCCTCCAACTCAGTTTTTATTGACAACACATCCTTATCATACTGGGCTCTGACCTTCTGGATCTCCCTCTGAGACTCCCTGGTCCAGATCCAACCTGATAGGGTAGTGGGAAATAAGACATTGGAGGGAGGAGATATTTTAGTTATATTCCCATCATTTTAAAGTGATTTTTTTCTCCAACAGTTGAATCTCCTGAAGGCTCTGTCAGTTTTGAAAGAGATAGCACAGTTAACTATGGATAAAAATGACCAAGCATTGAAAAAGATAGGCATAAGAGCATCAAAAATTAGTCTGAAACAAAAAATACACTGGCTTTAATATAGCATATATGTAACTGCCTCTGGTAAACTTTATGCCATTGTGAGTCCAGTTATATACAAAAGTTTTGTTAATCATATGCATTTAAGGGGTCAACAAATCCTCAATCTAAATATCCAGATATCATATTTCCAAACCCAGACAAGTGGTATTTAATGCCAAGGAAAAGAAGGATATGCTTGGATATTGTGGTAAATATTTTTCTGTTAAAGTATTATTTGATATAAGCATTTCTCTTTAATTGAATGGAAAGTTACAAGAGGCTTTTATCTGAGGTGCAGGGTGTGCCTGCTCAAACACAGTTCAGCTTGACCTGTGGGCACAGTGATTCATTGAGCTCAGTAGAGAAAACAGAATGTGATGGAGAAAAATCATGACTACTTATTTCTACCTATTTATTTCTGTTAAGATGAATTCAATATAACAGATAATTAAGTAAGCCCTGTATTGCAATCTTTAATTAATATCTAATACCATGGAAATTATACCATTGTTTTAGAATCATGCACATAACAATGTTCCATGAAGTGATAAAGAAATGAAAGAATTATTTCCGCAACCAAGCAAAGTTGTTTAAAAGAAGAAAAAAGGCCTTGAAACAAAGGAGGGCCCTCATCCAACCCATGACAATATGTTTTTATGTCATGACTACCTATGTCAGCTGGTTAACCCATTAATGTGCAAATGAACAGTCCCAGTGATGATGCAGTGTATTGTACATTTATAGATGACATAGGCATCGCCACACAGCTCAATCCGCTTTGCGTGAAAACATTTATTAACTATACATTCAGCAGTTCAGAAGTTGTCCTTCTGTGCCTGTTACCTCATCCATACGCGTACGTCTCCTTGTGTAACTTACGAAAGGCAGCGAGCCCCAGCATGGGGACGAGCAGGGCGTAGTTCCACTGGCTGCCGTCCCCGGCCCCCACCCCCCTTCCCCTGGGGTCCGGCTGGATGTTCCACCTGGGCGGGTCATTCAAGTTGTTCATGGAGGACGCTGTCTCACACACATGCACACAGGAGAAACCAAAACATCAACGACAACGCGTCCATCTTTAGACACGCGTCCCGGAAAAGTGCGACCGTAGGAGCAGTGTCTCCTAAATCACACTGGAAACACCGATAATACAGGAACTACCGGGTCTTTGTTATGACTGGGAGCAGCAATACTTTCAAAAGCTGCTATTAAATGGATTAGTCGTCAACATAAGCAAATCATTTAAAAACAAAAAAAAAAAAAGTTAACTGCGAAGCCTCTTGTTCCAAAAAAACACAATGATCGAGTCTCCATTGATTTATTAGCTCACTTGAAAAAAAAATGGTTGCAGATTCACTAAACATAAACACGGTTGAAAAGTATGTGGGGTGTTTAGAAGCGGCGTTGCGAACACGAACCAGGCGTAAAACCTCGTTGGCGATTAGCTTGTTAGTATTTACCAAGACAGTGCGACGGGCTGCGGCAGCAGACCCGGTCTAATGCGACCTGCAACTTTGACAGCCTTTACCACAGCGTGGCTAGCTATGAGCTAACGATGCTAGCTAACGATGAGGTCGCTGGTCCATGCACGCTGAAGCGTTTTAATAGAAACGTAACTCGGGGACTTAAGCTTTACGATCCCGACCACAGGCAGGTGAACGACTCTTAGAAACGTGGTGGCGTCTCTCACCTTGGATGAAAAGTCTAGGTCACTTATACATTTGTTCCTGCGACCAGCTTATACAATTTTTACGCTCTGGCAGTCCATTTTCACCGACCGAGGGGTAATTCGCGGGAATTCCATTATACAAAAGCCCACTCAGATACTGGGATTAAGTCTGAGAATATCTATTTCGGACGCATTAAGTACATTAAATATTTGTTTCGCTTTTGAAAGCACGTAAACTTCTTTTTAAACGGATAAGCAGCGGGTGCCACATACGCGTCGCCCCCATTTCCGGAGAGTGGTTTGGTCCAGCGCGACTGAATATGTGATGCTCGGTCGGAGCTTCAGAACCAGACCAGTCCTTCAACAGACAATATGGCGACCGTCCGTGCTGCCTCCCGTCTCCTCTCCAAGAGGGTACTGTCTAAAACGAAAGCAGTGAGTAATACCGACTGGATTCATGGAGGATTTTATATTTAGTTATATATGCCGCCTTTGTGCGTTGCCGATTGTCTCTTTCTACGCCGTAGAGGACGCGTTTGGCTGAGCCCTCAGCTTTCGTAACCGGGCGCATTCTGACTTGCGTAACCATGTTATGTAGCTTAGGGTGTTTCAATGTGACACCGTGAAAAGAAAAGGTGTCTCAAGAGTCCGGAATAAACGTAACGTGTAGTTATACCGTCTCTGTTTGACTCGCACTGCACATTAAGGATGTTTTCAGTAAAATGTCAACACAACTGTGAGATCTTAATGTGTTTATAACCGTCCCTTAAGTTGGCCTAGCGGATTGAATTGTAGCTGCTGCATGCGGTACCTAGCAAATTGTTGAAGGTTATAGATTGAAAAGACATTTAAAGACAATTTTCAAGTACAGTATCTTTATAATGAGGTAATTTAAACGACCATCGTGTACAAAGGGCATCACAAAATTGGCACAGTAATGTGTGATTATTGAAACAAACATCTTATTACGGTTTGTTATGGTAGTGCTAATTGGAATATACAATGAAATCTGCCTTCAATACGTGAATTAACATAAAAAATATGTTATTGTTAGCAGTGCATTTTTTTCTCTAGGTAACCAGCCATCAATACTTAACCATTAATTAATTAATTAATCAATCGATCGATTATTTGATTAAATTTCTCCACTGATCTCAACTGTTTTTTGTATCTTTCAGGTCCCAGCTGCTGTTCAGGGTTCTAGGAACTTTCACTTTTCTATTTATGGCAAGAAGAAAAATGCCAAAGTATCAGAGGATGTAAGTTTGGATTGTTCTTATTTAGATCAGTATTTAATAGGGTTATTCATATGGGTGCCTTATGTCTATTGGTGCAGAAAGGTTGGCCTGTATGTGCTCAACATGATTTGCATCTTGTGTCAAATATCAAAGTTACTGCTGTCTAAAATGTATAATGATGGTTTATTAGTTTCAACTTGCAGTATATGAAAACTGCTCTTAACTGGAAGCTTTAAAATAACATCTCTCCTCTTATTGTCTTCAGATCTCTACTCAGTACCCAGTCGTGGATCATGAATTTGATGCTGTGGTGGTTGGAGCTGGAGGGGCGGGACTTAGGGCAGCCTTTGGCCTGTCAGAGGCTGGCTTCAACACTGCCTGTGTCACCAAGCTCTTCCCCACCAGGTCTCACACTGTTGCTGCACAGGTACAACAACAATTTTTATACATTGATTTAGAAGAACAATTATTTTGTATGTTTTTCTTCAGCATTTTGGCTGGTTCAAATCTCTCTGCAAATATTAGATCAGAACTTGAAAAAAAACATTCAATACAGATCTGTTATGAAAATGTAAGGCTTCATGTAAATGCAGCAGTAACACTGTATCTTCTCAGTTTTATTGAATTGTTGTATATTAACTTGGTTCGAAGGGTGGGATCAATGCAGCTCTGGGCAACATGGAGGAGGACGACTGGAGGTGGCATTTCTATGACACAGTAAAGGGATCTGACTGGCTGGGAGACCAGGATGCTATTCACTACATGACAGAGCAGGCCCCTGCAGCTGTAGTGGAGGTAAGACCTCACATGGACTAGGACTAGTACACACCAGTGATTATGTTAGCAGGTAAATACTGGACTTTGACTACTGAAGATGTTAACCATTTGGTTAGAATATACAACATACCATTTAAAAAAAAAAAAAAAAACCCAAAGAGAAACAGTTTCGTCCATCATTCTGGGTGGATTAGGTCTTAAAACGTAAATTCTTGAAACTTTTGAATATTAATTACATAGATTTTGAATCAAAATCACATTGCCACAGCAAATCACCTATCAGCATGCTGTGACGTGAGTTAGCATAAACAATACCTTTCCTACCACTGATGGTAACTAGCCAGTTGCTTGCAATAGCATACAGACCACAACTCTGCCACCCAGGAATTATCTGACATAATGCTAGCAGATTAGGAACTTCTCTTTTTTTTCCCCAGCTGGAGAACTTTGGTATGCCGTTTAGCCGCACTGAAGACGGGAAGATCTACCAGAGGGCCTTTGGCGGTCAGAGTCTGAAGTATGGAAAAGGAGGCCAAGCTCATCGCTGCTGCTGTGTAGCAGACAGGACAGGACACTCACTACTCCATACACTTTATGGACGAGTAACTACACATGCTTTTCTACCTTCTTTCTCTGACATAGTCTGTGCATATAGAGACCGGTTCTAATGTGGACCACCATTCAGTTGCATATTCTGTATTCCTAACACCCTCTGTCTGTCTTCTTCCCAGTCTCTTCGTTATGACACTAGTTACTTTGTGGAGTACTTTGCCCTGGATCTGCTGATGGAAAATGGGGAGTGTAAAGGAGTTATTGCTCTCTGCATGGAGGATGGATCTATTCACCGCTTCAGAGCCCAGAATACTGTCATTGCTACTGGGTAGGCTACATTCTCATAGTCCTGTTTTGCAAAACTGAACAAATAAGCAGATAGTCTCTCTCTCTCTCTCTCTGTCTCTGTCTCTGTCTCTGTCTCTCTCTGTCTCTGTCTCTGTCTCTGTCTCTCTCTCTCTCTCTCTCTCTCTCTGTCTCTGTCTCTGTCTCTCTGTCTCTGTCTCTCTCTCTCTCTCTCTCTGTGTCATTAGCATAGTTTGAGAGTTGATATTCACATGTGCAAACATAACTTAAAATGTGTTTCTTTGTTTATTAAACAAGGTCTCTTTCCTTCCAGGGGTTATGGAAGAGCCTATTTCAGCTGCACATCTGCCCACACTAGTACAGGGGACGGAAATGCAATGGTAACCAGAGCTGGCCTGCCCTGCCAGGATTTGGAGTTTGTACAGTTTCATCCCACTGGTGAGGAAAATAAACTCAAATCAAAATAGGTCTCCTTCAGAAGCGGTTAACATAGAAAACTCTTATATCCCTATTTTGAAAGACAGCGTTTGAAAACTCTAAATATGTACTTGAAAGACAATTCTAGATAACTTATAGTAATTGTAATTGCTCTATCAATGACAGTTCAATGTCCATCTTTTTTATTGTCTAACAATAATTGTGTGATAAGACACTGTATGAGTAATGTGAACTGTATTAGGTGAATCAATGCCATTCTATGTTCCTCTTTGAAATATACTACAGACAAATTAAGTAAAAAAAAAATACATATATCAACACAAATTATACTTCAATAGTATCTAATACTATTAGACCCATACTTTTTACCCATTTGTGAAGTAGCCATTAAACTTTACTGTTAGCCAGCTGATGAGACAGACTCTTTATGTGAGCTCACAACACTGATCACTGAACGAGAGCACAAAACACAATCAAATGCTTTTTATTTATTTATTTATTTATTTATTTATTTATTTATATCGTAGAACCTAATAGAACAATAAAAGCAGCAGCTAAGCAAAGCTGAAGGGATGATGTAAAATATGTAAGCATTTCAAGGGTATTATATTAGAAAAAAACTTAATTACTGATGTTTATATTCCTTTTTTACATTGAATTAATATAAAAGTAATCTTAGTGTTGGAACCAACAAGTTCTCTTGTGCTTGATGGCATTTACACTGTGATTTTACTCCAGAAATCCTAATATGAATAGACTTGTTACTGCTTGGTCAATAAAGCAGTGTCATAATTTTATTTATATATTTTTATATATAGAGATAGATATAGATATAAAGATATCTATATCTGTCTATATCCCAACAGTAATGTCAATTAAACATAAATATGAAATTATAATGAAATTAAAATCTATGATATCAATAATTTCTAGGATTCTTATGAAGTATTTTCATTGCAGAAATAACTGTTACTAAATAACTTACTATACAACCACTACTTGTTTTGTTAATTCATCAACATTTGGATCAAATAACCCATTTGATGTCTATGATAAGTTACTATGATAACACAGGAATTATGTCGTACCCACTTAAACCTTAGCCACTATTATGATACCAAAAAGCAGACATTGAGATCAAAGTTGGCATCTATGACATGTAGTAACATGTGTTTGATGTCAGGATATTTCTAATCATAAATTCTGACTAAACTGGATCTCTGACATTCAGCAAAATGCCAGTAGGACAGACTTCGCTTTAACATGTGAATCCTCACAGGGATCTATGGAGCCGGTTGCCTCATCACAGAGGGTTGTCGTGGTGAGGGTGGGATCCTCATCAACAGCGAGGGAGAGCGCTTCATGGAGCGCTACGCACCTAATGCCAAAGACCTGGCCTCCAGAGACGTGGTGTCCCGTTCCATGACCATAGAGATCAGAGAGGGCAGGTATGGGCTAAATCCATATGTGTGTCTGTGATGTAATTGTGAAAATAAAAAATGTAGTAATTCTCTTTTTAGGTTTTTAGTCTTAAAGTCTTCCTCTCTAAGTGGCAAGACTGAACCAACTGAGCAGGATACTGCTGTTTCTTATTTTTATTTATTTATTTTTTTTTACCCCTGTCTGTCCTTTTTCCTTCAGGGGTGTCGGTCCAGACAAGGACCATGTGTACCTGCAGCTGCACCACCTGCCTCCTCAGCAGCTGGCCACAAGGCTGCCCGGAATCTCAGAGACGGCCATGATCTTTGCTGGAGTTGATGTCACTAAAGAGCCCATCCCTGTCCTGCCCACTGTTCATTATAATATGGGTGGAATACCCACAAACTACAAGGGACAGGTAGGTTATGCTTTGCACACTTGTATGCATCCACACACATTCCCTCTTAACTCACCATCAAATACTTCGCTGTGAGCATGTCCCTGACAAAGTGGAACACCTTCATTTTTTTCCCCATCAGGTGATCACTCATACCAGCGGAGAGGACAAGGTGGTTCCTGGACTGTACGCCTGTGGTGAGGCAGCCTGTGCTAGTGTCCATGGTGCTAACCGCCTGGGCGCCAACTCCCTGCTGGATCTGGTGGTGTTTGGGAGAGCCTGTGCCCTCACCATCGCAGAGGAGCACAAACCTGGTGAGGACACCATTTTAATGAGTTATATTTTTTCCTCACATTTAACAACACATCATTAATAATTCAAAAACCTCTGCAATAAGTAAAATGGATACAACTTTAATCCGGACTTAAAATATCCTTGCATATTTCTACTTCTCATTTAGATATAGAGGAAAAACTCAGGTGATGACGGTTGAAAAACACTATCTCTTTTGGTTGTAATATCTAATAACACCACTACTTTGCCAGAATTATTGTATTATTATGGGATTTAGTGCATGTGACTTCACTGCTGACACTGCTTTTTTGTTATCTCTTAAGGAGAGAGGCTGTCCCCTCTGACGCCCAGTGCAGGAGAGGAGTCTGTGGCCAACCTGGACAAGTTGAGGTTTGCCAACGGAAGCCTTAGAACCTCTGAGATAAGGCTCAACATGCAGAAGGTACAAACAAAACCATGTACACAAAAGACCTGTCACTAATGTAGTCATTGTTAAGTCATTGCTCATTAGGTGCTGTGCACTAGTAAGGTGTATTCTGCTGCTGTTTTAAGTGTTTTTGAGGTATCATTACTAAGTCCCTAAGAAACTTGGCCTGTATACAAACTGTATAAATTGTGTGTCTGGATCTTTCTCTCTCTCCATTCAGAACATGCAGTCTCATGCTGCAGTGTTCCGTACCGGCTCGGTCCTGAAGGAGGGATGCGAGAAGATGGATGCTATTTACCAGACCCTGGATGACATCAAGACCTTTGACAGAGGTAATACACCAAGTTGTGTGTCTGTCCCTGTCTGTTTACAGTTCCTTGTACATCTGTCTGCGCACGAGAAAGATGCACTTACTGTAACTCACACATAAACTTTCTCCTTTTTTCCCCCCCATTTCTTCAGGCATTGTATGGAACACAGACCTGGTGGAAACGTTGGAGCTGCAGAATCTGATGCTGAACGCTGTCCAGACCATCCACTCCGCTGAGCAGAGAAAGGAGAGCAGGGGAGCCCATGCCAGAGAGGACTTCAAGGTCGGCTTGAACATACCATATCTGTGTATATGTGTTTCTTCATTCATTAACCCTTTAAGTTTTTCCCTCTGCTTCTCCTCTTTGTATTCCCATCCCTTTTTTGTGTCAGTGCTCTACTTTTCTTATTGTCTTTGTGTGCTTACATAAGATCAGTTTGTATTTTTTTTTCTGTTTGCTTTTTTTCTTTTTCTCTCCTTTTTCTAAACTGAATTTTAATTTCTTATTGTAACTGCATAAAAAAGGGAGTATAAATTTCACTCATGATTACATTCAGTCCCCCCTTGACATTATTTCTTTGAAATTTATTCCAGGACCGTGTTGATGAGTATGACTACTCAAAGCCCCTGCAGGGTCAGGAGAAGAAGCCGTTCAGTCAACACTGGAGGAAACATACTATGTCCTATGTTGACCCCAAAACTGGCAAGGTACAGCCCACCTTTCAGTCTGTTCTCTAACTTGAAAAGAAACTGTATCTCTCATATATATTATACTGATATATTGATTTTGCCCAATCACAGGTGACCCTGGAGTACCGTCCTGTTATTGACAGCTCTCTGGATGAGCAGGACTGCGCTCACGTCCCTCCTGCCATCCGTTCCTACTAAGATTTCCTCTCCTCCCCCTCTTCCTTCCCATCTCATCCGGCATCTACCTTACTTAAAAAGTGAATTCTCGTTCAACTATTTAAGAAGATACATTTTCTGTAATACAGATGATATTTGGGGGAAAATTATGCTTTTGGTTGCACATTTGTATCCAGTTAGAATAGTTAAAATACAATACTGTCTTGTCCACTTCAACCCTTTGTGTCACTTTCCTGTTCCTCTCCCTTTGTCTTGATTTAATCTGTGTGCAACAGATAGTTTCAACCTGATCCTGTGACCTCTCACACAGTATGGGCTGGTTTTGTACATATAAAGTATGCGGGTAGGTGGCTGAGGACTTTTCAGCGTCAAGCTGGAGAAAAAGAAAAATAGAGAATCGTTAAGTGTTTCACCAGCTAAGCATAGCTTTTTGTGATGACACCATGCTTTCATTTCCAAGTCCTGCATTACATTAAAAGCTTCTTGCGTTAGAACTTCTCTCCTTGGGCTTTCTGACATGAACAGATGTGGAAATTATTGTATGTGAAATGTATCTGTCACCGTCAAGCCTCAGTGGGAAGTTTTAAGATTGTAAATATTTCATAAATGTACAATAAACACAGCGAGTTATATTGTATGTACTTGTTAAAGTATGAGGTAATCTTCCCACTCACTATGGCCTTCAGTTTTCGATAGCATTTGCTTCTTGTGATGCTTCATGTGTGTGTGATCCAAATGATCAAATACATATGTTCAGCAGATAACCAGCTGATCGACTTAATCAAGTTTAAGCATATCTATAATCCTTACCCATAAATGTTAACTAAATTAAACAGCTTGAATCTATTAAGCCACATGGTGTCTCAGCTGTTGGAACAATGACTTCTTTATACATTTTTGGTGTTGTTGCTTTCTCTGAGGAAATACTCCAGTAAAGGTTATTGAAGTTCACATAGCTATTTGAGCTTTTTAGATTGTAAGTGGTTAGTGTCCTTCCTTAAATGATGAATTACTCTGAGCCCAACCATTAATGCCAGCTTTAAGTGCTTCAAGAGACGCTGTGATAAAAGTGGTTTCCATTGAAAGGAAGCTTGTGTGTGATGTAGAATAAGTGGGCCATTCCCACAAACAGGAATTTACCACATTTCCTGCAACTCCAAAAATAACTGGTATTTAAACTGAAGGATATGCCCAATGTTGTTGTTTGAAGTATTGAACACATTCACATGCCATGCTTCTTGTACTGAATCATTCAAAGGGTGACTTAATTTATTTGCCTGTTTTTAAAAACAAGTTTGAGTTAAATTCTTCTGGTTTTGCCATTTGTACTTATTTTCATATGTTCAATAAAGTGTAGACTATGCATAGAAACACAAGCTCTTGGTTTGTCTTCATCTGATGGACAAGGGGTGGACACATTAACATGAACGGCTACATACTTAAATCCTATGCAGTTAAAAAGTCAAATAATACATCCTTCATGTACATAGTACCTATGAGTTCTGTGCTAACTTTCACAGGTACAATATATAAAACTTTGTGTCTTTTTAGAGTTAAAGTGATGTGCAGCTCTTATGGTGCCATGTCTGTTTTGTCCCCTGGGGGGTTGCAGAAACACATGTATACTCAATAGCTGCTCGCTTGCAATGGCTGTTGGTTCTCTTACCACAGTGAGGTTACTGTTTCAAATTATTGTAATGAAGGGTAGTAAAACGGTGAGGGGTGTAGTCTATCGGTAAGTGTAGCTGCACTTTCTTACAGGAAATTCTTCAGAGGAAGTCAATAATCTCTAAAAACACTGACGTAAGCCTTATTCCCAGCAAAACCGGAAGGGCAGAGAACACTTACTATTGGCACAGCTGAAAGGACTGTAAGGAGAAAATAATGGAGAGACAACACTGTTTATTTTAATGCTATGCACCGTGTTGAATCAGCTGCTAGCTGAAACAAGATAATCAAATGAATTCTATGCAATTATGATTCCATATGGAAAGGTTTTCCATTACAACACTGGATCAGTTTCAATATCTTGGGGTATCAAAAGCATGATCAGGAAGACCAAAATTCACCAAACCATCAGAATATCAATATGTCAAGCTTAGTTCCCTGAAAGATAGAGAAAAAATACCAGCATTTCACAATGGATAACTGGAAAAAGTATTGTATAGTTATAGTTGTATTGTAAAGTTAAGTATACTGAAGAAACCAAGGCTGAGACTTATGGCAGTAACAGAAACATGTATGCAAAGAGATGAACGGGAGAGAAAATGATACTGCAGTGTATCAAACTGGTGGGAAGACTCAAGGCTGAGGGTGGTGGACACCTGCATCAAATTGACCAAACTGACCACACCCTGACCACGGAGAAGAACCACTCCATTCTTTAGGGACATGCTCTACACTCTGGTTTACATCTTTGTGGTTTCATACTGCAGCAGGATAATGACCTCAAACACACCTCGAAGCTTTGCATGAACTACTTGAAGACCAAGTAAAACCAAGGGGTTCTGACTCTCATGGACTTTCCTCCACGGTCTCCTGACCTCAACCACAGAGAACATTTATGGGGGTATTCTATGATATCATAAGAAGTTTTTTGGACCATAGTCCAACCATGCTGGGACAACATGGGTCGTCAGGTTTTAAACCAATTTTTGTCCATGCCAGCTTGAGTGCCTGCTGTCATAAAAGTAAAAGGGAGACATAGCAAATACAAAGAGATTCTTAAATTTGTGTACATTTCTCAAAGATTCAACTTTTCACTCATGTTCAGCTGATATTGTCATTTGTAATGAAAAAAAAACACACAAAATAGAAGATCTTGACAAGTGGTCTCAGACTTTGAAGCTCACCATATTTTAAGCATGTATTATTGTTAACTGTTTGGCAAGGATGTACAAGCTTATGATACGTATATAACAGTTTAATGGAAAAAAATTTCAGTTTGAAGCGGTGATGTATGATGACATAATATTCATGATGAGATGTAACCCCATAAGAAAGTGAATCCTACTTGACAAATCTTGATTCCCAAAAATGGGGGAATTCTCTAAAATGCGTCAAACCTGTTCAACCACAGTACCTTGTTCTACTTTGTGAAGCAGTTCACATTGTCAGAGGCAGGGACTCCTGCATCACAGCCAGCCTGTCCTGGAACATTTAAGGTTATAACAGATAGTGACTGTTAATGTTATTAATGGCATCCAGGGCAGACGATATATGCCTACAGAGAATTATTAATCACAAGCGACAGCACTTTCACTAAACCACTGTGCTAGGAAAAATTACATTCACAGTAGATGACTAATACCATATATCATGGCATTTATAGCTGAAGCTAATTTGCCATGCTTGTCTCTTGACTGGCTTTAAATGCAGCAATCAGCCAGAACATTAAAACCAGTCGCAGCTTTATATATATATATTGTGTCATAAACTAGATTTCGTGGTTGGAAGCCTCTGCTACCCAGTAAAGCTGCACTTTACATTCAAATCTGTCCAGACTTGTGTAATATACAGTGCATTCAGCAAGTACTCAGACCAATTCACTTTCTTCCCATTTGTTACGTCTCAGCTTAATGTAAAAAAAAAAACAAAACCCATTTGGCCAAAGTGAGCAATCGGGGATGGGGGGGGCCTTGAACCTGGAGGTCACTCTGACTGAGCTCCAGAGATTTTTGGAGGACATGGGAGAAACTTCCAGACCTATGAACACCAAATTCTAATCAGTTAACCCACGAGTTCAATTGAATGTTTTTGCCAAATTTTAAGAAATTCCATCAGGGTGGATATTCACAGAAATTGGATGGACTGAAAGCCTTTATAACAGTTTAGGGTGATAGCACATACAGATGTGCACATACAAATGTAAATAAAAAAAATGGGCAGGTTAACCAGAAGTGATGTTGATCCCAGTCAGATTTAAAATCAATAGGAAAAAATACAGTAAGACAGGTGATTAATGGGGAGCCAGTGTGTTACAGTAATATATTTGGCATCAGTCTGGTGTTCAGTGTTGTTAAAATAACCATGTTAACCATGGTGGTGTATGATATGCTGTAGATAAGCATGAAGAGGTAACACTGTGGAGGATTGGGACAGTATTAGATAGAAGAAAAGTAATGCCATTATTTTGCCAGTATTTTTCTTCCCAATTCTCACAGGATATCCAGTTGTGTCCATGGAAGCAGTATAGGTCAGAGGACTTCACTAGTATGTTGGTCAGTGATCAAATTACATGTAAGGCTAGGTAACCGGAAATCTTAGAGGATGATTATGATTATGATTATTATTATTTTGATCAAAAGGCAGGTTTGCCTTGTAACAAGAAGATGAGGAGGGATAAAAGAAGTTGTGGGGCAGAAGGAGAAGATGTAAGAAAGAAGGGATGAAATGGCAAGAATGGAGGAAAAGACTGTGATTTAAAATGGGAGAGCAGGTAAATGGTGTGAGAGAGACAAACATTTACCATAACACCCTTGAACGTTTCCAGTGACGTATAATGACTCAAGACTTTGGGGGATATTTCTACAGGCCCAGTCTTTAATGTTAGACCTGTTAGTTTGTTCTCGGACACAATGGACACGTCACAATGCGGGAAAAGGATTCTGTATAAACACTTCAATCCCTGAAGCAGTTAGTGTCTCCACTTTAAACATGATTTTACTTAAAAACAAAGGGTGCTTTCACTTCAATATAGTAAAGCAGTAAATCCCCTAATAGACCTGCAGATCATGTGGTCCTCCTTAGAGTACTATACATAATACATCCAAGATGACCAATTTCCTATCTCTCAGACCAAACTAATAAGATATAGGAATTAATATGTCATATAAGGCCTTGTGTCACTCAATATTAGGGCAAGCAGGCAGTAATGGAAAGGAAAGTTTAACAGACAATTGGATATAAATAGACAGGTATAGACAAGCAAGAGGGTAATATGAGGAGCGTGGAGATGGTATTGTAAACATGTAACGAATGGAGGGAAGGTGAAAGGTCAACAGCGAACCTGAAACTGGCAGCTAGTTATTTTTTTAACTCCTCTAAGTTGCTCTAATTATCACTATGAATCTCGCCAACACAAACACTGGCTACAGAGGTAAAACATGCTGTTCCTTTGAAAGAGTATATAGAAGCACTGTGATAAAAAAAATACATTACAACCTTCACCGCCAGTATTCAAAAGCTCAGAAGGAAATAATTTTCTTTAATTTGATTAGAGAAAGTACATTCACCATCTACTACACTGTTTGTACTGTACATGACAGATGCAGGTTAAAGTTGCTGTTTCATCTGTTCAAAGATCCACTCTCGGCTTTGCAGCAACAGGACGAATGTGCTAATGTATTGCAGCAAACCTTGTTAGACTCTTCACTGGTCAGATAAAAATAATTCAAATCAATCAGACAGCACAAGGGATTTTTTCTCTCAATATACTTGGACTTTATAAAGACATTTGGTATACAGCAAGGTCTTTTTTACAGCTTTGGTAAAGAAAAGAGGATACAGACATTACATGACAAACAAGACCCAGGCCACACCAAAGATTTCATAATAGTGAGCCAGGGCCACTGAGTTAGCAATTGGCTTTGTAAGCAATATTAGCTCCAATGTTGCTAGTTTTCTGCTGATTTTGTGAGAGGCTATACGCTCCTGTTCAGCTGCAATAAAGAAGAGGCCTTCCCACTTTAATGTGCATTCTCAGATCAGAGACTCTCTGATGACAGACAGGCTCACTCTTTGTTTTGTTTCACACACTCTCCTTCAGTGAACATTTTGGAGCATTACTTATTTTTTTTTTAAACTGCAATTCAAGGTTAGCACACTTTTACAAGGGTTAGGGGCTGTTAGTTTATATTTACAGCCAACAATTCTGTTGAGAGGGTAGCAGTACCTCTTCCAGAGCAAGATCTTTTTAAACTGCAGAGTTGAAAGTGATTTGCTATTTGAACATGAAATGTAAAACATTTGAATCTCTGAAGTCTGCATATGTGGTAAAAACACCAACTGAGGCAGAACTCCTAAGGCATCAACATTGAAAATACTTTAATTAAAAAAAACACATTGATTTTGATGTGTGATAACATAGAAAGAAAAATCACAAACAAAAGATGTTGATGAAATATGCATCTTTGGAAAGTTGTAGTGTTTATTCTCTGCAGTGTGAGAGTAATGGGTTACATCTAAAGAGCTGTTGCGCTCTCTTTAAAATTTATGGCTAACTACTTTAAAAAATAATATCAATAACTTTCCAAAGGTAATTCAGCCAATCAGGTATCTTCTGGGTTACAAGTTCCAATAAAGACTGTTCATAATGTTCCTGATTGTGTCTGATTACCTGATTACAGTAGGGGGACAAGAGATATACCAAAGATGCTGAAACAGATTTATTATGACAAGAGAGACACCATAACAACTATGTAGACAATGAAGAGGACAAAGACCCCGATACCGAGTCCCAGGGCCACGTGGTTCAGTGTCCTGGCCATCCTGCTGCTCCGCTCTGCCGCCATTCGGTCCCCAGCATGGTTGGCTTCACGAGCCTGAAGTTGAAAACACATATTTAATAATGTAAATGAGTGAGAGTGAAAAACAAAATATGCTGTTTTTTTGTTTGTTTTTTAAATCATACTACTGTTCTTTCACCTTTTAAAAAAACCAACAACATAAGGTTGGATTTCTGTGCCAGAAATGTGCATCACATTATCAAAGTATGTGGTATGATATGGGCCTTGTCTGCAGTGCTACAACATTTCATTTTAACACACTGAATTTAAAGTGAGTCTATGTAACTTGCTAAACAACAAAGAGAAGTGGTATAAAGTCTGCAGTCCAACTCAGTAATGTCAGTTACACAGTGATACAATTTGTTGTTTGATAACATTAACTAACATTAGACTCTGTAAGCTACTGATCATAACACACCAAGTATAATCAAATAAGAAAGGGTGTGCTCAAAGTTGCTATGAAATTCATGTTAGTAAACAGGTCTCCATGTAACTTTGCTTACAAGTGTCTTTTGCAGCTTTTTCACAGAGGAAACATCCTGCTTTGGCCAACAGCTACACCGATCCAAACAATGAGACTTAACCAAAACAGTAACATTGTGGAGCAGATAACCAACACAAAGAGCTGAAAGATGATAAAACTCTCCATAGAACTGCAAAGTCAGGAGATAATTCTCTGTTGGTGCTCCAATTTGCATGGCGACTTTAACAGAAATATTCATATGATTAATAATCAATATAAAACAACTGATCACAGCCTCTTTAAATAGAATTAATCGACTTTCATATTTCAAGAGTTAGAAAGGGAAAACGTGTCATATTGGCAGAAAAGTTTTCTTTATAGTAGAACTTTAGTATGTTTGTCATTGGAAGGAGAAGAAGGATGGAGTGTCCTCAGTAATATTGCGTGGACATGCAATATTTATGTTTATGTAGTAGAGACATGGATGCACTTGAAAATGCATTGTGGTGTATTTTTTGGCTTCACCATTACTGTTGACAACCATGCAACACTAGCCATTGAAGTGTTGAACTTTAACCTTAATAACGAGGTCCTGGGGCCCCTAGGGTGCTAGGACACATTATTTTTAACAAATCAATAGCTTGCTGAGACACAATTAAAAAGTAAGAAGGGCCAATAAAGCATGGATTAGAGTCTAATGGTGGAAAATACCTGAGCAGTGAACAAGAGATATTTAACTTGCTGAAACCAAACTGACGATGCAGCAATGATACAGCCATTGACATCTACATCTCATACATTCCCCCTTATACTCACAGCTCTGCTGTTTGCTCTGCTCTTCTTCTGGTAAATAGTAATTTGTCGGATTTACAAAGCAAGTTTTGCTTGGAGCTTACAGCAAAGTATATAATAAGTGCATACAACATCCAGCTTAAATTACTTTCTTATTTACACTATTCAAGTTCCCTGGTTTATGTTGATGAAAGAGGACAGAGGATTTCAGATAAAGTAACACATGCTGTGACAATGAAAGTGAAGCACAACAATGGGAGCATTTTCCATAAGAGGACATTTGTTGTTTCATTAAAAAGAAATGATAAATGTGGTTACACTGGTCGGGGAATTTAATAAAACATTACTATGCCGTCAGTTTTGAGTGTAAAGCAAGGGGGCTTGTGCTCTATTTTAAAAGAACAGTCTGACTGTAAGGCAGCACAGCCTTTAATGAGAGACCAGCCCGCAGGCTTTATCAAATCACACTCCCACGCTCACTCCTACAGCCCTATTACATCTCTGTGTTTATTGTTGTAAAAATTGCATGAAAATCCATAATAAACACAGATAAGACTGTAGGAGATGGGTGTAAAGACACATATTGGACAACATATTGGAATGTTCACTTACATAAGCTGAGTGTCAGTGGAGATTCCCCCGAACAGCAACAAAATTCCCTATAGCATTCACAGGAACAAAGAAAACCCTGTCCTATTGGCTTAGCTGATATTAACCCATGACAGATTTATAGCCAATTTCTAAAAGCACTCAGCCTCACATACATCAGTTTATCAGCTCTAATACCCTAATGCAAAGAACGCACTAACACGTGCCACAGAATACATTAGAAAACATCATAGAAATTATGAGCCCATAATGGAAAAAAACCCCAAAACAAAAAAAAAAAAAAGTATTTATCTTATTTACCTGAAACAACTCCTCCTGACTGCTAGTTTCTCTAACGGGGCTGGATATGCCAGTTCTCTCTCCCTCTCCTCTCATCATGCAGTATTTTGGGTCTGGCTGCATGATTAGGTTTTTGCTAATTTTATTTTACTTTATTTTACTTTATGTACTTTTATGTACACAACACTCTTATGCGTTCCCCTCACTGTTGATACAGTGGACCTACACGTCGTCCAGTAAATTTGTGTATTGTTTAATATTAGTTAATTACATTTGTTTTACTTTGATCCTGGATTACTGTCTTGAATTCGAGCTGATTCATGACACTATGAAATTTAGCTAATGAATAAATCATTTTATGTTTTATATATAAGGTGGTCAAATCTACTTTAAATGCCTTAATTTAGCCTGAATAAATGTTTCCTGCTAACAACAGTATTCAAATAACACAAGCTCCAAAAATTAGATGAAATTTTATCCTCCTTCTAGATACTTCCTTGGTTTCAGTCTCTTTAAAGTTAGTGAGTGATGGTGAAATACAGAAAATGTTGTTTGACTGAAAAATAATTCACAAAATCATGTTACAATCTGATGCAGAAAAACACTTGAATATGTCTGTAAAAAGCCCCACAGAATATTTTATCAGTAAGTCTCTGACCCTTTCTCCTCTGATCAGAGGTCACCTGTTAGGCAGCAGCTTGGAGCTGTTATTGTTTAACTACCATTCAACTTGCATTGTTAAAGGACTTTTTCACAGGGCAAGTTCCTGTGGAGAGTGGTACTTAGAGCACCACGTGTCTTGTATACCACTGCTATAAACAGTGTGAATGCACTGTGATGTTGTGGAAATTCCCCAAATTGTACTGAAAAACTGCCAAAATCGCCATACCGCCATCCTCCATCCTCCATCCTCCATCCTCCATTCATAGTGCAAGGGAGGGACTTGACTGTCATAAGGACTCATCATAGTGTATTATTTAATTTCATAGGGCAACTTTCAGTTTTTACTAGCATTTAACTTAATCTCAGAAAAAAAACTCAACTTGTGGCACTCTGTCATGATTACCTTTCTACACTCACAACTGCTAAATGATTGTTTCACAGTTGAATAAAAAGTACCTGAATAAAAGGTACAAATATTTTTATTGCAGATATCTGGTTCAAATAGTGGCTGTGTTGAGTAAATAAAGGACTATCAAATAATAGCCCTTTGTATGCAGAAAAAAATATCATTACAGCCAAAAAAACAGATGAAAACTTGCATTTTTTGATTTTAGAATACAGTATATTCATATAAAACTATAACTAATGCTCCAACTCCGAAAGGCATATCCTGTAATTGGCTCTTTGAACTTGACTCTTTGAATGTACCAATCAGGTGTTCTCTGAACTACAAATATTATGAGACTGCAGAAGAAATCAAACATTAAAGGTCACAAACCTAAAAATTTACTGCCGCTGTGAATCCTGTAAGCTACAATCAAAGGCTGATTCCTGGAAATTCAAGTGAATTTTTGACTGTCCATAAACCTAACGGTACAATTCTACAAAATGACATTATCACAGCTGGGTGAGTATGTGTGTGATATTGTGATATGATATCTGATAACACGCAGGAACCCCCAGCAAAGCTCGGCTGGCAGCTCAAAGATTAAAATCTGTAAAACTAATCTAGTCAAGTAAATACTACAAATAATGTGGCCCAATGCTCAACATAATTAAATAATAATAATGATGATTATTTTCATTTCAAGTCAGATAAGTGTCCCCTATATAGTACAAAATCAGAAAATCAACACCCTCTATACTTAGAAAATGTATGCATAAAAAATAGGAACAATTACAACAGCTTTATATCACGGATTCAAATATTCATTATTGACTTGAATTTGAATTGAGCTTTTCTTCCAAAATTATCATGCTTAGTGCCAAATTGAATAATTCTTTATATCGAACATCAAGGTATTTTTTAGAAAAATTAAGCATAAGTAAAAACTTCTCTAACAGGGGATTAAAAAGGAGAATTATTTACAACTCTGTTTGAAACAACCTAAAAAAAATATGAACATAAAAATGAAAGAATATAGAGTTTTCTGAAGTGCCATGTAAAGTTAGTTTGATATTACAGGATTTGTTAATGAAAGCTTTTTTATTCAATAAAAGAATCTCTCTTAACTTGGACAAATATAAAAGCTCCTCAGATGCTTCTGCAGAATGGCTGCTTGAATCAATCTCCATATCCTTCCGGACAGTGTCCTTAAATTACATTATACACACTGATGCACTGGTGCTTAAATTGTATTGATGCTTTTTGGCTCAGCCTTCTTGATGCTGCTGCTGAACTGGCTGGCTGCCAGTCTGTCTATCCTCCTTCCCGTAAGTAGGCCTGTCTCGTTGTCAGTGTGTCTATCTGTGATTCTCTATCTTCTTCCAAAATTAGCCTGAGTCACTGCAAAGAGCGATGGGTAAGAGATGGCCAGAGAGCTGATATTTGTGAGAAAATTGCAGAGAGCAGAACTGAATAGAGCTGATGAAAGAAAGGATGGAGCAGATATCAAAAGCCTGCAGGGCCCTTCTCACACACAATGAAACAAGCCTGCTAATTCAACATGGTAAAATTTAGACCTCATATCAGCCTTTATTCTATTTCAAATCACTGAATCCAGTATTGATTAATTACAATTCAACTTGATCCTTGATAATTCAGGTGTATCAGATAAATACCAAGGCCAAGACACTACAGGCAAAACATGTACTTGTCAGTTAGTTTTGAGATTTTGGGCTATTTTGCTTCCATAACATGTCGTCTTTCAGACTAGTGGAAAGAAAATAAGCAAAATACACATGTAGGTGTTTATTTTACTACAATTTGTCTATTTACCTCTATAGATTTCAATTACAATACATATCTTTAAAGGTCGTTTTCTCAAAATTAGTTTTTTTCTCATACACTGAGCCAGAAATCTGGAGTCAATATTCTGATGGCTTTTACTGCGGACTTTGTTCAAATATGATTCAAAGCTGGATATGTGTAAAATTTTATTTTTTAAAAAACGGTGAAAATTGTTTTTTTTTATGGCTGTTGACAATATTTTCTGTTTTATAGGGTGATAAAAAGAGATATTCAAAATCCCTCTTTAAATACCTTTGACTCTATTAGTGAATTTTGAACCTGGCCTAACATAATTTGTGTACTTGAAATGTATGTAAATTATATTAATTATATAATGCGTCATCTAATTAAATAAACATAAATTTGGAGAAAGCTTTTGATACAAAAAATATTCATTTTAATCTAAGTAATCAACTGGGGAAGTGTCATGGTGATATCTATTAGTTAAAATATTTTACCCTACTCACCTGTCGTATCTTGCCTAGAACACTTCTCAGAATTAGTTAAAATTTCTTACGAGTTCAATAAGTTAGCAGCACTGTTGTTTCCTCCGCTTTAAATTTGTGCACATTATTTGCTTAATTATAAACACATTTCCAAGTTAAAAACTCAACCAAGGATTTCTTTTCCTTGGTACTATGACTAAAACATAATACATTCATATTTTTTAGGCCTAAATGTGTAAAACAGTTGAGCAATAATAACAGTTGAGCAAGAATAATAAAAACTTTGAGCAGAGACCAGAGAGAAACAGAAAGTCTACTCAGTAACTCATCTGCGCTGTTCCTGTTGACAAGACATCAGCCTGATATCTAGCTAGTGTTCACTCCTCGACAGAGACAGACTGAACAGAGTAGAGTCCACACACTGTTCACTCAACTTCAGTGAGCAGTCTTTTTCAGCCTTCCCTTTTCGTAGATGAGATCTCTGGATTTTCTACAAAATGCAGAGAGTCAACCAACCACCCTGAGTCACAACAGTCCTGTAAACTGCTGCAAAGTCAATGGTGGAAATGCATTCCACTCCGTGACTCTGTTCTCTGTGCCTCCGGCTGACATATGTATCTGTTTTCATACTAAGACAGTCACATACAGATGCAGAAAAACAGGCTCTGTGTTCCACAGGTATTTCTTAGGTAACCAGTTTTCATGTATTTGCTGTTGTTTATGAAGGCTAAACCGGCGAAGGCCTCGGGGCTAGAGCCTAGGTCAGGGACTTCTGCCATTTTAAAGTGAACTCTGTGAATTTAACTTCAAAGGTCCACTGGTCAGGTCTTTAAAATTCCCCATCTGGGATTCATTCTAGTCTGCTTTCTGACGTGAGACCCATCCTAGGCACGAGCTTGTGCTTGCCACTTGCCCCCAGGAGAAAAAAGACATCACATTATTAACATGGCTGAGAAACTGGATATATTGAAATATATCGAAACTGCTGTCACAGTGATTCATAGCCAGGTTGAGTGAGCTGTTTGTTTCAATTTAAAGCTGCACTAAACAATATTTTTTGGAAATCAATGAATCAAAAAGCTATATGTAATGTAAAAGGAGCTGCTCACACCGATGTACCCACAGAAAATTATCACCCAACTCTGCAGTTCTCCTAACCTCTGTGGAGCTTTTTGGTGTTTTTCAGCTCTGTTTTTTGGCACACAATCAATCTGGTTTCCAGCTGCAGCAAGCAGCTGTTTTCAGTGAAAAAGCTCTGAAACAGAATGTACCCTATCTGCCCAGCACCCAGTCAACACAGTTAAAGTTTGCAACTAGCGAGTGAACATAGTGGAGCTTTTAGCAACCAACAGTTCCTACACTTAAATTCACTAGGACACAAATTTCAGTCCAGTATTAGATCCATGTCTCCACATGAATGCTAGTGTTGTTCAGTATCTGCTGAATGTGTAAACACATTAGCCATAAAATCTCAACAATGTGATAAAATGTCAATGTTGTGTTCACAGGACTGGCAGGAGTCAAGCTTACATAACCAATTTCACATTAGTTTTGCCCTAGTGAAGAGCCGTGTCTGAGTATTCCTGCTCTGCACAATCTAAAACCTCCATCATAACATGACCAAGGTAAGCAATGGCATCCTGTTGCGGCTAATGATACTGACATAGGGAAAAACATGTTGAACAAATGTTTACATTAACTGTGGCCACAAATACAGTATTTCAAAATGCCTTCAAGACAGAAGTATCACAGAATTAATTTATATTACAATACATATTACTTGTCTTGAACTTAAATAGAGCTTTCTTTAAGATCAGTCAAGATCAGGAGACTTTGCTTTGGTGACATTTTATTTTGACATTTTACTTTGAGTCTGCTGTGTTGTGTTGGTGTATTCCATTTACATCCTTTACAACACTCCATGCTGCAGAGTACTCCATGACCTTGCAGCGATCTTGACTGGCAGGTCACAGGTGTTTGCCTTCATGTTTGTTCTCTAGCAGCTTAACACAAAGCTGCTTCCACTGGTACTTGAATTCCCACAACTGGCTGTGTAACATCGCGCAACACTCCAGAAAAACAGCACATTCTTTAATTTAATAATTTTCTGGACTCGTGGGGATAGTTAGCTGGGAAATTTTAGATAGCTGTGTTCAATCTCTCGTCTAGAATGCACTTGTGTGGTGGAATTGTGAAAAAAATAACAAAAAACAAACGATGACGGAAAAGCTGATAATGGACGACCTTTTGCTGCCAGTAGTCTGGTCACTCAGCTCAGCAGAGAACTCTCACATGTTCATTTGTTGTTATGATAAGCGTTTTGTGTTTTACTATTTATAGCTGCCTTGTGTACAATGATTGATCACATTTGTTTAATGCAGTATGCATTAATGCCATGTTACTTGAGCAACACAAGCCCATAGGTTTGAGTACAAAGGGTGAATTTCATAAATGAAAGTAATGTTCTTGGCAAGAGTAGATAATTATTTTTCAAATTAAAATGCTATTTCGTATGAAAGATTTAATCTATAATGTGTAATAAACAATTTTCCTGTACATGCTGATGATAAATTTCAGTATCCTTGCGGGGAAGGGCTTCTGCAAAAAGACAAGAGGTTTCATTCATGGCTTCACTCTGTAAGGATCCCTTCCAGTTACTGTCTGCATGTTCATCCACTGTCAATAAGAGCTTAGCTGTTAGGAAAAGCGGAAGTTTTGGGAAACAAAGGACCGTTTGATGACACTGCCATTGAAGTAAGGAGTGGCTTGAAGCTAGAGACACAGAGTGCTGATATCTCACCCTGACAAAAGCATCACTTGTCTGGTCACTCCCGTTATTTTCACTATTGCAGCTCTTCACATCTTATTATGGGTCCAACAGAAAAGCATTCTCATTTTTCTAGACATTTACAAGTAATATAATTTTTGTAAGTAGAAAAGACTTGGGACATTAAAGATGAAAAATATCCATATACAACTTCAAGTTGGTTTCACAGTAAGCAGAGTCACTTTTGCTCGCTTGTCCATTGTTGGTGAAATAGCAGAGAAAGAATGTTAAGTGGGAAAGATTCCAGGAGCCAGCTTTATATCTCTCCACCACTCCCTGTCTCCTTCTCTTTTATTTCCATCGTATCTCATTTCTGTATCGGCCTTTTTCTGTTTAATATTCCAGCTTTAAACACTCAGAGTGACGCAAGACCACACAATTTCACACACACACGCACACACACACACACACACACACACACACAAACACACAAAACCCAAAATATGGCTGTCTCTTGAACTGTCCCCCAAAAACTTTCATCTCATACTCTCTTTTTCTCCTCTCCCTCTCTTTGTCCCTCTTTGTCCCGTCCTTCTTCACTCCCAGTCTCAAAGCCTTTGTCCCTTTCTCTCATTACTTCCCCCCTCTTCTTTTCTCTGAATCTCTCTAGGCTCCATCTCCTCCCAGTTCATCAGGCTCCCTCATTATGTAGCCACAAAATAGCATAACAGAGACACCATGAGCCATCCACTCCCATCAATTTATACAGAACAGCTTGGTAGAAGACTGGAGAGGAGAATTAAATGGCACTGTTTCCTTCCCTCCTCTCTGGCATTACTTTTCTTTCGGTTTTCAAGGGAAATCAAGAAAGATTCTCCGTACCACCTGACTGATTAGATTCTCATGACCATGCAATGGCCATCCTTCATTCTATTTAAAATGCTACTTAAAGATACAGGCATTTCACTGAAATTATTCACTAAAACTTAAAAGTCAGTGTTTGTGAGTAGATTTGCAGTGAAGACAGAACTGCGTACACTGGCAAAAGGAATATAACACCATAATTCTGTAAATATTACATAATGAAAAAAATATATCCATGAAATATACCAACCCCAGAAAAAAAACAGAGTTTAGGGATTCTATTCGAATCAAATATGGTGAGAAAATTGAAACATTTGATTACAGAATAAATTGTCGAAGAATGTTTCTTCCTGCCTGTTGCCCTCTTTCATACTTTATAGTGAATAATTCATAAGATTCATTTGGTCATGCACTTAAAGAGAATTCCCAAGTGATATGAACAGAATGAGGCCATGAAGATACAACAACCAAAAGTCTCACTATACTGTGTTGCTGTTCTAACAAAGGGAAATTATAACATTCGTGTTGCAGCTGGTTTGTGTTTGCGTATTTTTGGTGTTGAGTAACACTTCTTGGCTTGGCCTATAAAAGTGTTTGTTTTGGAAGTGGGCCTATTCACATCAGAGAATTTGGGTGGACAACTTTTCAGTTTGCTAGATATGTTACTGAAACATTGGGATGGGCAGAAAAATGTGAAAGGAGAAATAAAATTGTGATGGGAACACTAAGAGAGTCAGATGTCAACAGTTTGACTTTCAGGAAACACAAATGGACCATGATGTTAATTAACACATGTTGCTGTGCTGAGGATAAACTAAAGATTTTTAACTTTTAAGCAAACTGAAATTTGCTGTACCATTGATAACAGTATAACCCCCTTAAATCCTTGTTATTCCCAGAAATACACATGAAATATCTGAGTCCATCACTATGGGATGGACTCATCATGCCAAAATTATTCTTTATCCATTTTTACTTTGGTTAGAGACCAAATACTTGGAAAGCTAATGACATTCACATCAGGCTCAGCTGTAACAATAATTACAGAAAATGGTGAAAATGGTAAATATTACCAGCTAAAATTCAACATGTTGACAATTACATCAATGTGAGCATGTTAGCATGTTTGGCATACAGCCTTCCAGAGTCTTGGTGATTGTTTTATTCAAACCAACTAAAAATATAGCCACATAATGTAACAAATAAGAAAAAATACCTTCAGAAAATTAGAGGGAAAAAGCCATATAATGATGTACTATATCGTAATAAGGCAATAAATATATAATGAGAATAATAAACCCCAGTGTTAAATATAAACCACCGACTTATCTGGAGTAGATTCAATTTTAAAGTTAGTCTCATCTCTCAACAGCCAGTCAATGTTGTATATCTTGGAAACAGTTTTTTTATAGCTGTGTATATTAACAGCCAAGTCGCTACAGAATGTATCAAGCCCTGTACCTACCACTTTTTATTGTATCTGTTCTTGTAAGTATAGATATATATATCTATATATATAGATATATATATATATAGATATATATATAGATATATATCTATATATAGAGAGATATATAGATATATCTATATATGTATATATATAAGAAAAAAAAATGAAAAAACACATTTAGTATTCTCAATGGGGTTTTTCAGTATTCTGAAAAGTATTCTGATCCTTTGCCTTGACACTTGACATTTAATCCAGGTGCCTCCCCTTTCTGTTGATCATTATTTTAGATATTTCCACACCGTGGAGTCCACCTATGGCAAATCATATGATTTGGAAAGGCACACACTTGTCTATATAAGGTCTCAGAGCTGATGCATATCAGAGCAAAAACCAAGCCATGAGGTCAAAGGAACTGCCTGCAGAGCTGACACACAGGATTGTGCAAAGGCCGAGATCTGGGGAATCCTATAAAAGAACTCTGCTACACTGAAGGTTCCTAAGAGCACATTGACCTCCATAATTCTTAATGGAAGATGTTTGAAACAACCAGGATTCTCTCAGGATTCTCTCCGACCATGGCTGGTACTGGTGCTGAGGCATAAAAAGCCATACAAACACAAATTAAATGAAAGATGGGATCTTTTGCTCTTACCCCATAAAGCCTGGACCAGATGGTCAATATAAACATACTGAGTAAAGTTTGTTGACATCATCTTACATAACGTTTTACATGCTGACGTTCTTGTTTTCCAAACAGTTCTACATTGCAGTTATTTGGATTAACCCTACCAACACCGCTATGTACTACATTCATACAGTATCGGTTGCATTTATACGCACAATTACGTACAAATTGTGTAGAACTTTCCATTTAAAGCAATTGTTCAGTCATGAAAAAAGAAAGCCTTGTTTGTTTGTTTTTTTACGATACCATTTATTTCTTAGAAAATATTGAATTTTTTTTTTTTATATATAAAAGTTTCTTCATTCAGATTAGGTAGAAAACAATCTGCTTTTAGCTAATTACACTGTTATGTGAATTTGTGTGAATGATGAAGTATCCTATATGATTAGGCCCACACAGAGAAAGGAGGGGTTGACATGCTGTCACGCTGTCCCTGGGTGCAGTAAGTGCAGTCCTGCAGCTCCGGTCCTCATACAATATCTGCTCATTACTTTAAAAGCCTTGGAAGCAGAAGCCACAAGATTGCTGAATCAGACTGCAGTCCAACTATTCTGTTTTAGATGTAGAGAGGACAGGATAGGACTTTTGCAATGTACATATTACCTGGGGCGTGGTCAATAAAGAGCCGGGAAGCCTATGCTCTAACATACCGTAGGATATATGATCATAAAAACACTGTCATCGGAAAAAACATCCTTGTAAACAACAGTGAAGTCAAAAGGCAGGTTTGATACATACATGTACAAGTATATGTGTGTTGCTTTCCACTGTCAAGGTAAACACTGGATGCTAAATGTGGGCTGAGTCTAAAAATAGAGTTTAACATCTGCTGCTGTAGATGATATGCCACAGTACGCTGTCCGTCACCAGTACATACCCTGACACCCACCCGGCTGAAACACACCATAATACACTGACTTTGGGAGCAAATAAAGTACATCATTATAAGTTTAAGTATATACTGTATACATACAGGCTTTCGGGAAAAAAAATCATCTTGCCTAGTTTCACATTCTTTAAGCTCAACAACAAATGACTTGGGATGATATAGGTTTTTTTGCAGTATACAATTCAAACCTTTAAACAAAAGAACCTTATCAGAGCCATTTATGGTAACTTTGAGGCTTCAAAAAGGCAAACATTCATAGGAAGTCACAAAAGGGTTCTTCCACTCTGATGGTTTCAAACTGACCTCACTGCAACAATAAACGACTTTTCCCGCTAAACAAGTGTGTACTTTCTTTACACCACAAAATTGTTGTGAGTCACAGTTTTTAAAAAAAACTTTACAAAACAAACATATATGACTGCCTATCAACTGGAGAGTAAATCCTACACTGAAGTGATGAATAACTGATTTGAGAAAATATTAAATGTGGACTATTATTATAGTATTCTTGAGTATTATAACTACATTCCATGTCATAATGATAAAATGGCTTGTGTTTTTGCTTACCTCTGGTTTTGAGTTTAGCAATAGATAGCAGTGATCATTTTTTAATTTCCACTAATATAATAACTTTTTTGAGAGGAAGAAACACGAAACTTTGATGACTGAAAGATGAAAAGACATTTGGACCAACAGCAGAAAACCTACTATTACTACAGTTAGTGATACTAAGAAAGTCCTATACAAAAAGATTGATCAAAAACATGAAAAATTTAGCACCCATGCATGCACACACACACACACACACACACACACACACACACACACACACACACACACACACACACACACACACACACACACACACACACACACATCCACCCTGAAACAAACACATTGGGCTGTTGCCTCCATCAATTATTTCCAATTTAGGGTTTTATTTCCATATTATTTCCTGGCTCTGTACAAAAGATTTACAATACAAAACATAGACTCCATAACATCATCTGCTCAACAGCTACAATGCATTAATAATACTGTGGCAGAGAAGACAAATCTCTTTAGCTAGCTATTCTTTAGCTGAGTCAAGGGCACCATTTCATTCCAAATTTTAAAGCATTCTCATCAATCCACTGTCATTACAGGGAGACGCAGTAATCTAATCGCCACTATTACTACTACCACTACTACTACTATTATATCAGTACTATTACAATTATTAGACATCTTTTCATTTTTGTAGTCATTTCTTTTTACTCCTTTTATTTTGAAAGTTGACCCACTGTCTTCAGAGTATTCAGATTTTTGGTCAGCACATTTTTTTATTTGTAAAAAAGAAAAGAAAAGAAAAGAAAAAAAGTCATTTTGTGATACAGGCTGTTTTTCTTCATTAGCTTTATTGTATTTTGAAATTTACAGTCTACAGCTGTAGGATGGACTCTATTTTGGCACAATTACAATATTAAATGACTTAGATCTAGGGCTGGAGTAAAGCTTGCACCGCTCAATTGTGTGCAAGACAAATTGAAACAGAGCAAAACTAATTCACATATAATGGTCAGAAGAAACTTTTACTCAAGTCCAACTGCTGACACATCATTTTGGGAAGACTAAACACTCACAAAGCTCTTTATTAAGAAGACCTGTGTAACTGCTTATTCATGCTATTATCCAATGAGACAATCTAGTTGCCAGCAATGCAATGCATTAAATCATGAAGATACATCACTTCGCCTTAAGATTCATCACTGGAGACAGGTATTGGACGCACCATTGCCTACTATACCAAAAAACAGAACTGCCTGGTCTATCAGTGACATGGGATCAGTATTTATTTATATTTATTTATAAAGCTATTTTACAAAACCTCGCCCTGATCCCTCTGCCCTGCTTTCCTGTAATGTTGGCAGCCATCTTTCCCGTTCTCAGACCTGGCTCAGCCTACAGGTGCCAAAAATTCATACAGAGTCAGCAAGAGCTGTTTTCTGTTACTGTGCCACACTTACTTGAAATATGCTTCACAAAACTTCGAGTTGACATCATTAAAGTCGTTGCAATCCCAAGGTTTAATCACTAATTTTATTGACTTTTAATTTTTTAAGCTTTCCTTATTCCTATTTTTCTTATTGTGTGATGTATTTATTGTTTGTCCTACTGTCAATTTCAACACTCTTACATTGTTACTTTCACCTTGTTTTAATTGATATAGCCACATATTCTTCTTTTATTTGATTTTAATTTTCATCTGCTTTTATTGTGTGTCTGTACCTCAGCACCATTGAATATGAGGATTCTCGGTTAATAATTAATAATAAATCCAATGTAAATCCAAGCATGTCAACATGGACCAGAATCCTAAAGGGGTGTTTCCAACATCTTGTATAATCCTTGCCGAGGAGGCCAAGGGAGGCCCTTCCCAGTATTAGTACTGTATACATAATAAAGTGCTCGGTAAGTGTAAATATGAATGAACAAACTCACTGAGATGGAGTAGATGAGGGCAGCAATTCCAAGTGGCAGGAAGCAGCACAGCATTGTGAAGATGGAGTAACACAGGTAGTCTTTGACTGGTTCAGCTAGCGGGCCTTGAGTCACGTACACTGTGGGCTGGTTAGTGACGGCGGCTGGTTGTGCTGGGTAAAGCTGACCCGCGGCATACTGCTGCTGGCCATATCCTGCACCCCCATAAGGTGGTGGAGGTCCGAAGCCCTGCAGGCCACAGAAACAAAACACAACGCCAACTCATTTCCAAGTAAAACGGTGATCTGTAAAAAGAGAAGTGAAACTAAGAGGATTCCACAAGATGGGAGGGGTGTGTGTGTGTGTGTGTGTGTGTGTGTGTGTGTGTGTGTGTGTGGTGTTCTGGTTTTGCTTACGTCAAACAAGCCATTACGTTAGGAACAATTACATTTGGTTTGATTATTCATGCTAATTCCACCTCGACAGTTTGGTACTTATAAAGCAAAGTATGATACTCATTTCCTCCGTTTTATAAACCTCGTCTAGATACGATCAAACTTTACACGTCTAGTAAATGATTTAACAAGTAATGTCCAATACTTAACTAAATTCGAAAAATACTTTCAAGACCTACATGTTACCCTGTAAAAACAGTTATCACCATAATAAGACAAACTGAGTTCTTCAAAGTCTCAGCAACTAGAGGATTGTTTTTGTGATAACTGCATCGTTAAATGAATGGGGCGCGGTCCAAATTGCTTTTGCGAAATCTTATATCTCTCTCTCTCTCTCTCTCTCTCTCTCTCTCTCTATATATATATATATATATATATATATATATATATATATATATATATATATATATATATGTATATATATATAAATAGATGGATAGATAGATAGATAGATATAGATAGATATATATATAGAGAGAGAGAGATCTTACATTAGTAGGAGTTAGGAAAATTCATCCGAAAGAAGAAAAAAAAAAACTTGGAAGATTATTGACATATTCGCCATCATATAAAGCGGCGTTTAGATAAGGTAAATGGGGGGAAAAAAGTAGCATCCCATTAATTCTCGTGTTTTTAAAGCACTGTTTCTACCAAATCATTATTCGTCTTCACTTGCGATGCCCTGAGTCGGGGCGCGTACCTGCGGATAGGGCTGGTGGCCGTAGTCGAGCTGAGGGTACCCCGGGTTGTCGCGGTAGGCCGGAGGCGGCACCTGGCCCACGGACGACTTCTCATCAGCATATTCCTGCGGAGGAGCGCTCGGAGACTTGTTGGGGTCCATAACGCAACAGGTCGCTCTCTTTCTTTTCCTGCGAAGAAAGTAATGGTAAATTCCCACCGCTGCCCTGGGTAGAGAGAGAGAGAGGGGGGGGGGGTGGTCTCCTGAGCGCAGGCCGGCTGGTACGAAATGAACCGTCCAGCTGCAGAAGTTAGATTAAATTTACGCATCAGCGTCAAGTCGCGCAGAAATAAATAGGAAGCTCGCCGGTGTTCTTTTCAAATTAAAAGCACGATTCTAACGGGTCTGCGCGAAAATTCGTGCGAGGTTCCGGCAAAAGAAATTCGAGCTGTGTTATTAATAGTTTGTAAGTCTGGGGAAAATATCAGCAACGAGGCTTGGACGTGGCAATTCTAGATGTAACTAAGTAATGTGAACAAACAACTGTGGAAAAACACACTGATAAATTGTACTTGAAAATCAGGTCCAACCCATTTTACACAAATGAGTCATTATTTAAAAAATATTTTAGGGAATTCATTTCCATTTTTTTTTCCCCATACAGATTCCTGTATTTTACGGTCCTGTCCTGGCTGTCGATGGCTAACTTGATGCTGCTGCCGGAGCCAATAAATAAAGAGGGAGAGGCCGAGGGTTGGGCCTCTCGCAGCACACGGGATAAGATTAACCGAGAAACGAAGCCCTGCAAATGTCAGCTCCTCTCCCCTCACGCATCGCGGAGTGCGTTGCCGATGTTGTCTTCGGAGAAACGCAAAGAATAAAGACGGGCGGAGGAGGACTGAGTGGACGAAAACGAGAACGGAACGGAAACCGGAGACGCCTCAAACGTGTCCACTAGATGGAGCCAGAGGGTTTTTAACACCGAACAGTTCTCAGGTCCGCGGGCGCCGACACGTGTCGGACAGGTTCACCTCATTGGGTTCGTAGCTCATCTTTAGTTATATATATACAGATACATGTGTTTTTACTGTGCTTCGCATTGCTACTCGTAATGTTTTTTTGTTGCACTCGGGCTATCATAAGCTCACAAGTCGTTTTGTCCTTGTCTTCGTTTCAGTGTTTTTGTAACTGTATTAGTCTTGATATGAGGAAACACCACAGATTTTTCACTGAATTTTTTATTTTACAGGTCAAATGACAAAAACCAGAACTTAAAAAACACCTAATATGCTCTAACCTAATGCCCCTCAGCATTTATACATAGCTGGTTTTGATCATTTCTGCCTGATTAGACTTCTGCCAGCATTTAAGTTATCAAAAGATGACAGAAAAGTTTGATTTGGTGGATAGACAGGTTGCATCGACTCATCCCTGGAGTATTTTTTAGAAAATATAACTTCCTTATATATCCTTCCCTGGATTTAACTGTTTCCAGTTAAGCAACAGTGCAGCTCATCCTCAACAAGTATTACTACTACCTCTTCACAAACTGTTGCTGATTCATTATCATCTTCAGTGCCTCTTCATGTAACAAGACCGGGATTTCTTGCATAGCAATTATATCATTCTATTTCCATCGCTTTTTCTTGTAATCAGTATATTTTTTTTCTTCTGATTTTTGCAAGTAAAATTAGTTGAATCAAAAGACTTTTTTTAAGATTCACTGTGGTCAGTCCTTGATCCCTGCTCAACAATACCATTTCATCCAGCTGAAACGTGGTGAGGTTACTGGCTTACTGCGATGTGTTGGCTGAAATGGTTATTACTTGTGTAGAACTGAGTAAAAGCCCAGTTATAATGCCATGACTGGATATAACCTGGAATCACTCATAATTCATCAGTTTTAAAAATACCCCCCCCATCAGACAGAAGCACACACGCACTTCAACACTGCAAGAAAAGTCCATCACTAATAGTAATTTTATCGGATGTTTTATAGAAACATGACAGACTGTTTCCGTATCTCTGAACAAGTACAATCCATTACACTCCTCCATAAAGCTAAACATGAAAATTGACAGATTATCATGAAATATTAACAGCACTATCATCACTTATGATTATGTGGATTTTGCACATTTGACATGAAAGCATGGACAGCGGGTTAGATTGATAACAATAGGCATCTACTATCTACATCAATGTTTACCTTACATATACAGTACAGAAAACAGAAGTAGTGGGAAACATTGACACAACCTACAGTGTTTAGAGACTTAAGGTATTTTTTGGTAATAATTTTGTGTTACTGTTGTATGAAGTCTCCTTAAGATGAAAGTGACAAAAATTGCATGTACAAGGTGTTTATGTCTGAGTGTGGGTGTTCGTGTAGAGGTGCAGGCTGCAGGACAGCAGCTCAGGTATCAAGCAGAAAGCATCACACCTCACAGCAGCTACACACAAACTACTTCCTGTTGAGCTCTAAATAAAAAAACAAAAGCCTCTCATTGGGTGTCACAAATCCCGCTGCTGCTCCTCCATGTTATCTGTTGGTTGCAGGTTCGGGAAGTCAGTGTCTGCTCTGGTTGAACTCTAGCAGTCGCAGGCACGACCTACAGACAGACAGGCAGGCAGCAGACAGAGAGGAGAGTGAGTTTTAAAATTAACACTCTAGGTTATAAAAACAGAATATATAACTTTGAGTTGTTTTAGATTACTTTGCTCTGAAAACAGATTTAAAGAACAATTCATCAAATTTTTGACATGGTTCAAAATGTAGTTTTACTTCTAGTTAAATATTTATGAAGAGTTTATAAAGAAATAATAATTAATAAAATGTATTATGTATGAATGTGTATGACACAAGTTCATTTTAACAATTTGCGTCTTCTTCTCATTCTCAGTATGTGGAGAAGGAGATAAAGAGTTACTACACTGACATTCAGCATCAGATAATGAGTTGTGTAAAGAAAGAGACTGTGCGTGTGTGTGTGTGTGTGTGGGCACACACGTCTTTGCCTATGCAAGTGGAAACTGCCTATCAGTGCAATATGTCCCTGTAGGCTCCAGCCTGCTGATTTGCTTACATAGTGCACACACACACTGGGGTTTTCCATATGGGCCACCTGTGTATTTCATCTACATCAGAACGGCTAAAATCAGACTATATTGGTTTTCCAGGAGAATCTAACATCGTCAGTGATATTAGGGGTTAAATTAGCTTCAGCTTGGAGACTACAAATTAATAGCACAGAGCTCGAATTAAACGATACATAAAATAGAAATACTGTTGCCTCTAGCATCTACCATCCGCTTTCCTTCCCTTCCTTCTATGCCTGCCAGAAACCCAGAGCCCCACCACCTGTAGACCAGTCAGGGCCTTGACATTAAGTCCAGCTCCTGCGGGAGCTTTCCATACAGTGATAATGTGTGTGTGTGTGTGTGCGTGTGAGAGAGAGACATGAGGCCGTTTCCAATGAAACAGATGGACATAATAAATGTAAATTTAGACATTAGCAGGATGTCATGAGGGCAATGATATCTTGAACAGTTTAAAGGGAAAGAGCTGTGTATTTTGCTGTACATAAATCTAAATATATACTATATGTCTATAAAGAAATGACAGTGGAAGTGGAAAGACAGATATATTTGTTTTGAACAACTAGCATGTGGTAATCTGTGAGGGATAAATGCAGTTGTCCTTGATCTTGTCATGTCAGTGGGTACAGGTGAATGTATGCTACCTTGGTCAGTGAGCATCTGCTGGGTATTGCTTCCTGTCCTCCTCCTGCAAAGAGAAGACAGGAGAGAGTAAGAGGAGAGAAGAGCAACAAACTTCAATATTTTTTAACTGGTGAGACTTTGTTCATGAAAACTATGCTAGCTGTGGAACTTAATCTAGTTTCAAAGTACATACTGCTTTCACAACATAATATCATTTATCATGTGTAACTCTGTGAAGGATTACCTCTTGTCCTGGTTGAACTTGCATCTACAGTGGCCACCTATAACAAGAGAGAAGAGGCACTGACTTTCTCTATATCATCTGTGCATGTCAATTTGAGCGTGTGTGAGTCTTTTTATGACTATATATATGTGGCTAGAAAGGTGTGTGTTTAATTTGCATCTTACTGAGCAGGATGGTGATGCCAATGAGACAGAGGACGGCAGCTAGAATCAGGCCTCCAACACGCAGCCTGTGGTAATCTGCACAAACAGATTACATTTACCATTAGGCAATGAACACAAATAAGCTAAATTAAAAATCTGCATTACAGTCAAGAAACATCAAGAAATTTACCCAGTAAAGCTGAGAAGCAGGAAAAGATTATTACACAAAATCTTGCATCGATATGTATATAATTTAGTGAAAAAAAAAAAAAAGAAGAAGATAAAAATTTAGCCAGCACTAGAGATATTTACAATATTTGCAGTATGTATATTTAAGTCTTCTGATAAATTTTGTAGCAACAATATTGAGGCTGACATATCATCTTCCACTTCCATTAACGTATTAATCATAATTATGAAAATAATGAAAAACAAAGACCAAAAACAATGCATTACCGAAGGTAAATGGATTATCCTCCGCTGTAGGAAGAGAAATGAAAAACATCAGTTCAAAGCTGGTATGAAGAGCAGAGAAATGAACAGAAAACATCCAATATCACACAGTGATACAATGAAGTCAAAAGTATAGAGTGAGACGAGCACAAAGGCCTAGTTTAATCTCTCAATGATTACCAAACTGTACCTGAAAATCAAGTCAGTACATTTCAACCTAAAACAAACATTACAACCAATTTTAATCAAAAAAGTCTTTTTGAATGGTTAATACAGAGATCCTTTTTGGATGAATCCTATTAACCATACCACTAAAGTGATTACTGTAGGTGGAGTTTGCCGACTGAGAAAAAAAAAACAGGTGTCAGTGAAAGTGAAAAGCCAGTTTACTCACAGTTCTGTTCTTCTGCAGAGACCAGGGACACAACTGATAAAAAATTCAGAGACAGACACATAAATTACCATCTTGAAACACAACCATAGGCATCTCAATTAGTTTATTTCAGTTCATGAAGATAGGATGGCAAAAAAATAGCATTCCAGAAAACAGATAGCAGATAGCAAAGTCAAAATACAAACATTAATTTACTTGATATTGTAGTGGCTTAGCTGTCATGAAACTTCCATTTTCCTGATCCTTTTGAGGAAACACAGGTAAACTCATGTGTCTGGTACTTAGAAACACTGACAAATTAAACTGTCAGCGTCCCTGAATTAAACACCTCTTAAAAAGCTCTTAAATCTCTGCTGTGATTATTGAAAATCCAGATATGTTTAAAAATGTTACATCAGTCTCTGTCTTCTTCATCTCGCTTCCTCCTCCCATCCTCTCTCTTTTACAACACCTGCAGCTAAATGCGGATGTTGTTACCTTCACCTTTTCAGCACTGTGATTGTAGACCACTTCATTTCCCATCTTACTTTCAGTGTTAGTGATTTGTTTTCTTACAGTTTATGTCTACTGGACACGTAATCATATCAGATGTCAAAAAATATAGAGTGAGGGGACAACCAGACAGCCAGTGATGACTCATCCACCCCGCTGCCTATCTGTCAGCTGATGGAAGACAGACCTTCAAGCAGAATTTCCTCAATTAAGTGAAAGTGGAGCCAAAAGATTATGAGTACTTAGGGGAAAAAAAATATTACAGCGTTTACAGTGACATTGATTCTCTTTCTGGCTTTTAAAAAGAGGAAGTTACTAATTTAATGAAGGATTCTTGGGGATCTTTTTTCTGTTTTTGGAAAAACTTTGATTATATTAAGAGACTTTTACTCACGTGTCACTAAAACCAAAGCACAGATCTTTGACATCTTCAGTCTTGAGGCTGTTTACCTGTGGAGATAAACACAGTGATATCAACCACAAAATCTTCAACAATTCAACAAGAAGGCAGTTGGACACAGTCATGACTAATGGGAATCACTCCTTGATTCGTTCTTTTCAGATCCATTGTGGTTGTGTCCAGAGGCACAATTATGAAAACTGTGTCAATTTCTCAATACTAATGCAACTGACTTTATGTTTGAGCGATGCATCCATGCAGATTGAAATCGACTACTAACGCCAATTGAATAAGGCTCTAGTTATATTACTATGAGGGAAATAAATTTATCTCCAGCCCAAGTGGCAAAAATAATTACATTTAAATGTATGTCTATGTTAGAAAGCTGATTACCCCCCCCCCGGACTGGCTCAAACTGGCCAGCAAAGTCAACAGAGGTGTGATGCAACATTTAGTGCCTCTGTTTTCTGAGGGGCACTAAAAGGACTTAAACACACAGAAACAAACTCATCCCTCTTGGAGCAGGCCTACATTACATCCATCCCCTCTGAGGCACACACAAATCTGATCGAATTTAGATCGGCATAAAGTGGCCTCTTCGGCTCTCTTTCGCACTCAGACACACACAGAAACCTGATCTGATCTTGATGGGCACAAAGTGCTCTACTGAAGCCTTAACAGAGGAACTAAATCTCAGTGAGTAATGTATTACACTGCTACCCTGTATAAAGCTTTAAAGATGCAGTCTTCTTTCATATAATTTCAGTGTTCCGTTTACTTTTTCAGCCTTATATATGTGTCATATAGTATGTATGTGCATTTATGCAGTCCAGGTTCTTACTTTTTAAAGGTGCTTTCACTTGCTGACAAAAAAAAAATACATGAAAACATTATTAAAGTCCATTCACCTTTCCAAAGCTATTCCTGTCTCTAAAGTCATTTTGATTTCTAGAGATCTATATCTGCATACATATATACATATACACACACACACAAACATATTTATGTGCATATATTTGTACATACACATATAAGCCACACATTTAATGTTCTCAAGGATCCATGATGTCCAGTGTTTATCCTGTAATGCTGATTAAACAGCAAAAGACCTTTTCTCTGACCTTCAATTTGAAAATATAATTGGTGAAAGTGCAAACGTTCAGGTACTGAGCTTTCAATGAACTGTCACTGCATTGCTGACTAATGTGGCTTTTTGTCTGGGGCTTTTTGTTTGAGGCTTTTGTATGTTGCAAGTGCAAATTTGAAAGCATGTTGCAAGCTTGGAAATTTGGACATGTTTGTCTGCAGAATGAGCAGTTTCAGAGATGTTGGTAGCTGCTGGCAATTTTAAGGCTACCATAAACGCTTCAACATAACAAACCAGCGACTATTTCTAATAGTGGTAGATGGAAACCCTACACACATTTACTAGTAAAAAAAGCCATCAGCAGTCATTTTGTGGGGGGCCCATTAGAGGCTAAACAGAAAGCTGCTGGGGCTGGGAGGAACCAGGAGGAGCTGCTGCCCCCTGCAGGGACAGCAAGCAGCAGCTGGAGGAAATGAGTATGTTACCAACCCTGTGTCCTCTCGCTGCTTAAGGCCCCACAATGTGGCAATGCTGTAGGTTTGATTCTTATTTTATGGGGGTAAATTCTGTTGTTGTCCTTCTGTCTATCCCATATCTCCATCCCATCCTCATTAGTCAAGAAGTTTTTTGGATGGGAGGAAGATGTTCATCATAGCTGAACAGGAAGCATTACTGCATTCCTTCACCATAAGGTCTGCCCACTGCTGCTGAATACACACAAAGTTGCAAACAGCACCTGTTGTGGTGGGGGACATCATTGAAGTCTATGTCATCTCTAGCTACATGTAAATTTATGTTCCACAACAGTTATTTTTTCATGTACTGCGCTTTTCGGCTTAGTGTGCTCAATAGTGAAGAACAAACCCCCCAGTGAAAAATTCAACTGGCATTTACACGTTTGAGTGAATACTTGCACAAAGACAGCCATTAATAAAAATACATTATTTGGATGATTACAAATTAAAGTCAGATTGCCCAAATGAGTGTTCATCTAAGAGGTCATCTGGACACACCCTGCCTCCCACCTGCAGTATGAGAGTATCTACTCAACTTACGTTTGCCAATCAGACTGGTCTGAATTCCTGCTGAAGCTACAGTTTAGCTTGTATATCAGAATGATTTGTCAGTACTCACTGTGTAAACCTGAGGTTTATGAAAACTTTTGGGGACATTGAACTAAATTTCAAATATCTTTTTTAAAGTCAGGCTTTTCCTATTTGAGAAAGGCAATATGAATTTAAGGCCACACAAGTGAAAATACTGCTGTATATCAAGCTAAAAAAGATGTGACAGTGTATCTGTAAAGACTAAAGAAAGTTACAGTAAAAATTCAGCTTCTAGCGTTTAGTTCCATCTTGCATTTTTCATAGTCTAAGGAGAAAAGAATAGTGACCTTCAGGGAGGATGTAAGTAAAACAATGTGTCTTCCTGCTTGGCTGCTGGTATTTAGAATTTGGCAGAAACTGAGACAGAGAAGAGCAGGACAAGTGCTTTTCTCCTGGTGCCTCGCCACAGCAACCCAAGGCAACACAGAGGGAATTTAGAGGATTGGAAACAGGCCAAAACCACTAGAGAACGGTTTACCTCAGGAGAAAGACAAACAGAGAGTGGAGAGGGAGGAGAGAGAGGGTGAGAGACAGAGGGCAACGACAGTAACAGGAGAGAGAAGGATACGTCGAAAGACAGGACGAAAGACAGGAAGACACGAAGGGCAAACTGAAGGTGAGACCGTTGAAAGGTTAAGGACAGAAGCAACAGAGTGAGAAGGGAAGGGGGCTAACGGAGAGAGGACAGAGTAAAGCGTATAAAAGAGGTGGCACCACCCCGTTTCTATTTGAAGATCATATTCTAAAGCAAATGTTAGTTTAAAGTGGAGCAAGGACACAGGTGCACGAGGTGTGTATTCAACTTCTTGGGTTTATGGCTAGTGAAAAGGACAAGAGCGCTACACTCTGGTAGACAGATCAAGTAAGGTGTATGACATATGCTTGCACAACGTAGACTGGCCATATAACCTCTGCAGCAGATGTCATAATGTATGCCCTATTACTGTAGAAAAGAGGCATGCTTTTGCTCAGAAAAACAATAGTCCTTAATTTATCAATTAAGGACTATTGTTTTGTAAATGTAAACAGGTAGTTAACTTTATGGGCTTTGAATGGTTGGTGAAACAAAACAAACAAGGTGAAGATGTCACCTTAGGGCCTGGGAAATTGTGATGACCATAGTTCATTATAATTCGACATTTTGTAGATTCAACAAATTAGTCAGTTAGTCAAAAAATATAAACAATATGAAAATGAAGGTAATTGTTATTTGCAGCTTCTACAACCCAATATTAATTCAGTATCAAACATCTTTTTTTTTACAACTATGTAGTTTAGGCCTGCAAAAAAAGATTTGTTTCATTGTTGATTAATCTTCAGAGTGTTTTCATGATTCAATCACTATTGTTTTATCCATAAAATGTGAGTAAGTTGTGATCAATAAAGATCACAATTTCCAAGGGAACATATTCACATTGCAGGACTTTCCCAATTAACTGTCTACAATTTAAATATATTTAGCACACTAATTTCAACACAGCGTTGGAGAGCCTGGAACCAGCAAATGTTCAGTATTCTTGCTTGAAAGGTCAATTAATTAGTTATTCAACCAATTATTTAAGCTTTAATGTGGCTACAGTTTCATGCTACATACAACTGTTACAAAGCAAACAATAAGTCTGATGCAGGCTGCTATCAAAGAGAGCATTATTATATATGTGGCGGAAGAACCTCTGAGGACCGACATTTTAAGGACAGTTTCTTTTCCCCTGGGCACAACTTCCCCAGGGAGCCACTTCTCCATATCCGCCTGATCCTGGAATAAAGAGTTTTCTGTTCTGGCTCTGTCATGCCTGTCTCTGCCTGTCCCCTGTTTTTTTTTGTCTCCAGCCCTCACTGCATCTCTTTTTTACTTCCTGTCTTCGGGACTGTTTTTCCACTTTGTTGTCTCTTGCTATCTGCACAGCCTCTGCTTCATCCATTTAGTTTCTCTCTCTCTCTGCCTGGTACTCCTTTCCAATTACACAAAAAGCTTTAAGAACCATCTGTGTGTTTACAACCACTGTTTTACACTGCTCTTCTGCTTTTGTCAGGCTTCTGTGTTGCTCCTCTGCTTTTGTCAGGCTACTGTCTCCTCTCCAATTCTCTCCAGCATTTTTTAATCGCTCCTTTCCTCTTGTAAAGTCTTATCCACTCATTTATCACACAGGACATATGGAGAAAGACCACCAGTGGGCTCTGAGTGTGGGACTAGTGCTTACTACTCCCTTCTTGTGACTAAGGTGACAACACGCATAAAGAAACCTCTTGAACTAGCCCATAGGTTATTTCAATAGCCAACTGAAATATGGAGCAAAGTGTTCTACTATAGGGGCCAACTGTTATATCGTTCCCCTTTCAGTTCTTAAAACCATAAGTCTTGTTCAGAGTTATGACGACAGGTATCATGCGGCTCTTAATTCTGTACCTCTATCTATACCTTATTTTTATCGTACATTTAATCTATTCACCAAATCTAAAAATTATATACAAAGCGTGCGTATATACACACATGTGTGAGTGTATTTCATAGGATGTGATGTGCAGAGTGTGTATGTGTGACTGAGGCCCTGTTTCTATTTTTCCAACATTCGCCACACCCAGCTTCTTTGAGTGCTGGACCCTGGTGTATGTGTGTGCGTATTCCTGTGCTGCACTACAAAGACAGCTGCCTGTTGTCAGTGGCATTTTTTATTCCTAATTTAGCAGCACTGGATTCCATTGTGCAGCGCAACCTTCAACACGCACACACAAATCTCTGACCTTGTGAACTAAACACACTCCACACAGTGTGAATCTGCTTTGATGAATAATTTCTTTTCCTCTCAGCTGAGACATAGCTGACATTATTGTAACTTGTTCCTCCCGTTCACTTTACCAATCCTCTCGGGAATTTGTCATTTCGTGACGACAGTACATCATGTTTCTCAAGAGTTTAAAGCATAGAAATGTGACTGATGAAGCACATGACCTCAAATGTATTCCTAAACTATTAAGAGAGGATGTCTTTGTCTTTGTGGCTGCTGGGAGCTGGTAACAAATTCAACCCGATCGTGACACACTTTTGTCGTGTCCAACACATTTCCAGCGCGCGGCCTTAATATAACTGTCAGGAACGACAAACGGGCCTTATACATAATCCAAGAACATTGATGTGGCGAATGAGATGTCCCACTTTCATCCCGACCAAAAGGCTAGAGTGTCAGAATTTTTGGTGTTTTCCTTTTGAGTGTGACATCTCCTACGTGTTCCTTCACAGTGACCAGCAGAATGACAGAGGTCTCTCTTAGGGTCATATCAGCCGCTGTTGGTTTGGCATGCTCTTGACAGCACTTACGATTTCTTGACCCTCCTCCTCAACGACATGCAAGGAGGCGAACAATGATTGGTCGAGGTCAAACATTTAGGGTGTCCAGTCTCCCAACCAAAACAAATTTATAGCGGTGATTGTCTAATCTCACATGGTGACCATCGTGAAAGACAAAAATAAATATATAAATAAATGTGTAGTCTGATTCAGGTCTAACAGCCACTGACCTAAGATGAGCTGAAGAGGAACTATTAAAATTCTGACTTACTTAATGTATAAAAGGTAAAACAGGTGAGAGGTGGAGGGAGACAGAGAATGGGGAATCAGTGGAGGCGGGGAAACAGGGATCGGGAGAGAGAGAGAGTGAAGTACAAACAAGAAATCAAGTTGTGAAATACAAGTGAGCAAGACAGGGAGTGAAAGAGGAGGAAGAATTCAAGCCTGGGAGAATGAGAGAGGAAGGTAGTAAGATGAGGGAGTGGAGCATACTAGCGCCATGAGTCACACATGGTAACCACAAGGCTAGCGGAGAATGACTAGCAACAGGGTTAATGCTCCGCCCTCTGCGTTCGTAATAGTGGATAAGAAAAAAAAATGGATGGAGATCTCCATAATTTCATCTAACCTTATGTCCTGAACTATTAAACCTTCACTAAGGTCCCCAAGTATAAACTCTGATAAACTTTCCATAATATGAGTCCTCTGTTGTGCTTCCCAGCATGTTTGTGCTTCCACCACATTTCGTGAAAAATGTGCCTCTAACACGGGAAGATTTTTGTCTTAACTCTTACAATATTGCTATGAGCTGAAAATATGGACTGGTTAACCTATTAGAAATGATTAGCTGTGTATGTCCTGAGCTGGTAATGAAAGCTTTTTAGTTGCACAGGGAGAGAACTGAAGGTCACATCCACATCCCCTGTATAAAACCGACGTCTTCTTGTTGAGGTTTTTTAAATTTGTGTTTGAGACACACCAAAGGGATATGAGGAGAGGTGAGGAGAGAGTGTGTCTCACCTAAGAGCACTCCACCACCCCCCAACCCCCTTCCTCAAGATCTATGGTCATGTGAGGCGAGGTGAGGACAAAGAGCTAAGTTTTTTTTTTCACCTGAGAAAGGAAATATAAGCCTGTCGTCACCTTTGTTCGCCCTCTATCCATCCCTGTCTGTCACCTCGCGACTTCACGCGTCTCTCCTTTCTTTCTCTCTCTGAAAAACCCGGATCATGCGAGTTGAGTAACATGATTACATTTGTCAAGAGCAGAAGAAAAATTGCACTAAATCTCCCTGTGTGCAAAACTGTCACTCGCTAATGTTCAGCAGATACTGTCTTCTTCCTGTCTCTGTACTTGCTGCAACAACAGGCCCATAAACTTATAGTATAACAGTGCTGGGAGAATTGTTAAATGGACGGATCGACAGGCGACTGATGGCTCACCGTCTCACGACCGTTTAGTTGCTGAAATCATTCAACAAGTAACGACGCCAAATCCTCGTGGGCTACAGCTCTTCAATCCCTACCGCTGCAAATTCAGTATCTTTCGCTATCTCCAAAGGATAATCCACACTTATCGGTGCTCTCCTCCTTAGACTTGGATGTTATAAAGCAGAATTTAACAGTTCCTGCATCTGTCCTTGTGCCCCACAAATTAGCAAAGTGCTGTCACGATGCCCTTATCAAACGGCCTTTTCACAGCACATGCACATACACACACACACGCACACACACACTCACACTCACTCACACACACTCACACACACACGCAGTTTCCAGATACTGAATAATCCCACAAAAACCCCAGCGGCGTTCGCTCATCTGACCCCTGACCCCCGTCACATCTCTGTCCCGCAGCGGCCCGAGGTGCGGGAACCCCGCCACGCACGCTCCCCCGCCGACGCGGTGCCCGGTAACGCAGCTCTCCGCCTGAGATCGGAGCGCGCGGGGGAGGACGCCCCGCGCCCGGGCCCCGGGGGGGGCGCGTGCCGCCCCACCGTCCGGGCGCCGGTGGGCTCGAGGGCGAACGTCAGGCGGTAACGTGGTGACAACGTTACGGGCTTATGACACGTCCGCGCTTTAACGACCGAAACTCGTCTGTCCGGGGGAAAAAAGGGCGTTTATGCGTTTTATCCCGACCTTTCTTTGTTGTTTTTAGTGACTGACCGAGCCAGTTAATCGGAACCACGGCGATTTAATGAGTTTTTCTCCGCCGGCTTTAAATGTAACCTCTTCCTTTACCCAAACGTCGAGAGTCTGCGCCTCATTCGCCCGAAAAGATGCGCAGACGGCATTTCTGGAAAACTTCAGCGGCAAATTTCCTCAACCAACGAAAAGATAATAAATAAAAAAATAAAATGAAAACGAGAGGCGTCGGTGTTGCGCGGGACGAGCTAATTTCGCCGTTCAAAAACTTACCTTCTCAAGTCGGTTTCAGCGGCGACGGAATAAAAAAAAACGAGGAAATTTCTCCCGAGCGGACGAAGTGACTCAGAGCAGCGACCGCGTCCTCACTGTGCGCCGACACCCTGCCCTCGCTACTGAGACGCGCCACAGGTTGGCCCTCGCTTTCCTGCCCGTCTGTTTTACGAAAGGGGGCCGAGTTTCAAAAGCTTGGGGAGGAAGGTTGCGCTGTTGGAGGATCCCCGATCCGGGGTCGGTTTCTTCTCTCCAGCTGACGGACGAGGAGCCGGAGGGCTGGAGCGGAGCGGGGCGTGGAGGCTGATCCAGAGTCAGGACCCAGAGCCCCGGGAGGAGGAGGAGTGCAGCGATAATGTTTGTTTGACGATGGCGAAACGTGTCGAGCTGGGGCCGATTAACTTCCACTCTTGGAAGAAGATTATCATGGCCGCCACGAAGACGGATAGTAATCGTTTTATAGCATATTAATGGCAAATCCAGCACCTATGACAACTGTAGTGATAGGAACTAGTTGGAAACTAATATGAGAACAATAACTGCCCTTTTCAGTCATGGAAACAAAGGTCATTAAGGGTCATAGAATAGGACACCGTCTTGATTTAACATGCAGTGACATTTATTTTGATTTTGGATGTGCATACCAAAGAGTTCTAACAGTTTGTCCCAGCAGTTTTTTCTTCTTATTCTCTCAATGCTAAAACGGTTGACCACAGGGATAATGTAACTACAGTTTATCATACAGCAAAAATATGCAATGGACAGCAAGCAATGACTAAACATCACATTGTGTTCCTAATAATGCACCATTGCAGACGCTGTATGCAACATTATGCTAGTGACTAGACCAAGCAGCACACATGAGACAGACTAAATGTTTTTTGCAGGTCCACGTGAGATTATCGGAATTACTATCTTTATGAATATAAACGACCCTGATTCAAATATCAATACAGATAGAATGTATCCAAAATGGGAACATTTTGGAAACAAAAAAAAAATCATTCGGGGCTCATTAATTTCTATGCTGTTTTCAAATTTTTCTTACTTTCAGCAACACCTATGATATTTTTTTTTGTTTGTTTTTTTAACAGATGGTATTTCTTTTCACAGGTCTGTACAAGTATAATCATTTGAGCTGGTGTGTTTCCTCCAAACCCCCCAACACGTGCCCGATCTCTCCAACTCTTGCCATTCAACTCTCCCACCTGGATGAAACCGGTCTGTCAGGCACAATATCAGATTTCACTGTTGTCATCTTCCGCGTTTCTACAGGGCAAGAAAGAAGGGTGGGGCAGCAGTTTGCATTGGCAGTTTAGGAAGAAAGGCAGAGAGACAACAAGAGGGAGGCAATAAAAAGAAGGGGGGTGAACCACATGTTAAAATTCAGACACACAAACAAGCACACAACCATATGACAGTGAGTTTTAAGAGAAAAACGATTTACTTGTTTTTCCTGGAGCACCTGGTATCTGTGAAGGCAAAGCACAATGTGTTAAACACATTCCAATGCTCTTCACATGTTTATTATCCTTCTGTTTATACTTATGCCAGCATGGCTCTTTGATTTTCATGTGGAATTTAAAAGGAAATTATTTGCACTAAACCTTTTGCTTACTATTGTGGCCCACTTTATCCACCATGAATAGCTAATGTCTTTTGTTTTAGTCTCAACTCAATTACAGTATTTTTTTTTCGCGTTTACTATAGTGGGTTATCAACCTGTGTGATTTTCAGCACTTACAAAGTAAAACGCTGATTCCTCCAGCCACCAACAGGCAGGCACAGATCAAGCCTCCAATTCGTAGCCTTTCATAGTCTGTTAGATAATGCCAGAGATTAAGAGGGTCCCAATATACTTTGACAAATGAAAATTTAAATTTCACAGAAGACACACCTTAAAACCAGGCATATGCAATCTGCAATAAGTGATTACTTATTACAATCCCTACAAATGAATGCAACAATAAATTGTATTCCTGATAATTATAAGAATTAGGAGATAGGTCATCCATACTTACTGTAAACAAAGGGATCTGCAGACCAAACACAATTGGAGAAGAAGAAAAAGAAAAGGGAAAATAAAGATTATACACATAACTAGCGTTGCTGTACAAGGTGGCTCTGGAGATATTACTGGGTTACATTTAGACTTTTTAAGCGTCCATTTTGGAATGCTGACTGTAAATCTGCCCTTGTGATACATTATCAATGGGGGCCGCCCTCTGAAAATAATATCACATTAAAAAGGTATTCAGAGATTTGTTGCCCCAGTACAATGGAAAATAAACATTTGTTTAGGGAAAAGTGGTTTTATCAGGTTCATTGTGAAGAAAAAGCAGCTAAAGGGTCTGATAAACCAGTTCCACAACAAAACAGTCTCAGGAAAAGATAAAGGGAAATTAGAGTTTTGGCCTCACTTGCTTCCGTTTCCATGAAGAGGGTGAAAAGCACTGCAAGAAAGTCAGACAAATAAAATGTTAATTTTGTTGAGTGGGAGGTTTTTTTTGCATACAGTCATTGCCCTGCCAAAAAATGTGTCACCTCACAGTCAATACTTTATGGAACTAGAGAAACTGCTCTCCAGAAATGTTTTGTCAACTTTTGTCAAAATCCTGTGCTTGTTTTTCTCTGTTCAAGGGAACTCAGTTCATGCAGGTTAATGATGGCATGGAATGATGTGTAAAGAATTTGTTCTATATTTTATTCACCTGCCATCACAGCCACAAGAGTGAGATGCCTCATCTTCAACCCAACTAAGAGTCAGATAGAGAGAGAAACTAATAAAGAAAGAAAGGGAGAGAGAAAGATTGTGAGAAATAATAAAAGAGACAATAGAAAAGCAAAGCATTCACTTCTTTCCCATCACTTTCCCTTGTTTCTCACACACATGCACGCAAGCAACAAAGTATACACTTCTCCTTCTCCCCAGGAAGGATGTCCTTGTGGTGCGAGAGGTCAGTGTCTCGCCGGCAGGGATGCATTCTGGGTATTTGGAGAGTAAACATCGGATCATTTTTTGACTCTGGGTGAAACCCAGCAGGTCCCCAGACAACTTTCCTTTAACCTCCACTCAAACCACATAAGAGCCCCATAGCATTGTGCCGAACACTGTTAAAGGCTTTACATTATCTAAAGATTTTTCTCTGAAAATGTATTTTTCTTCCTTCCTTTTTTTTACAGGAATACTTTATGAGAAGATAATGTACAGTTTGTCTGGGTTATTGGAGTTCAGAACAGACTTAAGCGAAAGCTACAAGTCTGTTTGTTTGCTCAAAAAGCACGAGAGACATCTGACTCACTGCATTTTTCCTTCTTCTTATGCAAGTGGCCAAATTCACAATTAAAAATACAGCATATACAATATCAAACAATAAGAATATATTCTATCTGTATGGGAAAGATTCGAACACCTTGTTTTTCTAAATAAGCAACTCTGTGAGGCACAGTCACCTTTAACTGACCTTGGACACACTTGAAACTCTATGGAGTTCACATAAATTTGGTAGTATTCCTCTCTCACTTACTCTGCTTTATTCAGGCAGTAGTGAATTTAGCAAAGTTAGCAACAGTTTCTTGATTTTTTTTTGTGTTTTTGTAAAAGTATCAAAATTCTGCATATAATGTCTTGCAGAAATATACAGCGCGTCACAGCTTTCCAAGGAACAGTTATCATGCCATTTTTGGTTCTTCCATCATGACCTTTGTCAGAGGATTCCTGCTGTAGAGTATCAGTTAGCATGACATTAGTCAAGGTCAGGCCTTTGTCTTTCAAATCCCATGGCTGATATACAAAACAGCATCAAACAGAATAGAATAACAAAGATCTTTCTCTCTGGTTCAAAGTATTTTATAGATAATTTAATTTTGTCCAGTTTAGTGGATGTTGTCAGCCAAGGTCAAAACCAGTACATTTCAGTGTCCTTAGCATCTCAGTGCACTCAATTTTTCTTCTATCTTAACTACACCACTGCAGTACTGAACATCTTAAATGTTTTCAAAAGAAGATGTCAAAAAACAATGATAGCAAGACTAAACATAAATCAGCCCATGTATCATCATGGGTTCTGTTGCACAAGTACAGAATATCATGAGTTACAAACAGTCACACATGAAGGAATAGATTAACATGTATATATTAACCTTAATTTATCATCACAAACATATTTGCCATTTGATTTGCTATAAAAAAATCTCTTCAGATTCTAAAGCAATTTAAAAACATTCTTTAAATAAATTTGTCATTGTCACTCCTTGAGAGTCCAAATCACTCTGTCTTCTCACTAATGCATTCATAACTATTCAATGAGAATTGCGAGCCTGATACCTAGATTATTACACAAAAGATGACCTTGACCCCAAACCCTGATTCCAATCCTGCCCTGCTCTACCGTACCTGTGCTTACCTGAGCTGATGGATTCAGGAGCAGAGGAGTGTGTGTGAATGATCTACAGCACCACTTGGTTAAAAGTATGTCTATTCTATTTCACCTGAATAAGTAGTGTCTGCTCCTCCTCTTTGTTTGGGATATAAACTTTTGTGTATGCACATGTCCAGTGTGAATGTGAGACGGTTGCACGAGAGACGCATTAATGCATGTAGAGGAAACTAGTGGCCATGTTATTCCATAAACATGATCAGCATTTGTGCATGGGCATAGTAGACTGAAAGACATTTGTAATTTGCCGAGAGCCATTTTTACATAAAATTAATGCACATACCTAAACTTACACTTAGACAAAGATTCAAATGTTTACATAAATAATTCTAAAGTTAAAACTGCTTATCATTCATCAGCAAGGCTAGTTTGACACACCAATGATAAGCAATGATGCATTAATACTGTGTTTAAACAACATATCAAAGTAGCAAAATCCGAGTCATGTACTGTTTCTGTAATGTCTTCAAGGCCAATAGGACATGGCGGTTATGAAAAGGGGAAGAACTATGAGAAGATAAAAGAAATGTCCAAAATTGTGATGGTTCAGGTCTGATTGTTACTTTTCTTCTTTTTTTCAGAGGCGTTCTTAAGGCTTAGATGTGACAAAGAGGGTGTGTTTGTGTTGTACATTCCTCCTCTCCTGTCTCTCACATGGCCTCCACTGACTTTATTTCTCTGCTCTCTGTTCCTCCATCAGGTGTCACCTAGTGCAATAGTTTGCACCGTGCTGGCCTGATTGTTGACAACCATTTCACTTTACAACACCTGTTTGGTAGGGACAGACTGTATTAATTTCCCCCTATAGGGTTTCATTAAATTCTTGACCTTGCCTCCACACCCCAACAAAGCTAAGCAGGCAAAAATGATCTCCAGTTTAAAACAGCACGGTTTATCCCATAATGTATAGAGGTGGGTATCTGTGTAGATTTGTTGGTGTTGGACATCATCTTAGCACATCTATGCATGCAATGCATGTGTGCAGAAATATGCAAGTGCATTTGTCACTGTGCTAATCTGTGACTATTTATAACTTTTCTTGTCACATCCCGACAAAGCCAAGGCATGCCTGGTAACGAATGATAATACTGAAGGATACTGCGAGTGAGACAGACACTAAGAGACATAGTTCAAGGTGTCTGTGTGTGTGGTTGTAGGTGTGGCTCTAAGCGATAATACAATAATTTGACAGTAGATAGAGTGACAATTGGTGACGACAAAGCAGAGAGATGCAGGATAGAGTTACAATATCATCATCATCTAAGCTTTCACCTTAATAACTTAATAGTTTTAACTCTATTAAACTTACAAGCAGGAATTCACATTGTTTTATATCCACTTCAAGAAACAGTGAAGGATTTTTTAAGCACTGTGTGTGTGTGTGTTTTCTGGTGTCTCTCTGTATAACATTTGTTTTTTGACAATGGCATGTCACTTTCAGAATTAGAGCTAGAAAATAAATATAGAAAGGATAATCAGTTGTATTTGCTTCGGGGGATGTATGATCTTTGATGTGAAAATTATGAAATTTACAATATTCCTTTCCTCAGCAACGCATCATCTCATCCCCACTGCTGATCATTTTCATGACATTACATGGAAGCTAATTTAGACCAGAAGAATAACACAGGAAACACAGATCCAATCTCACAAGGACACAAGAAACTTCATATGGGTCTCCCATTTTTTTGGAAGATGTAAATGCATTGCAAGTCAAAAAAAAAATCTCTCTAATGATGATTCTTAATGTTTTTGTAAAAATGATGCTCTACCACTAAATTGAGACAATATGTTCAACTTGTTATTCTTTAACTTTATTTGGAATAGTTTAACCTATGTTTCCTTGGGTATTGATTGATGTAGCAACTTCAACTGAGTCATGATAGTTAAAGGTCAACTTGAGAACAAACACCGCACAATGTAGGTTATCAGTGGTGAAAAACACACACACACTAACATGCACACACACACACACACACAAGAACTCACACACATACACAAGCACTCACACACACGCACACACACACACACAAGAACTCACGCACACACACGCACACACACGCAGACAGACACACACACACACATAGCAACACATGCATCTCTGTTATGGTGGTATTCGGGGTGTTTGTCCATAAACAGCAGAACTAAATGACTAAGAACAGGCTAGCTTACATAGCAGAGAGTCAAATCCATCCAGTCATCCAGCAAGTAAGCTGCTTCAATAAGATTTAACAAATCAAATTTTTTCTTGCTTAAAAAGTCATATTTAGAAACACGAGAATGCAGAGCCTTGCCAGTTAGTGGTGGGGCCTCACATGAACTTCTCAGAGTGTTGTGTATTTAGAGAGGGTCACAAAACAGATTGATATTTTTGTTAACATATTTTTTCATTCGATCTTTTCTCATGAAGACATAAATTTTAGCCAGATACACTGCATACCCAGCAGTGTATTCATTTGTTGAGAATATAAAGAAACCAGACATCAGAATTTGTCAGAAACTTATCATGGATTGAAGGGAGTGAGGTGTAGCTGAGCAGCTGAGTCAACACGTTGCTCCATACTACTTCTGTTGTATCAACTAAAAGACAAGGGAGAATTCTGTCCTGCTGATTGCCCTGTGTGTGTGTGTGTGTGTGTGTGTGTGTGTGTGCGTGCGTGCGTGCGTGTGTGTGAGCGTGTGTGTGTGTGTGTCTGTCTTGCTGGCTGTCCATGCTGCTCTATCAGGTGTCACAACACGGTCAGGGGAATGAAGACCACAGTTGAAGTCAGTCAAATACCAGCGTTCATATTCACTGTTCAGCGCTGTTAGTTGAATTCTAATGTAAAGTTGTAGGCATCTCTACAATGGCCAACAAACAACTGTGCAGAGTATTTTGTGTTTGAGTACTAAAATAGCAATATTTCAGTGAACTTGGTGACACAGTAGGGGAGGTGTGCCAGAAATTTAAGATGGTAGGTTTAAGTGAAGTGTAACACTGACACATTAGCAGGCTTTTGGATAAAATATTTTACAATGTTTTCGATCATTTTAAGAAATGGCTAAATGGGAAACATAATTTTATCCAATTATTATTTTAATTTATACGGAAGTGTCTGCCGCTAATAATAACTCCTTTTGTTCTTGTTACTTTGTGCCATAAGTAAAACAACAAAGACATCTGACAATGGAAAGCAATGCCCAAGACTGTAAAAGTCTTGACACAAGACTATCTGGAAGGAGTTCACCAGCAGGGGGGAGCAAAAGACACCCCTAAATTGTAATCTTGTGTTCTGAGTGAGTCTCTGCCCAGTGGGTCTCTTTACTCTGGTGGCTATTCTCTGCTTTTCACAAGCTGTTGCACATTATAATACCTGCAGTTACTCTACCTATTAGGTAACACGGAAAATAACCAACCATTTATTTTGTAATCCTCTGGAGCATGTTGATAATAATGCTAAGGATTATCAGATTGTGAAGATTAAGGGATATGGAAACTAACATCCAAATTAGCCAGATTAATTCACAATTTAGAAACCCATATTTAAAGCGCCCACTGTCCGTTGCCCACTGGTTGTTTGCTGTTGGGTCTGGCTTAATAGGGACAACAGTTGTTGCTGTTTGAGTTCTTATAACAATCAATTTAAGATTTACACATATAGTAACATACATTAAAATAATTTCTTCTAGTAACAAGTCCATAGTTTTCAAGAACACTTCAACTCAAATTTGTGAACCCAGATAAATATTTGTAGAAAATGTTGCATGTTTTATACTACATATTGATACGGTATTTGTCATATCAGTGCTGGAATGTCAGTGCTCGTTTTTCAATGACCTGAATTCAACAAAACATGCAACAGACTGGAATTAAGTACAGTATCTATTCGATGATCTGATGATTATCTGATTGTTGATGGTCTCTATTGCACTTTTCCCTCCCCTGTAACATCCAGTCATCAAAGATTCTACAGAGTGACTCAAACAGCCTGCCAAATGGGTAATTCTAGCCCTTTCTGCTTTGAATTAGTGCAGGTGATACAATCTAGACTGTCAAAAAAAAAAAAAATTATGCACACAGTTTTTGTTTTTATTTAACTCTAAGTTGGTCATGGGCTAAACAAGAGCGTATAACCAGTAATGTGACTACACAAATATCTAAAGAAACGAAAAGGTAGAACAGCATGCACAAGAAAAAAAAACAAAAAAACCCACCAGCAACAGCAGAAAAACAAATAAACCTCTGAGTTTACCTTTAGTAACTGTGGAACTAAGAACTCCTGTACTTTGCCTTTGTGCAAATAAGATGATGACTGTTTAACCACAAGCATAAAGACTAATTACTTCAGAACGCAAATAGATGAAACAATAAGCACAAGGACATTATCACATCTAACTTATTTAACTGACCAAATCAAACACCAGACATAATACATAATCATGGATACAAAACCAGGGTAGACGTTTACTGTATGGATATTCACTGAAATAGATGAATAAAGCAGGGTGGAGACTGAGTGGAAAGAGAGAGAGAGAGAGAGAGAGAGAGAGGCAGAGCTAAGCAGAGGACCAGCCTTAGTAGGCACAGCCAAAAGGCCAGCATGGCTGCTTGTCCATCAGCTGATCAAGCTGGGTCTTGAGACAGGAAACACCAAACCAAATAGGATGTAATGATCACAAGTAAAGAAACAGAAATTTAATAAAAATTTAATAGACATATATACACAGTTTTAATTCATTCATTTCACAAAAGCATGCAACATGTTCCAATGAAAACAGAGGTGGTTGTTTTAGCTTTTGTTATTTACAATATTTTTTTACAGGATCAGCTCAGCATGTTAATGCTATAGTAAATGCTTCCCTCAAGTGGACAAACAGTGAAAGTGCAGCAGACTAACCTGGTATAATAAGCACCATCAGTGAGTTCCTTACCTCCAAGAGTCCGTTGGAGGTAAGGAACTATAGAGCTGTTCATAACTCATAACTCGTATGTACTAACACATAGAGCAGCTGCTCCCCTATTCCCCATTTAACTGAAGACTTTCTGCAGCTGATCTTCGTGTTACCACTTACCCAGCACTTTCATAGCATTTCTGTGTCCACTTATTGTTGGAGTCAGTGTTTTAACTTGCTGCACCACTCACACCGTTTTTCTTATATGTGGGCAAAATCTACTAAACATTTAGTTAAACAATTTGTTTAGGCCAATAATCCAGACAGTCTGTTCTTCAAAACTACATACAGTCTGGATACTGCTCTAGTGACATTAGAAGACATAACGACTGATTTTACATACGACTTAGATACTATAAAGTTCACATTGAACTATGACACTGCACAAGTATGGAAGGTGATCTGGGTTAATCGTTTTGGAGTGGTGTTTGAAGTGTTCTTACTATGTTACTATGCACTTACTACTAATACGTTATGCACTGTTAGGCTGTGGATAGTGTCTGAAAGGTTCAGTTATTGAGGGCAGATAAAAGGAAATGAAGATATCAGGCATCAGACTGGATCCACATGGGTTAATTTCAGCTTTCGCTTCACTTAGACTGGGCGAAGATTTAAAAATAGAAACAGTTCATTCCTGCTGTATGTTCTGTTGGTCAACCTGGTTAACCTTTATTACTATTGTGGTCATATCATCTTCTGTTTCTTCTCCCCCTGAAAACACAAAGACATCACATATTACTTATTAATTTAAATCTGTAGTTAATAAATTTACCATAATGAAACTCGGTCCTGGTTGATATGGCAATAGTGACCAGTGTGTTTCAATAATACAAGTCTCAAAATTCCATTCAAAATGTCACATGTACATTTGCTGGGGACAGTAAATGTGCTGAGCTCATGATCCAAAGTTGTCTTCTGCATTTTATGAAATGCTTGTCTCCACTGACTATTCATCCTTATTATGGCCATGGAGGAAGTAAGAAAATGAAGGGTCATTGAATGGCTGTTGCTGAAAACTGTTTTCCATAAACTACAAATGACAACTACATTGTCTTCCTTAAAAAACTCAGAAAGACTTGTGCCCTCTTGTGCTAAACCACAAACCAAGCCAGATTCCAAAAATATGCTCCAAACAGTTCATTTGTTGTTTGGTGTGATTCAATGCACCCTCCTATTGTGATAATATCTCAAGTGAGAGATGCGACTCCTAAGTATCGGCTCAACTGTGTGGAAAATGATAAATAATCTTAAAAGTCTATGTGTAGTAGGAAGATACTGGGGCACACAGTGACCACTTCACCTGAGGGACACTTCCACCTGACCTGAAGGGCAGGGGAGGTTGTAGTTGCCGTGACTCCTGTAGAAGATAAACGTGAGGTTGGGAGAAGCTTTGGGCACGCCACAGTGGAAAACTGCAGGTTCTCCCATCGCCACTACAAAGTCAGCTGGGTGTGTGCGGTAACTGCGAGATACATGTGCTGAAGGGGTGGTGGTACTGACAGGGGAGATGGCAGTGGTGGGTTTTTGAGCTGGAACAATGATTATGTGTAAATACTGTGTGTGTGAAAGAGAGGGAAAGAGAAAAGCTTAAATAATTGAATAAAATTGATTATTGCAACAATGTTAAATTGATTTAAATTGAATTAATTATTATGAATAGTTATCATTATTAAAGAAATAATTTGAATTTTCACCTGTTGTAGTGCTTCAAAAAACAGTTAAGCAACCAAACACAAACTCAAGTTTAACAGTAGCTGTTGTTAGGATATTAGAGCTGTCTCTGACTCCCTTGACCGGATTTAACTTTGTTGTCGAAGAGTACACTAGTGTCCTAACAAATAAGCATGTTCAGAATCGAGAGAGATGACCATGACGTCGGATAAATGATCCACAGAGGTTTATTCGCAAGCGTTGAATATTACAGAATTCTGGCTCTCAGGTCCCTAACACAGAAAGCTGTGTGTCCTCTTTGACCATCAGAGAGACAACACTTCATCTGAGCTTCCCAGTATTAAAGTACAATAAATGAATATGCATGAGTCCATCCATGTGAGTGCTCTCATTGGCCCCCTCCAGTGTGTTAGAGTTGTTTTCCCTTTTCAGCAGTTTTCCATCTTGTGATCTCTGGCAACTGCCTCACCCCAGCTGGCCCCACAAGGCTGAGCGATTCACTTGGAGTCAGTATCAGTCTTCAGGGCGCTTCCCATCCTGTATTCAGTGCACCCTGTACCCTGCTGACCTTCTGTAACACAGAGATAAGACAGCATGCACACACACAAAGCACTCTTCTAAAAGAACACTATTGTCTTTACCCAGAGGTAAACATGAGCTATTGATGTGTGGTCTTTGTTTATTTCCTTCACTGTACAGATCTAAATGACAACTTTAACTTTACATAAATGGATCTTACATGAAAAAGAAGAGATAAATCATAGCAAATATTTTGAACTAAAACTTTTATTTCAAACCATCAGTTGGATGAAAATATGTTGCCTGAGCAGTGAATCAGCCATAAAATAACATGATTTAATTAAAAAAAAAGTAATTCTCCTCACTTTTACAAACCTTTACTGATTCAAGGCCTCTTTCTTGTGAATTAGCAATATTTGCAAAATGTAACAAGAAAAACTTAAATCGTATTTTCTACCCTCTAACAATTACATAAAAAAAAATACACAGTACATTCCCCGCACAATATACATTAAGCTCACGAATATCATATAGACGGACAATATGCCTCTGGGCAAGCAACATAGGAGCCATCACCATTTTATATGCCCTCACGTTTTGTTTATTGTTTTGTCGTCCATAATTACTAGATTTCAAGAAGCATTTTGTAAATCAGTAATGTAAACCTGTCAGTCACAATCCTCACCCTTTTGTCTCCAGGTCTGACAGGATTTTTGTAAATACGAGAGACAGAGTTAAACGGTGTTGAAATGTACGGTCTCACATAAAGTTACTGGCAGTGTCTCAGTAAAAAGTGTGTCTCCACTCACTGCTGATTTTCTCTTCCCCTCTCTCTGCCTCACTCCATCCTCCCAGTCTAACCAGGTAGCAGGTTAGGGAACAACAAGGCATCTAAAGGAGCATAAACATCTTCCAGATTTAGGCTCTGATTTTTGCTTGATAACATGATTAAGAGTACAGCCACGCTTGCAGCTCTATGAGGCTCTACCTAACTTTTCCGGTAAATCCAGACATCTTCATGCTAACATGCTGATGTCTGGTGGATATCTAGTGGTTATCTGGAAACCTTGACCTTCTGGTTGTGCTAGAGGAAAAGTCAGGGGATCATCCTCTGGGTATCATGGTGGTCTGTGCAAAAATTTCATGACAATCTGTCCAGTTGTTTTTGAGAAAGACTACTTCAGTCCAAACAAAAGGACGACCAACAAAACCACAAATAACTGCATAAAGTTGCAGGAAACTAACAAACTGAGATGAGATGAGATGGTATTGTAAAAGGTGAGGATGTTAAAGCTAATAGGACACCAGATCCTTTAAGAGCAGCTGATGATTGTGTTTTTAGCATTTGTCTTAAAGGGTGGTCAGTAAGAAATATAAATGTGAAAAGGGAAGTGAAAAATCAGAGAGAAGTGACTGTTCTTCTTTTCTACTGCTAATTTATTTTGCACTCATGGATAAACTGTTGACAGGCAACCACTGTCATGGATTCTTCACTCACCAAATGTCAATTTCTCAGATATATTTGTTCTTCCTCTTCTCTCTTCCTGGGTGGTATTATCTTCAAGTACTGAGCCTACACTCAATCTTGCCTGTACAGAAATATAGCCAATCAAATTAATCTGGTGATGACTCTACTGGGTGACGTGGCAGTGGCATAGGAAGCACCATGCTATCAGGGATTTTTTTTAGCTTGTCGCACCCTTTAAAATTACAGAAGTACAAATCACTTCCCAAAACTGTGTCTCTTGTTCATATGGAGAAGATGATCACACTGCTGCTGCTTCTTATCGTGAAGGAAGGTAAAAAGAGATGTTTTTCAATATAAGTTTTCAAGAAAAAATGTTATAAGTACTGTTTCTACATCACGGTGTAAACAGCAAAACAGGATGGAAAATCAGGCCAAGGGTAGACACATTCAATTGTTGAAATATGAAGATTATGATCTGTTAAAACCTGAATTAACAAAGGTATAATTTTATTATCATAGGGGATGGGGCTGATACCGTCTACTCTGAAAATTAAAATTTTTGTAACCCAATTTTTTTTTAAGTTTCAGTATGATATACTCACTAAATTTTCTCTCTGCCTACTAACCTTTCCTCAGAAACCTTTGAGGTGTAAAAATTAAATTGCTGACACAAGTGCATCTAGTCTGTGCTCAGCTCAAACGCACTCACCCTTTGGTCAGTGGAGCATTTAGAGGTGCATCTGACCAGCTGACAAAGAAAGCTGCAGCCAAAACAAAAAGAAAGAAGAAACTGTGAAAAATTCCTGTAATTGTGTTGTAATCCATGTAATGATAATAACTGCATCTATCCTCCTAAATGGATGCTAGAACAGAACCACACTGTCTTTGCACTTTGTTGCAGAGCACTAATGAAAAAAACAATTTCATAGCATGTCTTATGTATTCTCTGCAGGAACTTGGAGTTCTGGTTGGTCAGTGACTTTTGAAAATCAAAATCCCTGTGCTCTAAAGGGATCTTCGGTGGAATTCAGGTGCTCATACAACTATGCGGAAACGGAAACTGTTAGAGAGACTGCATGGTACAAAGGGGACAACGTAAATGGTACCTGGAAACGTATTAAGCTTTCAGCTCTCCCTTCATATGAAAATCGTTCTGAATATCTTGGTGACCAGCAGCATGACTGTAGCCTTGCAATTCATGACCTGGGGAATAATGACCAGGGACATTACTACTTCAGGTTTGATACAGACACGTATGGACGGCGTAGCAAAGAATCAGTGCATCTGTCTGTCACAGGTAAAGCTATTCTAAATTGAGTTTTTCTCTTCAAGTATAACATGTTCAGCTTTTCTTGATATCATGGTCTCTGTTTCTTCCACTGACTGATGTACAGAACTGCGTGCCAATGTGTACCCAAAGAGAGTGAGAGTAGGTGATAATGTCACCCTTGAATGTAAAACATCCTGCAATCTCCCCAACACAATCTGGTTCAGAGACGGATGCCCAGTCGCCAAACCTGAGTTCCAGGCTCAGGCAGAGGACTCTGGGCATTATTCATGTGCTCTCAAAGGATGGGAGTCAGAGCAATCAGACCCTGTGGCTCTGGATGTTCAGCGTAAGTACTGTATGATGACGCAGTTGGCTGAGACAAGCTCTGAATTTTACAGGTTGCAGGATTACTGAAAATTTTGTATTGGTTGTATTCGAGGTTTGACAAAAGCATTTCTTTTCACTGAGGATTTAAAAAAGTAAGAAAACTATTATTTTAGCACAGGTGATGCTCAGTTCAAAGCACTCAGTTACCTGTCTATATAACCATATTCATCTCTGCACTCACCCTATATAGTGAATGAGCATATCTATCAGGAAACCCCAGAGACCAAGGGTTTCCTGATTATCTCTATGCTTGAACATGTACATTTTTGGTACATCAAAACTGGTACTTCCCTGTGTGACATAGAAATATGAAATGAAGTATGAAGCTCCTGCCAGCAGCCAGTTAATTCAATTCAATTCAATTTTGTTTATATAGCGCCATATCATAACAGACGTTATCTCAGGGCACTTTTCATATAGAGCAGGTCTAGACCAGACTCTTTATAGTTATTAGTTACAGAGACCCAACATTTCATGTCGTGAGTTAGCATAGCTTAGTACAAGGGCTGGGAACAGAGGGAAACAGCAAGCCAAGTAACATAATCTGTTTAGCAGAAACTCTCCTCTCATTAAAGTCTCAGGAAAAAATTGGCTTATTTCTCTACTTTTTAGTATGATAATTATTTCAAGGCCTGCCTTGATTTGGCTGTAACTTGTATTTTTTTTTAATTTGTACAAAAAAAAAAAAGAAATGGAAAAAAAAGGGTTAAAGTGAATGTATATAGCAGCCCAGTGGTTGTGTGTTTTTTTTTTTTTGCAGATCCTCCAATAAATTTGTCAATTGAGGTGAGTCATCCTGGCCATCTGGCAGAGGGCAGCAGTGTGAATCTGACCTGCAGCAGTGTGGCTAACCCTGCAGTAGAAGGCTACACCTGGTACAAGAGGATAGATTCTCCCAGCAACAGCTCTGGCTCTGTCTCCGGCTCCGGCTCCGGCCCCATGCTCCAGGTGGGCTCAGGACAGGTGCTGTCTCTGCCCTCTGCGGAGGCGTCCCATGCTGGATTCTACCTCTGCCAGGCCAGGAACAGCGTGGGGGGAAGTAACTCACCTGAGGTGCTGCTGACCATGACAAGAAAGAAGCATGGTTTGTGTCACAATCCCATAATCATCATTATCAAACAGATAGTGAGTTTGCAGGGAAACTTAGTGAGACACTGAGCAGTCATGACCCGACTGATCAATAACTCATCCAATGTGGAATGTTGCAAACTAGCCAGATTGGAAGGAACTAAAATTTCATACTTCACCTTAGCAAACATAAATCTGGAGTTAGATTCACAACTGCTTGTTAAAATGGGTTGACACTTACATACAATAACCTGGAATTTAAACACGTTAACTAGATTTTAACATAGTATTTGTTGAACATTTCTAACTATTTCTTTTGTTAACAGAGCTAAATCCGAGATTCTGATAGTTTGTTTTCTCACACCGTTCTTTTTCTACCTCCACTAACAGATAGCCGTTTCATCCTCCTTGTTGGTCTTGCAGTCAAAGTTGTTCTTGTGCTTTTCATTCCACTAGTTTTTATCTGGGCTTGGTAAGTTAACTTATAAATAATACACTTAATTTGAGACCAGTTGGTTAATTTTATTATGATTATCATGAAACATTGAAGAACTCCATGTACACATTTCTCTTATTTTATTGTTAAAGGAAGAGGAGACATAATTCTGCTGCAGAGGAAAACGTAAGGAGGACACAGCTCTGTTTAAATACATTAATTAGAGTTTGTCACAAAATGTTGTCTAATGTTGTCCTGTTATGTTTCAGGAGGACAGCCTTGATTATGAAAACATTGCCAATGGTTAAACAGGTAAAACACAAGACAGGGTTACACAGAATTAAATGTCTATTTAAAGAAACTACTGTAGAACTATAACATGTGGTTACCCTAGATGCATAATTTTGTATCCTGGTAGAACACAGCTACATCTCTCATTGGTTCCTGCATCTATATATATGATCCCTGATGTGTGAAGAGCCTCTCCTGCCATGACTTTAGCAGTGAAAATACTGTTAGCAATTGTATTATCAATATCACTATTTATTCCCACATGACAGTATTTTACATCAGTAATCAAGTGATCACTATTCAGTACTTTTATTTTGTACCTTCTGATGAAAGCTACTGATGCATGTAAAGATATTTCACATCTGCTTCATTTGCATGTACTTGCATCTCAAACTGGATAAATTCTGGCTGCAGTAATAAATATGTATATTATGTTTTTGTAAAGCAAATTTTCTTGATTCTTGATACATTTTTGTGCGGAATTATTTTCAACATGTTTTCAAAGTTTTTCCTTTCAACAGTTAAGTGAAAACAAAAAGTATTTTTATTTTTTTAACAAATCTAAGATTTTACACAATTTTTAAAACTTGGTGTCACTCCTCATGTTAAATACATGCTGCATCTTAAAACAGTATTAAATTAGAGGCTCGGTATGAATGATGGAATTAGTGGCATTGCAGTAATTATGTGTGGTGCTAGTTCTGGTTAAAAAACATCAGTTAATGGTAAAAAACTGAACTGTTCTTTTAAATATTTGAGAACTGAAACACTGTACATCCTTGTTTGCTTCATTAGCTTTGAAAAAATAGAAGATGTATGCTCCATGCTTCACAGCTATTCACAGCTTCACAGCTATTCTCATTCTTCTAAAATAGACTAATGAGCTGAAGACTTTAAAGGGCTGTCCTGGTTACCTGGTTTTCATCCTACACCACTTCTCCACAGGCTCTGGTCAGTATCTGCTGGTGCCTTCTCACACTAAAAAGTGTGGTCAAAACTGAATGAATGTGACCCAACCTGAACTGTTAAGAGCTTCTAATTGGATCATCCTGACAGCATTTTCCATTGTCTTCTTCTTGCTCATTGCAGTCAATAACATCCATCAATAGTGGCTGCTTCGGTGTTTTTTGTCTTAGACCCTGCTTATATAGTACTCGGTGCACTTTGTGCAACGTGTGAAAATCTAGTGAAAGTATCTCTGCCAACAATAAGTTATCTTTGGTCTTTAGATGCAATGAACCATGGAGGCTGTATTACATTTCACAGTGGATACTTATGTGTATATATATATATATATATATATATATATATAAATCAACAGCACACAGAAAAAGAGTTGAGGCTACAGAAGATTTTCAGCATATTTTCTGTTATGATAAATAATTTTTTTTTCTTGAAGAGTGTTTGGTTATTTCCTGGCAGGAGCATTTAGCTTATCTAACCCCAACACAATTGCACTTAAACAAATGGAACCGATGGCAGGTGATAACCAAGAGCTGACAAATTACAGTTATTCCAACATTTTTACCTTTGGTTCACTCCGGGCAACTTTAAAAAAAAACCCATTACTCTTTGAGACCAAGTTCATTCACGCATTTACTCAGTGCACTGAAATCCTGGATTTAAAGTTTCCAGTGGTACGTCTTGCATGCGTGGGTGGAGAGTATGTCTGTTATATGACCTTCAGGTCTTCACAGTCTCTCACTGTGTTAACTCCCCTCACTCTCACCAATGAGTCTTAAAATAAGATTTTTTTCTGCATGCTAAAACATACTGGAGCATATGATACAATACTTACTTGAAGTTGTCTGTCTGTTTTATTGGGGTTTACTTGGCAACATGAGGTATGAAGCTAAATGACACTTGGTGTGAGTGTTCCTGGTTGTTGAGGAGACCTATTTTGAGCTACTTCATATGCTTTTGGTGGTTGTAGGGTGTTGCAGATATGACTTCATGCAGAATAAGTCCTGGCCTTTTTGAGTCCTCAAGGTTCTGTAGCAGTTGTTGGAGTGAGGACATATGACTGGTGTTGAGATGACTTCTTTTGCCTGAGAGGACAGATAAATTTAAAAAAAAAAGAGGACATTTACATTAAATTAATTTTAGAAGGCTCTTGATTTACTTTTCTTGAAATATGATAAATAATTTATTCATATATGTAATCCAAGACCAGACCCTGAAGATTTTTGGTAATATTATTTAGTTGTGTTTCACATACTGTATCTTTTTAACCTCACACTTTTCTATAAATATGATTTATTTTGTTATTAGGGGTGCTTATTAAAAGTTTAGAAGCAATGAAAACTGTACTCAGTTTTTGAAATCAAATTTTACTTGTATCTTTTATTCCAATCAAACTTCTGTACCTGTTGAGGATTCCTGAAAATGAAATGATGATAGATCAAAAAGCTCACCTTGTCATAACAAAGGCAATTATGACTATAATAACCAGTAGGACACCGAAGATAACTCCAAAAATCATCACTCTGTTTCCTGTAGAGTTGGACATCTCTGCAGTGGACAGAAAAGTACAGACAGCTACTGTAAGTCAAACCGTCTCAACAGTTTCTTTTATTTCCTCTTATTTGATAGTTGGCAGTGTGGAGAGAGACAAGAAATGTGGTGAGAGAGCCAAGCATAACATGCAGCAAAGGATCCCATCAGGAATCAATCACAAGGCGTTGCAGTTATCTAGTATGCACCTTACCCACTGGGCTAACAGGTCGTCCCATAGATCAGTCATTTTATTTTGGTGGGGACTGGTTTCCCAAAGATTTATTTCTAACAGAAGACTGAGTCAAAGTCAGAGGTGGGAGTCTATTGTACAGTATGTCCAGCAACTACATTAAGTCAAACTGTTGTGTAATAATACTTTCAATGATATTAAGAGCCGAGGGTGATCACCCTGTACACACTAAGAATCCTTGACTATTGGCAATGAGTTACTCTGGTGATAATTACTTGCGGAGAGTTGTGAGGCAAACATGGTTGTAACTTAAAACTGTAACACACACACACACACACACACTCACACACACACATGCACACACACACACACACACACACACACACACACACACACACACACACACACACACACACACACACTGGCTCTTCATCCACCTACCTTCTTCAAGTGTAACAGAGTCAGTCTCTGATCCGTGTCTGTTCTGTGCTACACAGCAGTGTTGCCCATATTCCTTGGCGGTGATGCTGGCTCTGCTGAGTGTCGAGCCTCTTGCTGTCGGTCTAGCCAGGGATTGTTTTGAATGATGAAGGCTTTTGTCTGCTGTAGGGAGACATGCTGCGCCCTGGTACCAGGTGTACGTGTGGACAGGTGGGTTAGCATCACTGTTGCAGGTTAGAGTCACAGGTAGCCCCTTTTGTAGCTCTCCAGCAGGAGAGATTGAGACAGTTGTATTTCGAGGGGGGTCTAGACAGAAGGGAGGTCAAAAGTCAACCACACCTCGTTTCAAGTCATATTTGATTCTTTCATTGCATAAACCTCTTTTTAAAATAATTGTCAAACTGAATATCAACCCAGTTATCAAATTGGATGTAGAAGATTCTTTGACCAGCCAAGAAGAGAGACTGTCTGGGATCTCCGCAGACTTTTGCTCAATTATTAATTTTAAGCACGGAACCAAAACAAATTTCGTTGTCGTTCTTCCTTTTGATTTGATTACATTTATGACTGAACAAATAAATTGATGAATTGAAGGTGAATGACTGAAGAAGTGAGGAGATGACTGTCTAGATGGCTGAAGGGGAGATATTTGTTAGATTAGTTAATACATGTAGTTGTGATTTTGAACATTTTTTTATAATGTCTTGAAAATGTTGGATTTGTACCAGGGATGCCATAAGAAAATGTTAACAGTACATAATTTTCCATGGCATTTGAAATACTTATAATGACTGAAGTTTACTTACACTCCACATCAATGGCCAGCACTGTTGAGTTCTGCACTTTATCTCCAGTCTGTATCTGACAGTAGTAGCTGCCAGAGTCCTCAGAAGTAACTTCGCTGTTGTTCCACACCTGTCCCTCATATCCTGGGGCGGCGCTTGTGCTCTTGAACCATGTGAAACGGGCCTGAGGACTGGCTGAAGGGCTGCAGCAGGCCAGATGTAAGGCCACACCCTCGACAATGCCACTGGAGGGACTTGCTGACACGGCGACTGCACTGGAGGAGTCTGGAGAAAAGGGACAAGGTTTGATTACTGACTTTATATGATCAAGTAGACATTATCCATTTCACAGAGTAGTCAGTATATGTGTTCTGCAGCAGGGCAGTAATATACAACTTGCTTGGTTAAAAATATTGGAATCCTATCCTTTTTTCTCTTTCAACTATCTTTCTGAAAATACTGGGGTTTTGAAACTTTTCTGTCAATTTTGATATTTTCTATGTTTTATTTAAAAGTTTCATTCAAAAAAAAAGCTGCTTTCCAGAGTTCCTCTATATGATGGTCTACACTACCTGACAAGAAATTAGTTCTGGTGGGAAAAATGGTCTACCTGCTGTATATTTATTAATTTCTATACTATTCTTGGCTTAGAATGATCAAATTTAAAACAACCTGGTCTAAAAATATTGATATCCACCATTTAGAACCTCACTGTGTAACGTTTAGTTATAAAAATGTAAAGGAAAATGCTCACCATATTCTTAGAAAATAAAACTCCATTGAGAACATGACCTCTGTGTCTTCAGTCGCTGCCCTATCTCATGGTTTTTGATTGACTGTAAATTTGTAAATACTGCTCTGTTGATTTTCACAAGGATCACTCTTTTTTTTTTTACATTCACACTAAAAGGTGTTGGTTTTAACATTTTTTGGCCATCATGGTTCAAATTAGCCTTTTGAATCGTGAAGTCGCTCAATGACTGTTGACCCTCTAGCCTATCATTACGCAGTGAAATCTCAGGATCAATCTTATGGATACAGATTCAACCGGATGAATGTTATGGTCCTGTACTGCTCCCAATAATTTGTACACAATCTGAGTTGAAAACTGAAAACAAATATCCAGCTTTTAATTAATTTCTATTCTATTGTATTTTGCCATTGTTGGTTGTTTTTTTAGTTTTATGGGTTAAAAGTACTTAGTCCACATTCCAGCATGGAAACAGAGAGAAACAAGAAAATAACTAGTGTGATGAGACATTTCTCAATTATGGCTTAGGAATAATATCTTTGTGGTTGGACAGCACCACTAACCGGCAATAAACATGCAGCCCTACACACACACACACACACACACACACACACACACACACACACACACACACACACACACTAACATAAAATGAGATTGTCTCAACAGGCTCTAAAACCTCTAGATGCTTTAAACACACTTTTTCTAAGTTGTGCAAGGAGGAGTTACAGTTTGTCCACACATTTACAAACACCAATGTAGAAATCGGTTAGAGACAGGAAACTTAGTTATATAAAGCTGGGCTTAAACAGTGATACACTGAGTTTTCAGTTTAATAGGAACACTTAGGTAAAAGGAATGCAGTCTAATACAGTCCAGCAATAAATCTTCCCTAAATAAATAATTTCTTGAGTCAACTGTATGATCTGATCTTGAAGGCTGTTTGTGGTTCTATTAAACTGTGCTACATTGTACAGAAGGGTGTGTCTGTTATTTGGTCTATTCTCACTTATTTTATACAGGGTGGATAAAATAGTAGGATCACTGGTCTACATAAGGCAGTGCGGTTCAAACGTACCACAAACTACAGCCTCCAGATGAACCATTAATACTTTCATGTAGGGAGGACTTATTTCAGGACTGTTGTGCGGGACATTAATTGTGTTGACACAGACAACTAAGTATGTATGCAATCAGTGGTCAGTTTCAGTTCTACTTCTCAGAAGTGGGGCAAAACATCAAACTAAGAGTCGCATAGAGGAAGTGGTTTATATTGGCTTATGGTGATGATGCAAAACATCAGCACTTAATAAAAAAAAAAAACACTCTTAGTTCTTTAAGATTTTGAAAAGATGATACAGAAAAGGGAAAAATATGAAACAAAACTGGTAAAAGGACCCTGCTGTTTTAAGATAAACAGTTGCATGTTGGCACATTGTTTTAAAAGGTTCATTTCATCAACAATGCTACTTATGATTTTATGGTAGAGCATTGTTAAGCATTTAGATATAAAATCAGTAAGTTCGAAGGATTCTTGATTATCTGTGCCAAGAAGAGTGATCCTAAAACTCATATCAGTAAAGACTTTTGAAGATACAAACCAACGCTAACTATCTAATGCCTAACGCTGTCCTACAAGCCCTTTAAGGACTCTCCATTTACAGTACATTTTTTCAGTATCACTCTGTATCGCTTTTGTTTTATTTCCCTGGCTGCCAGGCCATTGTTGATGTTAAAATGTGTTAATTTTAAGACATTCAGTTTCTTGACCACATCCCTTTCAGATGTGGTCTCTTACACCCATCAAAGTTAAACAATAATGTCACGTTGAACTATGGTCCGGTTCTACTGCACACTAATTTTGGGGAATGAATAATACTACAGTTTTATATTTAAGGAATATTTGATATATATATTCATACACATTTCTATTTTCTTGAGCACTTTGTAACTCAACTAATGCTTAATTATGGATTAATGACAGTGATGGTATTACTTCTGCTGACAGTGGTGATGATGATGGTGATGATTATGATGGTCATTATAATCAGATGTAATAGTAAATCAAATATTCCTACCTGCCACCAGTAGCTGTATGCCTCTCTGCTCCGGCATCTTCTGTGCTGGATGGCTGGTGATGAGGTAAAACACGTAGTTTCCACTGTCTGACTGTCTCAGATCAAGAATCTTCAGAGAACAGTTCTTTGTTCCTGGTTGTCCCAGGTACTGCACCCTGTTCTGGTAGGATGGATCCAGGAAAATATCGGCACTATGGAAAACATAACTGAAACAGACAGACAGGCAGGCAGGCAGACAGACAGACGGACCGACAGGCAGGCAGACAGACAGACAGACAGACAGACAGACAGACAGACAGACAGATCTAGATGGTATTTCTGTCTAAACTCTGTGCCAGGAGTTCTTTGCAAAATTCAATTGCAGGTCAGGTCTTGTGAGTGCTTCTGTGTGTCTTAAATCATACCTTGGGGTGATGCAGCGGCTTTGTTCGAGACACCACATCTCAGATAAAACTTCGTACTGCTGTTCTTCTTCACCTCCTCCACCCTAATACAGAACAATAAAGAGAGCTGCTAGCCAGTGACATAGTGCCTTAAAACAGTTGATGATAAGGCTATTTTCACTTGGCTCTAGATGTTCAAACGTCTCTAAAAACATTGGTTGCAAACATAGAATAGTAGATGATTTTGGATATCCCTCATCAGCCACCTACAACTGTCGTTATCCACTCCTTCTGAATACAGATTTTAGCCCTTGTAGAGTCAAAACACTGCAGGATATACTGTGACAGCTAACAATGCCTTCATTATTGGACTACCTGAATGGAGAGCTGCCCCTCTCCCCTCGTTTCATTAGAACTTTGGGGGTAGTCATAGGAACAAGGAAGAACCACCGAAGAACCGATCACAGCACAGATGGGACCGGAGGGGAGGTGAACTGACCAGTCACCTGCAAGAATCCCTGAGGGGCGGAGGATTGTGTTACAGTTAAAAAGTTACTACATTAGAACCACTTTAATTCATGGGGAAAAATTCTTGAGAATTAGTAGGGCTGTGATGTAACAGAACAAATCTGTGAAAAAATAAAATCTTTAGCAAATTATCACAACGATAATTTACAGACACGTGGATGTTAATGAATTCATTCCCTGTATTATTTCTATTGTATTAAAATAACGGTATCAACTCAACGTTTTCAACAGGTAATGATTGGGCTGTTTTTGGAGAAATGTAAAAAAAAAAAAAAATGGACAAAAAATAAATTATTGACTGTCACCAGGTAGATTGATATAATATGCACGTAGCTCTGGATGCAGGATACTTGCTGCTTCAGAAATTGCCAAGATTTGAATGGCAACTGCAGTGTAACCTGTCACGTATTGAGGTCAGCCGTAGCCACACATCAGCACCTTGATGTTTTAATTCAACGCTAATGACTAAAAAAATAAACTGTCAAGCTCCACGCTAAGATACGGTCCATCAGGGTGGAGACGGCTGATCTCCACCCTTAGATATGGTCCATCAGTGTGGAGACGGCTGATCTCCACCCTTAGATATGGTCCATCAGTGTGGCACCCCAGAGCTCTCTCCACCCTTAGATATGGTCCATCAGTGTGGAGACGGCTGATCTCCACGCTTAGATATGGTCCATCAGTGTGGAGACGGCTGATCTCCACCCTTAGATATGGTCCATCAGGGTGGAGACGGCTGATCTCCACAGTTCTAAAGGTGGCTGACGCCGTGAATGCTGCTGGTACCTTTACATATGTAATGTTACCTTTCAGAGAGAGTGCAAGGAGCAGCCAGCAGCTCTGTGCCACTCGTCCACCCATCCTCTGCTCCTTTCTGCTGTGGTGGTGGTGGTGTTCCTTGGGGTCCCCCCTGTGTTCCACCTTTGGTTTTCCTCCTTACTTCTAGTCTCGCCCCTTCCCCGCCCTCCTCCCCCGGTAGCCCCTCGTCCTTCTGCCGCCTCGTCTACCGGTCTGCCCCCCTGAGCTCTCTAGCTGCGCCGGCTGCGCCCGTGTTCCTCGCCACAAGCTCAGGTCAGACCGTCGTCCAACTTCTCTTTTATTCTCCCTGCCAACGAGGAAGCGAGGTGGAGTAAAGGTCGCTGCGTTTGTCCCGACTCGGTCAGGTCACCTGAGACCGTCGGACGTGATCCCCACCGTCCTCTCACCTCTGCCCCGTTACTGTAACGGACCGATCTCAGGTGTGTTCACCTGCGCGGGGAGGGTCTGAGAGCCCTCGCGCCCTCTTCGTCCGCTCGCACGCGCAGCTCTACGTCGCTCTCGCCCGGGGCTGAGCGCTCGCGGGACGAACGCGCGCACGCACGCACCCACGCACGCTACCGCGCGCACGCACGCAGGCGCAGCCAGACGGACGAAGCCGCGCTGACCCGGTTCACCTGGTCCGATTCACCTGGTCCGATTCACCTGGTCCGGTTCACCTGGTCCGGTTCGCCTGGTCCGGTTCTCCAGATGTTTCTCTCTTGTCCCTCAGGAGCGGGCGCAGGCGGTTCGACAGAAACGGTTAAAACTGTGGCCGAAAAACTCTGCTGCCTTTTCTCTCCCCCCTTCTTCTCGCCTTGGGGTCAGTAACCTGCGGACAGAGAACAAAAAAAAGGATTTACTGAAAACTGGGATTTTACCTGCGGCGGCGCGTTAAAAGTATCCTTAACTCCTCCGTCTTCGAGGCATATACGTTTTATTGCCTTTTCTAAAAAGAAAAACAGGAAGAAAAAAGAAGAAAGTTTGTTTTTTCCCACTGAAGGAGAGGGCCCGGGCACCACCTGCTGCTCCAGCGCTCAGGTGAGTCACTTTTCGTGTGTAGTTTTATGCTAACTCTGAGAGGAAAGTATTAGCCAGCAGCCTTATTTTGGTTTCATTAGCTGATTATAACCAGGCTGTGCTGCCCAAACCAGGGGTAGGCGAGCTGTGGGAGATAAATTTCCTATCAGTGAATTAAACTTGGCCAACTATCATTTTATTTCCATGACCGTCGTGGTTTATGGTGCTTTGGTCTGTTGGCCTCGTTAACATTTGTGTCTAAAGATCTCTTGAGTCTAGGATGAGCATAGGAAGCAAAACAAGGTAATTTCTTCCATTTACTTCAAACATTAGTATTTTCATAGTCAGTCAGACATAAGATACTCAGTGAGAACTGGTTGGTAGACCAACAGAGATGGGTCCTTTGCCTGGGTGGGTCTTGAGTGTGTTTTTGTTTATGTGTGAATTAATTAAACTCAAGTGTTGATGTAATCCATCTACATTTTTGGTCTCTATCAACTTTATTATATATTATTAGTAGTAAAAGAGAGTATTATTATTATCGTTATTCCATAGGATACTATTAGTAGTGGTGTGTGTATATATATATATATATATATATATATATATATATATATATATATATATATATATATATATATATATATATATATAGTATTCAAATTTAATCTTATTTTTCTCTCTGTGTATCTCTCCATCATCGTAGGCTAAAGGGACTATTGAGGGCTTAGACCACCTGCCCTGAGGATTCAAAGAGAGAAGGAGGGAAGGGAGGAGGGAAGGAAAAAAGGATATAGATCATCATCTGCTGTTGCCCTCTGCCTCCTACTTTGTACAAATGTATGCTGAGAAAGTTGTAACCGAGGGGAAGATGGGTGAGTGCACATTTTACGTACACTCTTGCTCTCCACTCCTGCCTACTTCTGTGGACACACTCTGTCTCACACACACACAAACACATACACACACATGCATGCATGGATTAAAATGCTGTGCTTATCATGCTGCAGCTCATGCTGTCTCTTCTCTGTATTTGGGACCAGACATCAGTCCACTTGACAGTTAAACATTAACAGATTTGTTCAAGCTGGCTGGTTCACTCTCAGATGTTTTCTTGATTTAGTTTTGGGATTTTTTGTTCAGCTTGGAAAACATTTACTCAGATTGATAATAATTTTTTTTTTTCACCCAATAAAATGAAGTCTCTCACCAAAATAGAAATATGATAGTGATGTAGATATCTGGGGCTAGAAATATCCACAGTTCTTTACACCAAATAACACTTAAATGCAATACATCATATTTACAGCAATACCAACACACTCTCCTGGCAACCGGCAACCCCTTGTACCCAGATCACTGGCAGTATGAAACTCTCCTAACTTATTTCGACAGACTCAGCATCAGTGAACCACAACTATAAAAGGAAACCACAACTGTCCTATTAGTTGGCATCAGCTGTAATGCAGTGTTTTGTTAGCCAAAAGATTGTCAAGTGCTGGCTGAATGTGTTGCTAGTATATAGCTCCTAATGAGTTTAGGAACTCATCTTATAAGATTGAAGAAGAGATAAGATTACATGCTGAAGCACATACATAAATACGGTATGTTGGCCCCTTACATTTTCCTGTTGTGTTTTAAAAGGCTGTGTCTATATTTTGGACTGACATTTCTACAATAACCCCAACATTAAAACTTTGTACAGACTGTAATGTCTCCCCTTATATGTTTTTACCCAAAAAACATTCTAGACAACATTTTAAGTACCCACCTTACATTGCAGAGCCAAACCCAATACCAGTGCAGTTAAACTAGTAGTCTCCCATAGAGCGAAGGCTTCAGTTGAAAACTGATATCATCTCCAAGTTTTTTTTCCATTCTCATCAACAGTCCTTGGTCATTGTGTCCCCATTAAGCTGTAACTTACAGCTAGAACCCTGGTTTCTACCGTTTCTGTTGCCAGACTAAAGGGAGTCCACTCAGATGCAATGAATCAGGCTGTGTCTTTGGTGTGTGTCTGTGTGTGTAATTACAGAAGAAAAACAGATTTGCCAGGGAGTGACACATATGGCGTGGCTTATTTTGTGTGTGTCTGTGCTTAGATCAGGAGAGACTTCGTTAACAGAAACAGGCTGTGTTTACCTTAATTATAACATTATGATTATATACCATGCATGTGTTTACAAGTACAGACACACAAATATGTCCACTACCACAAAAAAAACCTCACACAGACACACATTTTTCTAATCAGGCTAATATTTACTGCACAGCATGATTGTGTTTCTTTTTGCTTTTCCGCCCTGACAACCAAGGCAAGTATTAGTCATAGCTTTTGTCGTGTCTTCATCTTTTTGTATGTGAAGTCTGCTTGTGCTTCATCTCACTCCTACCATATTTAAAAGCATAAGGATTTGTTTGTTATGGTTGGACAGTAGTTTTGGAACCTGTTTCCTATCCAAATGTCCAAATGTCTGTGCCTTTAAAAGGACAAAGGGCAACACAGAGGATGATGACTATGTAGTGAGATATAAAGTGGGTCAAGAGACCTAATTAACATAAACCTAGCATATAAAAAAGCTAGAAAGTGCATTTTTCATGTTTTTTTCTCATATCTCATCTAGTACACAGCTGCTTCTTTTTATCCACACTGAGGTGCTACAGTGGACGGGCATAGTACATGCAAAGATGAGGGTATCCCTCCCAACATCCAACAGAAATAGAAATGACTCACTGAACCTATTCCACTCTGCTGTATCTGACTGGCCATATGACTCAGGGGGGATAGAAATAGCCTAAATAAAATACATGCATGTACAGTATGTCTATGTGGAAGAGTCACATACAGTAAAGTGATTATTCATACTTACTTCTCATGCTAGCTTTATTTACCGCAGTGGTAACAAACGATGGCAACAAATTATCCAGGTGGGGGGCAGCCATCAATGTCGACTGAATTGTGAAATATTCAATATTCAACAGCAACACATTATAATAGTTTTCTCCTTCTGTTGAAAATGCATCATTTTGCTTTACATAGATTAAGATTAAGTCAGTATGTTGTTTACCATCTTGGAGAAAGTCTGACATATACAGTATTAACAGTAGTGAGTCATATGTCAGTATTGTTGATCATATGTTTTGATCAAGCTGTCACATTGCAATTTATATTTTTAACCAAATAGGTGGTAAATGAACAGGAAGAGAAGTTTATTGAAAATTATATGAGAGTGTCAAACATAATTAATAGAATTGTGTTATATAATCCAGATAAAGTCAGTGTTACTAACATCTAATCCAGAATATAATGTTCTACAACATTTATAACACATTGTCTGCTGAGGGTCGAATATGAAATGCCTATCAGCTATTGTATCTGAACTTATATGTGTTATCTAAATTAACTACACTTTAAACTAACTCCAGTTCTACAACTGTGTCTTGCTATGGAGATCTCTGATTATTGACTATAATGCAACATGTTTGACTTAGTTTGTATTATAGATGACAAAAAACAACTTATGAGCTGCACTCACAGCTGTTTATAAACTCTGACTATCCACTATGACACAGTAGTTTCAGAAAAGTCCTGCCTCATAGCACACACACACACACACACACAGACACACAGACACAGGAGAAGGTGGCCTGAGGTAGAAGTGGACACAATAGAGTTCTTGTTCTGTCCTGCAGTGTGGCTGGGAAAAGTGCTGTATTGGGGCAAGAGAGAAGGAAAGAAAGAAGAAGAAAGGAGTTTTAGAAACAGGGGGTGGGCAGTACCAGGGTAGATGCTGGAGCTGAGGTGTGTGGAGGAAGCTTTGGTGTATTTTCTAGAATAATTTATCTATTATCTAAAATAAAAAATATGAGACTTGAATGTTCTTCTGATAATCTGTCCAGTGGATGACATTGATCAGATGCTCACTTTGTTCAAATTTTTTTTTCACTTTTATCTTTTTTTCTTTCTTGATTTTTCTTCATCTCTCTCTTTCTCCACATCCTCAATCACAATTTCAAAATCCATGGAACAATAACACCATTATCATGCTGACTGGAAGTTTGGAGGGGAAGCCTGAGGAAGGGAAGGGATGAGAGGACAGAAATGGAAGGAGAAGAGGAGCAGACATGAGGCACAAAGTGGGGAGAAGAGGAAGGAGGGTTATGGGTAGAGAGAGAGAAGGAGGACAGTAAAGGTGGAGGGTTTTTTGAAAAATTCCATGGGCAGGTAGAGTTTGCTGGGGAAAGTTTTTGGTGTAGAGGGAGGACGAGATTTGTGGAGATAGCAGAGAAGAGGCTTGAAGTCACTGGAGAAGCGGGGTACACAGCTGTCACGTTTCTTAATAATTACATAGAAAATCAGCAACTATGGGATCAAACAGTGTCAGTGGTTCTGTACAATACTAGATCCATGTTAGTCTTTGAGTTGTTTACCTCCACAGATCATGACAGAGGACTCAGGATTCTACACATAGGCTGAAGAACTGATTTTGTTTTGGTAACTGTGCAGGATTGTTCTTGTGCTACACCCCCTTTAATAACTTGTGTGGATGCTGTCTAAAAAGATCAAACACCGGCCCTGTGACCATTTACAATTTTTAGGCCTAATCTCAAAATTCCCTCAAAACAATTTGTTTCAATTATATGTTTCAGTTTTTCCTCAGAAAGTTTGGAGGTGTGAGAGAGGAGGGTGAATGTTGGAGGGAGACAGATGCCGGAAGGAAACTAGGCACATAGCGTGTTCTCTCTGATTTGATAGGGAGCACTCAGACAATCACAGTATCTCCAGTTGTTTCCTGGCACACAGATGGCGACTATTACTATTACAGTTCTGACTGTCTCGTACATGCAGTGAAAAGAATATCCACAAAAAGAGAGTGCACTTTTCTTGCTTTTCTAGAAAAAATAGATATCGACACAGGCTGTAAATACACAACCATTAATGTTGTTTTGTGTGTGTGTGTGGACTGTTTAGGTTGATACTGGCTGTCTTGGTTTAAATTGCCCAGAATTCCATATAGCTGCTTCAGTTTCAGGGTTTTAGTGTTTTTCACTTTCACAGCTCATGGGGACACTTTGATTTTAACACACCCAGGGTCACTGTTATCAGCAACACCTGAGCTTTTCCTACTGTTTCAAATTAAAATGTCTGCTGCAAAAATGACCGATTCTTCCATTAGTTTTGTTGCACCTGTTACGGTGTAGTCAGATGGAAATTAGCTTCCTTTTTGTGTCTGTGTGAAAGGTGGTGAACCACGTTGGCTTCATGTTCAGTTGATCTAATCCTTCTTTGCTTCACTCCAGAGTTCATCTTAATAAAATTCTGACCTGCAATATTTGTTTATATTCTTGGTCTATAACTGAAGGATTTTTTTGTGGACTGCTGTTTTTAGCCAGTTAGCCTAACTACTCCAGCTTACAATCCAACTCAATCTCTTTCCTGTCTCCTCCTGCTTTTTGCAACAACAAGAAGTGTATAAATGTCACCTAGTGGATTTTGGTTTGACAGTGCCGTTAGACTGGGACAATCATTCTTATTAGCTTTTGGACTTTGGTGACATCACATACATTTCAATGTAGCTCACACAGCTTCCACCTGAGCAGAAATCTCATCAGCCATAGTAACTGTAACACCTGTGTGGCTCTACAGGGACTTTAAAGGGAAGTATCCATCAACAGAATCAGCCATATTGGGGTCTTTTTTCCGTTCATGCGTCATTGACCACCACATCAAGATTTTAGTCGAGTCATGAAAATGGGCAGCAGCAAAGGCCCTCTCTGTTTAAAGCAATAGGAAATATGATGTAACATTTACCTGTATTCAAGATTAGAAGATGCAACTCAAGTCTCCTGCTTTTATCTGCCCTGTTGTGAAACTTTGATGGTGATGATAATTATGTATTTGGGTAAAATGTTTGGGAAGTGAAATGAGCTGAACTGTTTTATGTGATAATGGCACATTGTGACATTTCACATAAAAAAAAGATTTTTGTATCAGAGCTCTCCTCCACATTCAGTTCAAGTCATTAACGCATTCCTTGATAAGTCACAGATATCTTACAAAACAGGGACCGGAGAGTGGAATATCAGCAGACAGGAAATGACAGGTGGAATATGAGACTAATTATGGCTCTGTACCAATAGCAGCGTGCAAGTATACCATGATGGCGAGCCAGTGTGCATAATACCAGGCCTCTTAAATGGGCATAGCTGAATTAATTTTTTAGTGTTAATGATCACACCTGTGTTTTAATTCCATAGCTTGTCTGTAACAAAAAACGTGTATTAACTCTGAGCTGTGGGTCAAGTTGATAAAACTCTGCTTAGAGCAGTGGATAAAAGGGCAGAATGGGACCCACACTGAGAGTAACACATGCAGGCACAGACACATGCTGCATGCGCACACGGGACAGACATGGCACTGTATCCTAGTTTGAGGGTTTGTTCTTGCTTTGTGGAGAAATGCTAGACTTTAGACTATTGATCTAATCAGTGTCATTTGTACTTTTCAGTCTCTGCCAGTAAATGTGCTGTATGCCCCTTCACATTGGGACACTGAGCTGAAACTGATCATTCTGCTGATGTTTGTTATAGCCCGATTGAGTCCAAAAAAAGAGCCCAAATCATTTACTAGCAGTCCGAACTTTTGCCAAGGACTATTTCGTCAAATATCTGCATGTATACATCAATTTGGGCAACAACACAGTTAACTTCAGTTCACTACTTTAATATTTACTCTTTTTATTTCATCACCTAAGTCATCCACCTGTTAAGTGGTAGGTTATGTCATTTTAAAGGCTTGAGTGCTCCTGTATATGTGCTCTGAGATGCATGCATTCATGTGTGTGTCTCCATTTATCCATACTGTCAAATTACTCCCTGTGTACTCATGTGTATGTGTGTGTGTCTGCAGGGAGCAGGGGAATCTCTCTGACCTGTGTTTTGACCCCCTGCCGGGTGTTCGGGGTGTGTGTGACACTAATGATATTGGGAGCGATTGGAGCAGCCGTTTGGGCCGTAGGTTAGAACACATGCTCATACACACAGAGACACACATTTTTCTCAAACGTATTATGAACATAATCTGTTGTTTCTCAATGTGTTTATGATCTATAACATCTGATGATCAAAAGTCTTTAAAAGTTTTTTATTTGCTATCATACATTGCACTAAACCAACAAATGCCTACTGTTTTCATTACCTTTCTGTAGTTACGTATTGTACAATGGAGGAAGACACAGGACTGTATGATGGTGAGTATGAGAAGACATGGTGATGGTTTCAATTTCATATATTTCTAATACCTAGTCTCACACCAGATTTCAAGTTTAGGTATGATAAACATCCAGTATCACTGCAACCTGAGCATAGTCTTGTTGTCTTGCAAACAGCTGGTTTTGCAAGACAATAAGCAGGTTCTGGAAAGCAAACTACTCTGCTCCTCCCACTGCTCCCTCTCTCTGCTCCTCCTAGCCCATTACTTCCATCCTGGTCAAGTATGTTTTCTCAGCTAATGCAGGCATCAGGAGCTTGCTAGCCAGTGAGTCAGCCATAATGACATATCCCAGCAGCTAATAATAGCTTGAAGATAATGTGTGTAAGGGATACTAAACCACATATCGAGCTGTGAGCTCCCAGCTCTGACTGCATCCTTCTCTGATTGGTTAGAAGGGCAAAGCTCACTCAAAAACTTTAGAAGAGAATATCTCTGCACTGCTACTAGGCTGTTCAAGGAGCCGTGGTCAAAGAAATCTGTGACAGCACCTCTGAACACTAAGGTATTTTCTGGAGCATATTTCAACTAAAAAAACCTGACTGAAGTATTTTTACAGAGCACACTGCAGGCTTTTGATCCTGCTCGTTTTCTAGCAGAAACAAGACAAAAATATTCCTCAGCAAGTTTTGACCACGGGTTAAGAAATAATGATTCATTTAGGCTAAGCTGCAGGATTTTTTTTCATAGGATCTTTTATAACTTGAAATATTGCTCTTGAATGAAAACACAATGATGATTATCTGTTTCATTAGGATTCATACCCAGCTGCATATTTTTTTTAATTTTATTACAACAAAAAAATAACACATTTAACAACAAATTTCATAAATAACGTTCCATAGTAATCCAAACTGAAGAAGCAGCCAGCAACAACAGGTTCAAATCAGAGGTTGAATGGAGGAATACGTGAGAGACAGAGACATGTTGCTCAATAGAAGCAGGTTATAAAACAGATCAACTGTCTCTGGACTGTTAAAAAGTCACAAATCATAGTTAGAAAAGAAAAAAGAAATATATTGTGTGTGACAGGCAAACAGGAGTGTGTGGTAATTAAACATTAAGCTTGTTTTAAAAGTTAATCCATATCATCTCTTGCAGTTCAGGTAAATTCTGCCGACCAACGCCTCAGAGTGTTTGACTCTGCTCAGAGGAGGTGGCGTCAGGTGTGTTCCTCCTCAGCCAATGAACTGCTTGCTAGCATCAGCTGTGAAGAAGTTGGCTTTATCAGGTGAGACATTTTTGAAATTATATTTCTATATCCGTCAGTGTGCATGTAGTGTGATAGAAGACTAATGCGTGTGTGTGTGTGTGTGTGTGTGTGTGTGTGTGTGTGTGTCTGTGTCTGTGTCTGTGTCTGTGTGTTTGTTTTCAGTGTGGTCAATTACTCGGTCACATCAGTGCCAGAGGCCAGTGGAGACGGTGGAGAGTTCTTCTGTGTCAGAGAGCCAGAGCTCAGCTATGGCAAGAAAATTAAAGACTCCCTGTTCCCTTGGTAACAAACACCTGTCTTACAGCATTCTGACCTTGTGCTACACTGTCCTCTCTGTTGCTCTTCCTGCCATTTCTTTCAGTTGTGTACTCGGTCAACATAGAGAAAAGCTGAAGAGTGCACCAGTTTTCTTTTCTCTGTCAGGCTGTTACTAACTCTGTCTGTCTTTGTTTCAGTGACTGTGAGAGCAGGGAGGTTCTCACACTGTTGTGCCAAGGTAAGATTTGAGGTTGGATCTTTTCTTGTTCTATCTGACACACTGGCACACTTTATACTCTAATGCCTTACATCCACCTCTCATCTTCTCCACATGCTGGGCTTCTAATCCCACATATCACTTTGTTATATGTTATTTTTCACTTTGTTATTCTCTTTCTATCTGTCTGATTCTTTTAAGCTTCTCACAGCCTGCAGCTGTGCAGTTCTGCCAATTTCATGTTAATTTGTGTAGCTTTTAATCTTTTTAATTAGCTAAGATTTTCTAATCTTTCACTCAACCATTTAAAATTTTGTAATCACTGTCTTTGCTCTGTTTCTTTTTCTAAAAATTTTTTTCAGCTCTTTCAGCTACAGTTTACCCAGGCAGTAAACTTATTTTCCTCTCTCTCTTCTCTCTTCTCCATCTCTCTCCTCTCTCCCCTTTGCAGACTGCGGCAGGCGCAGTTTTGCAGCAGACCGTATAGTTGGTGGTGTGGACGCCAGGCAAGGCAGCTGGCCGTGGCAGGTCAGTTTGCAGTATGATGGAGTTCATCAATGCGGAGGATCCATCATCTCAAACCGCTGGATTGTCTCTGCCGCTCACTGCTTCCCAGAGTAAGTGACAGTGCTTGAGTTAGTACAGAAATGAAAGCAGAGACATGCTTGACAAATTGGATTATATTATGAGTTTAACTAACAGTAAAAATCTGGGTAGACGTAAGTTTCCATACATGCCTGAAGGTCTGACCAAAATGAATGCTGGTATTCTTGGCAAATAAAATTTTAAATAATTGTTTCATGTGTGAATGTACTTATTTCTCAACACATTTTAACACAGAATTAGTATGTCATGTGTCAAATGAACACAGGGAGATTGTTCTTGTGTGGACATGTCCGCTACATCTATGTTTAAGATGGTGTATATATGTGGGTTTTTGCATTTGTGTGTGTGCGTGTGGACAGCTGAAATAGCTTGAGGCATTGTTGCTTCTTCCTTTGTCACTCTCTCCATGCTAGACGGTACCGCTTTGTTAATCGCTGGCGTGTGCTCCTGGGCTCCATCTACAATAAACCGGTCAATGCCAATGTGGTGGAGGTGAAGACCATCGTTTATCACAGCAGCTACTTGCCCTTTGTAGATGCTAACATTGATGACAACAGCAGGGATATTGCAGTTTTGGCCCTCACCCAGCCACTCACTTTCAATGGTAGGAGACAGAAAGGCATACACACATATTCATCAAATAAGAAAAAGACTCATCTACACACAACTAAGCATTTGATTGCATGATGACAATGATAAGGGATGAGGAATAATGGCAAAGGAATGTAGAGAGACACAGAGAGGCAGTCATTATGGTAATTAGTCTATTTTTGTTTTTTGCTTTTTTTCTGAGTTCCTGTTTTGACGTGAGTCGGTTGAATGGAAGTTCTTTTAGCTAACAAAATGATATCACCATTGGATGAAACCATCAGTTCCTCTTATTTTGGATACTGTCTGGAATCCTTGGACTCCTTTAATGAAAGATTTACACTTTAATGATGAGAGGGCTACAGTGATTGGTGCCATATATACTGTAATCTGTTGAGGCAAGTGAGAAGAGGATGAGAAATATGAGTGTGATTTACACCATCATGTCAGCTAAATTGTGATAGGAACTCTACAAACAATGTTTCAGTAGGTCATGCCTGACATCTAGTGTTTTGCATTCACAATTACAACCACAGCAAAGAGTTCAGTGGGATGAAAATAAATGGAGTAAAGAATAGTCTAAGGGTGAATGGCTCTCTGTACAGTGCACTGAAAAACCTGTTGTTTTTATCTCGATTCTCCTTCTTTTTCACTTTTATATTTTGTGTTGTGGATGATAAATTGCCCCTTTAACTCACATGTTTGGTGCCTAATTTATTCATAAATCCACTCTTGACTTCCACAGCATTCTCTAGTTACAATTGTTTTGTTTTACCCTGTGCGCAAGTGACAATAAAAGAAAAAAAAAATACACTTTTTAATAAAGGGAGAACAAGACAGGGGCTAACATAAAACTTAGACTAAACCTAAATTAAATTTAGTGTCAGCTCATTGATACTGTGCATCGTAGGAGCAGCTAGTCCAGGCTTTCTCAGTCTCTCTCATTGAGTGACTCAGTGCAAGGACACAGGAGGCTGGAACCCATTTATCTTCACTGTTGCGTATCTTGCTTACATTGTACTGAATAAGTGTTTGTTTCACTGATCAAGGCAATTCTATTTCAACACTTCTTGTCTCACTGGCTGGACACATGTTGTTGTTGTTAAGCGATGTTTACATGGTTGTGTGTGCTTTTGATGGTGAAATATTACTATGTACATGTATTTGCTTCTATCTTAATACACGTTTTGGGTGTAGAATACATCCAGCCTATTTGCCTGCCAGCATACGGTCAGAGACTGATAGATGGACAGATGGGGACAGTAACAGGCTGGGGAAATGTTGGATACTACGGTGAGACTACATTCACAACTGTACTATAATACAATGCAGAAAATTATTTGTTTGATGACATTATTTGCATTTCTTGACTCTATTGATTTAAATTGTTGATAGCCTACCCTCTTTATGCTTTCTAGTAGTTGTTTTGTACTCACACATATAAATTCACTATTAAAACAAACATTTTCAGTTGTTAGGGTTTGGATGTGCACCGCTGAAACTAGCGGGATTGGGTCTCGTCTGTTTCAATAGCTGAAAAGATAAAAGCTGATACATACTCATGTGCACATAAAATCTATACTCAGATATAACCCCCTGCAATATGGCTTTTTTTTTTTTTTTTTTTTTTACCCTTTTCGATATTTTTCATCTGTAGGTCATCTAGCAGATGTTCTCCAGGAAGCGAATGTCCCCATCATCAGTGATGCTGTCTGTAACGCTCCTGATTACTACGACAATCAGATCACCACCAGTATGTTCTGTGCTGGTTATGAGAAAGGAGGCACTGATGCCTGCCAGGTCAGCATGTGCCTTTGTTTATGCATTCTGCTACAGACATGCTGGCATGTTCATGTGTCTGGTTTAATCTGATGTGTGTTTTTCTTTTGTGGGTGTGTGTTTATAATCTGACACTGATGTGTGCCTAATGCATATACTTGCTTATTTTATATATTATTAGATTTCTACTTAGTTTAATTCCTTTTTTTGCTTGCCTAAAACATGTCATTGTGTGAATTGTAAATTGCTACCATCATGTGTGGATCCAGGGGGACAGTGGTGGTCCTTTTGTGGCAGAGGACTGTCTGTCTAAGACCAGTCGGTATCGTCTACTGGGGGTGGTGAGCTGGGGAACGGGCTGTGCCATGCCAAAGAAACCTGGTGTCTACACCAGAGTGTCCCGGTTTCTGCCCTGGATATCTACTGCCATGAGGGTGAGAGAAAGGGCACTTTGAAGTGTATTGTGTTGTCATTATGCACTAATGCCCACTAAAGAAATACTGATGATAGTGAATGTGTTGGGTGCTCATAACCGCAGAACACAACAGCAACTTACTAATATTGTAACCAGTCACTCTGGCATTCAAGTCACCCATAAACCACTCACCACCAGTTTATGGACATTTCCCAGACTTCCACATACAAGTACAAGTAGTATATGTTAAGGTTGTGAGGAACTGAATGAAAAGTACAGTCCAGATTCAAATGAAGCCCTTTTCTGCTGTTCTCATCAACAGAAATATCATCTGGTTTCTTAGCTGTAACACTGTAAAATTCAACGCTTCTGGCATGTCAAAATATTAATAATTTATAATACATAGCAGGGAAAACTGAATGATCAGTAGAGTAGGAGCTAGTATTTCCTGACACCCACACACACAAAGCACATAAATCCCAACAAAATATCTTAACAAGTGCTGTGCCACTACCAAATGCACAAACAGTTCAAAGTCATGAAATTAAAGTCACTGAAATGTTTAAAGTTTGCAGTAAAAGTTAGTAATCTACAGTGCATGTGTACTTTCTATGTGTTACACACATCACAGATGTGTTAAACAACTTCTGTTCTCATCTCTCTCTTCTAGAACTATCAAAACTCACCAGGGGTTCACAAAATGGCCCGGACATGAGATTTTTAAACCCATGTTTCTACTTTTTCTACACTTGGATAACGGGAAGATCAACGGGATAGTTTTACAATGGGGTAGTGGAAAGCTGTGATGGTTCCCTTGTATCACGGTTCTAGATGCCCCTTCTAAGATAAAACATTTTACTGAGGTTCACTTACTTCGCGTACCACCTCCCACCGTTAAAAGTATGCCAATATCTTACTCCTTGAAGATACAGTCCAGACCATAAGTATTTGACAGTTACACATTCTTTTTGTTCTTCGGGTTAAGAGCTGAATTACTTTCAAAATTTTTAACTTTGGGCACTATGTGTTAAAAGCGTTATATCTCCCACACAGTTCTTTTTATATACTTAAATTAATTTAAGCTGAGACTTGGCACTTTAATGTGTCTGTATCTGTGTCTGTGTCTTAGCTTGAAGAACAAAAGTGTTGAACTGTCCAAGTATTTATAATCTGGGCTGTATCCTGTATCTTTGCAGGTATACACAGACAGAGCTATTTAAGAGATATCAAGGCTTTATTTTAAACTCATAAGCATAGAGTTATTGAAGTTAACTAACTCTGTTATTATGAAGTCATGGAAACATGAAGTTGAATATTGATAAAAGACCAAAAGGGAAGTGATATCAGAATCATTATACTGGATATAAGATGCCAGTTTTGTAATATATGATGAGATTGTTTTTCTGAGATGACTTTTTCTTCTCCTGTTTTTTAGCTGCACACTACTGCAATGTCACCAAAGGTTAAGTTAGAAAAAAACAGTTTTATATATGTGCTAACAAGCAGTAATATGAATTAAGACTTGTAAAGACTCAGGTTTATATTCAGGGTTCCAGATGTAATTGCAAGGATTCATATAATAAGAGAAAATTTTATCTAGAGATTATATATATTTGTTTTACATGAATCACTTTCTTCAGATATTAAATTCCTGCCACCAGTGTTAGAAACACTGATGTATAAGAAGATTATACTGATGATTTGTAATAAAATCAGTAAAGATCTTGTGAAACCTCAGCACTTACTGTGCTTTTACATGTGAAACACACAGACACAGGCAGACACTGATGTAAAATATCAGTAATGCATGAGTAATTCTAGCTAATCTAAGCTTTATTTTGCTAGATTACAACACAGATCAAACTTTTTATATAGTAGAAGTCTCATTACTTGTATGACACATGTCCTGTATTTTTATATGCAATAGCCTGACTGTATCATGGATAATTATTCAAACAAGATTTCGCTTTACCAAAATCCCAAGTTTAAGATGGACTGGTGAAGATGAAACACATATTCGAATCAGTATTTACTTTGTTTTGTAAATATTAGTCAGTGTCGTGTTTATGTTGATGTTTATATGAGACATGTCACAGATGTCTCAATGATCCACAGATCTTAAAGCCAAGAGTGCAATAACAACATAAATCATGTTCTCATTAACTATACTACATTTTACAGACTTAACTGTTACTGTGAGTATCTGTAGCTATCACTGAATCTGTGTATTGCACCTGGCCGAATAGGGAATGGGATATGAGCTCTTACATTTTTCTTCAAAATAAATTTGATCCCTTTCTGGCACTTATCTTTAGCTCTTGACTTAACAGAATGTATTGTACAAGTTTGACATCCAACACTCAAAAGCCGTATAATTTATGGAAATGCATGCATAAGGGACCCAACTACACACTGATATTTCCCCTTTTTAAATAAGATTAATGTACAGTATGTACATTTATAGCAATTATGATGTGTACAAGAGAAATATGTAAAATGTAAATTGTTGCATTGAGTATTGTATTGAAGTAAAATTTTAATCGAGAACAACTTTCCCATAGTCAATGTGTGATAATGTCAATATCATTCTTTATAGATTTTTGTACACTGATGCACAGAACAGTTTACACTGTAGTATAGGGTATCATAGACACATTACAGACCTTTAAAGTATGTCAAATATTAAAGGTAAAATTAAATATCTACAGTAATATAATAAATACATCATAAACACAGTATAACAAAAAAATGTTCAAACCTTGAACAAACACTTGTAAAAGCTGGGTTGTTTTGCGACTAAGCCGTGGATAGACTGGATGTAGCCACAGTGGTGTAGATCACAGAGTCTTCACTCTCTCCTGCTTTGGACCTGAGGAGAAAATGATGGTATTAAAGAATATTAATGGCATAATAGCAGGTCAGTAGCAGTATTGATGCCTTGCACCACATTCATATGCTTCAGTCGGGCATCTGTCTTTTTGGTAGCACAGAAACTAAAGTGTGCAGTTTAAGTTCAGTATTGTATCATCTGTAGCTACCAAGGTCATGTCCTCTTGAATAATATTTCTGGGAACTTTTATGAAATAAATTAATATATAAAATAAATAAATCTGGGCATTTTTAATGACCAGGAGAGAGGTTTACTTTCAGTGGTAATACACATGTTAATAGATATTTTTAACTAAATGGTTAAATTAGACTGAATTTTTTAAATGCTTGGAGATAAATATTTCCAGAATTGAAAGGTCTTATGGTGTATTCAGGGTGAAAGGAAACTCAAATTCAGTCTGATTCAGAGGCAATATGGTTGCATATAAAATTCATGCAAAGAATCAAGTTATGATGAAGTGAAAAATGAATAATCATTTTAGCTGAGTCAGAAGTTTCAGGACCTCAATCACTGTAAAATCCTAGCTATATCTCTGGTCATCAAAAACTGGAACTTCTCATTTTTCTCAATGACAAAGATATGGGTTTTTTTTCTACGTCATTTTCATTTATAATTTTGCAACTTAATTTTTTAAGACTTTACAGTAACAGTGACTCAAGGCTACTGATATAAACTAGACTTGACTGCCAGTGAATAATAAAATGCAGTGACACTTTGGTGCTGTATTTTTTAAACCTACCAAGAGTCTTCTGGAGCTCTGCTTTTTTTTATGTGATGAGGAAAACCGGGTTGTGCGGGTTTGATGGTCACTGTTGAGTAAGTAACTTCATCTTCAAATGAAGTGGGATCCTAGAGGGGGAGGACAGGAGTGAATTTACTCAAAAATCTTTTATTTCTCTTGCATTAGAGCACTTATGTTTTCGCACCATATTTACCTCATTTTCATGTTGCCAGTTCCTTTGTGAATGACAGTCGATGTCCTGAGCAACAGCAACAAATGAGGGAGAGGTTGGAAACGTTTGGATGTTGGCATAAACATTGTCAGATTGATCTTGGTCGGCTGAAGAGCTTGAGCGTCTTCCACTGAGCTTGGTGTCTCCAACAGTCTGCTGCAGAGGCAATCACACAAGTCAAACTAGGTTTTTCTTCCACAGGCAGAAACCTTTTGTTCTGGCTGAGCAAAAATTGTGTTACTGTGAAACATCATGTGAAGATCTGTTAAGAGTGATAAATTCATAATAAAGACAACACCAGAGGAAACCTAATACAAGATATAACACTTCCTTAAATCTTTGCTGGCACTCTTGATTAAAAACAGTGACGGAAATGCTTGAATGAGAAGTCCAAATTCCCACAAATCCTTGTATCACTGATAGTTATCCTAAGAGCTTTATTAGAATCGGATCAGCTCTCTGACGACTTTTATTGGATGTACTCACTTTTTCCTCTACATGGGTTCCCTGCTTCCTCCTGCTAAAAAAAGACAACAAAAAAAAAAAATACCAGTAAATATGAAAAGAAGGTATGTTACCATGCTCAGAACAGAACATTCTTAACTGTTGCTCAATCTTGTGGTATCACATGTCAGAGAAGATGTTATGTAATAATGGGAAACACAGCAGCTTGATAGCTCTATAATCTACGGTTCAGCGTACTCACATTTTTCTACTAACCGTTTATTCTTGTGTTTGAGGTGAACTAATGTCATGTATAAAAGCGAAGTGATGACGCACACATGCAGCCATCACAAGATTAGGTAAAACACACCAAAAAAGCTACACATCATGTCGAAAAACAGATGTAGAAATGACACAAAGATGCTAAAAGAAAAGATAACACGGGCCATTCTGTCACACTCCCATCATTCAGTGACTCACTGGTACAAAAGAAGAGGTATCACAACCATCACAAAGAGAAGGGCTCCAACTCCGGCTACGACCGAGACGTGCAAGCTACCTGAGGAGAAACACACAGTGGGGTTGGATTCCTGTTGGTAGGAAATTTAGCACTTCTGCCTTGCACCACTTTAGACCTTCCTCTGTTGAATATAATGATGATTATGGGATTGTGACACAAACCATAATTCTTTCTTGTCATGGTCAGCAGCACCTCAGGTGAGTTACTTCCCCCCACGCTGTTCCTGGCCTGGCAGAGGTAGAATCCAGCATGGGACGCCTCCGCAGAGGGCAGAGACAGCACCTGTCCTGAGCCCACCCGGAGCATGGGGCCGGAGCCGGAGCTGTAGCTGGGAGAATCTATCCTCTTGTACCAGGTGTAGCTGTCTACTGCAGGGTTAGCCACACTGCTGCAGGTCAGATTCACACTGCTGCCCTCTGCAACTTGTGGTCGATCCAATGAAATGGAAATGTTCATTGGAGGGTCTGAAAAAAGGACCAAAAAAACCATGACTGAAGAGCTTAAAGAGAAAACCCCCCTTTTTTTTTTTTTTTAGATTTCTGATCCAGATCTGATCTCTGACATGATATGTGTGTTTCATGAGAGATAAGTTTTTGAATAAACAGGTATATCTTTTTAAGTTCCTTCCTCTTTAGGGTGATAGATATTAGGTAGCCAGTCTGTTTGATGTTTATGTGTATGCTATTGTGCAAATAAGAGTAAGAATTTTTTATCTCCCCCGAGCCTATCCAAGTGTAGCCTGTTAGAACGTGTTGACACATCCTGATATAAAACAGACAGGCCGACTGGGGCAATAATAAAACTGAGGAAGTCCATGAATTCAGGTAATTACGTTTCATACTTTGTCAAGGATGAATTCTTGACATGTCTTGGAAGCAACGTTGTACATGTCTACATTGCGTGCTTGTTTCTGTAACAATCAAAGCACAGACATTTGAAACCTCAGAGTAACATGTCATCATACTTACACTGGACAGCAAAGTGAATCTCAGAAGACTTAATTAGGTCAATGCCCTCCCAGCTGATATTATTCCAGGCCTGACAGTGGTACAGTCCACTGTGGCCGGGCTGGATGCCCGAGATGGTGTAGTTCCATCCTGAACTGATAAACCGTCCGTCCTTATACAGGCTGTACCCACTTTGTGTCACAGGTGGGTTGGCGTCGCTGCTACAAGTGAAAGTCACTGAGCTTCCACTGACAATGTCTCCTGACGGATTCACCACCAGCGTTACTTTCCTGGGAGCATCTGATTAAGAGAAGATATGGAAGTTTAGCCACAGAGATGATCATAAAGTCATAATGAGAAGTTGAGTTTGGTGGGCGGGTTAATAAGCTCTGATTACATTATGCCACTGCATTAGGCAAAGATACAACAATATTTCTAGTAATTTTCTTCCATCTGCTGAAGGACAATAGGGAGATTAATTAAAAAAAATAAAATAAAATGCGCTGTACCAACACCACATTTGTGTTTCCTCTAATCTTTCATCTCACAGTGACACATCTACATTAAACAGTCCAAACATCAATGTATTTCACGTAGTTTGTATATGTAATGTCCATTTCTAGACATAAATACAATGAAAAATAAAATAGTAAATAAAAACTAAACATTTGAAGGGTCGAAGAGGCAGTGGGGATGTATGTGCTGAGATGACTAGAGCCAAGTGACCACAGGAGATACATAACGCAAATACTTTCCCAGTTCATGAGTTATTTATCAATTCTATGTATTATTGCATATAACAGCTTCTTGTTGGATAAAGAGCCTCCTACTCTGTGTCCAGTCTAAAAAATTTTGAGGACGGATCTTCAGTGGACGAGGGGTCTCCAAAGATTTATAAGCCTAGGAAAAACTGTGCCTCTAGAGCTACTATCCTCTCATTACGCTTATGTACCTGACTCTAAAAGTCAGGTACATAAATCCATTAATCCAGTACTTACATTGAACATTCAGAGCCACGGAGGCGGATCTCACTGTCTCTTGTCCGAGGACGGCACAGTAGTATCTCCCAGCATCCTCTCTCCTGGCCTGGAAGACTGGTTTCAGTACAGGTTGTCCATCTCTAAACCAGACACTGGTTGTAGGTGTAGGACAACCTGACACACAGGTCAGGCTGACATAATCTCCCACTGTCACAGTGCTCGGCTGTACAACTGTGATTAACTCTGGTCCAGGAGCAGAAACAGATCCATTTTACTGAACCTTTTCAATTCGCGAGAAATGAACATTTTCCATTTTTTTTTTTACCTTTTACAGACAAATGAGTGGAGGTTTTGCTTGTCCATCTGTCAAATGATGTCTCAAACCCAAAATAGTATGCTCCTTGATCACTGTGTTGTATGTTGGTGATCTCCAGATCACAGATACTTCTGTAGTTGCCCACATATTTAAAGTGGCCTGGGGGTGATCGGAGTCTAGAAAGGGAGACCAACCTCTTCTGACCATATATATAAAAGACTTTATACCAGTCCACTGAAGTGACATAATGACCAAAAGGGTAGTCATAGCTGCACTTTATTACTACTGATGTCCCTTTCAAAGCACACTGATTTTCATAAGACACACTCCAGTCTCCACTCCAGACACCTTTGGGCAAAAATAAAATAAAGATACAGCCAATTAAAATTGGTTATAGGTTAGGTTCTCACAGGAATTGGTAAAACCCCATAGACTAAATCAAATGTATCTAATTGTATGTCAAAGCCCTAGGAGAGCTGAGAGAAATGTCCTTACCTGGCATAATAACCAGGATCATCAGAATCCAGCTTTCCATTGTTAAAATTGACCTGTAAGATGATTCAAGAGGCAGTTCATTACTACACAGCCTGTGGATGGCAAAATGTCAGAAATATAAAAGTTCAAAGTGTTCTCCAGCTACGACAGATGGGCTAATGGCTCACCAAGGGGATATTTTTTTACGGTGTGAAAAGCAGAAGTTGGTGGGTGTTCACTCCTCACTTCCTGTGACATTTACAGTGCCTATTACATAGAGCTAGAGAGCCTCCGACAGCATGATCTGAATCCAAACAAACACACACACACACACAAACACACACACACACCAAAATGTGAGGTAACTGGGATGTGGGGAAACAGGCCTGGGACAATGGATTAATTGGTCAGACACCTTGATGTTTGTTGAGTGTCCAGCAGAACACAGCTGCCACCATGTGGAGTGGACAAACTATGGGGGAAGTGTCACCATGCAGCTGGCCAGGATATTTTCAGTCAGTCTCTAACTCCAATGCACGACAGGAGTCTCCGTGTCCCAGGATCTCTGTGGCAGGTGCTTATTTACATTAAGGTTTCAGATTCGTGGGTGTTATACATGTCGAAGTGGCATATTCCTCAGCCAGTCAAATAAACTGAAAATGCAATGAAGCGCTCAATTCTACTACCTTAGTACGCAGAACAATGTATAAATAGTTGCATCCTGTGTCATATTTAATGAGGACGGTGGCTAAGACGTCCAGTTTATTTTGGTGTTTTAGCTCCTCTCTCACTCTCTCCAAGGGTAGAGATGAATAAAGCTCGAAGATCAGCAGAAACTCTCTTCCTTCTATCTCAAATCCTCATTCGAAATATTTAGAGCTTTGCTTTCTTATTTAAAAAAAACATTATAAATTTGTCTAAGTTACAAAGGTTTCTGCAAAACGATAGAGCTTTCCATATGTAAAAAAAGGAAATATGACGATTCATATACGAAAACGACCAAAATATTTCAAACCCAAATATTTCCAAATTATTTCCTCTGCCTCAAGTGGGTTAGACAGGGCAATATTAAGAAAAAAAATGTGTTGTGTGTTGTGACAAATACAAGTAGAAACTTGGCCATTGCAAGTTTTTTTTTTATTTTCAGGTTTAACCGGCAGACCTACGCAGTGATGTTTAATTTCTGCACATTTTGTAAGAAGCACAGAAAAAAACAAATACAAAAAGAACATCAAACACACCAGAAGTTTAGCAACATGTTCCAAGAGTTTTTTTGAGATGATCAGTTTCATATAGGAAAATTTCAAATGTGTAGTTGGAAATGTCAGTCGACTCCCACATCTGCAATGATGACATCGTCACTGAGTTGCTGCACCGCTCCCACTGTCTAAGAGCTTGTCCCCAGCTGATGCATTTCACATTTTCATGTACTCACTTGCTCTCTCTTTGAACTGCTGACATCTACTCTGTGTCATCATCTTTTGCTACTCCACATAAAAAGTCTAACAAGGCAGACATGCCACTCAGGCATGCGCTGCTCTCATGGATAATCATGATGATGTCAATACCCTGGTTTTATTATTGTTACCATTAGTTGTAACAAATGGTTTGTTTTTATTTGACCGTAGCTGTGGAACTATATGTTAGTTACAGTTATGAATGCATTTGGCTCCTGGAGTTTAATGTAGGCAAGGCATTGAGTTTGATTGGTCTAGCTTCAGGCCATGTGTTGTTGGACACTTGTGATGAGCTGTGGTGCTCATTTTGAGCAACAGTTTACTTTGGCAGTTATCCTGGACAACCTCACCATGATTATACAATAGAACTGAAAGTCAGTTTTGATACAGAGTCTTGCTTCTGTATTGAAACATAAGGAATGCAAATCTTATTTTTACATATTTAGGTTTGGTTAATTCATCTGACTGTTTGATCTCGACACATTACTAAGCTATCCTTGTTGCTATTTTTTGTGGATTGCAAAACAAATGCAACATACATTCAAATTATAATGTTTGTTAGTTTTATTTTTCTTCAGTGTAACAAACTACAACATTTAATTTGCATTATTGTTGACTCCTCACACTACATAAAAAAAGGAAAGAGTGATTTACTGAAAGCAAGCTACATAAACTTAATAAATGTTACAGCATCAGCAATCAGAACAAGTCTATTTAGTATAATAGTGTAGAAATTCATGTGTCAAATATTGAATATTCTCTGTAGATGTCAGGTTTTGTTCACTATGATGTTTAATACCACGCTGTCATTATTACTGGTGACAATTATCTTTGAATTCAACTGATTAACACTTTTCAGTAGTCTGAGGATGCAAAGGTTAATGCAGCTACCAGTTATATTGGGCCACCTGCATATTCTTGGTTGCAAATATGAATGCAGATAAAATGGCCTTGGTTGATGTGTTGATGTTCCTTTTTTTCTTTTTAAGACTTTCACTTTTTCAGACATCATAAGGTGGTAGGATGAAAAAACCAAACAAACCAGGAAAGACATGCATCACAGAGCAGAGGCTGGGCTCCCAGTCATCAGCAGGACCAAGGGTTGCCTTCATGGTCTAATGAGCCACGGAGAATCCCATAACAACATGTCTGAACCAGACAAGGGTAAGGTATTTATAGAGTTCACAAGGTGTAGTTTCTGGTTTCCACAGTCCTCTCAGGGTAGATGGATGCGAAGAGACTGGTTCATATGAGGGAGGCTGATGTGTTGCTCAGCTGAGGAAGACAATAGAAAAGAGCAGCGGAGAATAGTGGAAGAGAGATTAGATTAACAAGAACCGAACCATGAACAGCACAAAATTGAATACAAATTACTTGATTAAAGAACAACGGAACACAATTTGATAATTTAATTCAGCTGATTAAATTCTTTTCGGCTCTTTATTCCTGTTGTTGAGACTTTTCACACTTGGTACATTATTAAGATAAACAGGTAAACTCTGAACATCAAATTCGGTTTTTTGTTATTGTTTTTTTTTTTATCCTTTTGTGAGGCATTTTTCTTACTTTAAGGGGCACAACTTTGCTGGATTATTGTTAAAAGCAAATCCATTTTGAGCATAGTACTACATGTGATTATAGTAGTGACACATTCTAATCAATATGCAAGATGAAATTATGTTGAAAACATTTCTAGTTAAGAATACTCATAACAGCAACATCAGAACCGGTCAACGCTGTAGCTCTGAGGTTTGAAGACATGATTTAAAAGTTGTACAGTGTTGTACCTGTTTCCCTCTGTTCAGTGGCGAGGCTGGGTCAGACAGGTGTAAACAACTTTGGAGGAGTCCCTTGATTTTTTTATCACCACCTAGTGGCAGGTTGTGGACCTGCACCTGCTCTGCACTGAACCAACATCAACAACGAACAGAAACCATATGAGTTCATCTGGACATCTGACTCAGATTATATCATAAACAGAGATATTATTTCGTGAGGCAAAAGTGGGACGAGAGATTTATTGTCGTCTCACAAACAGAAGAGGGTGATGAAGATCACAGAAGTAAGAGTAAAGAAGAGGAGGAATGAAGGAATGAAGCAGACCAAGAAGAAGGTGATGACAGGAGAATGAAGAGGAGAGCAGGAGGGAGATGGAATGAATAAGCCAACGCAGTTGTAAAATAAAATTTGCAAGACATAAAACAGTAGATTGCTGCTGTGGTCAACAGATCTGTAGAGAACAGACGATGTAGATGGGAGACAAGAAATGACAGAAAGCTGCAGAGTGAAAAAAAGAAAGAAACAGTCAAACAGGGGGATGTAGTTCAGAGGAGAAGAGGAAGTGACAGAGACTGAGGAAGATGGCCTGTACCTGGACAACCTGGAGTAGTGGACAGTGATGTAGCTGGGGGTGGGGTTGCAAGTGTCAACTTCTGTGATTGGTGGCGCATCCTTCAGAGGAACAATGGAGGGGTGGGAGCTGTCACTCAAGTCCTCTGGCTCTTCCTACACACACACACACACACACACACACACACACACACGCACACATCACACACACGCACACACACACACGCACACACACACACAATTTCAGATAGTTTGCAATATGTTGTAATTCTTTTTTACAATTATGTTAGTCTTAGGTTGTGTACCGATTTGCTCACCGGTATGTCGGACATTTTGCCCTTTCTGACTGGGAAGATCTGTTGAGCTGACTCGTAGAACATGGTGTCAGCTGTCACTGACGGACGCTGGGGTCACACACACACACACACACACACACACATACACACACAAAGACACAAGGAATGAAGGAAAGAGTAAAACAGAGGATTACAATCGCACTTCAAAGACAGCTTTTGGAAATATCCTAATTTAAGAATGTTTTTAATATATCAGCTATAGAGTGAATAAAAACTGAAGATGTTAAGTGGTATTAAGACTAATGAAAATAATCACACAATCATTACTGTACCTTGTTTTCTACTTCTATTGACTCCATGTCTACTCTGTGCATGTTCTTGCTGTGAAGACACAGAGATGATAATTAAAACCTAAACAAGCAATAACTCTTGCTGCAAAAGTAGTGCAATTAAATTGCAATTCTTCACTCAACCTAGCTGAGTGAATAACCTCCTGCAAACATCCATTACATACTTAACAAACCCATGCTGAATTAAAAAAAGCTATGATGTACAAAAGATTATTTCAAATCGCTCTTGAAAGAAGAAAAAAAAACACTGGGAGACAGAACAGAAACATTTTTCTTATTTATAAGGAAAGACTAAAGAAATAGAGCAGGGAGCAATTAGCACTGTATGGTGGTGCAGAAAAGTTTGTGACCCCTTTAAAATGTTCTATATTACTACATAAAACTGACCTAGAACATGTACAGATCCTCATCTAAGTACTAAAACTAGATAAAGTGAATCCAATTGAACAAATAGCACAAAAAACCCAATACTTTTAAATTTACTGCAAAATATAAATGAACCTGGAAAACCATCAGTTCAGTGTAGGTGGCCCTGCTCTGCTTAGTCTGATCTTCAGGTTTGTGGACTAGTACCATACATCAATCAAAAGAGATTTCTGAGGACCTCAGGAAAAATGTTGTGGCTCTTCCCCAGAGTTTAGGTTCCACCAACCCATAATCAGGTAGATCGTGGAACCCCACCCCGCCCAAAAAACAAAAACCCAGGGTGATGTGTGAGGATCTAGAAGCAGAACCTTTTTGTACATTTTAAGTTTGCTGAAGACCACAGGGATAAGCCAGAAAGTTACTGGAAGAATGGTCTGTGGGCAGGTGAGTCCAAAATGGAACTTTTGTTTTAAAAAATAGTGTTTATATTGGGCCACAAAAGCAAACACTGTGCTTCAGCATGTTTGAAGGTTGTGCTCAATAAATAAATTTAGTTCTATATTGTGTTTTTGTATTATTTGTTTTATTGTATTCTCTTTATCTAGTTTGGGGACTTGGATGAGGATCTGGTCACATTTGGGGGGTCCTTAATAGAATTATAGAACATTTTAGAGGGCGCACTGACTTTCTAGCACAACTGTAATTCCTCTCACCTGATCATAATGGCCACGGTAAGAGTGATGAGGCCAGCAGAAACGCCCACCGCTGATGCCAAGGCAATCACCTTAAGACGACCTGCGAGTGAAAGGTTAATAGAGGTTATTAGCATGACCAGAAGAATTGGGTAAAAAGAGGAAATGATGGAAGAGATGAGATGAACAAAAATAGAAGTGCAGCAAGCTAAAAAAGAACAGTGGACATAAAAATAGAAAAAGAGAAAGCGAGGAAAGGGAAAAGAGCTGTGCATCATCTTGCAGCAGTCTAGACTTGAGACTTGTGTTTCCAGTTCTGACTTCCAAACCCAACTCCACTTCTTCAGCTGTCTAGACTCAAATAGTAGTTTTCCACAACACCTCATCACCTCCTCCTCTCCCCTCATAGTGAGAGGGTTTTACATGACTCACCATGACTCATAGAAAAACAGTCAGGAATCATGGGACCATACACAATGTAGACCAGAGTCTAGGTCCAATTCTGTGATAGTGACAGAGAGATTTCAACACTCATTGTTTCAGTCTCACTGAAACACCCCCTGCGCCATAATATCATATGGGGCAGAGGTGTTTCACCTAATCTATCAGTGACATCAAATCTCTTCAGCTACACTCCTTAAAATGACAGTTGCATACCTTATGACTTAAGGATAGAAAATTTACTTGAATAAACCACAAAAGTAAATACTGCAGAGTTTCCAGGAACAGTTATCAGTAGAGATGAACTACCATAGGCCTGCAGACTGAGTATGAGGGTATCTCTGAATGACAACTTCGCAACTTCACCACATAAAAACTTCCAGTGTAATTTTTTTTTCTCAAGGGAAACTCTGCTTCAATACAGCAGCTTTCTTACTATTTTCAGAAACGTTTGCTTGTATTAATTCAGCATATGACCACTTTATTATCTACCTGGTTCTGAGAAGATATTTTTGAGAAAAATCTTCTGTGCAGCGATATTATAAATGACATAACTGCAACAGTAGCGGATTGGATGGAATCATCAGAACAACTTAGTTAACACTAGCAGCAGTTGAGCACCATGGCTAAAAGGCCAATTGAAATATGCAACCTACAGTAACCTCAAGTGTTAACAGAAAAACTGTCTATATGGTTTGGTTACTAAATTAACTCTAGGAATAAATCAAGTTTGGTGTTTAAGTTTTCATGCAAAAGCAAAGATATATACGTCATTGTGGCACTATAGGGAAAGTTCGGGGGTCACTTATGTCAGGTATCACCCTCTGGGGACAATGAATATTTGCACGGAATCTCATAACACTCAGTCTAAGAGATATATTTCCGTCTTGGCCAAAGGGGTGGACTAACTAACTAACCAAGAAAGTGCCGCTAGTGTGGCTAAAAAAACTGTCAGAATCTCTGCTTTAATGGAGCACTGTAATAACAAACAAAGAACACTTAACTTTTTATTTTGACGAAGTCTAAAGCCAAACTAACAAGAAGTCTGAGTGATGAAGAAATATCCATGTGTGAATATTTATGTACCTCTGACTCGTACAGTGAGGACAGGAGATCTGTGGGCTCCAATTCGATTCCTGGCCTCACAGTAATACTGACCGCTCTCTTGAGGGCTGACCTCTGAGAAGGTGAAAATGGGACCGGACTTGGTGCCCCATGCTGCATTACAGGGCACAGACAGAGAGCCAAGTTTCAGGACCAGATAGACAAATACATAAGCAGAACATGAGCTCAAAGTGCTCTAAGTTTAATTGAATACAAATATGTTACCACTACGGAGTTGAGTATTGATCATTTTGTAATGTTAACCTTGAGTGGAATCACATTTTTATTATGCTAACATTGTACAGAGCCCCCGTCCAGAGCTAAGCGGTGCCACGTGAAGTTGTCCACTGCTGGGTTGGCCTGACTGCTGCAGGTCAAAGTCAACGGTCGGCCGGCGTCCACCACACTGGAGGGACGAGCCAGAACTGAGGTGTTCTTAGGAGGATCTGGAAAAAGAGGGAGAGAGACAGAGAGAGAAGGGACCATTTTACAATGTTGTGAATCTTTTTGATACACATTCAGTATGACAATAATTCAAATGCAGAGAAAAGGGACAGTAGTTCGAGAAGATGAAGGTCTGGAGAGTTTCCTGAATCCCCCACGGTCAAATATGTTTCCAAAAAAGAATCCCAATATGATTTCAGTGTGTTAAATTATTGCTTTTCAAAGACTTAGCTAAAAGTACAGTCAGATTATCAGAGAAAAAATGATCTCCTCAGGACAGAAAGAGGAGACATTGTATAGGGGAGCAAGTAGACTGATGTAGGTACTGATGAATAGATGAAGGATAGGTTGACCAATACTAGTCTAATTACGTAAATATTAGTACTGACAGCAGATATTAATGACAGATCTTTCAGGCACATCTAGCGCTGATGAAAAAAATTATATGATCTAAGTCTAGAAGAGTCCCAAACATGTCGAACACACACATACAACACATGCACTACTTACAGAGTACAGCGAGTGTTGCGACACGTGAGGTTTGGTGTCCTAATCGGTTCGTTGCTGTGCAGTAGTACTGACCAGTGTGGTTAGCATGCACTGATGGGAGGGTCAGGATCTGGAATGTTCCTTTAGCCAACACCTGATCACCCAGGATATGATACCAAGCGTACCTGCAGGAGAGAGGATGTTGATGTTGATGATGATGACGATGACGGTGATGATGAGGAAGAGGATGATGATGATGATGTTTATAAAAATGGGTCTGGGCAACAATGGAAAATATATCAGCATGTAAACAGTTTTGTCCAAAACTCATAATTTACAAAACCTGAAAGGAAAGTAAAAGTTTGAATGTAGATAATGTTAATATGAGGGGAAAAAAAGCATAAATAGTAATAAGGAACATGATAGGAAATGAATATGTAACAGAATTACACTCAGTTCAGCCCTGCCGTGTGTTTGATTTATTACTTGATAGGAAACTCTGCATGTTGATTTCTCCTACCTGCTGGCCGGAGGGTTTGCGTGGCTGACGCAGCTCAGATTTACACATGCACCTTCCCTGATATCACCTTGTGGACTCATCAGCACACGCGTGTTCTTTGGAGAGTCTAAACAAGCAGACAGAGGGAAAAGCAGGGCCATTGTTTATTCAAGTGAACAAAAGCTTAATGGTGGCAGCACTGGTGCCCATACAATAAGCAGGATAAGCTGGTTACTCAATCCTGCAAAATTTTAAAACCAGCCGCAAACTGAACTAATTATCGAGCTAAAATAAGAATTATGAAATATGCATACAGCATAGAGACCTTTTAGTTTTGGTTAAGAGGGAAAATAAGCATGTCAGCAGGACAAGGTCAAAAAAACACAGCATAATATTATTCCGACAAGGCTTGTAAAATCTGTTATGTTGTTTCTGCCCAGGAAAATAAATCTTGAGTCTCACATGTGAGATCCCAGACCTAATGAAGCAGATAGATATATTATATACCAGGGCTGCAATGAACAATTATTTTCTTTATCGATCAATCTGCCAAGTATTTCTCAATTCATTAAATGATTTTTTTAGACTGAAACACGACAGGCAATAGTATCTGTCCCATAGTTCCGAGCTATTCAAATTAGGGGATTTTGTTAGACTAACAGTCTATGACCTCAAAATACTAATCCGGCTGTCATATATGAAGAGGAACAGCTCTTTAAATCCTTACATTTGGGCAGGTGGAACCTATAACTGTTTTGCACTTTTGGCAAAAAAAAAAAAAGAGTAGAACAATTGATTGATTTTGAAAATAGCTGCTGATTAATTTTCTTCTGAATGACTAATTTATTAATGACTTCAGATCTACTGCATTTTGATCCATAATATCATAAACAGCAAAGTTAAGTATGGAAACAGCAGAAAGAAGGCTAAAATATGTTTGTATCACTTCCTTGTTGATTCCATTATTTTTATTTCCCCCCATTTAATTTAATCCAGACCTAAGATACAGTCATACATCAAGACCTAAGAAGGTTTTAAAAAGTGTTGGGGTTTTTTTCCAAATTTAATTCTGATCCAAGCATATAGTTTTCATTTTGATGTGTGCTCGTGTTGTAAGATTGTAAGTCACTTACAGGTGACATTGAGTAGCAGGGGTTTGGAGCGGTCCGTTCCCAGTGAGTTACGTGCTACACAGAAGTAATCTCCTCTGTCTGTGTATTTGAGGTGGGACAGATGCAGATGAGGCCTGAAACTGTCTGGGATGCTGCCACTCTCCATGTCTGGACAGCAGACAAAGACACACATGCAGATTTGCACACATATGAATTTAATCCATACACCATCTACTGTATGTCATCAACTCTGCAAGAAATATCTACACACTGCACTTGATTTTCTTCTTTAAAAGCTAAAATGATTCTCGAGAAAATGTCCCAAACTTCACTTGTCCATCCTCAACAGTAACATGGGAAAATGTTATTCTGTCATTAAGGGACACCCAGCTGGTCAATGTGTGCACTGAACAGTCAGTAGTGTAGTGTAGATCAGTAAACAGACTGTACTTTCCTGTACCTTTAAACCATGCAAAGCTCTCCACAGGCGGAGCTGCATCACTGCTGCAGGTTAGAGTGACTGATCCCCCCTCTGACACGTCCCCTACAGGAGAGACTGCTATGGAGGTGGAGCGAGGTCCGTCTGGAGGGGGAGAGAGGAAGAGAAAGAAAGAGGGAGAGAGAAGAGGGATATATGAGGAGAAACGGGGGCAAAGAGGTCAGAAAAGAGGAGAAAGAACACATCAGTGTAATACTCATATCTAACAAGTCCCTGCTGTACCTTCCTGCAAGCGTGTTAACATGATAAGATACAAGCATGTATCCTGAAAACCCCTGGTTATGGTTAGCTTGATTGGCCCATTTAGGCTACTCACATCCCAGATCCAGGGAAAGGGATGGGGACTGAACATTCTGTGGTGGGATCGGTCGACAGTTGTACGCTCCACCATGCTGTTTGTCAAAGCGGTTGATGATCATCCATTTCTCATAGGAGCCAAGGTTTTGTCCATTCCTGTGTGCAGGGCATCACACCATATCTACAGTGTAATAAACAGTACGTTCTTCATTTTACGCGAATGAAAGTTGAGAGACACATGCATTGTACACTTACACACCTGTAGAGTGCAAGGCTCCTTCCTGGAGCAGCACAACCTCTGGCCTGGCAGCCAACAAACACTGTCTCCCCGTAGCCAAACATGTTGGCGGGCCTGGCTGGATGCACCTGGACCTGGAGGTCTGACATACACACAATAGGCCAGGTGAGACCAGTACAGTGCTTGACCTGTACTTTACCTCATCATCACTGTCATAGCCATGATGCGACAGTAAGTTTTATTTCGTATGAACTTACCTGTTACATCAAGAGTGATGGTGTCAGGCGAGGTCCATCTACCTAGCGGTTGGTCCGTCTCAAACCTGAAGTGGTACTGGCCTGCATCACTCAGCTTCACACCCCGAATCTGGACCGAACAGCTGGAATAACTGCCCCCGATGTATCTGAAATCCAGGGCTGAATTATCACACCTTATTGCTAATTCATGTTGACTTTCAAAGCTATCATTTAATTTCAAAACAGCCGTCATATCTGTGTTTCCCCTACCGTGTGCGTCCGCGATAGGACAGGCTGATCTGGTTTGTGTCAGTGTGGTGGGTGAACTCCCTGCGACCCTCTGCAGACACTCGGAACCACATGACTCGCTTCACAGTGTGGCCTGTTGAGTTCAAGAAAACCAGAACCAAAATGTACAAGAGGAGTTGGCTCTTGGAGCTTGGATACATGATGTATTTTGAGCATTTTGAGGCTTCATTAGTATTATAACAGATATTTAAAATAAAAAGATAGAATAGTGAATAGCCAATAACTAAGAGAAGATACAATAGTCAAAATGCAAAATAAAAGGTTTAAATGTTGATTTTATACCTGATGGGTAGTCATAACGACAGGGCAGAGTGACAGTTGTTCCTGCCCACACACAGATCTCCCTCCGAGAAAATGATACACTCCACCTGCTCTCGATACCTGTGCACAAACACACACATAAAACAGGTGTACCAATGAAAAGACACGCACATACAAAATCATAAACAGCAAGAGGCACAAATGCAACATGTACAAACACACACACATATACGAAGTTAATGAAAAGGCCACAGAAACGAAACATTAATTATGTTCCACCTAAACGCACGAAGCTCATGCAAATCAAACTGAGCTGAACAGTGACTCTACACTCAGCTTTTCCTACTTTTTTCGCCCTCATTTTGTCGACCAGATTCCCAAATGAATTGGCATCTACCGGCTGTTATATCCACAAATTGCTTTCCATATAAAATAAAGCACACTGTATGTTTAGGTAATACATATTTGCAAACTAAAAGAAGTGTAAAACTCAACTGCCCACAAGTACATTTTTTCCTTCCATGTGGCTCCTCAGAGGAAAACTTGTCAAACCACAGTTCTGCTCTGCTCAGGGAGTGACACATAGAAATGAAGCAGTGAGAATGAGTGTTGAGGTGCAGCCATGGTGTCATCCTGTGCTGCTAACTGCCTGCCTGGCTGATTACCTTGCACAAAAGGCAATCAATACTTATAAATAACCTGAGCATAAAGGCAAGGGCACCTGGCTACAGAACCCTCATGTGCTTAACGGATTCTATAAGTCAGTCATTCATGTTTTAAAACTGAATCTTGTTTTAGAGTAAGTGGGACACCTTTTGATAGTAAAACGTTGAATAAAATACAAATATTTCGGATAAAGAGCCTGCCAGCATATCTCTCATCCTTTAAAGTAATAGAAATATATACAAAACCTTGTTCAGTAAGGTTTTACAACTCATGATGACAAAAAAGTTAGAATTTCTGAGATATTTTGGTGTTTTTCTTACCTTGTAAAGCTGTAAGGATGGTGCCCAGAACTAACGCACCTGCCAACATCTCCGCTGACAAGAGCTCTGTAATGTCACCGGAGAAGGAGAAAAGCACAGGGAGACCAAGGGGTGAATAACATAACATTTATCAGGATAAGCGGCATCCAGCTGCATGTGAAGCACTCACCCCTTAAATTATATTCATTCACCTCAGCCAGTCAAACAGAGAGACTTGTGGGATGCGTCTGACCTGGGCAGCGATGGAAGTGATTTTTAAAGCGACGAATCGGGTGGTGTGTGGCAAGCAAAGGAGTGGAAGGGGCAGAAGGAGGAGGAAGAGGAAGAGGAAGTATATGTGCATTTTTTTAAAGTAACTTCAGCCACCTTCTCATCCTCTATCTTTTGAGCTGTTTCTATTTTCACTTTTTCTTACTTCTTGTTTTCTAACCCGTGACTGTTTCAAGGTCACTGCTTTGAGGACTGCGATTTTTCTTATTTATATTACACTGAAATTCTGACATCCTTGTGATCACGTCGCTTTCTCAACTGTCTCTTTTAATTAGACACGAACATCCTGTAGTTTCACAACACAGCAAAAGATGCCAACAGAAGTACAGTAAAATAAGGAGAGGAAGGAGGACAGAGCAGCTTTAAGTTAATGTTTGCCGAAATCATTATACATGCAGAATATTCAGCAATTATATTTATGGCAATGCAAAAGTGAGTCAGTCTTCACTCTGCTCTGACACTGAAGCCAAACGTCGACCATCGTGATTGACTGATGTGTTGAATCAGTCATGCTTATTTGTTAAAAAGACAGACATGTATGGTTCGTTTGAGAAATGAATTCAGGCCTGTTAGTGTACATTAAAATACACAAGTCAAGCAGACAGACTCAGCAGCCCAGATGTCCTCTCATCCACTGCTCTAATTGAGAATTGTTGGCACTGAAAACTACCCACAACCAGACGTGGGGCGGTTCGAGACCTCTCAGTCAACTGTGTCCACTTAGCCTGATGAGTCTAAATGACTTTAACATCCTACCCTGCCACAACTTGGCCAATAGATGTCAGTTTAGCGTCGCGACTCGGCCAATTGGCTACTTACCCGAGCTTTGACCCGGCAATAATGATGATGTACAGTTAAACATTTCAGTCAATCTCTATTCACAGGCATCCAAGTTGAGGGAAGAAGGGGGCGTTAACTGTGAGGTTTCAGAGATGATATCTTGATCTACATCTGGAAATGAAGGCTGACATTTTACTTAGTAGCCAACTGATCAGAGATGAGGGAGGGGGCAATATATGGGATCAGTGCTGAATTTAGGAAACATGGACTCATATTCGATTTATATGGTAAGATCCGTTGGCCTCTTTGGTTGGTCTCCACATAAAAACAACTAAATTATTAGTGGTTTTAATGGGTATAACGATAATAGTTACATTTCTCATTTCGGCCAATGAAAAAATACTATTTTGTACAAGAGATCTGCATTATGTTCAGTGGGGAAAATGAAACTGACTTTGAACTACAACCCTAATAAGGAACAGAAATTCTCTGGTTGCGATAGTTGCCTTCAAAAATATAGTCGAAATCCTCAGGATATGAAGTTAAATGAACAATATATTCCAGGTCACAGATTGCTACGTAGGATTATGGGCAGGGACCCAAAATGGGTCGCAGGCCCTTCTCTAGCGGGTCTCCACATGACAAGAGTATGATTTAGTGATCCTGGATCCCAGAGAAAAAAAGTCATTTTGGTTCCTGGCTGAAAGATTTTTAGAACCTATACTGTTTTTTTTCTTCCTCCAAATACTGTCTGTACTATGTAGAGTAAGAAAAGTGGTGGGCTTTGAGCTTAACCTGTAACCACAGAATGACTTCAAAAGGATCATGGCACACTAATAGGTCAAAGCCTGATGTAATCTTAATCGAAAACAGAGCAGACTAAACGAATGAAGAGAAACAGATGGATGGAGCTAGATTAAGTGTGACTGACCACAAACAGAGAGAGAAAGAGGGCGAGAGAGGGAGAAATGAGGGGGAAGGTAGGAGAGAGGGGAAAAATGAGACAAAAACATGATGAGGTAAGGTTGCCACGGAGAAAAGAAAGAAAAGAGAGAAAGGAAAATTAGAAAGAAATAAGTAAAGGGAAAGATTTAAAAGTAGATAAGTGTTTGATTTGTCGTACAAACTGAAAGAAAGTGTGAGAGGGAGCAATAGACAAATGTATGACAGTGTATCGAACCTTACGGGAGGGAAGGTATACATCCACTGACCGCAGCCCCCAGGCCAGATGAAGTGTGACCGTCTGGTGGTCAGACTGGACCTGAAGATTTTCCGCTGTTGCAAAACACTTCCTGCCTGCTGTTTTCATGTAATGTGACCGCTCACAGTTTGCTCCCCTGCCATACTTTAAGTTGTACAATATGTTATTTCTATGTTATCCTTATGCCCACAGAATAGACTCTTGGCTCTCCAAGCCCTCCAGCCTTGGACGGACTCCACATAAGCAAATAATGATTCGACTGTCCAACATGTGTTAGTCTTCAAATTGAGTGGTGCTCTCCGTGGGGGAGGTTTGGGCAAGACTGACGATGATCAGAGCTACAATCATATCTGACAAGGTGATATGTTGTTCCTGTGCTGTCTTTTAGGAGCTCTACATGATGACTTGATGAGCGGGATTTTTGCCAAAGAATCAACTGAAACCAACTGGGACCGAAACAAAAGAAATAAAGGGAAGTGAGGGGGGAAAAGAGTTTCTTTTTGTAAAGGTGATATATCTACTCAATAAAACACAGTATTTAGCCACTTAGACACTTGACTTCCTTAAATAGGCCAAACCAAATACTTGATGAATTTTTAAAACTCCTAAATCTTTGAAGCCTTTCGCAGCACTATTAAATTTACCCTGGTTTTGCTCATTCCTGTCCCATTCACAAACTCTGCTGCAGGGTCAGATTTCTGCTGCTTGTCTGCCAGAGACCTGTCTGTGGCTGCTGTGGTATTCCACGCTGGATGAGTCATGTCTGGTGGTTATTATGAGCAGCCCGAACTACCCCTCAACCACCCCCCCACCCACCTAGTGGCAGCAGACAAAATTACATCTTTTTTGAGGCTCGTCCAACCGAGCTGACTAAGATCAGGTTTTTTATTTAATAAGGCTAAATGAATTAGGTGCACATTTTTTTAAAATATTGTAAGAATAGATTGCTGTCTTAAATTAGAATTTAAATAGCCAGCTAAATAAATAAACAAAAGAAAAGAAAGAAAAGAAAAGAAGAAAGAAAAGAAAAAAGAAAAGAAAAAAGAAAAGAAAAGAAAAAAAGAAAAAAAAACATCTCCCTGTGTAACCGGACTAGTTCACCAAATACTCATTGAAACCATGCAACCTTGCGGTCAAGTGCCAATCCATAAACTACCATTAGGTTGATTTAGTAAAGCAACGGTTTCATGGACAGGGTGGTGGATGTGTGCATCCTTGATACTGAAAACCCAGGTCATGCTCTGTTCCCTCCCAGTGACCTTTTGGAGACATGCGTATTTATGTTCTTGCCAGGGGTTAGGAGATTGATACCAATGACGTCTCTGTACATATGAGACCACTGCGAGCAGTTGGTTAGCCTAGCATTACAAAAAAACTGGGAAAAAAAAGGGAAACCAGTCAACCTAGCCCTGTCCAAAGATAACAACACTCCCCTACCACTACCTCTGAGGCTCACTAATTAACATGTTATCACTCTTAAGTCTTGCCATCACTGTGAAGCTGGAAACCTTACGATCAAGAAAACGTTTGGCTTGAGTCCCCATAAAACCACACTGTGTCCTTTTTACACCTCACCTTTTGTTTGAAATGAACAACAAGAGATATTGTGTCAATTGGTGAACTGTTTTCTCTTATTTCCAGTGTTTTTTACTAAGCTAACTGTAGCATCATATTTACCATAAAGATATGAGAGGAGTATCAGTCTTATCTAATTCCCAGTTACTAAATTATCAATTAACTCAGCATAGAAGCCTGAAGTAGAAAAAAATAGTTTGTGTCCAGTCCCAGCTTGGAAACGTTCTAGATACGTCCCTGGTCTCACGTTGTCCACATCTAAGAGGCTCGGTCCAGGACTTTCCTGCAATCCCAGCCCCAGCCCCAATCCCAACCTTAACCCAAACCTGGTAATAATTTTTCTTTGGAGGGAAAATGGCAGTGAGCTAAGCTAACTGGCTGCTGGCTGTGGCATCGTATTTACCATACAGATATAAGAGTGATGTCTCATCTAACTCTCCGCAAGAAAACAAAACTTTCCCCCAAAGTTTAAAACCTTAGCTTTGATAGTTGAATATGAGGTAAAATATTTCCCACTCTTAACCAAGTGTTTTATTTTTTAAAAATAGCCTGATTTAATGAACGTATCCTGATATAATGAACGATTGCTTAGAAATAGCCCAATAAAATGACCTTTGGCATAATTACCACATTTAAAAATATGATAATTATGTTATCCCTCCCTTTTTTTTTTTTTTTTAAATCAAAGTCATCTCTTAGAGATATGAGCAAAAGAAGAGCACGCCTTGTTCACTTCTACTGTCCAGATTTTCCCAGCTGAGAATCTTGGTCTCAGCCTGCAGTGGCACAAACTTTCTGCTGAGAGCCAAATGACTCTCTGTCTCTGTCTCTCCGTGTTTCTTGTGTTCAAATATGAGTAAAAGCCATTTCCTGGTTGAGACTGAGAGGGAACATGTGTGTCTTCTGTATGTGTATGAGAGGGAGACAGTGTGTGGGACTCCGTGTGCATATGTGTATGTTTTGTGTGCCTGTGATGGCTTTACCATGTGTGGAGTCCCTGTATGGGACTGAATGAAGTCGGATATGAAGGAACCTGTCAGGTCTGCGCTACTGTCGGAAACTCTCCTGTTACCTCCTCCTCCTCTTCCTGCTCTTCCTTCTCATTCTACTCTTTTTACATCTGAAGACAGTACAGGAGAAGCAGGTAATATATATTGTTGTTAAGTTAGTAAGTTATATTTAATTTACAGTGTATGATTTGGCAAACGGGAAAAACAAATGTTAAAAAATTGATTTATCATAGCACTGCCAATTCGAAATTTATAATATTGCTGTTTTCTTTTAGAACCCTATAACTAAATAGAAATAATTCCTCAAGGCCCAATAAAATCAGACAATGTTTTCAATAAATCTGACAATTTAAAGAATAACACATAATTTTTCATATTCTCTTTATTTTTTGTAAAAGTATTTCTTTTTGTCATATTGGACAATTTTCTTTTGAAGTTATGGCATTTCCAGGTTTGCAGACACAGCTGAAAGGTCAAATTAATTCTGCAATTCTGCAGTTTCTCAAATGGAACCAAAACAAACCAGTCTTGGATAAGTTTACTATTGTTGGACTATTTAAAAAAAAACTAAAACTAGGATAAAACCTAGTATATTTATGGACCGTGTATGGGCAATGTGGGAAATTAAAGACATAGCTTGAAAACTTTTGTGAAACTGCTGTAGAAAACTGCTTTTTAAATGCAAAAAGTAGCTAAAGCCTGCTCAGTGACATGCTTTATGTTGATTGATGCTGCAATATGCTAATAAGCATTATTGTGATGTCATCACGTTGTATTTGAAATCTTTCTAGTATCTGCTGGTTTCAATCCTTTCTCTGTTTACTTATCTCCTGTTTGGTGTGTTCATTTATTATTTTAGTATTTTAATGAATCCGAATTCCCAATAAAACTGATCATTTGCATTATTTTCTGTTTCCGTTTTCAGACACCGGAAAAAGTATGAAACAGAGAGTACATAAGGTTTTCAAAAATTTCGCTAAATTTTTCACTAGGTGCTTTTATAAAGGAAAGTTGTTAAAGGGATGTGAAAAGTCAGTAAATCCAACAACAAAAAGGTGCTAAGTAAACACTGGCTATAAATGTCCCCTGCCCTGATGACAAAATAGAAACGGTTCATGTAAATACATATTGAAAGAGCAACGGCAAATGGGTAAACTCCAATACTCAGCCGGCTGACCAATGGTTTAACTTCATCACTCAGTGAAGGACATTCATGTTTGTTAGGCAGTAACCCCCCCCCCCCAAAAAAAAAACAGTCCTCCTCTCTATAGCATTCAATCAATTTGTAGGGTTTTTTGTTGCTAAAACAAATTAAGATGAAAACCTTTTCAACACTAATACATCATTAAAAGTAAGGGTCTTTAAAAATGAAGCTAGTGAGTAACATGTTGACAAACGTAGTTGAATTACCAAATTGCTTTCAGCAATTTACATCATTCATCTGGACCAAATGGACTAGTAAATGCTTCAGTTACTCTTCTTCTGGGTTTTATTTGATGCTAAGTTTATCATCTGAGGTATGCTGTCTATATTAGGCTATAAAACATTATAACTACCAAAAGAGGTCAAAATAAATGATTAATAAGCTCTTCTATAGCTTTGGAGACAGCTAGATATGTATCACAAGCACTGTTTGAAAAATGTAAGGTATTTTTTGATCATAGCATACAATGTTGTGTTTAAGAAATCACTCCTTTGTGAAGGATGATTTGTTAAATCCTTTTGTTGCGATTGTATCAAGGATGCGTAGACTCAGCTTCACTGTACCTTCTCAGGCTATAATTGTTGGTGCTGAAAAATTCACTCTTGACTAGATTGTAAAATATCTGGAAAAGTTAATTTCAATTTACTTAGCACTTCTTACGGTCAGAGAGGTTATCTTCGTGGCTTAAAAAAAATCTTTCAATTCAGAAGCCCACAACAGAAAAGATAGAAGAGGAACCTCGGGGTGGCACCGACAGGGAACAGTCAGATTAGGTTTGTGTCCAGTCCCACCTAAGCAGCCTTCTAGCTACGTCCCTGTCCTCATGTCATCCAAATGGAACAAACTCAGTCCAGGACTTTTCTTGCAATCCCAGCCCCAATCCTAACCTTAACACAAACCCTGTAATTAGTTTTTTTGGAGGGAAAATGGTCCACACAAGTCATTTTCTGGTAATTGACTGCAAGTAGAGTTTAAATGGTCAAAGACAAATATACGCACAGACACAGCCTGCATGCACGTACACACACACAAACAGACTTAGTCATATACACAGTGGTCGTGCAGCTGCAGTGCGTGTGATAATGAAACAGTCCTTGGAGGGACTCATCTGGACTGTGTTATATCATCTCCCTGGAAACGGTCCACAGCTCTAAAATAGGAGTGTTTGCTTCCAGTCAGCTGCAGCATGATGTCATCCAATATAATTCCTACAATCAAGGAAAAAAAAATGATGATATGTGAATGTGCAAAGAACAGTGGTTTCTTTAAATATGCAGATTCTTGTGGTATAGCCTATTTTTGAGCTCTGTCTGCAGCTAATGTTTGTGTAAACAGAGACTTGCCATAAACAGAAAAACTGTTTGAGCCCTTGCACCTGACCCTTATTTTCTCAAGTGGATGGGCAGTTTAATATAGTAAAAGCATTAATTATCAGTATATTTTTCTGATCCTGTCCCTCACAGAGAGAGACAAAAATGGACAAAATACTGCATGTAGATGAAAAACTGTACCTCAGTCTGGTAATTCACCGGGTCTTCCAGGTGTTCCACTGTTCTAATGAGTTTCACTGAGCTACTGACTTCATAGCACTCACTAGGTGCCCCCCCCGCTGTGGCTTGTATTACTAACTCCACATCTGGAACGGGCAGTTTTACAGTACATTTACAGTTTTACAGTAGAACCATATGCAGACAAAAATATGTATAATTGCATACACCACTAAAGACACTTTCACAATAGACCTTAATTTGGAGTTAGCTCAGATTTTTAATTGTGTGGTCAGTTAAAAATTGGGTTCTTAAGTTGCAAGTTACTTTATTTTTTTCACTGGGAGGATGTGAATTGATATTAATGTGAACGTGACCGAGTCACTCTCGCCTTAAAAGAGCCTCAGATTGGCTTGGGTCTGGTGTGTTTCCCGAGCAATAGCTTTATTAAAGACTGCATCTGTGTGTGTGTGTGTGTGTGTGTGTGTGTGTGTGTGTGTGTGTGTGGTTTACTAGCCGGCTGCGGTGGTTCTCAGGGGACAGCCCTCTCCAGCTGCTGCTTTACAAGACTGTAACATCAAACACACACATACACACACACTTAACACAAAGCGTTGACTTCACACGTCTTTCACTTCAACCTTCAGCCTCTCTTAACAAGTTCATCAAATGAACTCTTCTTCTCACTTCTCCCATTCCCAACATACCACTGATCTTTTCTCTCACACCTCCTGAAGTCCCTCTTTTTGCAGTAAATTACATATACTGTACATATCAAGTCCTCCAACTTAACCGACCGTAGAGGTCACTTATTCTATAGCCTTGAATATGACTCATAGGAGCCTACCAGCGTTAGGGGGACCTGACCTTCGTCACTACAGTTAGGTTTGTGGGATGGTCAAGGCTTTGTTTTAGGCACAAAGACTGCTTGGTTAGGTTTAGGAAAAGGTCATGGTTTGAGTTAAAATAACCCCTTTGTTAAAGTTCGACAACCTTTGTCGTCATGGTTATAAAGGAACGCTCATGAATCAAAAAAACAATTTTGGTCATTTCGTCAGTTTCACAGAGGAAATGAAAAGCAGCCTCCTGTGTGAAAGTGTTTCATCAACCCAATCGACCCACCGTGTCCCCCTGTTTGTTACTCTATTATATTTACTACATCACCTGACTTCCTCCTTTTTCTCCTGTAAAAGAATTGGCAATTAAAACTTTTTTTGCTTACCTCTGACTGACCTCACTAGGGCAGGATAAGGAAATTAACAGCAGAACATCTTCTCCTCAGCCCCCTTTGCTGCCCAGTAGTTTCAGTTATACTTTCTTCAAGGTCTGGTCTGTGAAAGTTTCTCCACTATTTCTCCACAGTAGTGCAGTCATAAAATTAAAGTATTTGTACTTGACATGAGAGTATTACTGCTTTTGCCCTTTATAAGTATTGGTATTATACCTCCACTTCAGCTTTTCCAAGGTAAAAGCTTTGAAATAAAATTGGTAATTGGCAAAAAAATTGGCATTTAGTAAGAAATCCAGAGAGCAGTGCCCTGGAAATCTGTCAGTGTTGAATAACAGATTTACTGTAGGTTTTTAGTTTGAGTGCATCTACTTTAAAAAACTAATGATACCAGTGCATATCTTTTACAGAATGTAAGATAGAATTACAAAACCAATACCTGCCACAGGAGGAGCCCCCGAGGTTTCACCTTACATAGTTAGGTAAAGAAATATTTTGTCAGTGACAATTTTTGTTATTAAGCCTCTCTGCAGCACAATGGATTTGAAACAAAACTATTAAGATGTGATAGAAATGTACCTTTGATTCAGTGGGTTCTAACCATATGGTTATTACAGCCATTTGCTATACATAGTCCCTCATTTTCAGAGGCTCAAAAGTAAATGGATGAACCAATATAATAATACATATAAGGCCGATTTTTAATATTAGGATGAAAATCCTTTGCAGTCGTAGTCTGCTTGAAGTCTGGAACGTGGACATGCTGAGTTTCTGCCCTTAGTTTTGTTGAAAATGATCCTCAGCTGGCTGTAGGTCATACACCTGACTAGGCCATTGAAGAATATTCCATTTCTTTGCTGTGAGAAGCTCCTGGGTTGCTTTAGCAGTATGTTTTGGCTCATTATCCATCTGTACTGTTAAGCACCGTCCCATTTGTTTAGCATTTTTTTAGCAATCTGAGCAGATAGTAGAGTCCTGTACATTTCAGAATTAAACCTGCTGCTTCTACCAGCAGTCACATCATCAATAAACACCAGTGACCCAGTTCCAGTGGCAGCCATACATGCCCCTAACACTGCCTCCACCACATCTGACAGATGATGTGGTGGCTTTGGATCATGAGCTGTTCCTTTCATTCTCCATAATCTTCTCTTCCCATCATCCTGGTCCAAGTTAATCTTGGTTTCATCTTTCCAAAGAATCTTGTTCCAGAACTGTTCAGGCTTATTAAGGTGTTTTCTGAGTCTAATGTGACCTTTCTGTTCTTATGTGTCCCCAGTGGTTTTTACCTTGTGGTAAACTCTCTGTATTGTAGACCCATCTAGAGTGGTCTTGACCTCGCTCAATATTATGAAAGAATTCTGCGATCATTCACCTTAGTTGCCTTTTGTAGTTTTCTAGGTCTTTTGGTGTTGCTAAGCTCACAATTTAATTCCTTTCTTTTAAGACTTTACCAAATTGTAGATTTGGCCACTCGTAAAGTTTCTTTTTTTAGTTTTTTTTTTTTTTTCATTTTCATCAACACCTCTGCATATTCAGAGTTCAAATGAACAGCTGCCAAATGCAAAGTCAACACTAGGAATGCAACTCAAGACATTTAAACCAATTAATTTGTCAGATAACAAGGGAACAGGCCACACCTACCGTGAAACTGATTGTCGGTCAATTGTCCAATTACTTATGAGCCTCTTAAAATGAGTGACTATGTATAAAAATGGCTATATCTAGCTGAAAGTCTTTCATTTCAATCACATCTTGAGTGATTTGCTTTAAATCCATTGTGGTGATGTACAGAGACAAAATTATGAAAACTGCGTTACTATCCAAATACTTATGTACCTAACTATATATGTTTTTGCTTGGAAAGTAGTATTAACTTATTGTTAAAGGGTTTTAAAAAGTTAACCCAAACTGAATAGTGTATAGCAGTTCTGAATATCTTTTAACATATAGCATTTACTTCAGTTTTCCCTTGTGGTGTTTTTATTTTTATTTTGGAAAATAGGCTTAACTGCTTTCTTGAAACAGGTGAGAAGATTTATACCTTTCCTGTATGGTAGTTCTGAATTTATGAGGTAAATATGAGGGCAGTCTCTGCTGGTGGCCTGGAGACATTACAGTGAAACTCGATTCCAGGACAACACACATCCCCCCACTTGGGTTTTTTTTTTGGGTTACGTTTGGCAAGAGCCACGCTAGCTCTTTTCCCCAGTTTGCAGCCTTCTCGCTAAGCTAAGGTGACTGCGCTGGTTTTAGCTTAGCATATTTAGATCGCGGTCATGAGCGCTGTATTTATCTTCCCATCCAGCTCTTGGCAAGAGGGCAATTAAGCATATTTCCCATGATGTCAAGCTGTTGCTTTAAGTTTCAGTTCATCACCTCTGTGGTTGGGGATGTGACTACTTATAAGACCACATCCAAACGGGGTTAAACAGTTTGCCTATCCAAGGGCAAAGGAGGTCTTCTTATTTATGACCCACAATGACAATTGCAGGGAGAGCCCAGATAAGGTGAAAAAAACACATAGTCCAGGAAAAAAAGAAAACAAAAGAAAACAAACAACACGAACGGTAGGCACAGATGGTAGCAGATGGAGTTTGAAGAACGAGGATTCGAAAAAGCGACGGCGAGAGTTGAGGGGAAAGTTAAAATGCCGAGCGGTGAGGTGGTGAGTGAGTCAGGTGCTCAAATCGCTCCTGCCACCTCATTAGTGGTGATGACATCACAGCTGATTTCTCCTCCTGCCTGCTACTACTGCTCCGCCACGCCTCTGTTACAGCAGAGGTAGAGCAGCTACTGGCCCGGGTCTTTAACAGCAGAGGCTAGGGAGCTGCTTTTATGTCGTCAATAACTCAGAGTGAGTAAAAAGGAGGGTGGATTTGCTCTGATTGGAGAAGCCTTCTCTGAGCTGAGTAATGACATGCTCAGAGATTTTAATATTGGAGTTACTCCCTTTCATGAATGGCCTGTAGTGCAGCTGCAGCTGTCTAAATTCAACTGATTCAGTTGCAACAAAGCCTTTAACAGCCTCTCTTGAGGATATGGCTCATGTTAATGTGTATTGAGAGCTTTCAAAGTTGTTTATGCTACAACAAAGCAAATATCTCACAGGTGACCAGCTGTGCTTCCAAACTGGAACCCATTCAAGCCCCATACCTTTTCTCTCCATTCATTTTCTGGGTCCAACATTTATTCAACAGGAAGCACAGGCCCACTAATCATGAGAAGAGACTTTTAAGAACTGCTCAATTTGATTGGCTGCAGAAAAGCGAATAGAGCCTTTTCCCTATTATATCAAACATATTGAACCAGATCTTTCATCTACACTGCAATTGAGTGCTGAGAGAGTGTGACAGAGTCTGGAGTTGGGTCTGGCTATGTAATAGAGTGCATCTTACTCATAATTAACCTAATTTACTGGGTGATACACAGGATTACTGTACTAAACTGAATATGGAATTATCATCTATACTCGTTTGGAAATCTAAGGAAACTTAACATCTAAAGACAGATTTATATTTGTACGTCCTAAGGTACTATGGTGTAGCTGTGGAGCCAATGCATATAGCCTTGCAATAGCTTACATCTTAGACATGTTGGTGCAATGGTGGCCATACAGGATGGAAGCTGCCAGAGCTGTGACTGGTCAAGTTTGGCTGTTTATGTTATGCATGATACCCCGTTATTTCTATTATTAAAGGAGTGATGACAATAAACTTTGACAGCAGCATTTTATTGGATCAGCTGGTTGTAGCCTTTGCCCGTGATTGTCATGACTGTCATTACAGCTATATATAAAAATTCTCCACATTTGAAAATAATGCTTGACCACACCCGAACAGGAGAGAAAAACAAAATGCTGATCAGTTACATTAGGTTCACCTTAGTTGTGAGTTTGCTGCCAATTGTATTCCAAAGCAAAAACTGAACAACACTTTCATGACTCTAGATGGGCACTAGAGGTGAGATTGATTTGAGCATTGTCCTTCAGCCTCTGTTGCCCCAGTGGAGCAGGTCACTGGACAGTAGCTGTTTGTGGAAATACTCAGTGTAGGTGTGAATTTGTGTTATTGCGTTATTCTCAAGCAGAGAGCATCTGCTTGAGAATAAGAAACATGCACACACACAAAAAGCCCCTTCAATGTTAAACTGCAACTCAGAGAAGCTGCAGTAGAAAAGAAGCAAATTACAATGAACACCAGATAATGGATTGGAACCAGACTTCCATTCCTCAAAGTATCTTTTATTGCCCCATTGTGTTCACAATACTGTGAGATTCAAACAAACTAGCAGAGACACCCACATGCAGCAGGGCTCAGATGTCTGACGACAGCCTTCAGACGCACTCAGACAAATGAGATAAAAGTCACACAGACTTTAATTTCCCAGCATTTGTTTCATTGTTTTACAGCATTCTGAGGGATGTCGAATCAAACAATAGCTTTTTACTATGTGTTTGAACCCAGTGCACCGCAAGAGTGTTTGTGAGAAACTCTATCATAAAATGGGATATGAACGGAAAAAACTAAGAGAGTGAGCACAGTTTCAACTGATGTCTTCCAGTTGTGTGACCTCTCTTTCCTTCTCCGTCTTTTTTCTGTCTCTCTGCCTCTCTCGGTTTAATAAGGCCAGCTGTAGAGTCTGGCTCTCCTGGGAAACACAGTAGAGTGTGGCTGGAGCTGAGGCTGAATGAGGCTGAAATTGGTGGTGGTGGGGGGGTGCAAGTTGGGGGGCGAGCACTTCCGACCATTTTCCCCATGCAATACACCATGCAGTCTGGAGTATTGGGCAGGCTGCCGCCAACTCTCTCCCCTGCTTCTTCTTTCCCTCCCTCCTTTATTTTGTTCCTTTCCATTTTACTTTTCTCCCTCTGTCTCACAACCATAGCCTCTGTCTCCCTCCTGCTTTCCACCATCCCTCCTTCTTTTCTTCCTTTCTTATCTTCTTCCTCCCGTGCTCTTTTTGTGCTCACAGCCATGGAAAGCAGACAGTGACTTTTGGTAATGACCCTTTCCAGGCGTCTGCTCAGTGGCACCATAACAAGTCCAGAAACTCTTGCCCTCTCCCCTCCTTCTGTCACTTTCAGTTCAAGCTAAAAATGACTGTCCAAGGACTAGGATAAATAGCTCAGTACCTCAGAGTCTCTCTCCCGCTCTAGATGCCTGCTCTGTGGTACCGTATCTGGTCCAGACCGGCTTCCGAGTTTTGACAGGTCCCTGACCCATGCCAGAGCAGTTCAGTTGGGTTGGGGCTGTGGGCGTGTGTGTGTGATTGTATGTGTCTTTGTGTAAGTGAGTGTATGCATGAGGTTGAGCTAAGTTGGTGGGTGTTTTTTGTCAGACTAATGAATAATAGGTCTGAGCTGAGAGAAGAGTATCGAGCGAGAGGAGGAGAGAGGAGGGGGCAGGAGAGGGGAGGGGTAATGACTATCAGATGGTGTTCTACTACTGTGCTGCTGCCGCCACTGCTGCTGCTGCTGCCGCTGCCGCTGCTGCTGTGTCTTTAAAGGAGAACACCACTCAATTTGAAAACTCACATATGTGATTATTATTCTCTTGAATTGTGCAAACAGCCGTCATGAAGAGGAGCAACTCAGTCCAAAAGTAGGAAGAGAGTGGAGAGTCTAATGTGCACTTGCCATATAAAATCTGTTGCAAGTGCCAGCAGACGGGAAGAAGACCCATAGTGAAAGTCCACATACCAATGGATTGATTTAATCTTTGGTTAAACCATAGTGACAAACTCATTATCACCAGACTCCGCAGTTGCCCCCACCAACACCAAGCTTTATAGCAACTTCCAGTTCAATGGTCATCATGCCAGAATATTTTTGTATTCTCGTATTAATTCTTATATTAATCTAAACCTCTCTTACTCCCTGAGATGCTTGTTCATACCAGTGTTACAAGTCAGATTCACCAAACTCTTTGTTGTGAAATTTGTTCATTTCAGGTGGAGGAGGTGCATGTGTGTGAGATCTCCTCATTATCGTAACCAGGGATCCAGAAAAAATGTGAAAGTATTAATAATACAGGTGTCAAGAACCACAGGGCAGTGCTATGCTGTGACAGAAATGAAGGTTGAATGGACATTACGTTTGATGCTAAAAAACATCTTTCCAAAACAAAGCAGCCCACGACCTCTACTCTGACAGGCGTCCAAGAGGGATGTGACAGTCATGGAGGTATTAGATGAGAGAATAGTACAGCCCGCAGTAGCTGATCTTACTCAGTCTGGTGCCATAGAAGATGATACTGCACACAGACCCTTAGGCAGCTGTTGAAGTGAGAGAATTCCTACGCAACATTAATTTTGCACACAGACTGATTTAGTTACATTCTTTATTTAGGTCATTTTTAGTGAAAATTGGTTGGTGGATGCCACAAATTCTCTCAATCACCCATATTTGCCACTTAGGAACAAATATTTTTGTACATGTGGTTCTTGCATGCAACCCGCAACATAAATGCTTCGGTCTGTTCTCATTGCTCTCGCGGAATAAGTTTGGCTGCAGGAGGCAGCTATAAACAAGATATCCCAGAAATGATGAAGTAAAGATGTACTACTGTGATTATTAACTAGTATACAGATTGAAAAAAAAGAATTGTTATCCTTAACAAACATTGTTACTGCACATGTTACTATGTTACTGCCTAACACTAACTTGTTCTTGGGTGTATTCTGTAAGATAGGTAAGTGCTTTAAGAGTAAGAGATGGAAGAAAAAACTGACATTATTTTCTTCTTGGCCTTCGGCGAGCTTAATTATAGCCTGGGTCTAAATTTTACAATGTATTGTAAGTCTAGTAAGTATAAATATATTTAATGTAACTTTAAGTTCAATCTTTTTAATAATTTCTCATATAACCTGTAACTGACAACCTACCACTATTTGAGTCACATTCGACGTGACTATTTAAAAACCAGACTCTGTATTGTGCACTTAGGTCAACACTTAATGTAGTTTTATGTAAATGTAACCATTACTGTGCTGTAATGTAGCTATTTCCCTTTCAAACAACATTCTTCTGGCAAAAACGTAGCCATGTGTGATTATGAAAAGACCTACGGTCTACATTATACCCAGTCAAATGTTTTCTGGCCTGCGGGCAACAATTCAGAAAGAAATGGATACTGTGTTAGACCAGCCACACACTCCTGGGAGATGCAAATCAGAAGAGGATCATGCTAATGCATGTAATGACGGATCACAGCGAGCGAAGCTGGTTTGGAAATACATCTCTATAGTTTGGTGGTTACTCAAAAATACATATACAGCCAGTCTAAACACAGTCTGATCGAGTTGCTGCTCCAGATCGTGTCGTTAAATGCAAAGATCAATTGACTGGCCACACCCTGAATGCTTAATTCATCACTGTTTGGTGATTAAAAGAGGGGGCAGATAAAAGATATGATGAGGAACTTGATTATTTTGAGTATTACACTCAGAGGTGGATCCAAAATGGAACCAGAACCAAACCCCACTGTTTACCACAAGCTGTCATAATTTTCTCCCTTGCAAGAGCAATAACCTGCTGGATTGTATTGCAGCGTTGGCGCTTGAAAGACAAACTTTGTTTTCACTGGGTGATTTTGTTATTTTTCTGTCCGCTTTCATTTAGGCTTTTATTATTTGTAAAACTCACGTAACAATAAAAGCAATATTATAGGCTGTTGAATCTGGGTCCCTCACTGAGGTGAGGCCCAGGTACAGAAAGGCGATCTATAGTAAAGGTCAGTGCCGGGGAGCTGGGACACTGGTTGTGTGAATGGAGGAGGCACGGTGATGAGTGACATGATGTAATCTGCATCTCAGATGCGTCGAGATGACCAAAGGGCAACTGTTGCCAAATGCATTTCATATCACATTTGATATGGACGTATTGCTTGTTTCCCTTACATTCTTATTCCATACAAGTTGGGCAGTTGTTGTTTGTAACCACGTCTTGTACCAAACCTGCCATATGAAAGCGTAATCATTTATTCCTTAGTTTTTCAAGGATATGTTGTGAATTTGTATGTTAAGTGTAGCAACGTGAACACTGCAAAGAGGTGAAGTGCAGTGCTGAAAAGTACATTTACTCACTGTGATTAAAGGGTAGAGATAGACACAGAGAGGAGGGAGAGAAAGAGAAATACTGGCAGAAAAGGAGAAAAGGCAGAGAAACAAAGAGATAGACAGTGATGAATGCTGACTGTAACATAGTGTAACTGACAGATTATTCAGTGTGCTATTAGTTTTCAGCAGCAGCTTACAGTTGCCAATCTACACAAAAGAAAAATACCAGCTATGGCAGTTGGGTTTAGAGTTTTCAATAATGTCCTACAGAGGATTATAGACTTCATAGTTGAGTTCTACATAGGTTGTCAACCTTTAACCACTTTACATTAAGCTGGAAGCAAAATCTCAAGGTCAGTCAGTTCCTTGGAAATACTCTTAAATTGCATGATCATGACTAATAAAATCCTAGAAGCTTTAAGTAGAGAAAGCAGATTAGAGTTTGATTAAGGCTTTAAAATACTTTTAGTAAGATCTGAGGGAGAACTTTGCTTGAACACCTTTTTGTCTTGCCACATATAGATAGATGGATTAATAGATAAACAGATAAACTTACAGATAGCAAGATAGACATCTCTCATTAGTTTTCTCCTATTCCTTTTTCTTCCTGTCTCTGTCTTTCCTCCCTTTAGTGTCTCTTCTCATATCTTCGTCTCTTTGTGAGGAAGACAGATTGTTAAAGGGAGGGCAAGTCAGTAAATAGCAGATCTCCTGCTACAAAGCCCTGAGCCTCTCCTTCATTACCAAAAGACTCCGACCTAAAAATCTGAATCACCTTGGGGGAAAATTACTTGCAGGCCCTCCAGTATCAGAGCTTGTACAGAAAAAAAAAATAAAATGCTGTGGCCTCAGCCGCGAGCCCAGCCTGAGCTGTCAGCTTCCAGTGCTGTGGCTGCCCGCCTCCCAGCTTGCTGTCCAGGGGCAAACACAGCACGGGGGAGCAAAGAGGACGCAGGGAGGGAGGAAAACTCTCACTTTGCCACTCAAGCTTCTCAGCTTCTTGCTGTCAGGGTAATGGATGAAGAATACATCAGTTTGTGCCAAGTCCCGGTCTTACCTCTTGCTGGTAGCTTGCTCTTGCAGATAAATCTGGAAAAAGAAGAGGTCAGGACTATAGAAAAGCAGGAAAAATGGAGGAGAAAATTCCCTTTTTTTGTCTGCGCCACTAATTCGAATCAAAACTTGAAAACACAATATCCTAGAGGATTACGAAATTATATTCGATAATTTGATCATTCTTTGTTATATGACAAATTCGGCATCTTGTAAAGTTAAGTAAATCAGGGTTCACGGAGTTTGGCCATGTCTTCTATTTAGAACTCGTTTAGTCTCAGGCATTCGATATTTCATTGCACTGTCCAAGATCACGGCTTTATTCCTCCCGTCAGATGACAAAATTATTCTCTGTTTCATTTCCTTCTTGGGTCACCGTCCAAATAACTGGATGTGTATAGAGTATTCATCGTGATAGGGATGTGAATTTCAGAGGGATTCATGGCCTCTAAGGTCAGCAAATCCACCCAACAAACTAGTGTGATGCAAGTTCTGTTTTAGGGTGGATTTCCGGTGAAACACACCAGTGTGCAGCCAAAACAAACTCCCGCTGATGGTTTGCCTCTTGCCTCCGGTCTCTCTGGCCTGCTTCTAGACAGCAGCCGAGGGACCCTCGCGGCTCAGAGGAGGAGCAGAGGAGTCCTCTGGCCCTCCCACCGGCTATAAGACCAGAGGCAGACGGAAACACTCAGACAGCAGGCACACGTGGAGCACAGAGACAGAGAGGAGAAGGGCGAGAGAGAGACCAGTAGAGAGAAAGAGAGAGTCACACTGCTGCCACAGACTGGGAGTAGTTTTTGCAGCAGGAGTTGAACAGACAAATATAGAAACAAAGGAGCAAGAAAGAGGTTTAGAGAAGAAAAAAGAGGACAAATCAGCAACCACTAGACTGCAATATGCCCTCATAAAATTGTTGTCTTTCAAAGGATTAACTGAAAGAAGAACTGACCTCTGGGATGTGAAGTGTTTTTGTATAAAGCAAGAGAGAAAAACAAGAGGGACCTGGAACCTGCAGCCACCTGTGACACAGCAACTCCGGGGTGAAGTCACTCTTGATTGCTGACTGAGGATCAACTTGCTGATCTTTTAAACCAAGACTGAGTCAGCCTTGTTAGGGAATAACAAACCTGGCCTAACAAATTTTGAAGCGTAGTTGGGGGTAAAGCAACATTTTGAGGGGTGGACACCTTTAGGGAATAGCATCAGCAGAAACTTTGCTATAACTTTGCAGCTACATTCCAATTTTAACCTCTACAATTGGAAGTCTCTCAAGGATCAATCAGTAGCTGTCAGACTATTGTTGCGATTAATATGACATTCGCCATGCTGCGCACAGCGCCTCCTGCAGGCCGCTTCCTATATGGCGACATTGCACTCCTCTCTGAAGACGATGATGAGAATGGGAGCGAGGGGTCGGGCTCTGAGGAGCGTACTACCAACTCCTCCAACTCCACCGCCTTCCGCCTGTCCTCCTCATCCCCATCTGCTTTTCACATCAAGGTGAACAGGAAGAGGAAGCTGTGTGGGGGAGGTGGCGGTGGAGTGGTTGGGGGCATGCCGGGGAGGCTCGGCCCCCCGGGCTCATCTCCGCCTGTGGAGGCTCGCCAGAGGACTGCAGCCAACGCACGGGAGAGAGATCGCACCAATTCTGTCAACACAGCATTCACAGCACTGCGCACACTCATCCCCACTGAGCCTGCAGACAGGTACGGAGCAGCATGCGTCAAACTGTGTCATGACAACTGGTCTGGTGCAAAAATAGGTTCCCAGAGAGATAATGAGATCTATATTAGTAGTCACTCAGTAGCTCTGGATAACATTTAATCACAGCTGAATTTTTTTCTCTTTTAATGGGCCTATAATCATATTTAGGCAATTGTGAATTTAATTGTGAGCTTATATTTCCCATGAAAGTAATGTCATAGACTTAATGCCTTGGATGTGGCCACTCCAGACTTCAGTAGGGAAGAAATACTCAACATCTAATGTCATTATCTTTATGCTGCACTTTGCTTTGAAATACTACATAAAAAGTGCAACAGTGCTAAATGCCAGTGTCAGTTCAATTTTTGTTACATTATCCTACACCTTTTAAACTTCGTGTCCTCATTAATACCTTAAATTTCATTCTGATTTAATGATTAGGAAGCTGTCAAAGATCGAGACGCTACGTTTGGCCAGCAGCTACATCAGTCATTTGGGAAACGTCCTGCTCCTGGGCGAGGGGCTCCATGACGGACAGCCATGCCACGCTCCCTCACCACCGTTCTTCCATGTTAACTCCTCCCCTAACCGAGGATCTGACCAATCAACTCAGCCCAAGCACATCTGTACTTTCTGCCTCAGCAACCAGAGGAAAATGGTGAGCAGAAAACTATAAGTCAGTGGAAACAAATAAGCAAAACCAATAAAAAGGTCAGATCACAATAATGTTTATAGCCCTCTAATAAAACACTGTCATCAAAACACTCATTTAAAACAAGACCAAGTACTAAGAATTTGCAAAAAAAATAATTTAACTATTTATTTATATTTCACCGGAACAATCAAGATTATTACATTTCTGTGGATACTGTTGAAGAGGACTTCAACGGCTTTTTTCCTGAATTTAAAAGTTAATAAATGACCCCGATTTAGCCACAGGAAAATAGAGGTAACGCTCTTGCAGGAAACTGTACGGTGCTTTAGGGTCAATTTGGTGTTTAAAGCTGACCTGAGATTTGTGACTGCATCTACAAACTTGATTGGCCCTGAGGGATTTTTAAAAGCAGAACCTCTTTAAAGTCCTCCTTTGGGGGTGAATGACCGTGGGTTATTGTACTGTGGGGGGGTTAGTTTAACTTGAGCAGGTGGCTTGAAAGTTCAAGGTGGTTCCTGAAACTCAGTGGACATTACAGTGAATAGAAATGATTGTTTTTGTGTCTGAGGACCTGAGGGGCTGAGCAGAGAGGTGGGTCTAACGGCATGCAACCTTTGTCACCGCAGCACAAACAAAATGTGCACAATCATTGCGTGAAAACCGCCTGACCCCAAATGTGGTATTTTTTTCTTTCTCTTTTTAAAAATATGAATTTAAAGTTTACAAGGGTATTTATGCAGGGAGTGAGATTTATGACCGGGAGCCCATGAAATCCATCCAAAACCATGTGTATAATTTCAAGAATGTATTGACGTCAGTCTGAATATGAGATGGTTTTAATCATAACTCTTTAACAACTGACCCGAGATACACAAATTGGTGACTGCAATGAGTTTGTTCCACTGATGTCACAACACAAAATAAACGTATACTGTATTTACACTTGTCACACATGGTAGAATTAGGAAATGAACAATAGTATAATCTGTTTACCTCTAGGTTTATATCAACTTAATAATTTAGGAAAAAAATTACATTCGGGGAATCAGCAAAAAAAAAAAAAAAAAGAAGAAAAGAAGAAAAGAACCCAATCCCAATGTTGCTAAATGACAAAATTACAAACAGTTCAATTTCTCATTTCAGTGACAAAGATACTCTTTTTTTGTAGCACACGTTTTCCACACTGTCAGTCTACACCTCAATAGAGATACAGAAAAGGAGAAATTGATCCAGTGCAGGTTTTTAACTCATATTTGACTGATTCAACAGAGGAAATAGACATAATCAAGAACAGTCTCAGCATAAGAAAGTCATTAGTCTGATGAGAAATAACAGGGAATGAAGAATTGACATCAGCTGACAAGAAATCAAATTTATATGGCTCCAGCTCCGACTTCAACAAACACCACAGAAGATGATAGAGAGGTGACGTCCACTCGACTTTCCCTCTCCAGCCCATAGCCGCTGCCCATTTAGCAGGATTTATGGGTAAGGAGCTGACATCTGGCAGACTCCCCCGTTACCCCAGCAGTGTGTGAAAGCTAATACCCTCCTCAGTGTCTAAACCCAGAGACCCTTTAGCTGGGGGGATAACCTGAGTCTCAGCAGTGTGTGTCTCCCCCTCCCTCCTGCCTCCCCTCTGAACCTCTGTGAGTGAAAGCCTAGACGTCCTTGGTGTCTGACCCAGACACTCTTAGCTGGGAGATAACTAGTGTGAAACGTGTCTCCGTCTCCCTCCTTTGTCCCCTTCTCTTTTTGCTTCTGTCTGTCACCCCTGAGTCCCTCATTTTTACTCTCTTCTTCCTTTACTCGCAATTCTTGTTTTGCATTATTTTTTCCCTTTTCAGCTCCTTCCCCGAGCTTCTCTCGCTCCCTGGGCCTCTCCCTCATCTTATTGCATATCGATCAGCGTGGTGGAGGGCAGAGCTGTCAGTAGGAGCTGTGTAACACTATCTGCTGCTGTCAACTCACTGCTGCAGATGCATGAATGACCTGTAAATGCATGCTGGGTAGAGAACAATTTTGAAACAGTCTCATGTCAAAAATCTCAAACACAGACACGTTGACTAAGTCTGCTCACTCTCAATCACATGATGTTGTTTATTTAGCTCCATTAAAGTCACACTAGTCTCTGTTGTATGCCAAATACGTTTTTACAGATTTTCTTAAAGTGCACTGATGGGTGAACCCATGTGAAAGAAGACAAGTTCGGGCACGATTTAGAAGTTTTAACGTAGATGTGGTTTGTGCAAAAGGAGTTAAAAGTCCTCATTAAGTTAGAAGGAAGTCCCTCCAGTTCCAGTTCAAGTGAATTAAAGTGGCTCTTTTTCCCTTAATCCTCTTATACTAGTGCGATTCTAAATTTTTCTTTTTGTTACAACTCCCACAAAAACACATAAATCAATTTTAAAAAAAACAATAAAACTGCTCACAAATATATAGTTTCAATTTTTATGGCTCAGCACATTTGTACAACTGCTGGGCACTGTAGATTTTCACAAATGTCACTCAAACAGGTGGAAATCGTGTGTTTGCTGGGGACTTTTTTCAGTGGCATATTAACACACATTTGGTCCCCCAGTGAGAATTTACAGCAGCAGGACAGTGTATTGACTCAAAGCACAGCAGATGGATGCCCGCAAAATAAACTACAGATCCCATGGTCATGTTAATGAAGGCACATTTCATCCAGTACAGCCTTGTGGCTCACTAAGGTCCTTTTAATATTTTTTTCTTGCTCTATGGTACAGAGGAATAAGTAATATCAGGCTTTGGATGTACAGAGAACACTTGTTAGTAGGATCATCTCATTGCTGTTTTTGTTCAGCAGATTTATTAATAAGAACAATACAGAATATAGCATGCCTTCTAATGTTCCTCCCATTACTGCATTGATACATACAGATTACTCTATGATAACAAGTTAACATGGACAATAAAGGGTGAGAGAAAACCCAAATTGATAACTGTGTTGCATTTGTGCCGTTATAATAACTCATATATCAGCTGTGAACACACTGAATGCACAAGGGCCAAATGAAATTGATACTATCACCCTGAAATTTATTTAAGGAGAGAAGTGAGGTAGCCAAGGTTCACCTGGCACTTAAATGGTTAACTGTGATTGGCAGAACCCGAGAGCATTTCACTTTCCCTGGAAAAGTGGCTATGCAGTGCATTTAAGTGGGCTAAAGGGCAGAGTCAGTGCTGGTGATTAGAGAGAGGAAACGATTGTGAAGGTAAAATGAGACTTTGTGTCCTGAGCTCTCTCTTTGTATGTTTTTATGGTCATTGAGGTTCATCACAGCTGTCAGGTCTGCTTAGACCAACCGCCTCAGTTACATTTATTTCAAACGTGAGAGAGAGTGAAAGTGAGAAAAGTATATGCTCATTTCCTCTTATTATGTGTGTATACAGTATAACTATTTCAAAACAAACAGTCTTGTTAGTAATGACTACTACACAGAGAGGGCTAAACTGGTCAGTGGAATACTAATGTGATTTCATTATCTGTAGGACTGTATGCAAAAGCTCTAATGATATTCAAAATGAAGCACATACTCTGAAGGATATATTTTAAAGTTTATTATCTTTTTTATGGTGAAGTGCTTCTATAAATGTTCTAGATTTTCTAGATGATATTGATGTTTGAAAATAAAATCTAAAAAAAGATTTACTTTTCGTATCTTTAGAAAAAGACTTTCAGGCACTGGAGGAGCGTCCATTGAAAAGATTTTTCCCCCTATTGAGCCCTGTGTAATAGCTGCTCTGCTGTGATTCAGTGTATTCTGCTGTCCTTCTGTTAGCTGTCCTTTTTCTTTCTGTCATTGTCATGTAGAGCGATATACTGCGGGACATTTTTACTTTCAACTATTATTCGAGAAGGAGCCAAGCTCTCCCTCAAACATCCACGTATATCATGGTGAATTCTGACTTTTCATAAAAAAGAGTTCTGGGAATGGAGCGGCAGCAGTTTGGCGTGGACAGACTGGAGCGTAGCCCTTGCACACTTGGTGCCTTTGATATATGCAGTAAAAAAAAAAGGGGACGCTACTGATGGCTACATCTGTAAATGAGATGTACAGGGCTTTAGGATAAAGGGTTAGGGTGAGCTGAGGGCTGCGTAAATCCCTGTGCTGTCTGGTTGATTGATGCAGATATCCTGTGTTAGGCCTCGCTGCCTCTCTTGATCAGTGCAACTGTCAGGTGCCTCAACTTACAGCAGGAACACTGCACGATTACTGCTTCTTTTAACCACCACATCTTTATTATCACCGGTCTATCTCTGTTAGAAGGCACAGTGCCTGTCTTAGATGCATGTTTGTGCTTAGTATACAGTGGGTGAAGGCGACCCAGGAGCAACAGTATGCTACCGAATGACACCGAGATGGTGTTTATTCAGGAATTCTCTGAAAGAATACAAAAGCAGGAGAGGGTTTTAAACGTGCTAATCTTTCTGCTTTTTTGTCTTTAGACCATAGCATTAGAAGCACTTTTACAGCTTCCTCCACAACTTTGGCTTATTTCTTTTGGCCTTACGCATGAAAAGGGTCAATTCAATTCAATGGCAAACATAAACAGAAATAGCAATTCATCTGCCATTAACAGCAGTCATGCTGAACTTTTCCCTTTGAAGATGGATATGTCAAGTCCAAACATTTTCCAAAATGTAAAATTTAAAGAAGCTCATTTGACTTGATGAGCTGACTTGATCTGATTAAAAGAGATTTTATGTATTTGGAAACAAAATAAAAATCCAGCACAAAATATAACTACTATGATACTTATAGTGCGGTTACTATAAATAGACCATTGTCCCTTTGAGGTTATTAAACTTAGTTTAGTTTACAAGCATTTTAATGTACAACCACTGATTTTATTTCATCTTAAAGGAATCTGATTTATTTGGAATTTTTTTTACAAATTCACAAAGAAATGTGTAAATTCGTTGAAACGGCGAATACAGCAAATGATCTATACTGCTCCTAATATCACAAGCAGTTTTAATTTACATCTGAGCTGCTGTAAAATTTTTATATGAGATGATTCATGAATGGGAATGGAAAGCAGGGTGGATGGAAAGGCAGGGGCACTAAAACTGCACTGTGGAAACTGATTTATCTCTATTAGTGTGTTTGTGTGTGTGTGACAGCAAATGAGTGCTTTTTGAGGCTCAATCAGAGACTATGTATCTGTATGTCAGAGAGAAGATTAGAGAGTTAAATTTTATAATGACTAAAATGTTTTACTTGTCCTTGCTCATATACAGTGTACACATTTACAAACACACACACACACACACACACACACACACACACACACACACACACACACACACACACGCACACACACGCACACACACACACCGGCTGGCTCTCTGTGTCTGGAAGTCATTGGCAGTGCAGAGCTGAGCAACAAATGAGCTAATTGTTCTGTAAATGATTTATCCTCTGCTGAGGCCTGTACAGCCAGTGTTTAATTCAGCTGCTGCTATTAGAAACACATTGACGTTGGACTTTGATGGCGATGTTAAAGAAGCCTGGAAACCGCTCTCTGTGAAACGCCCTCCCTGCTTACACACACTCACACCCACTCACATGACACATATACACACATGCGGGCACGACGCAAACATAAATGCATGACCACTGAATTACCAAAATACCGACACACAGGCGCACAGTGCATCACACTCAGGCTTTTATCAGAGGCATTTCATTCAGTTTCTATTTTTCTAGTCTTTACAGCCAGACAGACAGAGTAAATTGCTTCTTTCTAGACACCCAAAAAACCCCCACATACAGTATGATTACTCAGTTAAGGAGCCCTGGATCATGACTGTGCTTTCAACACTTTCTTTACTAATGGTGTGCAGGAAGTTGTGGAAACAGAGACGGAGAAGGAGAGAAAGAGAGAAATGGAGAAATATCCAGCGACTCAGCCGGATAATCAACTTAGCTATTTATCCTCCAGTTTGGACAGTTGGTTTTTGACTGTGCTGAAACTACACTTTGCCTCTTTATAGAGATGAAATGAACCATCTTAAGAGAGCTTAAATGCATGGATAGGACGTGCAGTAGCACACTAATGACTGTGGCTTTTACAGTCATTTGGATATTAGTCTGTTTTCGCTGGAAAAAAGCATTACGTCACTTGTGTGCATGAAGCAGACATTTGAAAGTCATGGATGAAAACTGACTTATCCTCATTTATTGATAATGCTGGTGTTGACTTGGAGTTAATGTCTTGTGTCTCTTGAGTGAGAGCTTCGCTTGTTTGCTTATCATTTCAAACTATGCTAATAAGGTGCATCGAAGGAGGCTAGATCACTGCAGGCAGTTTTCAAATATATTCCACCCCATGTTCAGTGTGGGTCTGAGCATGTGAGCCTGGCTCTGTGTCTGACTGTGTGCCTTCATGCATGGACCTTTCTGTATATTTTCAGCACAGATGGAAGCAGTTAAAGCCTAATTTAACACCAACAGAAGACGTCGGGTCAGATAACTAACCAAATCTATTAGCAAAACTATCATTCTGTTGTCATTTGGTCTTTAGGGAGAGGGTTGCTCACACAGCAAGTTAAAACAAAACTACAGAGAGCTGAGCCAGTCAAAGAGCAAATCATGAAGGGATCTACAACATTGAGAAAAGCAAAAACTGGAAGTTTATAAATGTGCAGTTTCTTAAAACAGTATCTACTGAAGCTAATGACATACTGGCCCTTGCAGGGTGCACATCTCAGCACTGAAGATAAAGTGCCAATTAATGCATAATGTAGCAGAGTGAGGTCATCTGAGACTGGTGAAAATGAAGTTTAGCTTGATCTGGAGCCATTAAAGCAGATTAGTTAAATGTTGGAATAATTAAAAACGTATGGCTGTCTGGTGTGAACTATATCTGATTAGGAAATCTAAGACAAATAAGTGTTTTTCAGAAGCCTTATTAGCAAACCACAGTGAACATAAATTATATGTCGTATGTATCCAAACCACATAGTGGCTGACAGTGGGTAATTTATTGTGTTATTTAGCTTATTGAAATTTCTGGTGTATTATTTATTGCACCATTTTCATGTATGTCTATGATTTTCTAATCAGTGATTCTTTATTAGCTTCTATTAGCGACTCCAGGCACTGACGCATATTCAAATATTTTCACTTGATAGAATAAAGGGATATTACCAGTTTTCATTTCATGGTTGAATACCAATCGCCTTATATGATTGTCAGGCCAGTGCCCAAGTGGAATTTTTTTTTTCCAACCAGTCATTCCTCTCCCCATGCAGCCAGAAACTAAATTAGATGTTTGTATTTGACAGAAAGGCTTAACACAGGAAAAAGAAGAGAGAGAGGGGGAAAGAGATTGCATGGAAAATCCACAGTTATAGGTAAAGAAACAGCCCAGAATCTGTTAGAGAAAAACAGTATTGAAGTTCGACTTTGTAGAGTTGATAAGATACTGTGAGGAGAGTGTTTACTATCGTCACATTAAATTTAAGACATGCTGTTTTCACCTGATAAAACAATAATATTGTTCCAGTGTGGTAATATCATCATAATGTATCTAAAGTAAACATCATCAGGCAATTATATTAGTGTCGGACAAATCACCCCCCTGGGATGTCAGTGGTATGTCTGTGTATAAGTATGTGTGTGTGTTTGTGGGCGTGTGTGTGCGTGTGTGTGTGTGTGTGTGTGTGTGTGTGTGTGTGTGTCTGTGTGTGTGTCTGTGTGTGTGTCTGTGTGTGCATGTCTGGGTGGGTGTTTGGAGAGAGCAGAGATGTCATCAGACCATGCCCTATTAGTCTTCAGGAGATTGTTTTGACTACCAGGCCAGCCTTATGGCCCCCCTACTTCTGTTTTGACTGAACCATTTACGCTGCAGCTGAACTGCCTTCATCAGCTACAGCTGTGTTCCTTAAACCATCACTGAGCGCTCAAGCGAGATGTAGGCTGATTTCAAGGTAATTTGATGTAATTTGGTGAATTATCCAATTGTCATGCAGTTTTTCGGCATGATTTCTCATGTACCCGCTTTCACTAAACTGCATCAAGAACTTCAATTTCCACTAATAAATACCTAGAATTTTCCATAATGCTTTCCCACAAACACCAGAGAGCACGGTTGAAAACTTCTGTTTTTCAGATGTTGGTTTCATCATTTGATTTAGCAGAAAGCACAATAACAGCAGTGCCATAGTAATGCCAAAGGCTTTGTAGACAATCATTTACTTACTTGCAATTTATAGATACAATTTCATGCAAATTACATAGTGTGTCAAATAGTAAAAAACTACTTAGGTCATTTAGGTTTCTGGAAACTACTCTTGCACTCTAAATTTACCTTTTTTCCCTTTGACTAATGATTTAATGCTTGTGGTTAGTGAACATTGATTGTCCACTACTTATACTGTATTGTGAGATAATTTGAGTACGCTCTAAGCAGTCCTGTCCCCGAGAAATTACACTTGCATATACTACTTATTTGTCAGTTATATTAAGAAACAAACATGTATAAATTGCTGCCTGGGTTATTTTCCCACCAAAGCGTATTTTCCAGTGAGGGAACTGTCACATGTTTCCACACGTTGTAATTCAACAGATGTGATGAGGGTGGATGGGTGCTTGTCTGACACGAGTATATATTGTCATCCTGTCCCATGTGTGGAATAGAACTCTTATTCAGGTTGGGAAAACAATTCAGTTTTGATTAAATTTCAGTGTTACTTTTAAATGGTAATATCACTCTCCTTTGTTTATTTCAATAATTAACCAAGAACACAGTCTTTCTCTAAATTGAATCATGGGATTACAGCGCCTAAACATAACATTAAAAAAGTAGAACTGTTTTAGTTGCTACAAGCAGTAGGATAACATTTGAAATAGTTATATCAACATTAACATTTTGCAACTAGCTGGATATTTCTTTTACTGTGTAAATATTAACAACTGGTGCAAAACAGAGTGTTAATAAAGCTCCAGTGATCTCAAGGATTCAACATATCAAAATCTAGTAGTGAGCTTCTGGTGTTGTTCTTTCAGAAATATTTCTGTTATTGTAACTGTGCCAGACACATCTCGACATAGGGCTGCATCCTTTTGCATTTGGCACCCAGGAAATATCCCTGGCAATAGGAAAAACACACCACCAAACAAAAAAAATATAACATAGCCAACACGATAATGGTAATAGTGAATGTCTAGATAATAGCGATCTGATAATGATCCTCTGCTCCCAGTCCAGCTGGAGGAAGGATTGACCATAACAGTTCCTGTGTCTCCTCACACTCACCTCAATCAGTGGGAGGACCGATTCCTTTCCAAATCCTATGATCTCACGGTCTCATTACTGCCTGTTACCATTCCAAACACCTACCCACCTTTGTTGATGTCAGTCAAACTGGTTTTTCCAAACACCTACATCTTGTGCACGGTCTGAGAGGAAATGTGTAACAGGTGTTCGGCTGATGAGAGGAAGGCAATGGGGGCGGTGGAGAGGGTTAGTGGAGACAAAACGGGAGGGGGAGAGAAAAGTCAGAGGAGGACAGCAGTGTGGAGGAGGTGAACCACAGCCTAGAGACAATTTTCACCCAGCACCTTTGTGTAACATATGAAATTAACTTGGCCTGTTTACTTTTGCAAAATAGAATATATAGAGGATTTTTACATATTTGTCCATGATAGGAAAACCACAGACAGGATAAGACAATTTATCAGCTATGAGTTAATCTTTTAACATCATCCCCAAAAAGCTTTCACCTAAGCAGAGATGATATGTGTTGCAAAGCCCCCAGTGGTGTGTCTGATAAAATCCCTTGACTGTTGTTTGAAATGCCTGTGGAAGATGGCCTTAGAAGTAAGCAGAGCAGAGGTTAGATGAGGAGGGAAAATATGATGTTATTTTCCTGGCCAGATAGAGAAAATCTCCTCACCAGCAAGGAAATCAAGGCTTCTCTATTCTGATACCACAGATAAATGAGAAGCATATCATCACGCGGGGCTGTCAAAAAGCAGCTCATGATGTCATTCTTCAGGCTATATAAAATATAATAAAATTAAAGTAAAACATTAAAATAGCTGCTACTGCAATTAATATACAGTGTGTGCTACAATCCAGAGTGTATTTGTGTGAGTTTACTGGATGCAGTCAAGCTTAATCTGCCACATATAAAACTACATCAGTTTAATGTGTCAGTGATTAAATTGAAATAATATTTATTCCCACAATAGATAAATTCTACATTTTGCTGAATGCAGCTTCTTGATACCATAATGGATGACTGACATCAATCACAGCAGTCTAACTCACCTTTTTAGCATATTTAAAAAGAGAAATTGTCCCATACCTTTACTCCTTTAAAAACACTGTAGCACGAAACACTTGACTAAATACTTGAATAAAGTACATATAGTGTGTTTTATTTTCAAGAGTTGATGAAATTGGAGCAAAGTTCTGTTAAAACCAACAGACTTATGACAAAATGGTCTAAAGACACAAATATGGAAATGACTAATTATTAAACTTATCTTTAAACGATCAGTTCAGTTCATCGGAAAAAATGCTAATTTGCGTTCTTTGCGTCAGGTCCATGAGAAGATTGATTCCACTCTCGTGTCTGTGAGGTAAACATGACCCCACAGCCAACAGCTGGCTAACTTAGCTTAGCTTAAAGACTGGAAACAGGAGGAAAACAGCTGGCTCTGTCCGGAGGTTACACAGCTGCCAGCACTTCCAAAGCCCACTAAATTACACATTAGATCTTGTTTGTTTATTTAATGCAAAAACAAAATTTTAATGATTTTAAAGTTATGGTAAAAACCTGTGTGTGTCAAGCAGACACAAATATATAAACTCACTCACACACACACACACACACACACACACACACACACACACACACACACACACACACACATGCACCCCCTTAAGAGGAATGAGCATAAAGAATGAGAACAGAGAACATGAAAGTGTTATCATTCCTCTCAGCTCACTCTAATCAAGAAAGCAAATATTTTCCCATAGATTTATTTCAGTGTTGAATATGTAATGATGTGGGATGTTGTTCCTCTTTCTTACAGAACAAAGACAGAGACAGGAAGACGGCCATCAGAAGCTAACAACGAGGACAAACACCACATGGATAAAATGCTCGTCACTATGACAGCGCTTTCAGTGATTTTACAATTACTGCAACTTGAAGATTCAAAGACTTGTGATGCATTTCAAGGACTTTTGAAGGACTTCTATAGCACTTCCAGGACCTTTCAAGGAACTTTATGAAGCATTTCTTTTTGTTGAGTTTTTAGATTTCTTTTAAGGGACTTTTTATTTTTAGAGTGTTTTCAAATATTGAAACACCTCTGAAAAGTTTAACCATACTTTTGCATTCTTATCAACATCATGAAGAACCTTTGAACAACACTTATAAGAGACCTTTTACTGTATTGACTCAGTGACTTTTTGTTCAGAGTCTAAGGAACTTATGGCACATGATCAAAAAAACAAAAACAAAACACAAACACACAAAACCAATGAAAGACAAATTTGTGTTCATCAAAAGCTGCGTGTTATTAATGTGTAAACTGAAATATAAATCTATATTTATGTGACATTATATAATGAAACTATGTTATTTAACAGGTATATGACATTCCTGACAAATAATGGGGATTGGTTTAAGGTACAAAGCATTAGCTATTGACACAGTTTATGGCATCACAAAAAAAAAACCAAAAAAACAAAAAAAGTACATGCTGGAACTTTTGTGGTATTGGTTATTTCTAGTAATCATTTCTGAAAGTTGATGCTGGAAAATAACTCAAGATGACCAATAAATTTTTTGTATATCTGGAAGTAGATTTCATTTATATTTTGGTGTTATTTTTAGCAGATTGCAATCTCAAACCTTGTCCTAATCCACCCTGTTCCAACCATAAGACATTATAAAAAGTTTCCACTGTGAAACCAGCCTGTATTGTACAGATATTTTAAAACCAAGTGGCGGTTTTATACTTGCTCATTCAGGCTGCAAGGGGAGAGATCATTTTGAATGTTTCAAATAAATTCCTTCACCAAAGAGGCAGAACCGGGAGCAGAAATGGAAGTTCCACAGCAACTACACCTGTAGCTCACATCATCCTAATTCCTACTTTTAACCTTTCCATAACTCTCTCTTACACATTCCGTCTTTTCTTGCTTTCTGTCTACCTCTCTGGGGAACTCAGATCAGAGTAGACAAAGACAGTGAGGGGCAGAAGATGAGGCGGACAAGAGGGGTTTGAGGAGCAGAAGAGGGGCGAGTAGGACAGAGAGAGGAGAGAAAAAAAGGAAGCAGAATTGAATCTGCAGGTATGGCTCCTTGGACATCTGCCTGTGTCCCCTTCACTGTCCTCTTCTTTACCTTTCCACATGCTCTTTCTCTCTTCTCCTCCTCTGCTCTTCCTCTCTTTTCCCTGGAGTGCCACTGGCCAGCGTCTGGTTTGTGATGGCTTTCCAGCGTGTTTAGCCTTGCACCACTTACCCTCTCCCAACCTAGTCTATCTATCTATCTATCTATCTATCTATCTATCTATCTATCTATCTATCTATCTATCTATCTATCTATCTATCTATCTATCTATCTATCTATTTGTCTATCTATCTATCTATCTATCTATCTATCTATCTATCTATCTATCTATCTATCTATCTATCTATCTATCTATCTATCTATCTATCTATCTATCCTTATTCTCACAACCTTTTCTTTTCTAGCAGCTTCTCTCTACATTGTTCTTTTCCAAATCTTCCATTGCCTTCATGGAAAATTTCCTTCTTCTTCTTCTGCCTGCCATTCACCCAATCACAGGATAAAATGATGCTTAATTAGTGGTTCTTCACCCCTTTTGTTCTGCAGAAAATCTTAGAAAAGAAATCCCAAAGAAAAGAAAGTTGAAGTTACCTGGAAAAATTGTATTTTGTGGCTGATGTGAGGGAGATGCTTGTATTAAAATAAATCATAGTTATCATAGGTTTCATTTCTAAAACTTCTTTGAGAAACCAGGCTTCCAATAACACGGTCTATACCCAGTCTATGGTGTCATGGTCCAGCATCATAAAACCACAAAACAGCAGCACTTCTCAAGCTATTTTCCACCATTAAGTGAAATGTAAATGAGCCGTTCTTTTAATGAAGGCTATCCGCCGGGTTAGTGTTTTCCAAATTATTTTTTAACAATGCTAACAAGCCGTTTCTGCCACAGAGGTGCCAATTATTGAGCCTTTTACAATGTGACAAGTGCCTGGTGAAGAAAAACAACCAACAAAAATTAAAACGTCACTTGATCATACTGCCAAAACACAGTTTTTAGTGGAAGGGGCACTGAAAAACAAAGCTGATTTATTGTGTGTGTGTGATCTCACAAACACCCAAAAACTATAACGGCAAGCAGTGAAACTTGCCATCAATTTAAGAGTTAATGTGTCCTAAGAGTGATCTCATCTAGAGGACACTTACTCTAATGGTATAACTCACAAAGGTGATGAAGGGGGAAAGGTGGCTATGAATTTGGGACTCAGGAAAGACTGAATAATGTAGTTTCATTGTGTGCTTTAGGGAGTCTCACAAAAAGAAAATAAAGCCAAAGAATGAGCTAAAGATAGACGCAAAGTCCCTCCTGGAGAATCAAAAACAAAAAACAAAATTCATTACTGGCATATTGCGCTTGAAAATGCCCTTATAACTCTAGTACCAGACCTGTTTTCCTCCCAAAATGTAACAAAGGACTAAATCTCGGGGCACACTTTTTCGTGTAAGTGGTCCCTGATGCTCACTGGTCCCCGACACAAAGATTTGAAAAGTGCTGCGCTTCTTGTTTAAAAGATCTTAGTTCTTTTATGAGCCAGTGAGATGTAGATAATCTTTCTGCAAAGGTTTTTTTTAAGGGAACCAATAGCTTTGAAAAAAGCGTTGTGTGTCTAGTGTGTCCTAATGACTTCTGGTCCAGTTAGTCTGAAAGTCTGATCTTTCTAGCAGCCCGTCTGTCTGAGCAGCAGTGGGGAGGGGGGAGGTGGGGGTCCTCCCACACAGACCAGATCAGGTTCCCCCTACGCCTACACACACACAATTTAGCCAACACACAGACAACCACTTACACACTCGTATGCCGATAAACTTACATATGCACAAAAAGATGGAAGTATCGTATGCATGCATGTGCAGTCACACACTCTCATGCGCGCACACGAATGCTAAGCAGAAGGATCTGTGATATAGCTTAGCTGTCTAATGATCTCTGTATTTTACATTGATGAAAACAGATCAGCTGAGAGGGCAGACTGCTGTGGCGTATTTAAGTGGGCGGTTTTGGACGAAGGTGAACCGGAGGTTGGACGATGAACTGACTCTTATTGTCAATTTAATGGTCTCCGATGAAGATACCCCCATGGAAATCTGGCATGTGAATACTGATACCTGAAGTAATAAAAAGCAATTTTTAACCTGGCATTTGCCCAGCATTAGTTGGTATCAGTGCCAGAGGGCTTCAGGGATGTGGCCTCAAGATGATTATGAAATGAAAGATTTCGAATATGACGGAAAACTGTCACCAGAACCTAGCGAAGGACTAAATAGAGAAAACTCTTAATCACTTATGAAAGACGTGTAACTAAAAGGCATTGTGGCCTCTGGTGAGCTCAACAATGGCAATAAATACTGCATCAAATGATTTTTCCAATTGCACATATTTGATGTTTCAAAGCAAATTTATTGCAAAGTTGTTGCAAGTAGCTGGTCACATTCTCTGCTTCCTGTCTTTAGGCACTCTTCACATTAAGTTTCCTTAGAAATTGTCCTAACAGTCCCTCAACTTAGATGCAGAAAATTAATGTAGCAGTAGAAAGTGAAGTTCCTAGTTTTATTGGCTAGTGATCAGTTAGTAAGGTACATCTAGAGCTGTTGTGTGGCCACAAACCTTGACTTACCAAAGTAATAGCATTATAGTATAACACTTCTTCCATTTGTCATCATCCTCTCTTTAATATTTTATGCTATACTAGATCTTGTTTCATCACATCTTGTTTACTGTTTAATGGCTAGCATTGGCTGCTAGTTGCCCTATGCAAACTGCTACTATGACAATGAAGCGCATGACAAACATCCAAAGCTATACGAGATAATCTGTTTTTAAAGCACTATCTTCATTTATTTTTGACCTGTTGGGTGCAGCAGAAAAAGATCTATTATTAATTACTTTCACATCTGAGCCATTGTTAATATAATATGTACGTAAAAAATAAAAATGAATGCTGCTCTAAATAAATGTCTTATGGAATTACTATACACAATTAACTGCTTGGCTTTATAGTATACTTGCCTTAGCCATAGCCCTCACTCTAGACTCAGAAAATGCTGAGCAGGAAACTGAAGGTAAAGCTTGGAAATTTCATATCAACACCGTAGTTTTTGCAAAAAATTATAATTTTAAAAATAAGGCTAGACCAGCTCTCGGACCTTCTCTCAAAAGCATAAATGAGTCACTTCTACATTTGTCAACTGTATAACATGAGAATCATTGAAGTAGACAGGAGCACTTCCTGTTTTTTTTCCAACTCATCCATGTTTTTGCGCTCGGATGGTACCCAGCTGAATAAGGTCTATTAATTAAGGATGGATAGGTAGCTGTGCTGTTCCTGAAGCATGACCTCCTGTTGACATTGGAGCAGAAGTTTCCTCTGGTGTCCTCTCCTGTGCCGTAGGCCTGTTGGCCAACTTCCTGCCTCCACTCGAACTGTCTCAATAAAACATAAAGAACAAAGATATAAAAACGTGAAGGAAAGAGCGAAATGCACCTTTAGGAACATTAGTCTTTCTAATCCAACTGGGACTTTAGCTATGCAAACACACAGACACACATACACACCCACACGCACACACACACACACACACACACACACACACACACACACACACACACACACACACACACACACACACACACACAGTCACACACGGTGGGAGGCTAACTGCTCCAAGTGGGAGCTGTGCTGCTGAGGGCCGGATGAAAGGAAACACTAAAACTACAACGAGGGAAAGACAGGTGGCCAGTTTGGCAGCTCCACATACTCATGCACACACACAGACACATACATACGCACACAAACACAAATGCATACATGCACGCACACAAACTCCTTCCTCCACAAACCCCCTGTTGTGCACACCTGTGAAAGTGCCAAATCCTGGACTCTACCTTGTTCAGCTCCCCTGGTTTCTTCCTACCTCCCATCTCTCTCTCTATCTCTCCCTTCTTTCCCCCACGATGAATCTTTCTGTGTCACCGACAGCTCTACACTCTACTGTGTAAACATTCCTTTTGCGAGCTAGCAGCCCGGTTCTCCTTTAATTGGCTGTTAAAAAGACGTTTTCTGCTGAAGAGGATACCACCTTGGATGCCTCTGTCAGTGTTCGATTGAATGTATGTGCACGCGTGAGTGTTTTTTGACAAGTGTACATATAATAGTAAGGTGGCATAGTCCAAATGTTTATCCATGTATGTGTTTATTCATCTTCAAGTGTTCATCATTTGTGTGTTCATAAATTGTATTCACCGGATCCCACGTGATGAAAGAAGCCCTAAACAGATTCTGGAGAAATTACAGCAGAACACTGGACTTTGAGTGCACTAGAAGCAGATTTACATTAGAAATCAACGAGGACAAATGACTTTGTGGTTATGTAAAATGCCAGAATTTCTCAACAAAGGAATAATATTGTAAAAAATATTGTAATCCTTGCATAATGTTTTCTCTCCTAAACATGTCCTGAATTGAAAAGGCCAGTCATTTCTCTTCAGGTCATCTTGACGTGCATCTTATTATACACTGAAGCTCATGCAAGGTAGCGATTTGGTTCTCTCTTAAGTTGACGATTGTTTCCCCACAATGCTTCTCTATTGTTATTCATCTGGTTTTCTCCTTTCTTAAAGGAGGATTCTTACTGGTAGATTATAGTGACTGTCTAGACTCAGTATTAATGTCTGTCTGGAAAATATACCCATATGAGAGAAGAGAAAATGACCAAAAGACATAAACTACAAATGTTCCAAGGAAAACTGGTGACCCATACCTCAAAAATATAAACAAGTGTTGGCCAAAGTGGTCCATATCTCCATTTCTGCCAACCTCTACACTGAAGCAGAAAGCAGAACCCTGAATTCCCTCAGAGATATAGCACCAAGCCATTGATTCAGATATATGAATGGCACATGGGTCAAAATTGAACCCCAGGAAGTACAAGCCAGAGAACACATTAACTAAGATGACAGTGGTATCAAGTTCATAAGGGGGATGTAAGGGTCAACAGCTTGGCTTTTTTGGACTGTGCCATACATATACAAGAAGCTAGGAACCTCCACATCGGAGTGTACATGAACCCCACACATACAAGGGGTGATTGATAGGTTTGTGTGCTGAAGTATAAGGAGTCAAACCTAGCATGTTTACAATCAAATATAGTCCCCTATTACATTTACACACGTAGTGCAGTGGTTGTGGAGCAAATGGATCCTGTCAAGGTCATGTCATAGATCTTGGCCATGGTCTGCTCCATGGTGAACATGACTGGCCTTCTGGGATAAATGTTAACATACAAATACAGTAAAATCTATTCTGCTAGAAATCAGCTTGTGATAATTGTTATAGTTAGCCTATTAACATGCTGAAATTAGCATTAAGTACAGTCACAGAACTCTCTCCTGCATGGCTGTAGACTTGGAACAGCATCAGCAGCAGTAGTAGCAAGTGTCAACATAGCTTTAAAGGTTAACGGCATGGCAGCAAGCTCGGCAGCAAGAGTAAGCAGAGCACTAAGGGCTTAAACCACCACCATAATTAAAAGAGGAGTGGCAGATATGTTTTTAGTTATTTGTATCACTGCTCTGTGGCAACAATTAATTAAATGCCCCTTTTTCAATACACAATCAGGCATTGATAAAAAGTGTCAAAGTAGAAAGTCAGATAAAGGTGAGAGCAACAGTGGGCAGGAAGCCCCTGGAAAAACTGAAGATGGAAGAGCACTAATCACAAAATGGGAAGATGATTAATTGCATTAGTGCAACTTCTTGTAGCATTGATGTTGATACTGGCTGTTACCCTGTTGCCATAGTTTCACATGCATAATGTGGACATGGGTCCCATATGTTTGGAATTGCAAGGGAAAACGAAAGGACACCAGTTTTTGTCTTGAGCCAAACCAGAGCAAGGCCCGGCGCAGGTACGGCTTAACAATTATTAACTAAAAAAAACAAAACAAAACTATATTTAACTGGATCAGCGCATTCAAGCCTCATATAACACCATTTTCCAAACACTAACAATGCTTTAAAGTATGAAGCAGCAAGGGTATTTTGAATTAGAGAATTTTACATACTGTATTTTGAAATATTAGAAAGTTTTAAAGACATTTACATTTGACATAACAGCTCTTTACTATCAGGGATGGAAAACAGAGCCAGACCTTAACCAAGTACAGGCTCAGTGACCGCCAGCTGACAATCAGTGGAGATGTATGAAATCTTAGCAACCAAAGGAAAACACAATATCTGGTAAGTGTTCAGCAAGAATGTTCCACCATTCCTAAATTAACTTGTCAACTATGAGAAACACTGAGGGACATACACAGACTTTTCTCATTGATCTGGGCTGGTGATAGATGAAGATTGAGATAGATGGCGGTTGCGACACACCCTGAGGTACCCAAGTTGCACGCACACACACTGGGCTGCAAGCGTTTCATCCTTTTACAGGCTATGTGAATGAGGAGGCACTTTAGATTTTATTAGCCTCTAAGCAGGCGTGTACAGATCCAACTGTGAACACGTGCTGCCCTCCCCAGACTGAAAACTCTAAGCACCCTAGACACACTTATTAGGCACAAGACAAAAAAATCAAAAAATAAAAGAGATGTGAAAATAGCGGCTTTTTTCCAACCCTAAGTGATAATGAATTGGTGTTTGCAGCCAAGATTAAGGAAAAGGTAACTTTTGTGAGGAGAGGAGAGGAGAGGAGAGAAGAGGAGAGGAGAGGAGAGGAGAGGAGAGGAGGTGAGAGGAGGTTTGGGTGGGGCAAGGAGGAGGAGCAGGTACAGGCTGCGGCAATCCTCTCCTCTGCAATAGAAATACTGAGGAGAAGGAAGGGTAAGAAAGAGAGAATTAGAAGAGGAGCCAAGCCTTCAGTCAGTAGCAGCTTGCCAGAGTGTTGCTTTGCTTCGCCAGGTCCCTGTGCTCTCTGCTCTGTCCTCTCCAATAAGACCCCTAGTTTAATGCTGGAAAATTCCCTCCAAGCTGTCAATCACCGCCTTTAATAAAAACAAAGTATAACATTGCGGTCTCGCTCGCTCTCCGTTCCCCCTTGAGAATTAGAATGCGAGGTTTTGTCTGCGGAACTGTGAAAATCTCCTCTGCTTTTATTAGCAAAGCCCTGGTTCGACCGAAACTCTGGAAAAATCTGGCCGCTCTCCGCTCTGCGTCTCCCATCTGGACTACATTAAAGCCAACCATCTGGACCCAAACCAAACCTGAAATGAAACTGGGGGTATTACAGAAAATAACTCCAGGATCTGCCTGCACACGCACCCATACACTGCTCAAACACACACACACACGCACACAGATACATATCTTCCTTTATTCACTCACACACACATTTGCGTGCATGTATGCGCCTGACATCGTTCATCCAGCCTCCTGCGTCTCTCGCTTTCTATTCCATGCTTAATCAGATTTCCTTAAGGAAAACTAGTCTTAACCTGCACGATGAGATCTGATTTGACTGACTGGCTGGTTGGGTGGGTTTGTGTTTTTTTTTCCCTGATTGTTTGGTTAACTGACTAGCTGATGGGCCAGTTGGGTGCTGACAAGCCGGCTAACATGGCTGACAGTATGAGGGATTGACTGGCTAGCTTATGAGCGGCATTTACTGACTGACTGAGTGGCAGCTGGCAACGTAGAGTATGTGTGAGATTAATGAGCTCTTTCTTTTACCTGATGATCCAAGCAAAAGTCTTTCGAATTGTGGGTTTTAGCCCAGGGGTGAACTGCTAGTCAGTCAGCTGCCATGTTGTCTTAAAATCTTTAAACTAACTGCAAATCACAGAATAAGAACCCTTCCTTCCAGCCATTCCACACAATTTTGCCTCATCTTGTCCATTAAGGATAAGTCTGGTAATCTTCTATATTTTTCTTACCGTCAACAAAATTCATAAAAAAAGCTAAAGCTTTGAATACAGTATGTTATTCCTTTGTGCCATAGTTTTTTAATGATGTCCTCTAACATTCAAAGACATATCAGTGAGCTACACTGTTCAGCTGGATGACATGTGCCTTCACTATGATGAACATAGGCACTGTAGTTTATTATAATCCCAAATATACAACCCCACTAGTATATAAAATCAACAGAGCACCAAATGTGTATTAATCTGCCACTGAATATAATCCCGAACAAAAACATTATTTCCTCTCGTTTGAGTAATGTTTGCTAAAAACAAGTGTCCAGCTGTTTAAATAAATTACTGAACCTTTTTAAAAAATGAAACTATATATTTGTGACCAGTTTTTTAGGGGGATTTATGTCCTAAGTCAGAAAGAATAAACTTGGGGCTGAGAGCCACAGACAGGCTGGAGAAGTCTGAAAGCGCTGAGACACATTGTTGGTTTTGGTTTTTCAATGTCATTTATTAAAGTGAAAAAAATATACAATAACATCAGCACTATACTTAGGAGCAAATGTTTATAAGGAGATAAGAGCAAAGAAACACTTTAAAAATCTTTTCACATTTTAACAAAATATGGATGCATAATCCAGGCAAACACATGCACGCAGCATAATGACATGCTTAGTTTAGGTTGTATATGTGCAACTTTTTCAAAAAGAAACATAAAAAAATTTTCAAACACAAAAATACTGCCATATAAAATGGGAAATTATCATCATAACAGCGGATTTAATTTTCATGGGTTTTACCTCCCAATGAGCTACAAAAGAGGGGATATTGTATGATTATAATCAACTGTTTAACAAACTTTCAGTGACAAAATTTATATTTAACAATAGATGCTGGGTTGACAGGTGCAGTGTAAATCAAGAGAAGCTGTTTTACTTCACCTTATTACAAACACACCATAGAGTGGGGTGAAGAAGTAGAGAAGAAGAGGATTCATTATCTTAATGCTTTAGAGGGCATGTACATGCAGAGATATATACACACACAAACACACACACACACACACACACACACACACACACACTGCCAGCTGGTTGTATTCCAAAACCACTCTAAGCCCCCTTAAATCACCAAGGTAAAGTGTTAGTAGAGGCAGAACAAAATGAAATGAAAATAAACATGGCAGAGCAACGTTTACAGCCCAGAACTCAGTATCACTCCCCTCGGTGGAAAACACACCATAAATTACTGCAGATCATTTTGTGGAATTTTGGAAAAAATTGTTCTGCACTCCAACAAAAAATTGGGCAGTTGATTTATATCAGCACTAAATGTGCGTGCATGCGAGTGAGTGTGCTGTGTGGTGGGGGGTGGTGATTTGTGTGTGTGTGTGTGCCTGCTGGGTGTCCTTGTGTGCATCAGTTTGTTTATGTAGAAGGTTTGTCATGTGTGCGAGAGAGAAAAGGTGAGAGACAGGGTTTTAACTGTGGAGAGTAACAATGCTGTGGTTTTTGACCATATGATTCAGTATATCTCTTGCTCAGTGGGCAGCTGGAGAGCTTCCATTGCTCATAACAACAATATGTTCCATATGAGCCCCACTCCTCACCACTGTCAACGATTGGCTACAAACGCAAAGCAGGCTGCACACATTTGTAATATCCTTCGACTGGTATTAGACTGGAGACAATAAAAAAGGGACAAGAAAAAATCATCACTGTCAGGGCAATTCACTTTTATTGCAGGATCACTGAGGAAAGCATTCTTCTGGGGGACAACAAATATAAAACATAGTTTACAGTAACTGAATTCTTTGCTAAGATGTAAGCCAATGTTTGGTGCAGTCAGAATCTTAGTGATATACTGTACTGCATGTAAACAAAGAGAGTTAGCAAATGTCCTAAAAGAAAGCAAATTTGCATTCATCGACCAACAACTGACAGAACAGTGAGCTAAAAGTCACTAAAGGTTCTGTCCATCTATGGGGAACTGCAAAGTTGGTGATAATTTGGGGTTCATCACAGAAACAACCCTTTCACTTAGTCATTTGATCCTCTGTTAGTATAAAAAAATACTGATTAGTGTAGCTTTAAAGCTTGCATGTGGTAAGCATTAAAAAGAAACTTTAACAGTTGTAGTTGTTCCCTGACAGAGTTTTAAAATGTGCTGTTATCGACAATGTGATGCAGAGTTTAGCAGTAGCACAAACACTCTAAGCCAAAATATTCTATCTGACTATGATGAGAAACCTGGTAGGGCCCTTTGGTAGCAATTACAGCTTTGGGCCTATGTTGAATATTCTCATCTTTGCACATCTGGACACTGCAATTTTTGTCCAATCTTACTTGGCTAAATTGCTCCAGCTTCAGCTCACAGAATGGGAAAAATGAGCAAAATGAAACTGTCAAGGCCTTTTTTGTGAAGGCCACATTCTCAGTTCAGCTGAGGTTCGGGCTCATGCTTGGCTTTGGCTGAGTGTTTAGGGCCAGTGCCCTGTTAGAAGATTAGTTCTCTCCAGCAGGTCTTCTTCCTGAATTCCCTGCTATAATTTTGCATTCATCTTGATTTTAAAGAGAGACAATGCTGCCACAACTGTGCTTTTGGTGTTAGGCTTGCACTATATATCTGTACAGCTCAGCCACAGCCATCAAACAGCTTAGTTATCTTCTAATTAGGACACGCATAATAAATACACAAATAAAACAATAACCATGTCACCTGTGCATAACAGTAGTAAACTAGCATTGCCTCTGTGAATTTACATTGTTCAGCTATTTTGAATCATCCTGAATAACAGCAGAATATGCTTGAACTATACTATACCTTCCTGAAATAAGTATTTTTACAATCCCTAGCTGCAAAAGCAGTGTTTAAAGAAGCCAAAGTTTGAGTGAAAACTTCTAAAGATCTGCACCATACTGTATAGCTTAAATACATTATGTACATTAAGCTTGTGGCCTGGCTAGCAAATCCAAATGCCCCATGTTTAAGCATAGAACTGAAATGCTGTGGGCATCTCGGTGTGATGTTTATAATATGATAAGGATTGTAAATTGGCAGTGGCTCAAATTGGAAAAGGGGCATCAGTCACAGGCGCTCGGTTGGAGATTTTACACACAGGATGATCTGCGCATCGTGGGTGACTTGAGTGTTGCTCACCCTGAAGAGGTTACATTTCTTCGGTGTTAGAATGTTGACCTGGCTTCAAGCATTTTTCTTTTTCGCCAGTCCATATTCCTGTGTGCTTGTATGTGAGATTAATGTGTCTTGGACACAAACTGAAGGGATTTGTTTGGTCAAGAAACTGTGCCAGTAGGTAAGAGAAAGGTTCAGGTTAGTACACTATCCAACTTCAGAGTTGGTGATTTAAAAGAAAATTGTTTGGAATGTGCTAGAGCTGTGAGTGTTGTGGCTCTAAAGATATTCCAGTTGTGGCACCGTGTCACCAACTGTTCTGAGACGCTTCAACAAATGCAACATTACCACAAGTCACCATATTAAAGCCAGGCTGTGACTGTCCAACATAGCAGCAGGACTTGTGATTACAAAGTAGAATAGAATATATTGTTTATACTGTTTTTCTTTTATATAAAATTGTATTGCTCTGTCTGGGAACATGCAACATTAATTTTCTGAAATTTCAGGAAAAATATTTAAGTGATTTGCACGAAGACAAATGTTACAAAATACAGACTCACACACTGGTGTAGTGCTTCATATGTGCTTCTATTTATAGACATATTTTCCCTCTGACCCATGGCATAAAAAGCAATGCTGAAAGAAGGTAGGAATTAACTTCAAGGGGTCTCCAAGAGTTATCAGTCAAAATGAAGAATAATGATAGCACCGGGAAAATGCAGACTACTGTACCAACAGCTATTTGAAACGTCAAATCCCACTCATTGCCAATATAAAGAGAACTTGTCTTAGAGTAACAAAAGAATTGAGAGGTTGAACCAAAGAAGAGCCAAAAAGACAAAGAGAGAAACTGAAACTAGGATTTCTTCCAGGTATTCCATAATTCAAACATCCAGCAGGTCAAGGTCATGTTAAAGCAGCCCACTATAGTGGAAAAGATGCCAAATGTCTTTGCAAATGTAAATTTCCAAGACTAAAATGTTCTATAGGAACAGCAGCTGCCAAAGATTTGGGCTGTTTTTTTGACCATTTCTCAGCACTCTGTTTACTTTGCAAAGCTCACTTTGCTCTGGGAATATGTAGTAGATGATGCATAATGTATGCAAAAAATGATATATTGTACCAAACTAGCATCGGCAAGCTGTAAGTGCAGGATACACCCTGTGGAATTTGGGTGCCACAGATTTGTGGCCACTTCCACAAGCAGTTTACCCAGGCAGTCATAGCAGGGTTTTGTGGTCAGGGTGGAGGTCAGAGCACACTGGGCTTCCCTATAGAGGATCAACTCTGTTGAAAACAGAAAGGACAACCCGCATGGACCCATTTCATATGCAAGGAAATATGTGAGGTGGAATCTTCTGACAGCACGGGGGCCAGATTGCAAGAGTTGGTTGGTGACTCATCCTGGTTCAAAACTGAGGCTATGGGTGTCATTCTTGAGACAACCACTTTCACATTCAAGCCTTTTATAATTGGTTTTTAATTTGTAACTAGTGGTTTATTAATGGTTTTCAAATCATTTTCATATGCTTTAAAGATCTTTGCTTTGCTGTTCATGCTTAGTATCTTAGCCCCTGAACTACAGTAGGGCTACAAATTAAATCTCCATTTGAGCCTGTCATTACTTACATCTAACAGCTCTATAAATACATTCAAAAGATAATGGTTATTTAGAAATAATCATTATCTCTGTAGAGTATATTATAGAGTATATTCAAATTCACCAAAAATATTGCACCACTGAGGGTTTACTTACTGGACACTTTCCTCTCTGGAACTAGTGTGTCTAAAGTCTGCAGCATAATCTGGTTCTGATTTCAAATATATGATTTCATTTATTTTCAAGGCATTATTATGTTCTGTCTTTATCATAGCAAACCATGAATCATTATCATGTAGACACTGCACAAAACACACAGAGAGACATACAAAACAAAGCTGTGGTTTTAGTGGAAAGGATTACAGCCCTCTGAACTCTATTTCCCAGAAGGCCTACTGAGTCAGAAGAACTAAGAAGACTCCTGCTCAGCCAGATGGACAGAAAGTAAAACGAGAACTACATAGAAATAATGAATGAAAGATGCTGCAAGGTAAGACACAGAAGATGGACTGTCCTGTACTAAAAAACAACCAGTGACAACAGAGGCTGTAACTACTCAGTTTCATTTGATTTTCGGATGTGGCTTTTCTTAGGCATCTGGCTTTGGCATAAAAGAAATTGATACTAATGTTGCAAATTTGATGTTGTTATTAAATTTGATGTGATTATGTTCAGAAATATGAGAATAAAGTACAAACAGAGAGAGCAGCTCCTGTTTACACTTTGCACAGACTGGATTGAATTGACCCCACCAGGCACATAGCGCAAAAACAGCATGACAGATGTGGATTGATGGGATTGCGGGTCCCAATAAGTTATGGAATGCACCTCTACCACTTGTCTCTGTATGGATCATAAACCAACCTTCTCCTCTACGGACAATGAGCCTCCTTGTGAGAGAGGAAAGATGTGCAGGGAGAATGAGAAGAGCTTGCCAACAGAAATAAAGATGGAGGAGATGGAGTACTGTGTAAAAACGGGGAAGCTTTCAAATGAAAGAAAGAATAAGATCACTGCTCCGCTGTGAGCCATCAATCAGTTCAAAAGGCTTTTTGCTAGAGGAAGAAATGATTGATGACTATTTTGATCAGCATAAATTAGATGCTGTATGTTACAGAATATTCTCTTTTTCCCCCATGATAAACATGTTAGACAGTTCAGTTTTAAATTGAGAAACTGTATATGTTTTATTAAAAAAATTCAAGTCTACATTTAATCTGGCCTCAGAAACAACAGAAAGGAGTAAAGGGGATTCTTGGCTGTCTAGTTCCTTTTTTTTTCTCAACTTTTTTTCTTACAGGGATGAAAACACAGATCATTTGACAATCTATATATAATTTGAGCAGATTTTACTGACTCCCTTACAAGTAATCCCTTGTAGCATGTTTTTTTGGGCTGTAAAAAATTTAAGTTTCCTCCACCACCAAACTGGGTTTCTTTCTGAGAGTGGGTGGTTGTGATGGTCATGTACCAAGAGCTTCAGACATGGTTATGTTTAGCATGCTAACTTCAGTAGAGGAAAAGATAGAAATGGGACCAGAAAAAGAGTTAACATTGACATTACTCTCCACAGCTAAAGACAGCTCTTTGCAAGTAAAGGAATGAAGTTTAATGCTGAAATGGCTGCATTTTTTGTTGACTGATAAGTAAACAGCTGTAAAAGTTAATGTTGGCTGTGTAGTGGTGGCCAAAAGTACATATTGCCCCTTTAAACGTAACTTGGAGCAGGTAGATTGAGTTAACAGAAAAGTCACTGTTGTTTTGTTCAGTTTGTAAAAACTGCAAACCATATTTCAAAGTTGAAAGGTGCTATAGCTATGCAAATGAAAGCAAAATTACCTTTAAAACATTGTTGGTTTGGAAATTTGATAACTAATGAAATTGGGACTCTTTAGACCAATAGTATTTCTGGAAATATTTTTATTTACTTTCTTGCCGAAGTTAGATGAGAAGATCCATATCACTGTGTTTATGGTAATTATGAAGCAAATTATTGGCCAGCAGTAAATGGTAACAGCACATTCTCTGTAAAGCCCCAGTGTATTTTAAATACATTTTGCTTTGTGTACAGGTAAGGAAAACAAGATAATTAATTAATTAGTGAGTTTTAGAGGTGTAGGTAGACATATTTTTGAACTTCGGAAAGAATCAGACTGTCAGGTCACCTGATTCCCCATTTTCATACTTTATGCTAGCCAAACTTAGCTAAGATAGCAGACTCCAGCTTCACTTTAATGTAGACATGAGACTGCGATACAATCTTCTTACGTAACTCTTGGCAAGAAACCGAATAAATGTATTTCCTTTAACAGCAAGCACAGAACAATAAGGTTGATGGGTAGATAAGAATTAGAACATCTGTATCCCTGTAGTTAGTGTAATTGGTAGGTGACCTTTGATTACAATAAAACTAATAAAAGAAACAAAATCATAAAATCCATCTGAGGCAAAAAAAATTTGCAGTTTTACTGCTTTTTTTTTTTCTCAACTTTTTTTCTTACAGGGATGAAAACACAGATCATTTGACAATCTATATATAATTTGAGCAGATTTTACTGACTCCCTTACAAGTAATCCCTTGTAGCATGTTTTTTTGGGCTGTAAAAAATTTAAGTTTCCTCCGCCATCAAACTGGGTTTCTTTCTGAGAGTGGGTGGTTGTGATGGTCATGTACCAAGAGCTTCAGACATGGTTATGTTTAGCATGCTAACTTCAGTAGAGGAAAAGATAGAAATGGGACCAGAAAAAGAGTTAACATTGACATTACTCTCCACAGCTAAAGACAGCTCTTTGCAAGTAAAGGAATGAAGTTTAATGCTGAAATGGCTGCATTTTTTGTTGACTGATAAGTAAACAGCTGTAAAAGTTAATGTTGGCTGTGTAGTGGTGGCCAAAAGTACATATTGCCCCTTTAAACGTAACTTGGAGCAGGTAGATTGAGTTAACAGAAAAGTCACTGTTGTTTTGTTCAGTTTGTAAAACTGCAAACCATATTTCAAAGTTGAAAGGTGCTATAGCTATGCAAATGAAAGCAAAATTACCTTTAAAACATTGTTGGTTTGGAAATTTGATAACTAATGAAATTGGGACTCTTTAGACCAATAGTATTTCTGGAAATATTTTTATTTACTTTCTTGCCGAAGTTAGATGAGAAGATCCATATCACTGTGTTTATGGTAATTATGAAGCAAATTATTGGCCAGCAGTAAATGGTAACAGCACATTCTCTGTAAAGCCCCAGTGTATTTTAAATACATTTTGCTTTGTGTACAGGTAAGGAAAACAAGATAATTAATTAATTAGTGAGTTTTAGAGGTGTAGGTAGACATATTTTTGAACTTCGGAAAGAATCAGACTGTCAGGTCACCTGATTCCCCTATTTTCATACTTTATGCTAGCCAAACTTAGCTAAGATAGCAGACTCCAGCTTCACTTTAATGTAGACATGAGACTGCGATACAATCTTCTTACGTAACTCTTGGCAAGAAACCGAATAAATGTATTTCCTTTAACAGCAAGCACAGAACAATAAGGTTGATGGGTAGATAAGAATTAGAACATCTGTATCCCTGTAGTTAGTGTAATTGGTAGGTGACCTTTGATTACAATAAAACTAATAAAAGAAACAAAATCATAAAATCCATCTGAGGCAAAAAAAAAATTTGCAGTTTTACTGTTTTTTTTTTTTTGGTATTTTATCTGCAGGATTATCACTGAGGTTTCACAAGACAGGCAGCTAACAGTTTAAGACAACAACAAGCTGGAAATGGAAAAAGAAGTGGTAGGAAAGTTTGTAGTGGGACTCTTATGGGAACAAATTGGCTGTGTTATGGGAGTGTTGGAGAGTTAAATACACTATTTAGTGGCAACTGCAGCTGACAGGCCATTATGGAAACAAAGTGAGCAATGTATGACAAGCTTTTTTATCAGCACAAAATGTGGTTGAGGCAGCACTCTTACTCTTGCTACAACAAGGACGGCACACGTGAGCATGTTCAAACTATACAGTTAGGTCAGCCATCATTTCAGGGAAACTGCTGACACTTGCTGAGATCCTTGGTGAAGTCAGTATTTTTTTTTAGTTTCATTTGTGGAGCAAACTTTGTCATGGCTCGTGTGTCTTGCGAATGGCTTAGAAGCACAGGCAACACACCAATATCTTCATGGCATATATCAGGAAAGATGTCACCTTTTAAAGTAAACCAGCTCTGATTTCAAAGCTGCCTGGTCTTGACCGAGCTCTTGAACTTTAAGCCTTTTCGGCCCAGTGCAATATTGTTACTGTTGAGAAAGGTCGTGATTTTAGCAGAACTGTTCAGGATTATTGGTGTTTTTTTTTTATACAAGTCTGTCATGTCCTTATTGTCTGTTATTGTTCAGTCAACCTTCAGACTTCCAGTATTATACAGCGAACTTGTGGAAAGGGACCTTGAGGAGGCTCTCTGAGGTTCTGCTGTTTTTATTTTTTTGACGCTGCTCAATCATGATTTTGATTCAGAACAATGGGACCAGCGCCAAACCTACATCAGGCTGCTCCCAGTTATGCTTTTCTATTAGTTGTTGTCACATCTAATCAAAAGTATCTCTCCTGATTGTATTGAACATCAGGTAAGTGGTTGCTTCCTTTACAGGTCAATTGACCTACTACAGTGTCATGTTATGACTGAACATATGGACAGGTAAAACACTTGTACCGGTTTCAGCTGAATTACTGTTACTGCATCTGTCTAAAATAAAGTTGCCATATTAAGGCAAATTCTTTTCTTTCACTGATTGGATGTGATGATTGTTTCCACTCATTTTTTTCCCTCGAGGTACGTAACTGTAGCACTGAGGTAATTTAACTTTTTTTGCTTCTTTCTACTTTTCAGTATGTGAGGTTTTAGGCCTTTACTCTTTTCAACGTTTTTATCCAACACCATGTTGTTATTTTTTCAGTTATGACCAATTACCTTTATACCCATCAATCCACAAATCTCTACATTTAACAACGGCGTCTAATAGCTTAAACTAACTGCACCAAACTATCCATTTCTCTCCTTTGAGGTTGGTTTCAATCTTGAAATATGAAGTTGGAGCATATTTAGTGATGGAAACCACCAGAAGTGCTAAAAATACCTCTGCCAGTCTGGTAGCCACGAGGCTCCATCACACACTCATTACCACACGACCTGAGGTTGGGAGGAGAGGAGAGAGGAGGGGATGTGGTCAGGAGAAAGAGGCATATAGCATGTGTGTTTGTGCGTGTGTGTGTGTGTGTGTGTGTGTGTGTGTGTGTGTGTGTGTGTGTGTGTGTGTGTTTAAAGGGTTAGCAGCAGAAAGGAAGGGAGAAAGTAAGGGATGTGGTAAAATGAAAAGAGAAGTGTAGAGTGAAAGAAAGGAAGAGGGAGAGAGGGTTATGAGGTGTGTGTGTGTGTGTGTGTGTGTATGTGTGTTGGTGTGTGTGTGTCAATGTGTGTGTGTGTTTCTCTGTCTGTCTATGTCTGCACAGAGTCAAGCATGGTTGTGGTCAGATACATTAGTATTATATGATATTTCCTATGGTCTCCTGGCATTTCTGAATGACGGCACATATTGCAGCCTACTGGGCTATTATTGAAATCTTACATCACATCATTTCTGAAGAATTTGTTTGGCTGGACAAATGTCTTTTTCTATGATCCCCCTCCACCTCATCTCTCCTTTCCTCTCTCCTCTTCTCTCTCCTCTTCTCTCCCTCCCTCACACTTCCAGCCACCTTCCTTTTCTCCTCTCGTCTCTGATTTATTCCCCTGTTTCTCTCCATCCGTCCGTCTGTCTGTCTGGTGTTCTCTGTTCCAGCTGCTGAGTCCCTCCAGGACCATCAATCCTTCTCCTCAACCCATGGCTGGCCCTTGCTCAGCGCACACACGCAAGCACATGCATACACCGACACACGCACACACATACAGTAGATATCCACACACGTGTACAAATACAAAGCCAGGTGCATTCATACACACACGTAGTAAATATACTGAGACAAAACGCATACACAAATACACACACACACACACAAACACACACACACACCCACCCACACACACACACACACACACACACACACATATCAGGAAACCAGAGGGGCAACCTGATCCTGCAGTCAGCCTTGGAGTGAATCACACAGATGGAACTTCCAGGTTTGGGTCAAAATCTGAAATCAAGACTAACAAGGTGATCTGTGGCTGAGCAGACTGAGGCCATGTCCTGGCGACGTGGGTTTGTGCTTGGCTCATGACTACTTACCTCACTGTCCTCTCTCTACGTCTTACATTTTCAATAATAGACTGTAGGTGATGAAAACGTTTGGATTTGAAAACAAAAAGATAGATAGAAACTCCAAGTTCCAAAAGTTATGGAGCTACTTAATCAAGTTCAGTCTGTTTTACTTTCAGGATTAATTCTTTTAATTTCATATAGAGATGTACTGAAGTTTTGATGTGTTGTATTTATTTGCATATTGCTTTTAAAAATTCATACATACATTGTTATGACCACAGCTTGAATGAAATAGGAATATGAATTATGAATGTAAGTTAGAGAAAGCTTTTTCTTTTTTGGAAAAACTGAATAAATTTCACACCATAGATGTATAATTTGTAAAAATCTTGCCTTTTACCATAACTGTCTGAATAGCTCAATGTACATTAGGTGCCTAAGTGTAGGGGCACACTGGTTACTGTCCCCTCAACCACAAATAGCCAAAGGACCAGCCTATATTTTGAGGTTTCGAGTCACTTGTACAAGCAATTTTATTTATGTTTGTGAAACAAATTCAGAAATTTAAGGTTTGTTACTGTGAGTGGTTCAGCATTAGAAAGCTACACAGGGGGTCGTGGTCTGATTTCTTTCTGACAGAACAACCTTGTTACCCTTAATCATACAAGAACAGTATGATTAATGTGTTTGATGGAGGAGGGAAGGTGTGTGTCTTGATATAATGGAGAGAAGGCCCCAGGACCTTTGTATGACAAATATGTTACACCACTGTATTTGACCCCAAGAAACCAGTTTATTTGCTGAACATAGTGTAGATCAGCCCAAGCAGCTGATAAGAAGTATCCCTCAGCGTGTGAATTCAAAAATATGTGCTGCTCTTGTCCAGCATTGTAAGACACAGCTACCAAGATGTTCGGGAGGAGGAGGGAGGGAATTTGACTTTATACTGGCAGCATTTGTTGGTTTCTGGAAGATAGCAACCAGTGTTGGTATCATTGCAAGCATGTCCCACTCTTGTTATGACCTCTTCAGTATCTATTCCTTGCGTAGATTGTAGATTGCTCAAGACGCAGAACCCCAGCTCAGACTCCCCCAGCCAGTTATTGGTCTTTTATCTCAAAAATGTAGAAGTGTGAATTACTTTATTTGGACTTAATAACAGCTAATTAAGGGTGATGTCTGGGTAAGTATTATCATGTTTTTTTGTCCATACACATGTCAAAGACTGCAGGCCAGCCCAAGGCAAACACATAGCATTAGCATACAGAGACACATACACACAGACATGCAGAAACCAGTGTTGAGAGAGACTGAGAAATGAACTGTGAGTCAAGAGAACAAAGATAGGCAGTTAAAATAAAAAGGCAGAATTAAGTGAAAGAGAAGAGGAGGACACACAAAAGGGGGGAAGAGACACTAAGAAATGATGAGAAAGAGAAGAGAAAAAAAGGAAAACAGAGGGAAACTATTGGACGTATTTCATGGGTGGCCAGTCACAAAAGATTTGTTTAACAGTCCCTGATTTCCAAGTTGCTGGTGTGATAGTGATGAGAGAGAGAGAAAGATGAGGAGTGACACAAAAGAGAGAGATCTCATGCAGGACCAGGTGTTGATGCAAGGAGGTGAGTGGATGAGTGAGAGGTTGATAGGATGAGTAAAGAAAAGATATTAGGACAAGAATAGTAGGAGAGAGAGAGAGAATAATGAAAAAAAGCATAGAGAAAAGAGGAGAAGACGAGTTGAATATGAAGCTGGGTACACTGGAGAAAGTCTGACTTAGCAGCTGTTCAAACACATAATAGCTCATATTATATTGTGTGTATGTGTTTCCTTACTGATATTATGAAGTCCACTGAGCATATTGATAAATCATTTTTCCTGGTTAAGGTCTATAAAAAAATAGGGATAGATTAGCAGTAAGACTAAAATATGTAGATGCAGTCTGTCCTTCACACAGTCAAACTGAAACGATACCATCCCACGAGGGGCAAAGATTAGTTTAAAGATTAGAAAAAACAATACAGTCCTGTTTCAAATGGAATAGAAAGCCTTGAATTCATTATATTTTAGAAATTGTCAAGATTATTTTTGCAGGGCACCCTTTCCCCAAACACTCTGCTGCACAAATAATAATTAACTCAGTACAAAGTAGGGAAAAAAAGCTGTGGTGTGTGAGTGTGTTTGAAGAACGTGGTCTTGGTAGTTATTATTACCGTCATTTACAGCTGTAGTGTTGGTTGCGGTATTAAACACCAATCTGTGAACTGAGGAGTGTGGTGAAGAACAGATTGTGACTGTCATTTCTTTTTAACAGCTGTTCAAAAATAGTTAATAAACTGGTTTTTGCTTTTGCCTCTTTTTATGTCTAGTTAGTAATGTGTTTGTTTTGGTTGTGGCTCTATTATGACAAAAAGCCTGTCTGCTGGATTTATTCCACATCCTGTATTTTGATTTGGAAGCTACTGGTTACTTTCTATCTAAAATTAGCTATTACACAGAAACAGAATTATTATCTAGTCTCGTAACAATTTGCTCATCTTCCTCTCTCTATTTTCTTTCTCTGACTCCATCTCTGCCCCTCTCTCCACCTCAAACTTTGCTCCTCCAAGAAAGTTTGCTCATCTCTCCAGAGACCCACCTGATGTTTCTGACAGAAGGTGAGCAAACGAGAAGAAAGAGACACGTTGTACTCTCAAGAATGTCGTTTTAACCTTGCCATACCACATCTGACTTACACACACACACACACACACATACACACACACACAAACACACACACACACACACACACACACACACACACACACACACACACACACACACATGAACACACACACATACACACACAAACTTGTCACATATTGCTCTCTCATAAGCAATTGCTAGGACATTCCATTGACTTGCTTGATTCTTTAAACCTTAACCTTGACAATCACCCAACCACTATATGATTGAACCGAGACAAGTGAACATTGGACATACTGTACTTACATACACCCTAACTCAGAAACACAAAACATAAACTTTGCATATACACATTACCTTCCAAACTGGAAAACCAGTTAGATGTTGTACATGCGCTGAAATACACACTGTATACTACACACATCCTACATATGTAAAAGCATACACTGTAACTAGGTATGTTTTTTTTTCTTGCCAGAGCCAAGCATTGTCCTCTACTGATGACTAGAAAAAAATGGAGAAAATAGTGGTGGAGCAACATGAAAGAGAGATAAATTTAAAGATGGACAGAAAAGACAAAGAATTGGAGAGATAAAGCACTGCTGGTATCGAGCTCTTTAAAGGCTTCATGTGGTCTGTGATTCTGCACTATTTTAAACATTTAATTAACTTTAATCCAGGTAAAAGATTAATTGACCAATTTAATCTTCTACCGCTATCACACTGTCAGACTCATAATGGTAAGGGTTTTTTTAAATAAGGTATCAAAATCAATGCAGCAGATCAAGAGATATTGTCTGTTTTAATCATCACATTTTTCTTTCTTGTCAAAACATGGTGCCTACACTATCCACAATGCAACTCAGCCACTGATCTTTTTTCAGTGACTCATGTTTGTAATGCTAGTAGCAACTAATGCAGCCTCAAACCTCAAGCAAGGATTAGAAGTGGATGACGGATGACGGAGCTCCCTGCTTTCTACCGCCACACCCACTGTTTTTTTTTCATTTTCAAACCTGGCGTCTTCAGACCTGACCGACACTGCCCCAAGTCACGTCACTTGAGGCAATTTATCAGATTTTGCACAACCCCCTCTGGAACTACTTTATATAATCTTTTTTATTAGACCAGGACCTTCAAGCCAACTTTGATGAGGTCCCCTTTAATTTGAGCTGAAACCAGTAAATATAAGATCAGTATTATTATTTTGTAATAAATTTGATTGAACAGTATAATTTTTTTCTCTAAAATCCATATGATTTGACAGTAGTAAGTGGATTATGATTTCTTATTCTGCACACCTGTATCTAAACTGTGCAGAACAAACACTGTTAGCTGAACATATATCCCTGCAAGATCGGCCATTAAAGTGTTTTTTTTTTTTCAGAATGTCAAATCCATCTCTGTGGCAGCTCATTAGAATCTGAGAACAATTTTATTGCACAACACCTCAGTTTTCTTTCACAGTAAAACCCAGCCAAAGCAAGGAAAGGTTAAATCTGGCAGAGCCCCACAAACCACTGAGTCTGATTGGGGAGTTATTACAGCCAGTCTATCTCTCAGATAGACAACGCTGCAAGAAAGGACTTCACAGAGTCGTTTCGGAGCCAGCAGTGTTTGTAAGAAGCTGCCAAATCCAGGTTGAGGATTTCAGATCAGATTAACAGACATCCTACTGCAGCCTCCAAGGGAAACAAAACTCTGCTGTGATGAGGTGACACTTCCAGTCCCTCAATGCCAGGCCAAAGTAAACAGGGTGGAGTGGGACAGGCTGGAGAGGAAGTGAGCAGATATGTATGCAGGAAAGGGACAGGTAGGTAGGTAGGTAGGTAGGTAAGATTATCAGATTTGAAGAAAAAAAAAAAAACTCTGTCCACTTGACAAGACACTTTTATGCATGTTTTTACCATAAATGCTTCACATAAATATAGCCTAACAATTTACAGAATAAATTCAAAAAAAATAATTAGTATAAAAAGAATAATTTGTCCAGAGGGACTTGCACATACATGCTTGGTGTGGTGTAAGAATATACAAAGAAACTAATTCCAGTAAAAAAAGTCAAATGTGCTTCCATGTGCTTAAGCATAATGCTTTAAAACTGAAACCCCTAACCCTAACCCTCACAAGAATTTCATTTTGATTTCAGAGGTTTTGCAAAACCTGATTTTCCAAGGAATGTGGAAATTTGGTAGAACTTAAGTTACTGTAATGTACCTCTGATGTGACATTATAAGTTCCTATAATATCAATGAGGCCAACATACTTGCGTCATAATTCATCCCGAGGCAAAAATTTAACGTGCTCTTTTTCCTTCCTCACATTAGAGGCATTAGATGCATTTTTAGAGGCTTCAACCACAGTATCCTCCTGTTGGCCACTGTGTGGCTCCACACAGGTAAAACACTGTCTCTAAGCGAATCTCGATGCTGTTATGTTCTCATCTTAGCTGTTCAGAGAGGAGAATCGTTCACTTTCTCTGCCTGATTTATTCAGCCAGCACAGGGATTCAAGCCAAGAAACTTTTACCTTTGAGTAGTCTCCTCACCGTTTGGCTACTGTTGCCTTTCACCATTTCTGGGCTCGACTAAAAAGTTTGGAAAATTCAGGAGATGCAGCAGCCCCAGGCACATGCTATGTATAAGTGGTGTCTAGGGTTTAAATCAGACTAAAGATGGAATTGCTGTATTTCATCCCAAGTCCTCCCCATCTTTCTTTTTATTTTCCACTGTATACTTTCTTAAAAGCCAGATATGCCATAAAAAATAATTGTTATAATGAATGTTTTAACTTTGGCTAAAACCTGGTCCTCTAGGCCCTCTATCCAGACTTTGTGGTTTACTGATGCTAAGCAGCTCCTGGCATGATTGTAACTCTGCGATTAGTGCCCCTTTAAACACTTATAATTCACAGTCTATGAAAATATTATCAGAGAGGGCCAGCTCTCAGCCTGAGGGGTCAGGAGGTTGTTTTAATGGTACCATGGGCTCAGTGTGTTGAACTGTTCAAGCTCACAGCATTAGTGTTGCCTTAAATCACTTGCAGTGGGTTGAGAATGTAAAGAACTATATGAGATATAATCATGTGTGTAGAGTAATGTAAACGTGAAAATTAAGCATAATGCTCCAGCTATTAAAACCTTGACATAACTGGAACATGTGGAAATTATTTTAAAGGCCTGAATTATAATGACAAATGGTTTGTTTTTTCAGTGTTGTGTATGAAGTATAGCTGAATTTCTCATATGTTCCCATCAGCACACACACACACACACACACACACACACACACACACACCTCTGCTCAGACCTAAATTTCCTGTTAAGTCGTGGTAGGAGGTGTATGTGAAAGATTTGTCATTTGGCTAGTGGCTCGTTTCATCTGACAGTTTATATAAGGAAGTTTAAATATCAATAAACACTTTGTTCTGCTACACAGGTGTTTTCCGTTGTCAAGATATGATCCATGATGTGTAGATGATAGAATAAATGAAAAATATCCGAGAGAAGTCCACTTTCTGATGGCATACAAGGCTGCACTACACAATGATCTAGGTTCCACAAATATTAGAAAGGTTTCTCTTACTACTGTGATCATTTCTGATCAATAAATACACTAAATAATATCTGAAAAAAAAATAATATTTGTGGAATTTTGATAGAATAGTTCCACTTAACAGCCACAATTCCTCTTGGTTTAAACTGATTGTGATGTTTTCTGAATTCCTGGTAACTCTCCATCGTACCGTAGTTTTTTGTATGTAATGACTCTCTCCTTTTAACCCCCTGCGTGTGTGTGTGTGTGTGTGTGTGTGTGTGTGTGTGTGTGTATACATATGATGAATTTTGTCGTCACTGCACCAGATGAATTGTCCTCTAGCAATGGTGGGAAGCAGAGGTTGTGGTGATTTAAAAAAAAAAACAAAAAAAAAAAATGAAACAGGCCTAAATGAACAACTTTGGCTTCATTTAATGTCAAAAGATTAAGGAGGGGGGCTGAAAGGCTTCCTGTGATGTGTTTGAAGGGCAGAGAGGCGGTGTAGAGGCGTAGGATTCTTCCGTAGTTTGACTACAGACTGGAGAGACCTGTTGATGCAAGGAGACCTTTTAAAACCAACACAATTAAAGCTCATCCATATTTTTATTAAGTTACCACACCAGCCATGCGACATATAAGTGTAAAATCGATTTATTTAGAAAACTGAATCGCTGATTATTCAGTAGGAACAATATCACTGAAGGAGTTCTAAAAAATCGTGCAAATTCAAATGGCAAAACCTGGAAAAGCTGCACAGTCCTATTTTGTAACACTGACCATCAGTTGATACTGACACATGCTAAGCTCCAGTATTACCATAAGGTCAATTTCGCCCTCTGGTGCTCAAAAAAGGAATGACATGGGTAGTGTAACTAAATTATCCTCAGTGTTAGTGATGATTCTGCTAATTTAACAAAAATGTTTAGGGACTAGGCATTAAAAAAAAAAAAAAAAGATTAGGATCGATAGTAGACCATAAAATGTTATTTGTAGTTTACAGTAAAATGCACATCATTACCTTGCTACCATACTTAGGCCACCATGCTGTCAGTCTAGTATGTTGTGCAGTATAGTTGCTTTGAAGTTTACCATAAGCTAATAACACCTAAGTTCCTCCAGACACTGACAAAAGGGTCTAATCCAACATTTACTATACAGCATCCACCTGCTAGTGCTGTTGTATTGCTTTTCAACGCTACCCTGCACCATTTGTTCCATTTGTGTCCCTTTCACCTCCCTTGCCCCGTACAGAGTTGTATGGTATTACAGCAGAGCCTCTTCATAGTTGTGAGACCCACTGTGGGGTCTGACTCAGGTCAGACGTGATAAGTTCAACATTCACAGCTTTTGCAACAACTTGCAGTCTTTGCCTGTCTGGACACTGTCCAGTATGTTTCACGGTGTTTCCACTTCAGTGAGCAACACAAACGTAAGAGTTCCACTTTGAAAATAAACAGAGGTCCCCATAAAACCATCTTAAACCTTCTTCACTCTTCATATAATCCACTGCCCAAACTATCTTGGCAGTCAATAGAAATTCAGGTGTGCAAGAGTCCCACTAGGCCCAAAGGACTAACTTAGAACTCCCATTAAAAAACCATGTACAACATTTCACTTATTTATCATAGGTCGAAGATCTAAAATAAAGAAGGAAGATTGCGCACTAACCCTGGTGTGTAGAATTGTTATTTGTCCAGGAGATGGCGCCCCGGTATAATTTAGAATTACAAAATCAGCCTAGTCATTATTATTACATTCTTTGATGAATTAAAATACATAAAAGTAAAAAACACAAATTATATCCAACATAGGGCATGGATGCGCTTTGTACAAATTATGAGTATGAATCTAGCCTGTGTTGTGCATAAATGCTTTGATAGAACTGTATGATTAGCTGGTTGTTGATTTATTTTAGGACAGACAGACAGACATACAGACAGACAGACAGACAGATAGATAGATAGATAGATAGATAGATAGATAGATAGATAGATAGATAGATAGATAGATAGATAGATAGATAGATAGATGGATAGATAGAGGGCACCGTTAGTCTCACAAGTGACTCAGATAGGTCTGCACGTAAAGGACGCTTAACATACAAACGATGATTTAAATATAGACCTTTGAGGGGTAAAACAGAAACAAAACAAATAAGCCGGTTATGAGAGTAAGAATAAAAATGGGAACAGGGCGGGCTTTGTGAAACATATAACCTAGTCTTGCTTTACAGTGAGGCAATAAAACGCAAATCAGAGATGACAAAACGCAAGATGGGGAATGTGTGCAAACCATGTTGGTCAACGAGTTTTTCCTTCCTACTTTCACTGCACCACAGGGATTTCCCATGATACACCGACGTACGCATCCCTCCTCACGTAGGCTTCAGCTCAGCCTCACACTGACATGGGGGCGGGGGTGAAGAGGAGCGATGAAGGATGGGACAGCACAAGCAGCCTCTGCCTATTTGAAAATGCATTTTCTTTTTTTAAATCAAGTCTTTTATTTTATACCCTCGTGTATGCAAACGCAGATTCGTCGTGTCAGTTTAGCAGCGAGGCAGCTTCTCAGCATGGGAACGTGACTTGTTAATTTCACGACATCTTACATAACAGTGCTGCATTCATCCATACAGGTTTACACACACCCGGCATCCATAGGCGACCCAGCCCTGGTCTGAAGAGATTAATTCACAGTGGAGGCCTGGTTATAAAACGTCGGCCCCTATGGACCGTGCGGTCCACATGTCTGCCGCACGCAGGGGAACCAGCAAACCGGTCGCTTTAACACGGTAAACACCGACCCACGGTGACTGGTAGCGGACCCTCCCGTCTCCGTCTATTACACGTATAACTCAGTGTTTCCGCGGTGGTTAGTCGCGTCCACCCGGAGCGCTTCACCACCCCCCCACCGCCTTCACGCCGGCAGCGTCTCAGCATCTCTCCCGCCCGCGTCCGCCTTTCTCAACCCGGTAGATAGACACGGCCCTCGGGTCCCTCCTGGCTCACTAGGGACCGGACCGGACCGGGCCGGACCGGGCCGGACCGGGCCGGGCCGGACCGCGGCTCCGTCGCTCCCCGGCGGCCTCGGACACTGTGACCGGTCCCTCGCCTGATGGGTCCTGGCAACGAGCAGTGACGTCACTCGGCTCGCCCGACCCGGCCCGAGGCACGTGTCCCGTATAAAAGGGGAAGGGGCCGGGACTGTTGCGCAGATCGACTCCAGAAGCATCAGCGGCGAGGTAAGACGTCCACCGGCCGCCGGCCGACATCCACCGGCCACCGGCCACAGGCCACCGTCCACCGGTAACCGGCCACCGGCCACCGGCCACCTTCCCGTGTCTCACACCGTCGAGTCTTCGCCTCAGGTTCAGGCGTTAGCTTGTCCCTCGCTCCGCACCTGAGCTCGGTTACCGAGCGTCAAGCTAACGCGGCTTCGGTTTCCGCGTCCTCGCGTTGAACTTTAAAAACCCGTCGCTCGTTTTCTTAAGACCAGATTTACCGAAGCCGGAAAAAAAAAAACAGCCGGCGTCCGCCCCGCGGCCATCACAGTGAATCTAACACGACCGGCTGGTTTTAACCAGCCACGTATCTGTGTAAAGTGTGAGGATGAGAGCGGGGACAGGTCGAAGCTCGTTCATCGACAGGATTGATGGCTGATTTTCGGAGGGTGCACGCTCCCATGCTACAGGAAGGGGCGAGGATGCGGGAGGATGCGGTCGCGGCCCCGCAATCTGCGGAGGCTGGTTCATGCTCGTTGCGTGAGTCAATTCGTTGCATCATTTAGCTCAAACCAAACTCCACAGAAGCTGTAACATCCCCCTCCCCGCCATCGCGTCTTACAATTACAAGAAATGGTGCCATGTTGTAAAGAAAATCTTCGTATTTTAACGGCGGTCCATTCATGATATATAACCAATTCATGATATATAATCCATTCATGATATATAATCCATTCATCCGAAGGGAGCTCGTCCTACTGAGCGGGTAACGTGACATTGGCAGCTCCCGCTGCTGCATCTTTGCGGAAGTGGATTAGTCTCCATGTTATGCAACCTAAGACAAAAAAATATTCGTTACCGCGTTTATCGCAACAATATTCTTAAGAAGGGTAGAGGTTGAATGAAAATGGGTTTATAGTAAAGGTAGTAGCGTCGATGCAGTTCGTGCAATAGGCTGTAATGAAGCTGCCATTTGAGTGTACACGGGTAGAGGAGAGCATACGTGCTTCCCCTTGCCTTCATCATGAAGTCTGTCGTCGTTGCGCCATTAGATTTTAGAGATGAATCGTCCTCTAGCAATGACGGGAAGCAGAGGTCGACGTGATGTAAAAAAAACAAACCGAAACGGGCCTAAATGAACAACCTTGGCTTCATTTAATGTCAAAAGATGAAGGAGGAGGGCTGAAAGGCTCCCTGTGATGCGTTTGAAGGGCAGAGAGGCGGTGTAGAGGCGCAGGATTCTTCCGCAGTTTGACTACAGACTGGACAGACCTGTTGATGCAAAGAGGCCTTTTAAAACCAACACAATTAAAGCTCATCCATATTTTTTATTAAGTTATTAAACCGGCCACGCAATATATAAATCCAAAATCGGTTTATTTAGAAAACTGAATCGTTAATTATTCAGTAGGAACAATATCACTGAAGGATTTCTTTAAAAAAAGTATGCAAATTCAAATGGAAAAGCCTGGAAAAGCCACACAGTCCTATTTTGCAAAAATCAGGAAAACTAATGTCTCTAATTATCTCCTTGATTATACAGTATTGTTAATAGTTGAAATAATAAAAGAACAGTGCATATAATACTGTATCATTAATTGTGGCAATCAGTGTTTGCTTGCAGTTACTTTCATTCATTTTATGTAGGTGTGGTAGGATGCAGCCATGTCTGGCCTTGTCTCACTGCTGAAGGTCATCGCTCCAGCTGAGGAAGGTCACAGCAGGCCCAGAGCTGCTGTAGTGATGCTGACCAGCTTCTAAGCTTTATCCTCAAACTCCTTATCAACTTGAAATGGGGATAGGGATTCACTACTCGTAGCTCTGACTCTAGCAACCTGAAGGCTATAAATATCAGGTCCCTGAGCACTATAGTCAAAGATTAGTACTTTGCCTGGATTAAGGCCCTTTGATCATATTTTGGACAGGGATAAATAACAGTCACATGCCATGCATCAGCAGATATTAGTTTTGCAGGGTTTTCTGTTAACATCTCTCATGAGTGCTTTACATGAGGTGCCAGCTAATTGTCTGAAATGTAAATGTCAGTGACTGTGGCTGAAGTGCTGCCCCTTTGCTGAGCAAGGTGTAAACTGATGAGGCAAAGATACTATCTGGAGAACACTAACAACACATAGGACATGTTAGAGGACAGCCATGTTAGTAAGGAGCCCATGGGTTCTCTAAGACAGCTACGTGTCTTGATTCTCAGATGTTTACTCTAAGAAGTATAAACGCCATATTTTTCTACTAGCAGATTAGTATCTGCATGTTACTCGTGTTAGTCATATCAGAATCTTCCTCTTCCCTCTGGTGCACACATCATGGTGCAATAAAGATTAATTAAATGCATCTTGTAGGAGTTGGAAAATCCCTGCTACTAAAAGTCAGTTTTGTTGTGAGACCAATTCCTATAAAGGTTTGAGTCATTCATCCCTCACGATGTTGTTATGAGTAGTTTTTTCTAGACTGATACAAGTTTTCCTCTTAAGAGTCAGGGTGGTTGTTCCGAGGCAGAGGTAAACTTCTCTCTCAGTCTTTTTCTGCAGCAGATCTGTCAAACAGCCATCTTATCCAGGATGTGTGTATGAAAAAAGGAACACCAGAGTGACTCAGCACTCTGTGACTAACCGTCGTCAGTTTAAGGAAATAAACCCTTCACTAGGGAAGGGCACAGACGACTCAGACATGAGTGGTTCCTACTTGTACAACAAAGCAGTTCTCCCATTATCTTTTTATATATTGCAATATATATAGCTAACATGATACAAGGCAGGTGGAGCAAACAATAGCTTTAGAAGGGGGGGGGGTGAACAGGACCATTGGGCCTTAGAAAGAATATCTGTTATCCGCCAGCTGCCGACACCAGCTAATAGGGCTATGGGCAATGTGTTTGTGATACAACATTACCTCTGCAGAGTGGTCACATGTCTCTTCTGTTGAGTCCTCTGCAGTTTGATACAGCACACCTTTTACTAATGCATGATTTTGTGTGTGTGTGTGTGTGTGTGTTTGTGTGTGTGTGCGTGCGTGCGTGCACACATAGGTATGTTTGTGTGCATGAACAACTCTTTGTTACACCACAATAGTAAGTCTCATCCTATTAATTTGATCAACATAGTGTATTTGTTTGGAGGAATAGATAAAACTAACCACCATCTGATGCTTTAAAAATTTAGTGGCTGCTTGTCATTTCTAATTGTCCCAGATGAAATGTCGAATACAGCCAGTGGACCTCTCATTTGTCTGTCCCGGCCAGCAGGAGGTCATACCTGCTGAGAAGGACACAGCCTGTGGTGTTGTGTGTGTGCACTAGTGATGTGATGTGATGTTTTTGGACATTTAACTGACTAGTTTACCGCAGCAGAGTGACATTGCCTCCGTAATTAGACTATAAAAAGCAAGGAAGCGAGTATACTGTTAAGCGGGGGAAGAAAAGGATTTTGACTCATTGTGATTGGTATGTATATACATATAGGAGCATCTAGATGTCTATAATGTATTTTATTTATTTGATTCACTAAAAGATGGGCAGGAAGAGAAAAAAATACCAAATTGGAAAGTCTGTCTGGCCTCCAGCCAATCAAACCCCTGCAGTGGAAAAACACTAGAGAGAAAGAGGGTGTGACAGAGCAATAGAGGAGAGCTGGAGGAAGGACTGAATAGGCAAGAGACGCTGAAAGAAGGGCAGACGAAGGAGGAAGGCTGGCGAAGTGGCACAGTGAAAAGCAAGGAGTCAGTGAGTTCATCAACTTACTGACGAATTACTGATGAATACACAAACCAAGGCCAGCCGAAGAATGAGTATAGTGGTTTTAGTCTAACTGTTCCCTCTCCTGTCATGATTCGAGGTTGTTTTCATGTTGTAGTTTTACTCAGACTGTAACAACCAATCTGCATACCAAACAAGCAGGCCAGTCATTACTCAAATCACCATAATGAATAATGTGAATGGTTTGGTCTGTGTCCTGTCTCTATGTGAAAAGTAATATTGTTAGAAAGATGTACAGTAGTCTGTCTGTGCTCCTCTAAAACTCAGGTCCATACAAGGGTTAGTAGCAAGTGACTGACTTCATACACTGTCAAACACTCCTTTAGGATTGTTGAGATATTACAGAGAATAGAAGAACTAGTCTTTGTTAGGCCAGGTGTTGGTGCTTGATATCAGAGGAGGTGTTGAATTGAAACGCTGTGTCATGCTCCTCTCCTCTCCCCTACTCTTTCACCCCTCCAACAGATTTTGTCTCAGTGAGATAATACCACCTGATGCAGGCTTTTATTTTGTCCCCTTCCGATCGGCTGGTTGCCATCGCACATGCATAGACACAAGCAAGGCGACCCTGTCCTGCACCCCCACTGGTGAAACTCAATGTTTGTGTCAGGAAAATGGGTCGCAGCTCACAGGGAGGGTGGGGTTGTGGCAAATGAGGTGGACCAGACAGACAAAGAGAAGCAAGGGCAGACAAATAGGGACATGAATTTTAATGATTAGTTTTGGTCATGGGGAGAAGGGGAGACGAGGTATAATACTCATAAAGCCAAAAAAACAAGGGAGATACAGATGGGAGATACAGCAGGGGAGAAATTAAAGAGCACTGAGAGAAATATCAGGTAAAGAAATGCAGATGGAGGAGGACAGAAAAATAACCCTGACATTAAGTAGAAGTAGTAGTAGGATTAATGGATGGATGGATGAAGAGACAGAATATGTGGATAGAGGACTTGTAGGGTGTACCTCTTCACTGACAACAATTGAAGGAGGAGATGATTTTACCCCCCTTGTCAAGTGATTGTCTCTTGACGGTTCAGTCTTATCTTAAGCTGATGAAATAAAAGTTGTGAGATTTATGGGGTGTGGAGGTGAAGGATGAAGGTTGAGTGGAGAACTGGAAAGACTGGATGGATACATTTCCATTTGTACTTATAAGGAGCAAGTGTCTTCTCTTTGACTGGTCTCCTGCTCGCTGGCCAGCCAGTTGTAAGCGGAGGTGGCTGCACTGCAGAAATCTGAAATATGTATTTTGTTCACACCAATGCTGGTAGGACAGAAAAATTCTCTGAAAAATCTCTGGAAATAACTCGCTTTGACCAAAATTAAATTCACTGTGATTTCTGTGTCTTCAACGCAGTCACGACCAAAGTGAACTGCATGAGTTTTAGAAAACCCCCGTTCACTTCATTTTCCAACAGTAGTCATGATGACATTCTCATCATGGGCTTTCAGCATGTGACTCTTAGAGTCAGTCCTTCTGCAGTGAATTACTGAAAGTAGTAAATAGACAAAAAAAATGTATGTCTGGCCATCTGCCTACCACTTCTTCCAGTGTCAGCACAGCATATTGCTAGTTGCAGTTAACAGTGTGTAACTTCACTGCTCTGCTCTGCACAAAACCTCACTGTGAGCTGGGAAATGTGTCCCCACAGAGTGTGTGCTGAATACCAGATCAGCAGTGATTGGTCCGTAGTCAAAAGAGGCAGGACTGTGTGGTGGAGAGGTTTCCTGCTGTTAACTGTTTACTGAAAAGCCTAATGTTACCCCAAATAGAAAACACTTAATAATTTAACAATGCTGAAGTAGGGATATAACCAAAATACCAAATACCAGGGTATGAAAGTTGCAGTTTAAAAAAAAAAAAAATTAAAAACGTATTTTACATAAAACTGCAAGAGAATATGTATCTAAAATTAAAAATCGAAGGTGAATAGGGATGCTACATCAGAGAATGATGGCGCTGTGCCTTTGGTTTAATTCCGTTCATTGATTCATTAAAGCTATATTAAGCATTTTTTTTTCCAGCGCAAACATGGTCCTGTGATTTTGTCAGCTTATGTAATAAACCATTCAGAGCATCACTTCTAAGATCACTCACCATTGGGAAAATTCATCAGATTGGTTGTTTTGCATCACCTCCCTCTTTAACCGAACTACTTAAGCTATATGCTCACTCCTTGTCTTTCTTACAATAAACCAGAATTTTGTTCACCTTAACTCAGTGATGAGAGTTCAAGTCCATCCAAGTATTGGGAATGCATGAATACCAGAGCTCTGGGTGCCCATTGTAACCTCCTTCCTCTTCTCACTTTAATTGGTAAGCCCCAGCATTGTTGCTAGGCAACAGTAATGGACACGAGGGGTGTGTGTCATAAAGTGCATGCAGACAGACAGACACACACACATGCACCTGCCCTATTGCAGAGTCTCCAATACTAAACATACTTTTCATACACGTTTTCATACTTTAAACTCAGCTGAACCCCATCGCTGGATTTGAGTCAAAAAGCTCTGATATGTGGCTCCAGAACTCTTAATCCAGCCCCACTTTCTCTCTTCTTGAGTGAAGCAGAATAGCTCCCTCCGTTTGAACAGTAGTATAATTTGTCAGTAGAGTAGCCATTTTGTGTTATAAAATGCAGAGCAACTCCTCTAGAGAGAAAACCTGAGAGTGAAACAAATTGTGAAAAAGAGCACAGGCGACAGGCGGATAGAGGGTTCAAAAGAGGGGGAAGAGAGGTCACTGCAGAGTTTTGTGAATGCACAGTGGGTAATGGTGGGAACCAAGTATAAAGGAGAAAAAAAGAAATGTGAGAGTATGGTCATACTCTCTCTCTCTCGCTCTCTCTCACTCTCTTGCTATTGTTGACCTTGTATTATGCTAGCGGCAGAATATGAAATGGCTGCTCTGCCTTCAAAAAAAATGGTGCAAATAGGCACACAAAGAAAAACACCAGACAAGGTCAAACAGATATACACTACAAATGACCCTTTTAGAGACCTGAAAGTGGAAATTGTGGTAGACTGTTCAATATATTTATTTTGGCTTGCAACAAATTGCATTACAGTTCCAGCAAGAGAGGGCATCTTTTTATGCTTAGTCACATGGGGATTAATCCAGGTTGAAATGTTCCAAGTTATTATTTACCATTGTTCATGTTTGAGAGTGTGTGGGAGAATTTAAAGAGATGATTTATCCTAATCTGGTTGGCACTTTAGTCTATTTAAAGTGTTCCCACAATGCATTTCGTCAGATTGACAGCCTGTCCTACATGCTCCCCACTGAGAGACACACATGCACTAGCACAAACAGAGATGCACACAACAGATTAGGAGATTACAGTAGTCTAAAATGACGACCAACCAGTGTCAAGGACAATACGTGTTGCCCTCACTTACTGTACCTGCGCCTGTCACACACAGACACAAATCTTAGCCTCTGGTCTGGTTAATACTATTGAGACACTATATCTATTCACCTGTATGAGAAGTTATTTGGATATATATCTCAGACAGAAGTCTCTGTAAATTTGCATAACTTTATAAATACGATACCTCAGTAAAACACATTTAGTTAGACCTGCAGCTGCTGGTAGTAAAGATTAATTCTTCAGGGGTATTGAGGAGGGTGGGTGTTTATAATCATAAATCGTCAATACGAAACTCACCTTTAATCCTAAATGAACATATTAGTGACTTAACCAACACAGAAAACCTGAATAGAAAACATTGCTTGACTTTGTATAGATCACAGAGGCTGAATATGATGTTAAAATGTGTTTATCTCTGTGAACACAGACAGACCAAGGCAAATGGAGGAGAGGAAGAGGTGGAGTTAAGATATAAGAGGAGAAGGAAGTGAAAGGGGAGGGAAGCAAATGGTAGAAAAGAAAGGATTCAGGAAAAGTGGGAGGAGATGGAGGCGAGGCGTTGAGGGGCGGTGACTGTACAGCAAGAGAAGGAGTGGTAAGCAGAGGAGAAAAGGGGGACACATAGTTGACTCAAGGCCAGACTTCCTCTCTGTTCGTTGGCAGACAAGTCTCTGTTTGTTGCTGTACATACTTGCCACTTTCTCCTTCCCTCCTTATCCCACTATTTTCTAAACATGTCCCTGCATGATGCAACACATCCCTACTCCTGTAGCAGATACATGTATAGCACGTTATTTGTCAGTCTGTATTTTTCCGTTACTTACCGTAAATACAATCACACCCTTGCACACTTTTGCTATTCTGCCCTCAGCTGCAGTGCCATATGCTAACTTCATAAGTTTTCTTTTCACCAGGGTACCAACCCTGTTTTTTTTATCACACTTTTGTGCTACTGCGTCATACTGGCTGTCCATGTACTGTGAGGTGACTGCCGCCAAGTCTTTCTTCATCTTATTTACACCTTACAGCGGACATAGCAAAAGAAATTAAAAACATACAGTACAAAGTGAAAATTTGTTCCACAGAGAATTTTTAAATGCATATTTTTTTTTTATGGGAAAGAGGCTCTGTAAATATGTGTGTGAAAGAGAAGATAGGATCAGTAAGTGGAGAGACAGAGAAGACCTGCAAGGAGGGAATGAGGACAGATGGCAACAGTGTGATGGCCAGTATATATGTCACAGGGTAAGGAATACAGGAATAGACAAATTGAGACAAAAAAAGTGAAATGTAATGGCAGGCTATGTAATAACGAAAAGGGACAAATGAGCCATTTAACACACAAACACACACACAGACAGATACAGACTTTTTTTGGTTTGTAAGGCCGGAGGAGCAGAAGTTTCAGAACAGAGAGGCAAATTCGACATGGTCACATTACACCAATGCAACACGAACAAACACAAACAGGTTTACTATGTATTTCCAGCAACTCAGCTAACCTAATGAAAGCCACCTCCTGCTGCCAGGGCAACAGTTTGCCTCAGTCCAAGCAAGCCCGCGTGCTTATGCCTTTATCGTCAAGCCTACTGTCTAATGTCTAAACTCTGACATTTGCTGGCATGTTATTAAGCTGTAGTGAGGCATTTGTTGTCAATCTGACTGAGTGCGTTTCCAGCTAGAGGACATTACTAAGTGAAATTGGATAGTGTGAACTTGTTATTTTCATCTTTTGACTTTCTAACGTCATTCGGTTTTCTTTCTTTCTTTTTTTTTCCTCCCAGGTCACTCCACACCCCCTAAGCAGCAGACATGTCAGACCTCTGTGTTGGAATCAATGGGTGAGTTGGAAACCCACAAAGACATTTTATAAATGTGATGGGTTTTTCTGTGCTGCCAGAACAATTCCTGGTTGTTAGTAAAAGAAGAGGGCCAAAAATGCATTTTTCCCAGAATTAAATACTTCGTAATAAATTTTAATAAATTCCAACCATAACACAGTATGCTGATTCCTGTGCAACTGTGATGAAAAATAGCACAAACGGATTTCTATCAAATCGTGGTGGTGCATTAAAACTGTAGTTTACTTAGATTACATGATGAAGGTTTGAAGTTCACTCTGTCCCAAGCAGCTCTTCAACTAACCAGTTCACTGTGGTTACATGTTCTTGTACCATTCCTTCCTTGTAGTATATTACACTGATGGGAAAAAAGTACCCCATGATTCAGGATCTGTTTCCTGTTGGTGATTCACAACAAAGGCCTTCAAACCATTGGCCATTGACAAGCTTTTAGGTTGAACCAGCACAGAAAAAATATTTCGCTTCTATAGTAGTGGAATTAGTAGTTCAACAGCAGTCGAGCAGCTTTAATACAGGGGTTGAGGAACTTGTGATTTCTAAAGTACATGGGGGTTAATAGACAGGTCTTCTCTTTGGCAAGCGAATCACTGTTTGAGTCTGAAATTAGACCGTTAGAAGATTCATTCGAGGTCCCAGGAGTGGTCTGACGTCCTCAGGAAGTTTCCACCCATTCTCTTGTTAACTTCTCTCTCTTTCTCCTCCCCCTCACTGCAGCTTTGGCCGTATTGGCCGTCTGGTTCTGAGGGCTTGTCTTCAGAAGGGCATCAAGGTTGTGGCCATCAATGACCCCTTCATTGACTTGCAGTACATGGTAAGAGAAATTAGATGCACAATTTTACAAATTATTCACAAATCTTATTGAAAACCCAGTGGAGTGCCTGTTGCATGAGATTTTTCAACATGATTACTTACTTAAAATATCAGGTAGAAGCACAAGAATCAAGTCTATTCTGTATATTGTTGAAAGAGGCTGCGTTACAACATAAACAGAAAAACTACTACTAAAACTGAGTCATAGTTACAGATTAAGGGACTTTTAATTGATACAATATAGTGTCATAATAAGAATGTTTTGCGATGAAAAAAAACAGAAACCCTTACATACCTTTAAACCCTCGCACTAGTAACCACATTATTTACCTCTTGCCTACTAGGTCTACATGTTCAAGTATGACTCCACCCACAGCCGTTACCGTGGTGAGGTCTCTGCAGAGGATGGCAAGCTCATCGTCGATGGCAAAGCCATCTCTGTCTTCCAGTGGTAAGTGATTATGATTATTGGGGGTTAGTGGATGTTGCTGCAAAGATATCAGATATCGACATTGTGAATAGCCAGTCACAGCTAAGAAAGTTTAGACCAAAAACGAGCCTACCGATTTGCCATGAAGTATATCAAGTCCCACATCACTATGATTTAATTTTTTCGTAGAGAGGTCTCCACAATACAAGCAGCCATGTAAGAGTTTAGTTTGATTTCTTACAACTTGTTTTTTACACCTTACACTACACTTTATTTTTTCCATTTTTTGGTGAGGTATTTTATTCCATTTTGTCTTTAATATACTGAGTGAATTCTTGGTAGTGGAATGAGGCTGTCTGCTGCCCGGGCCTCACTGCTGTAGTTACCCCCTCCATCCTTTGTACCGGCTGTTGTTTTAGTCCATTGAGTAAGGGTGCTTCATCTGTGCAGAAGGCAATACCAACAAACTGGAGGGATTATAGAAGTGACATTCCTGTGTCAATGCACCTCTTTTGTGAGGTTTTACTCTTGTTTGTCTCCTGTTTTAACCAGGCTGTTTATTTTTTTTAGCAAGGCTCTTAACCTTTACATCCCCAAATGTAAATGAAATTATCCAAAGAGGCTCTGCACAGTAATTTAGAAAGTACAGGATGTACTTTTTTAACAAGATTAGCCACCACCACCACCACCCTCACTTATCTCGGACTATATGTAACTTGTGCACTTTTTCTGTATCTTTTTTTCTAATTTTATATTATTTTGACATTCTTAGTTTTTGTAACAGGTGTAGCGTTGCTAAACAGTAATCATTTCATCTTAACCTGACTCTGCTCTATCTTTTACTCAAGCATGAAGCCAGCAGAGATCCCCTGGGGGAGTGCTGGAGCCAAGTACGTCGTTGAGTCAACTGGAGTCTTCCTCAGTGTGGAGAAGGCCTCAGTACGTACATATGAACATAAACACATGTACATATACACAGACAAATGCACACTGACTGCCAGATGGTCCAGCTTCTAAACTGTGCTCTCTCTTTGTGTCTTGGTCAATCACAGTCTCACCTCCAGGGTGGAGCTCAGCGTGTTGTTGTGTCTGCCCCTTCACCTGATGCTCCAATGTTTGTGATGGGAGTTAATGAAGACAAATACGACCCCTCCTCCATGACCATCGTCAGGTAACAAACCTTTGGTCTTGGACATGCATTTGCACAGTGCATATACATTCTGAATACATACAAACATGTATATATCATCTTCACCAGAGCAGAGTGGAGCTTAATAGGTTTTTTAAAGTCTAAATGACAGGAAAACTAAATATAGCCTGGTAGATAGTGACCTTGTCTATCTTTCTATTGATAGTAATGCCTCCTGCACCACCAACTGCCTGGCCCCCCTGGCCAAAGTCATCCATGATAACTTTGGCATTGAAGAGGCTCTTATGGTAAGACATATTACATCTCTGTTTACTGTATATTTACCCTTAAATGGAAGCAATCAAATTCAGACACCAAGGAAAATGCCTGTTTAATGTATGTAATATGATGTTCTCCTGTGTAGACTACAGTCCATGCATATACAGCAACCCAAAAGACAGTGGATGGTCCCAGTGCTAAGGCCTGGCGTGACGGCCGCGGTGCCCACCAGAACATCATTCCAGCATCCACTGGTGCCGCCAAGGCAGTGGGCAAAGTCATCCCTGACCTCAATGGGTACGGACAAACATGATGGTTATCAGCCTGATAATCAGTGGAACCTTTGCTTATTGGGGCAAGGAAGTTGAGGAAGACCAAAAAAGTCCAATATCTCTCTTTTGTCCTCTCTTTAGTAAGCTGACGGGCATGGCGTTCAGGGTGCCTGTGGCCGATGTATCAGTGGTTGACCTGACATGCCGTCTGTCCAAGTCTGCATCTTATGCTGAGATTAAGGAAGCCGTCAAGAAGGCCGCACATGGGCCCATGAAGGGAGTGCTGGGTTACACCGAGGACCAGGTAAGACAGTATTAATTTACATACACTGTAAAGCAAGGACTAAAATCATAACTTAGAGGGAAGATTCCTGTTCAAAATACATTTGGTTATTTTTTTTTTCAAAAATTTAAAGAGTTATTAAACAGTATGACCTCTGTGTCCTCAATTTCTATTGACTGTGATTGTGTATTTTGCTTGGCTGCACAATATCTGACTTGTACTTGGTTTTGTGTTTTACCAGGTGGTGTCCTCTGATTTCATTGGTGACACCCACTCCTCCATCTTCGATGCTGGCGCTGGCATCTCCCTCAACGACAACTTTGTCAAGCTCATTTCCTGGTTAGTTTTCAAAACTCAAGGGCTGTCTCACATGTAAAAAAAGTTTTATCTTTTCAAAACTTATCAATTAACATCTTTCTTCTCTCCCCATTTTTCTGTCTCTGTTCCTTTTCCTTGTTTTCCCCCTCTCCCTCCAGGTATGACAATGAGTTTGGTTACAGCCACCGTGTCGCTGACCTGCTGATGTACATGCACTCCAAGGAGTAGACACTTCCTGTCAAGATAGGAAGTGAGGAAAGGGACCACCCCAACCATCCTCCCACCCCCTCTCTTCTCGTTTTCACTCAAGCCCTTCCCATAGCCAAGTCATAGCATCACAGCCCTTAGCTTTACTACAGTATATGTAGGCAGCAGGTTTTTTTTCCTGTACTGACAAGACAGTTGGTCTGTGACAGTATTTGTGTCCGTGTGCCCCCTCTCCACCTCCCACTGCCACTTTAGATGTGTTGTTATGGCTCAGTACTATGGTAACTACTGTATCAACGCCCCACGTTGGTGTGTCTTAAAGGCTTAATCACCAGTGGAAGAAGGAAGCTGAGAGGCAGAGCTACTGTAACTCCGCCTCAGAGTAATGAGACCAAGAAATAAAACCTGAAAAAACTCAAACTGTCGAAGTCTCATTGTTATTATTATCTGTTTAATATTTTTGATAGAACCTTAAATTGACAAGATATAGACAAATGTTATCAGACAAGTCAAAAATATAACTGCATAATCAATAAATAATATTGTTAATCAAATTAATTAAACAAGAACTATAAAGCTTTTTGGGTTTAACCTCTACCACTATATATATATATATATATATATATATATATATATATATATATATATATATATATATATATATATATATATATATATATATATATATATATATATATATATATATATATATATATATATATACATATATATATATATATATATATATATATATATATATATATATATATATATATAAATGAGGGCTTCCTGGTGGCTGAGAACACAGAAGATTTTTGTAGTCAGGAGGGAAATGCTAAACTGAAGAAGATTGTGTCCCAAATCTCCCAAATTCTCTGTTCAATTATGTTACCACCTCTAATATTCTTCTCCACAACTGCCCTTTTACACATCCTGTACATGACATTGGTGCACTGTAACTAAACCATGCTGACTACTCAAGGACTTTATAAGTACAAATTTGAGGTACTTGTACTCTGAATATTTTAAATGTCATGCTACTTTATACTTCTACACTACTATAATTTAGAGGGAAATATCGTATGTTTCACTACACAACATTAATTTGACATCTTCAGGTACTAGTTATATGACAGATTAAGAACTTACATACATGTGAAAAGCTGATTTAATATGATGCACTTGTATCCAACAATATGAAACAGATGAAAATAGCAGATCCTCAACCAACTGCAACAGTAGTTACACAATAATGCAAGAGTAATAATAATCCAATGAAATTCTGTATTTATACAGGGTACGACATACAGCTAATGCTACAACTACAGTGAGACTTGGTCAGAATGCAGAGTGTGTCCTAATATAGAGGGACGCTTTCTCTTCTGCTTCGCTATGCTTTGCCCATTTATGCCCTCTAAACAGGAACTGAAGAGAAAAGCTATTGCAGGGCCACCTACTGTCTGATTGAACATACTACAGTAGAAAAAAAACATCGTCTATGTTTCTATGGGTGAAAGTTTGAACTAGTTTTGGAGGAGAAGGGAATGCATATATTGGGAATACAATTTTTTTTATTTAAGGACTTAGCTCAGGGAAGACGGTCACTTGAGCTGAGACACCAAGACAATTTTCTACAGTTTTTTATGATTACCATCTGTTTTTTTCATTACAGTATGTTTAAGTGTTTTAGAAAATTATGATAGTGTTGAATAATTGCAAGACACATCATCTGGTTGGATTTAAGAATTCAGAATGAACTGTGTAAATGTTAAGTTTTCCCTTAATCAATATCATATTTTAAAAAATCTAATAGTAGTAATAACCCATAATTTTTATATGCCTTTTTATAATTATATTCTTTAATATATTTATCTTAACATTTTACCACAAATATTTTTTTTTGATGATTGCTACTGGTCAGCTGAATCTGAACAGGTGTCTAGGTGGGAGTAACCAGGTATGCAGTTTTTATTAGAGCAGAGTGACAGCCTACATAGAGAACCTGAGAAAGACTCAGTCTGGAAATGGATGAATGTAAAGTGAGTGTCCTGTTTGAGATGATCTTGATGCAGATTTCAATATCTTGAAATATGAACAAGGTAAAATTCAGTTGCTATGCAAGATATCATGTGTTTGTTCCAGAACTGAAGAAGGTTTCAGGAGAAAACCTCTCACAGAGCAGAAACTGGGCTGATGGACAGATGAGCAGTCACTGTGCAGATGTGGGAGTTGATCTAACGTGGAACTGTGTTCAGTTTTCAATTGGATATGTAAACTACTCCGGAGAGGACAAACTTCTCCATCACAAAGTTATCCTGAGCTGGGACAACAATTCTCAGTACTCTGGGGATATGATTAGTAGCCTTGCCAGGGTTCCCAAAAAGCATCATTTAAACTTTTATGGCTGGATTGGACAGTACTAACAGGCTGATCACAACTGGAGCTGGATCAAGACTGGTTGTCTAACTACAGCGCCTGGCAAATGGTAGAGCTGCTCAATGCAGAGTGTGGCTCTATTTTGTTTGTGTTTGTTTGTTTTTCTCAAAATTTGCCAAAAAATTGAGAAGGAAGAATAAAGCTATATGTATTACTTATATTATAACAACCAAAATTAGGCAATACATGCGTTTTGTTGCATACTATTAGGGTCTGTTAGTCAACTGGGTTTTTGCAATAGTGTTACACAGTGTGCTGTCTTTACAGTTGTTAGAGTTACAAAGTTTATCATCAGGCATTTGACACACTGCATTAAACAACACCCTGAATGTAATTGACTAGGGAATGCAAAACAATATGTGAAAATTTAGAGTTTTAAAATTTTTGTAAATACTAATGAATTTCCTGTTTTCTGAGGAAACAGAAATACACGCACACACACACACACACACACACACACACACACACACACACACACACACACATATATATATATTTATATATATATATAATTATTTTTTAAATACATAAAAGGATATTCAATAACACTTCAGTGCCGGCTGGTTGATGAAATTACATTCACTGTAAATGTGAAGTTAGTTAATATTATTATAACCAGTGTTTTGTAGATTGTTTACCCCACAGGTAGCCACTGATTTCCATTCATTTCCCTGGTCCTCTGTAGTATGACTTTCAAATGATGGGCTTCACATATGAGACTAATCCATCAAAAATGGACATTTCATTTATTATCAAACTAACCTTTATTTATCAATGCAGGTCTTATATCATAACCATCAATTTCCGGATGTCGGAGCTTCTTAAACGCACCGCATGTAGTGAAAATGGTAGCCAGAATGTAAAATGTTAATAACTCAAACACACCTGATCCTGTAGTGTCCTATATGAGAAATTACACACAAACACACTGAGCTATTACCTTGAATTAACTCTGTTAATGAACGACATTTGACACAGAGGAGAGAATCAGGGGGAACTCTTGGATTAGTTCCTAAGGGTGACACTGTCGGAGTCATTCCGAGGTGGAACCGGGCGCACTTCCGTTTGTCATTCGGCGAGACCGCAGCAGGACAGTCTGTCGTCGGGCTCCTTCTACACAGCTCTTCTCTCACAGTAAGTTCCCACACCGAGCACTTCTGTTTCACCGCCGCTGTCAAATGGCTAAGATGTTAAATCGATGAATTGTTTAACCTCCACAGGGAGAAAGCATCCTCTAGGCTTAGGAGTTGACGTTAGCTGTAGCGGTGTGGCTACACCGGCGAAGGGATTGTAGCTTAGCTAGCTAATGTACAAAATATTATTTTCCTCAGTGACATTGCACGGTTTTATAGTTATGTGAATGGATGGAAAAACAGCTCCGCAAAAATATTTAATTCGGCGATGACAGACGTGTTATTTCCTAGCAAATGTAAAACAACCAGTAGGCCTGTTTTTATTTACAGACTATGGTTTGTACCCTACAGTATTAAAATGTACAGGAGACAATTTGACATCATCCGAAGCCGCTAATGACGGTCTTATAAAGCACAGCTGATATTCAGAAGACATGAAAATGTAGAATAAGGAATTATTAGAAAAAAATTAATTCAATAGTATTTGTTTTAAATAGTGCTGAATAGATCAACCAAACAATCGTTTGTCAATCCCAGAAAAATCAACCAACTCTAAGTTTGATAATCGATTAATCAGTTAAAATAGTGAGCAGATTATTGTGAGATTTTCTCTTTTTTTCCTCCTTAAATGTGAGAAGTTGTCACCTTTTTCAGAAGATCACATTTGAATGTGGCCTCACTGTTTTGTGACATTGTTTTTCTGTGTATCAAAATTTGTTTTGCATTAAAAAAAATCTGAAAAAATGTATGGTCTGTTCTTCTCTCTCTCTCTCTCTCTCTCTCTCTCTCTCTCTCCAGGGAGCTGAATTTTGTGACCAGACATCATGACACTGTTTCACTTTGGAAACTGCTTTGCTCTGGCGTATTTCCCTTACTTCATAACATACAAGTGCAGTGGTCTGTAAGTATCTGTTTGAATCAGGGATCTGCAACATGAGTGATGAACGATGCATTACTATATAGTGTATGACATCCATCAGTCCAGTCATGGACACAAAAGCATACACTAGCAGGAGGAATGGATTAAAAGTAAAATGCTGTTTTGTAACACCATGGAAAATTACTGTGGCAGCTAATTTTTATGTCATTAGTAACATGGTTTCTTGTGAATCCCTATGCTGTAGCAACATATGCTCAGGGACTATAAAGTCTCTTTTAGTAATCTGCTTAGTAATGTTAGATGTTTAGGAGGGGGTCCATATAATCCTCTTAGAAGTGTGTAGTGCTTCTTGAATTTGACAGAACCTCGCTTAACAGCATACTTTAGACTTTTTCTTTGCTGTTATTGAACTTATATCTTCAAACATTGCATAACAAAATGCTCATTTCTGCCTGGACTGTCTTATCTCATTATAACCTGTCAAATAGTGCCTGTGCCTCCTTATTTTACAGTCAAACCATTTAACAATGTTTGTGTGTTCAACCTTTAGTTCAGAGTACAATGCCTTCTGGAGATGTGTCCAGGCTGGTGCAACCTACCTGTTTGTCCAGCTCTGTAAGGTGAGTGTGATCCATACTTTTTTTTTCATTTGAAATGCCTGGAATAAAACTAAGAAAATCAGGGCAGGGGAGTTTGCAGATATAATGTCATTAGCTTATTTTTGTTTCTGTGTGTTTAAGGGTTTTTCTTTTTATGCTTCAGATGCTGTTCCTGGCTACATTTTTCCCCACATGGGAAGGGGGAGCTGGAGTTTATGACTTTGTAGGGGTGAGTGTTTGAGCTGCATTATAGTAGCATCAGAAAGGAAGATTAACATCTCTGTCAAATGTATTCTAAGACTGTAATTGCAAAAAAGCATATAAAATACTAGCTTGTTTAGGAGGCTGAAATATGGGTTCATGTTTCCTCCAGGAATTTATGAAGGCAACAGTGGACCTGGCAGACTTGTTGGGCCTCCATCTTGTGATGTCTCGTAATGCTGGCAAAGGAGAGTACAAGATCATGGTGGCTGCCATGGGGTGGGCAACAGCAGAACTTGTCATGTCCAGGTAAGCAGTAACAGTGATCCTGCTGAGGAAACATGAGCTACATTAAATCAAATAGTTGGACACATCTAAACACTGAATTTGACTGTTTGTGTTCTGTCATGGTTCTTCAGGTGTCTTCCTCTGTGGGTGGGAGCCAGAGGGATTGAGTTTGACTGGAAATACATCCAGATGAGCTTTGACTCTAACATCAGTTTGGTAAGTAGCTGTTATCCTTTGCTCTCTTGTCTCTCAACTCTGAACGTCTGCTCCTGTTTTTCTAATCTTCTGTCTTTGACTGTAATTGTGTGTGTGTGTGTGTGTGTGTGTGTCTGTGTGTGTGTCTGTGTGTGTGTTTTTTAAATCAGTCACTCACCTCCTTCCACTTTATTGACAGAATGGTCTAATGAAGAGATTACAGTAGTTGTCTCCATGATAAAAATGGATTTTGAAATATTTCATTCTCAATGTGTCTGTTATATTATATACATCTAACACCTAAGTATGTAAAAATTGTTCAGAACCAGTGAACCAGTGATTATTATGTCTGTATATAGGTCCATTATATTGCCATGGCAGCAGTGGTGTGGATGTTTACACGATATGACCTTCCTAAGAGCTTCAGGCTCCCTGTCACTGTGCTGCTGGCTCTCTGTGTCTACAAGGCCTTCTTAATGGAGTAAGTCTAATGCACAAGCAGAATAAAAGGGTTTCTGTATCTTCAAAAATATGAAATTGCTATTATTGTTTAAAAAAAAAAATACTGTTCAAATCTAGTCAGTTGTCCAGGGAGTAATTTTTGTCACATTTGATGTACTTGCATGAGTGGAAAGAAAAAAAAAAGAAGATACAATGTCCTAATTAGTGAGCTTCAGGTGTTTTGCAAGGCAAATTTTGTTATTTTGTTAGTTTTGAACAGAGTCAGTCTAGCTCGTTCCCCCTGTTTCCAGTCTTTATGCTAAGCTAAGCTAACACTCACTTAATGGACTGAGAATTCAATGAGAGTGGTATCAGTCATCTGATATGATAGTTTATAGTTATAATAGCTATTATGAATATATTTTCCCTGTCAATCTGTTTGTTTAAGGGAAAATTCAATTCAGCCAGCATTTGACCGTCAGTCTAGTGGGTGCACTTGACTTTGTAAACCATGGGATGGCAGTAGTTAATTGCCACCTGAGCAATAACAATAGGTACATTTTATTTGCTGGAACTTAATTTTGATTAAGTTAAAGGGATTTAAAAACTGTACATCAGAAAATACACAAGACATGCAATCAAGAGATGTGCATTGAAAAAAAACTACACACTGTATACAATAACTTACATATATTGAAGTTCTTAAAATATCCTACCAAGCTCCCTCAAATTGTATTGAAACACATGTGGTCACTAATCAAGGAAAAGTCTAAAGGCCATTGGTGTTTAGCATTAAGAATGAGAAACCAATGACAGGGCTAGGAACTATTTTATTTCATTTCCATGATGGGTTTATTGTGCTGTCAGTGTTGGTGCCTGGAGTTGACCACAGTTTATTATACAATAGGCCACCATCAAATACATGGCTGCTTACTTTTTTGTGGTTTATTTATCCAGATGTATTTATTTAAAATCCTTAGGCTCACAAATGTATGAAAAAGTGGAAAGGATAGAAATGTTACAATCTCTCATAATCAGTTTTGTGACATACAGTATCAATGAGTAAATATATGAAATCTTATAAATCAACCTACTACTTATCTGTTGCTGTGATGGATGGTTTGAGCATTGCCAATGTTTCATTCTTTAACTTTTAACTTACATTATGTTTCTGTCTCTGTCTTCAGATTGTTTGTCCATGTCTTCCTCCTCGGCAGTTGGACAGTGTTGCTGGTTAAAGCCGTGCTGACTGGTGCCATCTCTCTTTGCTCGCTGTTTCTCTTTGTCACTCTAGTCCACAGCAACTAAGTAAACCTCAGCGCCCTGGGATAAACATTCAGCAGTCTTTTTTGTCCAGATTGGACTGGGGTTGTCATAAATCAGAAGCTGACCCCTGACACCATACCAGTCTTAGTATCACCATACAACATCAAAGACTGCTAGGAAATAGTTGTTGATATTGGGTAGGTGGACTGGTCAGATGTACATAAATAAGCCGATGCATAAGCCACAAACTGGTGAGCTAACCAGTTCTTGTAGTTTGTCTTGAATAGCCTGTTTACTCTGTTGATGGGGAAACATTAAAACTGCAGGATGAATGGTGACATCGCAAGGCACTGTTATGATTGTCTTATCCAATCTGTGTTGATTTTGTGGAAAGGTGAATTTGGGTCTGAATGACCACAAATGAAATGAGACTTTATAAATAACATATTTCTTTTCTATTTGTTTTACAATGAGCCAACGTAAATACCTAGAGTAGATAGTGAAAAGCACTAAGTGGATTTATAACAGATGGATCACAGTAATAGTTCTTTGATAATTCATTGTCTGGCCACAAATTTATCAATTTATTTATATACAAATAGATATACAAGTACTTAAAACAAAACTTCAGAAAGATATTTCTTATTAATGAAGAAATTGTCAGAGATTTAAAGTTTAACTCCAAAATTGCAAGTGTCCACAGTATGAATAAACTAAGGTTAGCTCATCATTATGACATTATGTTGAATTGTTAACATCTGTGATATTTTTACGCAAATAAATGTCTTTCTACTGTCTTACCTCACTGTCAGTGTCTTGAATCATCAGGCTGTGGAATTTTTCGTGCTAGTTGTCAAAGATCTGTCATATTTAAGAAAAGAAGTGATCTTATATTGTTTTCCTTGACATCACAAACTTTATCCAGGGACAGATTGTCTAAGCGTGCTTGATGTTTTCAGCAATGGTTCAGATTGTATTCATGTATTCAGAGATGAACACTTGGGGCACTCTGAGATCAGATCACTGTTAATTATCTTGGCTAGTGAAGCAAAAGTAAATATCTGACTTGAGAGTATCTCATGTCAGTTGAGGGTAAGAAGCTACTATTTCTCTTGCATTCCTTCGATACCTCACTTTGTATTACTTGTTGCATACTTGCTTTTGCTTAATTAAAATTTATACTAAAGCAGAGGTGACAGCTACTTGGTAATCTTTTCCTTCAAGTGTTCTCTCTAAGGGATACATCTGTTGAAATTAGTTAAATTTTTGTTGCCCAGCAGACCAAAGAATTAAAATTCCTCTCTAGACACAGAGTTGCAGCCACAACAGCAGTTGCACTTACAAAAAAGCTATTGTGAACTGGAGTGACTGCATTGTAGGCGACATAACTGGGGAAGTAATGTGGACAATTAACTGCTGGATGAGTCTCATCGGAACTAATAAATCTGTTCACACACAGGTCTTTGATTATTCCAAAGCAACAGGGACATTGTTTTTGGGAAGATGAATTGCTGGTGAATAATTTTCAGCAGAAAAGATGTAAGTTTTAACACCTGGGCGAAGCATCTGCATGGCTGGATACCGCTACAAAAAAATAGGAAAAGTATGCTTTTTTGTACATTGGGTAGTTAATGGTAAACCTCCTAATTTTGGACCTAAGAGTTATTTTAATTAAATGCTTTGCTGTTTGTTATTAAAAGTTAAATAAAGCCTGAAATATGCTATCTAGGCTACCATTTCAGACAAACATTGCTGAGAGTAACTTAAAATCTTAAATCTTCTCAAAAATTAACATTGCATGGTAGAAAACATGAATTCATCATTAGTATGAGAAAACACCCAGCACACCTCATCCATTTTGGAGACTGGTGGTACAAACATAGTGTAGGTATCTGTTTTCAGTAGGCAAGCTCAGACATTTCTGGTGTATTTTTAAGTTCATTTACATACAGTCCAACAAAAAGCAACAGGCAGGCCTTTGTTTCATAGTATCATGTACAGCGTTTTAATGCCAACCAGTGTAAACGGAAGAAATGACAGGGAAATTAACAATAGGCTCACACAGATTTCTGGCATCCTTGAACAGGGGAGCCCATACAGCACACATAGCTCTGGATGGACAATGGGCCTATGTCTCTTTGACACGATTATCTGTTTATATGGCAACCAGTATTTTTTACAGGCCATTGTACTGTCATAAATAGCAATATTGTATTACCATAATTCATGACTTTAAAATTGTATGATTTGTTCAGTGTTTTTGCCTGTAAAGCTGTTAACCACCCGTCTACCAGCCCTGGGTTTTCCTACAGTGACAAAACAGCATGAACAGATGTTTACCATGTTTTCTGATGTGCTGTGTTAAAGAAGAAAACATGTCCAAACATGATTCTCCCTCCATCCAGCCTGCAGACAGGAATGAAAGGAGGAGGCAGGAAGAGCCTGAGAGACTTATCCTGACTGGGATCCCTCATGTTGCTGGAAAGACACACACACACACACATATACAAATTTGGCAGGTCGGCATCTTTAAAGGACTAAACACTAAAATTCACAAACACCCCAAAAACATAATATAGCTGAAAGTGAGGGTAAACCAATGTCGAGGCAGCTCACTCATGAAATTTATATGATTCCTCCATTAGATGGCAGCCAAACATCATCACTGTATCTGCAGGCTCGGATCACTCTCAAAATCCCACTGAACATCACAATACAATGAAAATAAAGTCAGTCAGCCAAAGAGATCAAGACAAAGACAGGCTCTCAGATGTAGACTGACAGGTCCATAGAACAAACAGTAAAATCATAAAATTCATAGAGACATTTATCTGTTTGAAACCATTAAAGCTGTTAATGTTTTATTGGCTCATTTAAATCTGCTTTACAAAAAGAAAATTGCCCTATTATAGATATAAACAAAATGAAAATACTGGATACTGTTGCCCAAACAGCAAGCAAAGCCATACAGCTGATGCACTGTGGGATTGTTTTTTGGCAAGACAACAGAAAATGTGTCTGTGATTGCATCTACCGGTCCCGATGGTTTTGTTCCTTGTAGTCTGAAAATCCATGTAAGAGAAGTCAAAAGTGTCCCTTGGCATGGTTCTACAACATCTGAATCAAATAAATAAAGAATTCAATGTTTAAATGATAAAAAAAATCATTCATTTTGAGCAACCAGTTTCATTTTTGATCTTCTAATTGTATTTTGACATTTTGAAGATTTTGTTGATAGTTTACTTTAGAACTTTGAAAACCCCAGTAATCATGTCACTGCCCCCCTACGATTCTGGCAAACTGTAAACAGCTCTTTAATTACACCCTTGACTCTTGAAAATTTTTTAGTGTGCACAAGCAAAATGTAGAGAAGTATTATAATAGAAGTATTATAATAGAGACATAGAGACAAGACTTCTCAGACCATTGTTGCGTCCTGTCGTCTTTTATCTTCAGTTTAATCGATTCAGTGAGAGAAAGTTTTGAAAAATTCACCGTATGAAGAAAATACTAGTAAAATATCTAAAAAATTTTTTACTCAACTCAAAAAATTATGTCTTTATGCTTTGGAGGTATACATAAATTTTTACAGCATACGCCACAGCCCTCATGTTTGTTCCATGTTTGTAAAAAAAAAAGATTTGTATGATGAGCCATTTTTAAGCAAGACTGAGCACTTATACAGCAAAACTAATCAACTTCAGATCTAATCAACTCTTAACAATTATTACTCTACAGCTTTATATGCTAAATAACCAGAATATCTTCCTTTGGTAACTTTTTTTTTCACTTAGCCAAACTAAGATTTTAACAACTTGTACTTTTCTGTTGACATAAAACCTCTGGCTGAGTCAAGGACGTTCTATGAAATCTGGAGATTTACCAACAACACTACTGCTACAGTACAATGTAGCCGCAAGGGGACACAAGCCAGTGTCTTATTGTGCCGGTCCCGAGCCCGGATAAATACAGAGGGTTGTGTCAGGAAGGGCATCCGACGTAAAACTTTTGCCAAATAAAACATGCGAGTCAAATCTATGAATTCCATACCGGATCGGTCGAGGCCCGGGTTAACAACGACCGCCATCGGTGCTGTTCACCTACAGGGTGCCGGTGGAAATTGGACTACTGTTGGTAGAAGAAGGAGAGGAGGAAGGTGTGTTCGTAGGAAGAGAGAGAAGAGGAATGCCAAGAGGCTAGGACTGAGAGTAGGGACTTTGAATGTTGGAACCATGACAGGAAAGGGTAGAGAGTTAGTTGACATGATGCAGAGGAGGAAGGTAGACATACTGTGTGTCCAGGAGACCAGGTGGAAAGGTAGCAAGGCTAGAAGTTTGGGAGCAGGGTTCAAGTTGTTCTACCATGGTGTAGATAGGAAGAGAAACGGAGTAGGAGTTATCTTGAAGGAGGAGTTTGTTAGGAATGTCCTGGAGGTAAAAAGAGTGTCGGATAGAGTGATGAGTCTGAAGCTAGAAATCAAAGGTGTAATGTTCAATGTGGTTAGTGGGTATGCTCCACAGGTAGGCTGTGAGCTGGAGGAGAAGGAGAAATTCTGGTCAGACCTTGATGAAGACATACAGAGCATCCCTAGAGATGAGAGAGTTGTCATTGGTGCAGACTTCAATGGACATGTTGGTGCAGGAAACAGAGGCGATGAAGAAGCGATGGGCAGATTCGGTATCTAGGAGAGGAACGCAGAAGGACAGATGGTGGTTGATTTTGCAAAAAGGATGGAAATGGCTGTAGTTAATACTTTCTTCCAGAAGAGGCAGGAGCACAGGGTGACGTATAAGAGCGGAGGTAGGAGCACACAGATAGACTACATCTTGTGTAGACGATGTAATCTGAAGGAGATCAGTGACTGCAAAGTAGTGGTTGGTGAGAGTGTAACCAGACAGCATAGAATGCTGGTGTGTAGGATGACCTTGGTGGTGAGGAAGACGAAGAGGACAAAGGCAGAGCAGAGGACGAAATGGTGGAAGCTAAAAAAGGAAGAGTGTTGCATGACTTTTAGGAAGGAGTTGAAGCAGGCTCTGGGAGGTCAGGAGGTGCTTCCAGATGACTGGAGAACTACAGCTAATGTGATCAGGGAGACAGGGAGCAGAGTACTTGGTGTGTCATCTGGAAGGAAAGTAGATAAGGAGACTTGGTGGTGGAATGAGGAGGTGCAGGAGTGTATACAGAAAAAGAGATTAGCTAAGAAGAAGTGGGACACTGAGAGGACTGAAGAGAGTAGACAGGAGTACAGGGAGATGCAGCGTAAGGTGAAAGTAGAGGTGGCAAAGGCCAAACAAGGGGCTTATGATGACTTGTATGTTAGGTTGGACAGTAAGGAGGGAGAGACTGATCTATACAGATTGGCAAGGCAGAGAGACAGAGATGGGAAGGACGTGCAGCAGGTTAGGGTGATTAAGGATAGAGATGGAAATGTATTGACAGGTGCCAGCAGTGTGATGGGAAGATGGAAAGAGTACTTTGAAGAGTTGATGAATTAGGAAAATGAGATAGAACGAAGAGTAGAAGATGTGGCTGTTGTGGATCAGGAAATAGCAAAGATTAGTAAAGATGAAGTGAGGAAGGCACTGAAGAGGATGAAGAGTGGAAAGGCACTTGGTCCTGATGATATACCTGTGGAGGTATGGAAGTGTCTAGGAGAGGCGGCAGTAGAGTTTCTGACTGGGTTGTTTAACAGGATCTTAGATAGTGAGAAGATGCCTGAGGAATGGAGGAGAAGTGTGCTGGTGCCCATTTTTAAGAACAAGGGAGATGTGCAGAACTGTGGCAACTACAGAGGAATAAAGCTGATGAGCCATACAATGAAGCTATGGGAAAGAGTAGTTGAAGCTAGACTAAGGGCAAAAGTGAGCATTTGTGAGCAGCAGTATGGCTTCATGCCAAAAAAGAGTACCACAGATGCAGTATTTGCTTTGAGGATGTTGATAGAGAAGTACAGGGAAGGTCAGAGGGAGCTGCATTGTGTCTTTGTAGATCTGGAGAAAGCGTATGACAGGGTGCCCAGAGAGGAACTGTGGTACTGAATGAGGAAGTCTGGAGTGACAGAGAAGTATGTTAGAGTGGTGCAGGACATGTATGTGGACTGTAAGACAGTGGTTAGGTGTGCTGTAGGTGTGACAGAGGAGTTCAAGGTGGAGGTGGGACTGCATCAGGGATCAGCTCTAAGCCCCATCTTGTTTGCTATAGTGATGGACAGACTGACAGACGAGGTTAGACAGGAATCTCCATGGACTATGATGTTTGCAGATGACATTGTGATATGTAGTGAGAGCAGGGAACAGGTGGAGGAGAAGCTTGAGAGGTGGAGATTTGCCCTGGAAAGGAGAGGAATGAAGGTTAGCCGCAGCAAGACAGAGTACATGTGTGTGAATGAGAGGGACCCAAGTGGAAGAGTGAGGTTACAGGGAGAAGAGATAAAGAAGGTGGAGGATTTTAAGTACTTAGGGTCAACAGTCCAGGGCAATGGAGAGTGTGGAAAAGAGGTGAAGAAGCATGTGCAGGCAGGCTGGAACGTGGAGAAAAGTGTCAGGTGTGATGTGTGATAGAAGAGTTTCAGCTAAAATGAAAGGAAAGGTGTACAAAACAGGTGAGACCAGCGATGCTGTTTGGTCTAGAGACAGTGCCACTGAGGAAAAGACAGGAGGCAGAGCTGGAGGTAGCAGAGATGAAGATGTTGAGGTTCTCTCTGGGAGTGACCAGGATGGATAGGATCAGGAATGAGTACATCAGAGGGACAGCACATGTTAAAGTCAGTCAGGAGATAAAGTCAGAGACAGGCTCTCAGATGGTTTGACATGTCCTGAGAAGAGATAGTAATCATATTGGTAGAGAGGATACTGTTGGCCATACAGGTAGTCTGAAAATCCATGTAAGAGAAGTAAAAAGAAATCAAATAATAAAAAAAAAATCATTCATTTTGACCAGTTTATTTCATTTTCATTTTTGATCTTATTTTGACATTTTGATTTTTTTTTGTTTTTGTTTTACTTTTACTTTTTGAAAAAAACCCCAGTAATCATCACTGCCCCCCCGATTCATTCTGGCACTGTAAGCAAGCCTTTTTTTACACCCTTGACTCTCTGAAATTTTTTTTTAGTGCACAAGCAAAATGTAGAGAAGGAGACATAGAGACAAGAGTTGCGTCCTGTCGTCTTTTACAGTTTAGATTCAGTGAGAGAAAGTTCACCGTATGAAGAAAAAGTAAAATATTAAAAAAAAACTCAAAAAAAAACTCAATTTTATGCTTTTTTATTATACATAAATTTTAAATTTATAGCAGCACGCCACCTCCCTGTTCCATGTTAAAAAAAAAATTTGTATGATATGATTTTTTTTTTTTAAGCAAGACTGCACACTTATAGCAAAACTAATCAACTTCAGATCTAATCAACTCTTAACAATTATTACTCTACACCTTTATATGCTAAATACCAGAATATCTTCCCTTGGTAACTTTTTTTTCTTAGCCAAGCAGATTTTTTAAACACCTGTACTTTTCTGTTGACATAAAACCTCTGGCTGAGTCAAGGACGTTCTTTGAAATCTGGAGAAGAAGACTACTGCTACAGTACAGGGGAAGGCAATGGGAAATTATTTGATACCAAAGTTAAAATGTGGATATATTGGTATTCAATGCACCAGTCGTGTCCTACTCTAAAACTCTTATTGACTCCTGATATTTATGTACCTGAAACAAGCTGGCATCTTTTCTTTCTTGGTTTCTTTGACATGAATGCAAATTGAGAGCGTCGCAGTTTCGAGATGAATTTCAGTGATTATTAATTTGACTAAAACCACTAAATACTAAAAAATTCTCATGTGCACTCCTTAGTAATGGTTTTTATCCTTAATTTTAGTTTTAAATTGTACAAAATGCTGTAAATAGATTATTAATTTCAAATGTATTTGGTTAGTGCTGTAGACAGCTCCTCTGATAATGTGTATGTGTGTGTTTGTCTGTCCCTCCCATCTCTCCATCCCCTGAGTTCTGACACTACTTCAATTACATGGTGGCCTTTTGTGCCAGGGGGAGGGCTTGGGCGTGTATGTGTGTGTGCGCTTGTGTGTGTGCGCTTGTGTGTATCCGCATGGGCAGACGATGTGGTGCCTGCTCCTGGACACCCACCTCGTCGCCGCCTTGTGCCCAATGGTCCTGCCCAGGGCTGCCCACAGGATGCTCGCTTGCTTTGATGCTCTCTTCCCATCAACATACTGTAGACACACACACACACACTTCCACAAGATAGCCAATAACTACTCAAAAGATCCTGTAATCTTTTTATAGTCGGTAAGATTCAGCCAGCCAAATCTTTTTAAGTCTGTTGACTTAAGAATTAGATAAATGTTCACATTTATCTGATTGAGCTTAAGTCAAGAACAAATGTGTTTGATCACTTGCAATGTTTGGAATCAACTACTTAGGACAAGGGTTATGATATATGACCCAGTGTCCTTTGGCTCTCTCCCAGCCAAGTAGCTTAAACTGCCTAACCTAATTTTTTGTACAGATAAAACAACCAAAATGTACCACATTAATAACCACTAACCACCATCTCTAAGTGTTACTCTGATTTTTTTTTTTTTTTTTTTGCCATAGAACAGAGCCAGACTCGCTGTCTTGACCTCTTCTAATCTTTAAACTAGGTTAAACTAACTGGCTGCTTACTCCAGTTACAAATTCACTATACAGACACAAGAATATCAATGTGTGGTATCACTCTTCTCATCTAACTCTTGGCAAGTGAGTGAATAAGTGTTTCCAAAATGCAAAATGATTCCTTTTAGCTGTAGTCACTATTTTATCTATTATGTTTCTGTGTCATTTACATGGTTAAATTGTCCATGCTTGATGTCCTCATTAGATACATGCAGACCGCTGCCACCTCCCCAGGGTCATATAGACAACTGTAGACATCAGCAGATAGACCAGTGATAACATACAGGGCAACATCTAAACATCCCCTCCTCCCTTTTTGTAAGACACAGGAAAGTCCTCAGGAACACTGATGCACCATCACCCTTGTATACACTTGTGTTACATAGAGCACTTGGCATTGCAGTGCACAAGACTGAATCTTTGTCTCTCTAAATTCATTATATTATAATCTTATTCAACTGCCGGAATGCAGGTGCTTTTCTGTTCTTTATGGTTTGGTCTGGTCTGGTTTGTTGTTTTTCAGCAAGATCACGTAAAAATAGTGTAGTATGTGATATGCGACATAGGTCACCTTTCCCCTAGTTCTGCAATGATTAAGCGGGAGAGATCCCTATTCCTGGGAATTGAAGAAACTGGTGATGGAAACCATATGTTATGATAAGTTCTCATGAACATTGACCAATACATAAACCTATATAAGTGCGTTTTGAGCTGTGATTCTGGGAGAGATTCATTCTGGCTCCGAGTCGTCTCCCAGGCAAACCATGGTGCCTGATCGACGCTGGTCTTCTTTTTAATAAACCTGTTTTATACAATCAAGCCGGTGTCAGTGAAGTTTCCTTCATCATCTGCACATCATCGACGTGACCATCACCGTGAAGAAGCGTGGTGTGGACATGCTGTGATGTGTTGATGTTTGGAGCGATGGGTTTATTGCGTTGTCATGACGCAAAAGGGGGAAGCATAATAGAGAAAAGAAATAAGGGAAATAAAAGTTGAAGTAAGAGAAATAAAAGTTTAAGTAAAAAGAGTGTAGAATAGTGGAGCTAGTAACGATAAAGTGAGCTAAACAACCATTCAAGATTCATGAAAACAGGGCCCGCATATTCATAACGGTAAGACATGTACATTAGCTGCTGCCTGAAAGTTGGCTTGAAGAAGTAATAGAATTTTTGTGGAAAAAAAGGGGAAAGAACAGCCCTTGATCCAGGGGAATTGGCAAAATGAAAGAAAGATAAGAGAAAAAGAGAAGATAAGAGAAAAGAGAAGAGGAGATGAATGAAAGATCAGAGAAAAGAGAAGAAGAGATGAAATAAAGAGAAGATAAGTGAAAAAATAGAAGTTATAGGCCTAGGTAGAAGATAAAAGACAAAGTTTGAAAAAAGTGAGAATAGAAAGGGCTGAGCGAGCCCAGGAGAAAATAGTGTGCAGTGAGTAGCCATTGTGAAGTAATTTGTTAAATGACGGTTTGTTTTGAAGAAGTTTGGCCAAAGTGAGAAGTTTTGACGAAGACAGAGGAAAATTAGGAAAGAGTGGACTTTAGGATTAAGTGCTGTTGACGTCTTTGGGGGATGATGTTTGTTTGCTTGGTGGTTTTTGTCTGTCGCACGTCCTGTCGCTGTGTGTGTGCTACGTGTTGTCTTAGCTGTGTGTAGAAAGCTGTGAATGTTTTTGTTTATGTGTAATTGATATAGATATAATAGATTTCATATCAAATAGGCATATATAGGTGGTGATTGGTTACAGGAGATTTAATAACTCATAAGGAGAGACATTTTTGCCTCTTCAGTGTTAAAAACCTATGAGTACTTTTTTCAGGGGGACGTTTATAAATCTGATAACACTTATGAGCCTCATAGGGGACTTTTATAATTATGATTACATATATGAGCCTCATAGAAGACGTTTCTACATTTGATAAAACATATGAGCCTTTTGCTAAATCTGAAGAGGACCGGAGAGATCAGCGAGGACATTCTGTTTACACAAGCACGGGTAAGAACTTAAGAAGAAAAATAAGAGGGAAAAGAAAATCTCCTGATAAAGTCTATCAGAACTGGAAAACCAAGTCTGATTTTATATATAGGATTAGCAGCTGGCTTTTGTGAGCGCTCTTTGTCCCTGGCTCCATGCCTTACTACACTGGGTCGATCTGACCCTATGACCCTAAGGGGAGGGCCAGTTAGGGCCAGATGTTCACTCTCTGATGGCCAGTGTATACTGGAAGTCCTTGCTAATTTTAAGAGGCGGAGCAAGGTGTGGTGTCCCCCTTTGGGCGCCAATAAGTTTGCTCTTCCTGATAAGAGGAGTGGCGAGGGAGCCCCCCTCCCTTCTCTCCTTGTAAGATAGAGAGACAGAGAAAAATGGTAGAAGATTTAAGGTGTTACTAGAATGAAACAGATTCCAATATTTACTTTAGATTCCTAAATTGACAATACATTGTATAAATAAAATTGAGTATGATAAATTTAGAATGCATGCAAGTGAAAAGTGAGGGATACTACGTATTGCAATTATTTAGAAGGGAAGCTTGGCAACGGACTGACAAACTAAAGCATTTAATTAATTAATGGAGTGTCATTGATTTAATTGATCATTTGTGGAAAGGTTAATCTGGTTTAAATACTGTTGAGAATTGCGAATGTTGGTTTCTTTATCTGTGCATGGTCTAGTTTGATCTGAGCTGATTTCGGAAATTATTCGACAATTTTAAGATGAATGGGCGTGATCAGAGCATCAGGTGATAAATAAGTAACTTTGCTTTTATATTGGTAAGCCTTTGGTCTTCTTTGAGAAAATAAGGGAGTCATTACAATGTCAAAGATGGACAGCAAAATTTTAAAAACAACAACCCCCATTGAGGTGGTGCAGAAGAATAATCCTCTTGTTAAAGATATGGCAAAGATGTCAGAAAAATGGAGCAAGTGTTGGCCTGACATTGACCAACCTTAGCCAGTGGAAGGGACTCTTAATCCAGAGGTAATTAAAACAATGCAGGTGCTTGTGTACCAAAAGAAAGGTAAGAAGGGACAGAAACGCAAGGAGAAGAGACAGACAGAGCTTGGCATTCTACAGTTGTTTGAAAATGAGGGACAGAAATTGTTAAAAGCTGCAAAAGAAAAGAGGGAAAGGAGTGCAGAAGAAATGAAAAGGAAATGTGAAGGAAACAGAAAAGGTAATGGCGAAGGTTAACGTACCCTTCTCACATACGGCCTCAGTAAAGAGGCCCCCCACCTTATGAGAAGGAGGTGAAGTTTACTGATGTTTATCCCCAGCTATGAGCAAATAATAGAGATGGGAAAGGCTAAAACAACCCTTACTCCAAAAATAAGAAGAAAAAGGCACACCTGGAAAATTGGGATGGACAAAGGTTCAGAAGGATGGAAATGGGAGATGATAGTCTGAGTGATTCGGATGAGGCCGTCGGTGGATATGACCCAGCAGTTGGATGGATATTGGCTAAAGCGGAGAGAAGAGGAGGTAAATCAGTGAGGAAAATGAGTCCAGGAAAGGACAACACTGATGAGAGTGAGAACGGAGACAGTGACGGAGACTCGGAGAGCGAGGATCCTTCATATCTTATCCCGGTAGTATCCAGGACCGGGGTAGACGATGAGAAACGGCAGGCTTCAAGAGAGGTCGAGAGAAGTATAGATAAATGCCGTTTGGACATGGATAAGTTGACCAGTCTAGAAAGCCAAGAAGCACTGGGGAATCAATTACAGGAGCTGCAGACATTTTGAGGTATACATTACATATACATTACACCCAAGAAAGGGGAAGGTACCTGATAAGATATGTCCAGTGGTTGTTCGAGGGCAGAGTCTGGAGTACCAGCCTTGGCAGAATACAGACATGTCAGACATACTTGAAAAGTTACCCACTCTTCAAGATGGAGCACATCCTTGGATTTCAAAGTTGGAAGAGGTTATGGTGGGAACACAGCCTGGCATGGGAGACATTAAGAAACTTTTGCCTAGCATCCTTGGGGTCCCAGCTATGGAAGAGATCTTACACAACGCAGGACTTAATCGATATGTGATGACTGCAGTAAATGATCCGGATTTGTTTGCTGCAAGTAGGGGTCGGATGTGGAGAGTGCTGAGAGATACATTCCCAACAAATGTACACCCTGATAATATTTTCATTGAGCCATTGGGACCGCAGGAAATCCTGAGGGCTTATGTGTCGAGGGCCCATCAAGTGTGGAGAAGTGTCACAGGAAATGACCCAGACTTGAATCAAATGGAGCAATCAATTTTGCGAGTTAAGATAGAGAAAGGGTTGCCCCTACCAGTGAGGAGCAAACTGGCTGAGGTGGCTGGGCTTGGAAGCATGACAAAAGGCGTTTACACAGATCATATAGCACATCAAGTCCAGCTATGTCGGAAAAAGGAGCATGAACAGAAAGAACAGGACCAGGAGACTCTCAGAAAACTTATTCAAATACAATTGGTAGATAACAAGTAGCCTTTATCTATGCAGGTCCCAGTTGGAAGATCAAAGTGGACTGGATGTTGTTACATGGCAAAGCTGAAAGGGACAGGGACCTGATGAGGTCCAATCTAACGATATTCCTGGAAGTAGGAAGAAAAGAAAATTGGCCCAGATCCAAAACCTTGAGTCCTACAATTGGAGGATAAGTTTGGGAGGGAAATGAGGTATAGGAATATTTCTGTGGTATGGCGTAACATTCTTAGTTGATCATATTGATATTACCTACATTCTACAGCGTTTTGCAAATGAGACCATAAAAGGTTTCATATACTTGTCGGATGCTCAGAGGAGTCACAGATTGACGTTGCTGAAACATGACATGGCTCTTGATTATATTTCGGCCAAACAAGGTGGCCTATATGTGGCATAAAACCTAACCGGGGATGCCTGTTATACTTTGATTCCTGATAGCTCTGACAACATGACTAGTGTCATAGATGCGTTGCAGCTCATAAGGGATACGCTTGGCCCTTCGGAAGGAGCTGGATGGTCTGCTAATGCTTGGTTGCAAGAAAAATTAGGGCCAACGGGGGCTTTACTGGTTCAGATTCTGGTGGCTGTCCTTCTATCACTGTGTGTGATGTTTTGTTTTTGCACACTGCTGTTGACCTTTGCAAAGGCTAAGATACTGGGATGGGTTGGAGTTGTAATGTCGGGAGATAATGCCGGGAGATAATGCCCAGATGCCGCAGGGACGACCCAGGCGAAGATGAGGAGGAAGTTGTGATAGAAGGCAAAATGGCTGAGAAATATCCATCCTGAATATCTGACTTCATTACAGTCTCGACATTTACTTTTGATGTTGGGATCAGTATGGTTAGAAGGAGGGAAATGGAAAAATGTGAATCATAAATTTGAATAATGTGAAAGTATGATAACAAAGTGAATTTATTACAGAATATTATACTGCATTTGATGTTTTTGCAAGAAACTGTTGGTGATTTCTTTCTTTCAGGACAATATTTGGGTGACCGATTTGAGGGTGGCTGATTGTCCAGGGATCCCTCCAACCTGAATGGCCTCAAACACTCAAACATGGAAAGTGAAAATGGATGTGGGACCCTGATCAAGGACACTGTAATGACAAGATATCCTGATTTAGAATATCCATGAGAATATCCTGCCTGGGGCAGAGGGATCGTGGGAGAGTTTGCCTGTCTAAATTGTTCGGGGGGAGATTCATTCTGGCTCTGAGTCGTCTCCCAGGCAAACCATGGTGCCTGATCGACGCTGGTCTTCTTTGTCATAAACCTATTTTATGCAATCAAGCCGGTGTCAGTGAAGTTTCCTTCATCATATGCACATCATCGATGTCTGAGAAAAAAACGACAAAGGACTGAATCAATTTCCACCAAACTTGGTGGAAGGATGGGGCATTGGCCAGGGAAGAACCCGACATTTGCCTCGGTGGGGTATTATGCTATACTGAGTGCATTTTCTAGTTCACTTATTTTATCGTTGTTTTGTCCTTAATATATTCTTTTAAATTAAATACACCATACATTTGTTTGGTATTTATCCATGCAACACGTCTATGTTCTGTAGATCAAACAACAAATCAACCCTGTGTTTCCCCAGGGCGGGATGTACACAGTGATAAATACAGCCACATAAACAGGTAGGCTGCATTTGCAGACATGTGAATGACTTAAATTTGTCAAACACACACACAGGCACACACACACACTCTACAGTCACACCCCACCCAGGGTGTCTGCACAGTTCCGGGCACTCTGGCAATTAGCAGTAATGGCAGGAAGCTAGTTAGTGTTATCTGCTGCCGTGGCGGCCTCCACTGGCACTGACAGACCCTGGACCAGTCACGTAGGGACACAGACAGTCAGACACAGAGCCTGGGAGGGAGGGGGAGAAGGTGGTGGAGGAAGTAGATGGTTTAAAGACTCCCGGGCACATGGCCTGGGAACATATTCATATGATTCGCCTTATGGGCTCCATCTTGAATTAGAAATGAGACTTGAGGGAACCTGGGAAATACTGTCCCATAGTGTCTTTCAAGAGTATATTTCAACACTTCTCAATTCTCTTAAATTTTCTTTTTTTCTTTTTTTTTGGTTTATTTCTTTCTTTCATTGATTGATTGGAGATTCTCTGTGCTCATTGGGACCTTTGTTATCCATCAAAAACATCAGCATATACATACACATTTAATAAACTACTAGATAGAAATTGATAAACTAGCACAAACGATTCCTCAAATGTATTATAATGAAGAAAAATGATATCCCATCTATGTTCCACTGCTTCGTCTGCAATACAGGTCGAGGCTTCAATGTTTAGCTATTGTTTCAGCAGCACGTTGCTCTTCCTGTATCTATGACACTACACATGCCCAGGGCTGGGTGGCTGGGTGGGTGTGTTTTGGTGGGAGACAGGGATGACGGTATGAGTAGTGCCGGAAAGCACTGGAGGACGTGGTCAGGCCTAAAAAAGATGAAAAAAAAAATAAACAGCAGAAATTCCTGAATGAAGCCCAGACACAACTACAGTGACATAGGTTCGACCAGCTGGTAGCAAATAGGGTCCAGTGTGATTGTATTTATGTAGAATTTAAATCAACATCCGACAGGGTGATTGTTTCACAGTGAGTCAGTCAGGTTCAATGTAGCTTATTCTAAATGGTTTTAAATGGTTTAATCCCTTTATTGCATTAATTAATAATTTTTTTTTCCTTTTGCAATAATAACTAGTTTAAAAAAATACTAACATCATATCTATATTTCCCCCCAGTATGTTTTACTTGTGTCCATTGCAGTGCACTTAAAAGTATGGTTAAAATAAAGGTTTTCCTGGGCCCAAATTAAACAACTTATTTAATGAGTGTACAGTATAGTGTAACTTTTAAGTTGCGTTATGCTCCTGCCAGCTCTGTATTTCTAGCTTGCATATGAAGGTCTGCTGGCTCAGTTTTGTAAGTTCGGTTTCCGCCTGTAAACTCAGTTCTGTTCAAGGCTTACAAGCTTTCTTCTACAGGATGTGATGCAAAGACACACATTTTCACACATTTCTTTTTTAAGTCTGACTTAAATCAATATTCACATTATCCCATATTTTCATTAAAACTGTTTTGTCACTGTAATCATTCCTCTTTTCTGTAAAAAGTTCGTCTCCTAATGCTATTACAATATAAGTGAAAGGGGGCAAAATCCAGGTGTCATTCTGCAAACATAAAATATTCAAAGTTCAGTCATACTTAATATGTGGCTTCAGCAGTGTGAGCTACTCAAATAAAATGGTATATTCCAAATGTACAGTCTTTTTAGTACAAAATGTCCTCTTTTTGTTACTATTCTTGTACTTCTACTCAGCAAGGAAATACTGTTTAAAGAAACAAAACAAGGGAATTTTGTAACAAAATGTTGTAAACTTGATTTGTTGAAAGAATGATTACAATGACCAACTACTCTTTCAATATACATATGGGCACGTCAACAGTATTTTTAAGATGGACATGAAAAAATGAGAAATTATCTTTAATACTCACTTGGCAAAAAAGGACTCAAGTATGCAATTGCATGTTCCATGTTGCACCACAAGACTAGAGATGTAATTGAAATGTTATCTGCACTAGAGACAGTGACCCGTTGTAGTAGACACAAGTCTGAGTAGAGTAGTTTGAGTAGAGGATACTTCTTTACTAGATTAGATTATCAGATTTCATTACAGCACCATATGCTGCTCTAATATTCTGGCGAAGAACTAGGCACAGTTGCCTCAGTCTGCGTGCACGTCCTCATGAGTTATTGCTTTTGATTTTTTGGCCCATGGGCTCTTATTTTACTTTCGCTGTCTGCATGTATGAGTGATGAAAAAAGAGGGCTAGCTGTATCTGTTTAATTATGAAATGTTCCCTTTCCCCCTCATCATCTCCTAAGGGCAGCAGTCCAACAAAAGAAAAGGCCTCAGTCAATGCTGAAGGCTGAGATAAGACCCACTAACCAATAACTAAGAGTAATGCTGCATGGAGATGTTACGTGCTAGTTTGCCCAACACTGTTTCACTGAATTTCTACCTTTTCCATGAGTTCTGCTGCCCTGCTCTGACCGACTTCCTATATGTGAATGTACAAGTGCATAGTAACTGTTCTTATTCTTTATATAGTAGTGATTTCAAATCTTTAATTTTCCAACTAAAAAGAAAAAAAATCAAGTGTCAGCATCTGAGAATTCTGTACTCACAGCCACCCTGCTAGATAAATGTTCATTCATAAAATATACAATACTGACTGAAAATCCAAGGCTGTCAGTTTTAATGAAGTCTGCTGAATGAGAAGCTGCATGTGTTTGGAAGAAAACATCCTTAACGGAAATTCTAGTAAAATATCTACTGCCCCTGAAGAGTTTGGACATGAATTGGCTCACACATGTGATAGCATTCAAAATAAACTATAAGTCAAATAAACAGGATTCCATTCTGGTAAAAAATTGTTTGTATTGCTAAGATGGGAAGGGGTCAACAACTTCCTTTTGATTTCAAAATGTCAACAAAAACTGTAACTGAAGTGCTCCATTGTAAAAGAATTACACCAAGACAAGTGGATGTTTAATTTTAATCCTGGAATAGCAAATGTATGGGCCTAAATTTATCTAAGCCACATGTAAGGGGAGAAAGCAGACAAAGTTTGTTAAATTGGGGCAAAATTGTATCCACATATAGAGGAAAATCTCCTACTCTAGATGGAGCAGCAGCTTGTAGGTGCTGGAGCTCTTTAGGTACACTGCTCTGTTTGTCCACTAAGACAGTTGATTAGTCTAAGCACATGTAAAGATGATTAGTTCCAAGACAAGCTGACTGCAGACCAGTCTGCCATCTGTCTTCCTACTATTGTTGTTCCTGATTGTATTTTGAATTTCGGTGACGTGCAGTAACTTTGACAGAGCCCATCTATAGTCAGACTAAATAACCCAGACACACTGATGATGAACTATGCGAGTGGGGAATTTATAATACTTTTTCACTCGTTTTAGCACATTCCTCTGACACTTTTCAATCAGAAAGTACACCTGATATGGTGTCACCCATTAAGCCTGAAAAAAAAAAAGTTTGAAGTTGGGATTTTAGTGGATAAAAGCTCTATTTTTAATCTGCTCTTACAGCAAACATTTTGTCCTTTTGTCGGTTTTGTTGTTTTAGATGTTCTTGATGTTCAGATGAAAGAACTCATGAGAGACTTAATGGTGACATTGAGGACTGTTGAGACTGCCTCGCTGTTTGACAAGGGACATGGCTTCCGCTGAAAAATCTTCTCTTTCAGTAGCACCACACTTGGCACTAGAGAGAGCAGAAAACAATTTGGTCCAACACTGCCCTTGTAAAGAGGGTATGTAAGTAATTTCAATAAAAACTGGAATGATGGGGTTCTAAAACTTTTCACCAGCAGTATATTAGTGGTTTTGGCTTTAACAGTATTGTTTCTTTTAAGAAAGTTCATTTGGCAGGTATTTTCCTGTGGGTCCTCTGAAATCATGGATGCCAAAAGAGCCCATGCAGACAGACAGATGTTAGAGGACCATGTGTATCACCTGTCTGTGTCCTCTGCTAATCTACTATGAGTTTCCTGTATGGCACAAGAGGCCAGGAAGGGCAGGAAATACTCTGGTTCACTCCCATTATTAGCTGAACAAATGTGGAGGTGGAGGGTTCTGGCCAAACGCCGGACCAGTCCAGAATAGATGCGACATGGTAAAAAAGCACACAATGCACGAACACATGGCGTACAGGGGTACAACACACTGCGGTGTCTGTTTATTAGTTGTTTATGTGACAACAATGGCTGGCGTACACAGAGGTTTTGATGACCTCAGGGCGTCTCTCTTACTGTCTTTTTTGTTTATAAATATTAGTGGGATAAATATAGCGAGCAGCTCTGTTGCTGTCACTTTCACACTGATAACAATACAGAAAATAGAGGAGAAGGGAAGACGTCCTTTGTTTGGAGTCCAGTCTGCTGCTATTTTAGTTAAAGGCATGATTTTACTGACGTGAGCACAAACCACAGCTCTGCATGCGAGGAATAAGCAGTCCATGGGTTACTATTACCATAACACTGATACTAAAAGAAAGCTGCACTCTAATACATACAATACTTAAAATACCCTAATGCTTGCAGAGCTGTATAAAAGTTTATTATGAAGTAACATAAGGTCATTTCCCTTGAATGCCATATTATTATCTTGTGGATATTTGCTTACTGTAAAACTGTCATATGAGTTCCATATATTCACTATATTTCAGCAATAGAGATAATAAAAAGAGGGCTGCAGCAAAATGTGGCTTGCAGTAAGTGGATAAGAAAATATGCACACTTAAGTAAAAGTTTACTAAGTGTAAATCAGTTTAGATTTACAGGTCCAATAGATTTTTAAAAAAAAAAAAAGAGACACAGTGAACCATGCCATTACAGTAATGTAATTAGTTACTTTGAAGTTTAATAAGTTTTGCGTATGCCCTAAGAGCTGTTCAAGTGATCATTTAAGCATTTTTTCTTGAATTTTACAGACCATAATAGCCTGATCTTGGAGATTGCATGAGCTTGACTGGAAGGCTTTAAAACAATGTGGAGGGAATGAAGAATGAAGAGCTACGCGGGCTGATTATGCTACTTTATTTATGGACACTTTACATTTAAAACTTCAGCAATATCATTTAGAGGATAAAACCCGAACTAGAGGCTATAGGAACACAGTATATGGTGTTTAACTGAGGTGATCCTTACTGTTACAGAGCACAATGGATGTATTGTGGTTCTATTTACAATTTTGAGATGAGTGAATGTTGTGCAATGTTGTGTCTAAACTATAAAAAAATACACCCCTGCAGTGAGTCTTTAAATGAATCTTCAAACCACTAATTTTTACAATCCACAGCATTCAAAATGAATTTGATATTAAAACTTTTTGCTGATAATTTCAGTTAGCTTTTGAAGGGAGCACGTTCTGCATGTTCTGCAATATACACACATACAGACTAACATATTCATCCAGTGTGGTGGCATAGCTCTTTGGTTATGTCAAACATACTCGAAGCTAAGTAGAGGATGTGCAGTGGGCATTACACACATCCACAGGCGTATGCACACAAACAATTTAACTGTCACATGAGCAGGGAAAGAACTGATTATTATCTTTGTGTGTGAGCACTAAGTACTTCGTGCATCCTGATATTACAGTAATACTACAGAGTCATGACATGTAAGCGCTACATTGGGGTCAATGACATGATTGCTTCGACTGTTTTACTTATTTTCTATTAGTATTTCAGTTTGTAACTTTAACTTAAACTATCGACTGTAGGAATTCTATTCACAGTAAGTTGTTATAAGTTAGTACTGACACAAAAGGGTAGAATAACAGAGATAGCAACATGGTTTCTCAGTTGGTCAAAGTGAAATTTAATCCCTGTTTACATGCTCTTATTTTCTTTTCTGATAAACCTGGGGAGGAAAACTATGAATCCGTGTCCCTCCATTTAGTCTGTCCGGTGGCCAAGAACAATATCTGAGACACCACTGATCAGAGTTCAGTCAAAATTAAAGGAACAATGTGTGTCTGTGTTCAGTCCAAGAAAATTCTTTCAACTGGACTGAGATGTCGCCAAAAAGCAAAACTTGAGGGAGTTATCCGTCCCATTGCTTTACTTCACAATTTTTCAAATGATCATGATTGGCTCAATACGTCTTTAAAATATTTGTAACATTACACATATCTTTTGCACATATAATCATGCCAGATTGCAGAATAGATATGGGGATTCATGTCATTTCCACAACAGCCTACATTTATTTTCAGTGCTGACTCTCAAACACAGCATCTCTCAGGGTACAAATAAAACAGGAGGAAACAGTGAGGAAAGAAAATAAAAGTATATAAGTATAAGTATAAGTATAAGTATTTTAAGTATAAATAAAAGTATTTTTCTTTGTCATTCTTCCACTACACCTACCTCGTGTAGTTTTAGGTAGCACTGTTTAGTGTGGTTACAGTTACATAAATTACTGAGACAAGCTTATCTACACACACACACACACACACACACACACACACACACACACAAACACACACACACAAGGGTCGGTTTTGTTCGCACAAACGGGAGGGTGAGGGTGTGGGTGTGTCTACTCCAATCACGGGAGTCTGTCTCTGTCTCTCTCTCCTTCCTGCCTGTCTCGTCCTCACGTCTTCAGCTGTTATGTTATTGTTTCTGTCAGTCTGTGTGTTACATGTGGATGTGTAAGTGTATACATTGTCTTTGTGTCTGTATTATATGTAGGTAGGCACAAAAATGTATTATGTAAATGTATTATATTTTTACTATAGACAGTGTATATCTGTATTGTCTGTGTCTTTACAGACGGATTTGAAAAGAGGCACATGGCATACACAAACAATACACATGTACTCTTCACAAGCAAACACCCTGCTGAAATGTCTTTTAGCAAATCACTGACTACTTGCTAATCCTGAGAAAGGGAGACTTACCAAGGACTTCAAATATAAGCTAGCATGTTAAGATTTTAACATAAGCTACTGGAGCCAGAGCTTGTAGGATGTATTGAAAGGTCACATCACTGTTTAAAGACATTACTGTTTAACCAAGTTACATTTCTGGCCCACTTTTTCTTGATGTTACAGTTCATTTGTTTCTATAAACCACTGCTATTAAGTTAAATTACCAAAATGAATTGTGCCTGCGTGTATGTATTAGTTTGTGTATTTGTGTGTTATGTGTGTGAGAGAAGGAGGATTTGTGATTACTATTATAAGAATAATGCATTTTGGCACAAACAGAACAACCGATTGTATTTTGTTTATTTATTAGTCGCAAAGACAAAGAGAGGAACACTGACTGTTCCTAGTTATGCGTGTATGTACGTGTGTGTGTGTGTGTGTGTGTGTGTGTTTGTGTTTTTAGCACATGTGTGCGTGCATGCACTGTAATCAACAATTCTGTCTTGGGTGTATAAAGGCAGTTATTTTGTAATGATGTTAACTTGTTAACTAGTGAACTGTGTTAGATTATGTTAAAATCTGTCATTTACTTACATTTGTAGTGATGGATAATGCTTAGAAAAAACAAAACATTTCCCTGAAATGTCAAAAGTGAAAACTGATAACAGGTTTGAAATGACAGGGTTTATCTATTAAGGAGGTCAATGCTGATCAGGTTCAGCCAATTCTTTTCTAGGGCTATCAAACTGTAATCTTCAGCTATTATATCATCCTGTTTTTGGGTTTTTTTTGATCACATGGCTTAAACTCTTGGCTGCCTGATCAGCATGTGCTCTCTATGCCGGTGCGTATAAATTTTAGCCAACATTCTATTCAGTGGAGAAGGTTTCTTCAAAAGAGGAATGTTTTGGTGTGACAGAGTTGTTAAATAATTCTATATTGAGTTTTTGCACCCTTTGTCATTAAGTTAGGTGTAGATTTGTCATTTAATCTTTTTTAAACTATGGATAATGCACTGTAAACAGTGCACCTATAGTGGAAGTATTTCAAACTAATTTTTCGTACAGATGAACTTACACTTTGACCAGTGATATGCTCAAATTTCACATTTTACAGGTGTAACTGCGACTTAAGCATCTTCATAGTCCACAAGTCACTGATTTAGTTTTAGTTTGTTTTAGTTTAGGTTTATTCATATATTTTGCTGTTAGCTCCATCAAAAGGCTTCAGTGCAGAAGAGATTCACTGTGCGACTGGCATAGACAAGGTGTACACTTTGTGTAGGAAAAATAGACTTACTATAAAGAATAATAAGGAGCAAGTTAAAAAGATGCATATAATGCCTGCAACATGCCCTAAAAATGCAGCCTAAAGACTTTGTCAAAGCAATAAGTCTCTACATAAAGATGTTTTGGTATCTTGCAGTTTGTTCTTGTTGCGTCTTGGGCTTGCAGTGACTCAATGTGGACAACACAGTCAATGAAAACAGGGTTTTTTTATCAATTGGGGGAGTGAGCAAGAAAGAAACACGGGTCAAACAAATGTGATATAAGCAGCTGCGAGTGTGCGCCCACCCTCGTTAATGGCCCTTGTTAACTGCCTTCATTATGAGCACACTCGGTTCTAATGGGCCATAATAGCACCTTCTGATAATCAAACTGATAGGTGGCCCCTTGGGCTGCCTACCCTTTGATTGGCTGGCTGGACGATGGTGTGGATACACTGATAGGCTATCAAGAGGGGAGGGAGGGGCAATCTGGCTGTTGGCCAGTGGAAGTTATAGGACCCAGAAGAGTAAAATTTGACTGGCGGCAGGCACTAACGCCACAAAGATGAAAGGGCAGTGACGCACACTCTCTCTCTCTGTCTATCTGTGTGTTTGTATATGTGTGTGTGTGTGTGTGTGTGTCTGTCTGTCGGTATGCATTGTGAGTGTGTGTGTGTGTTTGAGTGTTTCAGGTGAGTAGATTCATTACGTTGACCCTTTTATCCCAGGCACATTTAAGCCAGTAGCATCAAACTTTGTGCAATGACCAAAATTTTTGGGCGAAAATCATAAAATCAAAAATGGTTTAATTGCATTTAGCTGCTGTAGTTTCAAGTTTCCATGAACAGCTACCAAATGCAAAGTCAACACTTGGAATCAACTCGAGACTATAATCTGCTTCGATTGTCATGAAATAATGAGAGAACAGGCCACACCTGCCATGAAACTGATAAATTATCAATTGCTCAAATATTTCTGAGGGACATGAGGGACTATATATAAATATACTTGTATTTCATAAATGGCTAATGTATAATTTTTGTGAAACCCCTTTAATAAAGCTGAAAATCTACAATTAGATCACATCTTGATTTGTTCATTTCAAATCTGTTGTAGTTGTATACAAGGGCAAAATTGCAAAAGTTGTGTCACTGACCAAATACTGAGCTACCTAACTGTTATTATTAGTAACATCTTTGCTTTTCATGCTTTGACAAGTCAAAAAGTCTGCTCTGAATGATTCAATCTTATGTACCCTTTCACACCAATTTGAAACCTTTTGATATACTTCTCTATATTAGTGACTTTGATTAAAGCTATTTGGATTCAGTTTCTTTGAAGTATGTTTTAACTTGACTTTGATTTGACTGCGTAATGTTTTAACTACTATTTGTGTTTTAGCTACTCCTTCTCATGAGAACCTCTAGCATGAGCTATTTTCAAGCTTAAGAAAACATTTCTTTTTAAGAAAATGTGTTTCACTGAGGTTTGTTGAATTCTGTCTCCTACATATTGTATGTTTTCAGCAAATGTGAATGTGGCAGTGAGGTGGATTTGATAGTGTATAAGCAGTTTGGTCCCTGTTCTTGAGAAGAATGTGACCCTTTTTTAATGAGAGAGGAAAAAAACGATGGGATGATAAAAATATCTCTCTCCATCTTTTCTTCCCCTGGGGGGCTGCCTCCCCTTCTTTCATCCGGTAGCCTTGAGGGAGAGACAGGGAACATTGTGAGGAAAAAGGGGAGAGAGAGTGGGAGGGGGGGGGCAGAGAGAAAACAAAGAAAGGAAAAAAATAGTGAGAGACAAAGGATAGGTAGGGACAGTTGTGATGTAACAAAGAGAGAAATCCTAAGGGACTGAGAGGGGGACGGATGTCGGATGTCACTCATATCATCACCTCCCATTTTTCATGATAAGAACGACAGTAACTCTGTTGGGGTTAAATGAGGGATGAGAGACTGATGCTCTCTCTCTCTCTCTCTCTCTCTCTCTCTCTCTCTCTCTCTCTCTCTCTCTCTCTCCCTTACCCCTTGCACATTTCCTCTCAGTTCAGCTGTTGTGCCCCTATATAACCTCTGACACAGACCCTCTCCCTGTCATAGTTATCACGGGTGGTCTGGTAACAGCAGGTGTCTGCACCTGCTAATACTAAGTTGATGCTGAGTTGAAGATATTTAAAGTCTCTTTGCTGTGTAGTAGTGTGTAGTTAGTTTTGTAAATTTTATTAGATAAGCATTTGAGCATTCTCTCCAGTTGCCTGGTGACTGGAAAACTAAAACATTCAGACTCAGCAGACAAGTCAGTTTGATTTGAAATCTTATTGGATTGGTACCTGCAGCCAGGTGAATATGACGAACCAATCAGCTCTCCTGAAACTGGTATCGATGCTGCTGCTTCACCTGGTGCACGGCGCAGGTAAGATCTGTTGACATTATTAAGAATTAGCAACATAGACAGAGTTGTAATGATATGTTTTGATAAACCCTGCATGGCTGAAGTATTCTAAAAAGCCTCTTAAAGTGTAAGCAGGAAATAACTCAGGAAATAACCACTATCTGACAGTTTTTGTCCCAAATCTAAAATATCCATGCCTGTATAAACAAGGAATTCACAAGTATCCACAGTCCTATACACAGCTGACACCTTTCTGCATTTGGAAAGGTTGATGGATTATGATATCATTTTTTTTCAGCAGCATAATCCATAAGAACTAAGTTGCATAAGAATTTACAAAGAAACCATGGAGCCATGAGGAAGATAGAACCAATCTGCCTTGTTAACTCTTACCCTGAACTTCCCTAAAAGGCATCAGCTGGGAACACTGTGATTGGAGAAATTAGTACTGTACGATTTTTTGAGGAGAAATGTGTTGTGCAGGTGTTTCAGAACATTATGAAGACCAGAATGAAGACCAATATTGTAGACCATAATTTGTAATAGTTCGTTATTTAGTTAATTAGAATCACTGTTAGCACACGGACAATTATTATTGTTATTATCAAATTTAAATAAACGCCTTTTGTAAAAAGCAGAAACAGATGCAAAATGCAAATAAAAACCCCTCTCTTCCTCTAGATGCAAAGATGGAAATCATTAGTACTAAGCAAGACGTGCTGGTGGGAGAGGAGATGTTACTGTTGTGTAAAAGTGAGTCACTTCTATTTCATTTGATAATTAAAAAAACATTTATATGTAAATCAAACATTTCAGTTCAAACCTCTTCTTAATGCTTAAAAAAAATCAAGTTTCCATATTTATTTACACTCTTTCTCCTCCATTCCCTCTTCTCTCCTGTCCTAGCTGGAAAAGAGGGAGAAATAACATGGCAGAAGGATGGAGAAGACATTGATGATGAAGATGTGGTGATACCAATGGATGAGAGCACCTCTAAAGTGGTCATTAAGAAAGCTACATTGCAGGATGCGGGCAGGTATACCTGTCTGTGTGTCTTCGACAATGGAAAAAAACAGGATTTTGAGATACAGATGTATGTTTATGGTAAGTATCAACTGGCTGCACAAACACGCGTGCATACACACACACACACACATACACACACACACACACACACACACACACACACACACACACACACACACACACACACACACACACACACACACACACACACACACAGAGTCTTAAATGGTCATGTTGCTGAACCTGTATAGTGAGATCTTCCCTATAGATAATGTTGAGCATATGAGCATTAATCCTATCCTTTGTCAGAGGGCCCAACATTTGGAAGCATCCAAACCTACCATGAGTTTCTGGAGGGCACAAACGGGGTGTTGCCATGCCCAGTGTCTGGCAAGCCAGCGGTGGATGTTCACTGGCTTAGAGACAAGCAACGAATTCCCTCTACTGGTAAGAGCAGCGCTCATAGTCCCTTTGGGGCTTCCCTGCAGTATGAAGCTTATTCTGTGGTTGGAGTTGTGCATTTTATAAACTTGCCAAGCTTTTCTGCTGTTTTTTTATGAGTACTTGAAAATAAGTGATGAGCAACGTCGGGATGTTCAGCAGTGTTCACTTAGCACTGCTATATGTCTGACTGAATGGCTGACTGCTGATATGGCTGGCTGAAAATGTGACCATAAATGGCATTTAATGAATGAATGCTGCTCTTTTATCAGATCAAAAACGTTCCGTCTGCCATCAGTGCATTTTAATCCTTTGTAGCAGATCAGTTAGATCATTTTTACTTTGTCTAGCATAGCTATGTACAGAGATATTACATGTGGAGAAGACAACTATTTATATAATAGTATATGTCAAATATAACATGCAACTGCAGTGGTACACCAAATATTTAGTTTACACACAGTAATAGTAAATAAACTCCCTTATATACCTGTGCAGCATAATTCTAACAATGTAAAAGGAAGTTGGGTGTTCTACTACTTTCTTCTATTTTTACCCACATTAAAATGCTATTTTGACACCCTACAGATATATGCTGTAGATTTGTGTCTCCTGTAACTAATTAGTTACTGCGCTGTCCATGTGTTGCTTCAAATGGAGCTCTACAGTGCTACTGCTTTGTCCAGATGTAGTGCTATCACCTTTTTATATCTTTTTTTGCTGTCTTTCTCCGCATTTCTCTACTGCTACCTCTCAATTCAGAGGGAGAGCGTGTGCGGAAGTCGAAAGATAACACACTCCATATTGAAAAAGTGAGGAGAGAGGATGCTGGGACATATGTGTGTCAGGCCCAGATCAGTGGAAGGCCAATCAATAGGGAGCACTCCCACTCTGTTGTCGTCAATGGTGAGTAGCCTTTTCAGGTCTGCTTTAAATAATTTTGAGATTACTGATGGTTTGCTCCACAGTAAATTGTTAAGGCAGAGGTGGATGGGGGGGGGGGGTCATTTATGACACAAATATCCTTTCTGGATCTGATGTGATTAACATAACCCTTGATGGCCAACAGTTTTATTGTTTATTTTATTGTTAGAAACAATTTAATGGTTAGGCATTTTGTTTGACAAATTTTTGTATTTTACTTTAAGTTATAATAATGCCATTATAAATCTGAGGCAGAAAATTTTGTTTTATGTAAATTTGAGCATATTTTGTCTAAAATACAATCTCCTCATGCAGCTCCTCCTAAAGTGCATCTGAGAGAAAAGGTGAAAAAAGCTGTGGCCGGATCAGAAAACAACGTTTCCTTGCTTTGTTTGGTGGAGGGTCAACCAAAACCCAACATAACCTGGACCATGTAAGACATTATTCTATACATTATGTTGGTCATGTACAAGTTTAATGGGGACATTGTAGCTGAGCTGACTCCCTCTCTATTTTTGATATCATGGCAAAATTATAAACACTTTTAAATCTAATCTACTTTTCACTTAGCTTTTGCATTGCAGTATTTTTTTTTCTTTAATTTCAGTTTGCTAAGATGTTTTCTTAAATACTCAATGATATATTAATTACAACCCTTGGCAAAAGACAACCTACCATCAGCAACAAAACTGGGTATTTTGTGTTGATATTTGGACTTTTGTCCCTGACTGTCTGTACTGCTAATGCATGGAGCAGAGCGAATGTATGTGTAAAGCTGAAATTTCCTTTATCAGCTTGTTAACATCCTGTAACATCACTTGTCTCCCCCTCCAACCTTTTCTCTGTCTCCCTCTTCTGGCCTCTTTCATACTGCTATCCTGCCATAATAAAGTTGGGACTGTAAATATCTGGGTAGCATCTCTGTCTCTTATTTTAAATCTGCATTAATAAGGAATAATTACAACATCACTTAGTGTATATTTTACTCTTCGTTTCCTCCTCCCAGGCCAGTGACATTTGACCCCTCACATCATTTGTTCAACTCAGACCGCAGCCATTTGACTATACAGGCTGTTACCAGAGCCGACAGTGGGGAGTACATCTGCAGTGCTTCCAACAAGATAGCAGATGACACTGCTACCATCATGCTTCATGTCTTCGGTTGGTTCAGTTCTGTACCAGTCTGACTTGTTACTTTATCCTGTTGTACTCTAGTGACCCTTGTAAATGTGGACATTTCTTTGAATTTTGATTGGGTAGTTACTGTCATGATAATTGAAATGTTTCCTTTCAGAGGCCCCAGAGGTGTTTGTGTCAGCAGAGCAGCAGAGTATACCTGTTGGTGAGCGTGTGTCTGTGTCCTGTAACGTCTCTGGCCATCCTCTACCTGAGTTACACTGGCTCAACAAGTACAGTGGACACAAAGTGGTATGAGTGAATGGACATTACTACACAAATTCCTTTTCATGCTGCAAAATTGTGACTGTAAATGCAAAATTATGGCTCTCTTTGCCATTCATAGTTCATATGATTATGGCTATAATCGGCTATCAAATAAACTGCACTCCACTCAGCTCCTTATAATTGTGATTGTTAAATTGACTGTTGCCATATCTCTAGATATGGAGCCTCATGTTATGATAATCTGTATATGTCTTCCTTCTTATATCTAAGTTTTTTCCTTTCTTCTCCTGCCTCTGTCAGGACTCCACTACTGGTCGTGTCCGAGTGGTGGATGGTGTGCTGGTGATAGATGAGATTTTGCCCTCTGACGGCGGACTGTATTCTTGCATGGCTGTCAGCAGTTTCGGGAACGCATCCAGAGATGTCGAAATACTCAGTACGAATTTATGTCTAGCTTTGTATTTCAGAAAAAAAAGAGGGTCAAGTGAAGAAAGAGTGGTTGTAACCATGTTTCACATAGACGTTGTTACTTATAAATGTGCCTCTCACATTAATTAAAGTTCTTACACCAATTTCTAACATTTTTTTTCCCTCAAACCTCCTCCCTGCCTCCTGACCCACAGCTAAGCCCGGTCTACCTCAGTACTTTTCAGTCTCATCTGGACTGACCTCAGTACTCTTCTCCCTCAAAACCCAACCGATCAATGGAGGAACGGAAATCACAAGTTTTGTCCTGCAGTGGAGGGAGAGTGCAGCAGAACAGTGGAAGGAGGTCACAGTACCAGCTTCAGGTAGAGCATCTGCTCATCGTAGCGGCTTTGCAGTTGTGTTTGATGATTCTCTCTGAAGAAAAAAATTTAGTGAATCACTATACCTTATACTGCTTGTACCATAAACTGTATTCTCCCTTTATATACTGTATATAAATACACAAGTAATAACATTTAATTTTGTACATGTGTGTTTCCATTTGTAGATCCTCTAGTTATCCCTGCCCTCAAGCCATACACTGTGTACACTGTGCGTTTGGCTGCCTTGAATGCAGTAGGACTGGGACAGTTCTCCAACACAAACAGCGTTCGTACCCAGGGAATACGTACGTGCTACACATACTTTCAAACTTTTAGCAACAAACACTGACAACACACCCCAAAATCAAATTTTATGTAATATGGGCGGTGCATTAACTAGATATGCAGTATCTATCAGCGTGTACACATGTGCACATTTATATATTTGTATGAATGTATAAATGATGTGCATTTATTGTTATACAGTGTAGAGTATGCATGTTAGTGTGTATGTGGTATATATATCTCCTGATCTGCTTTTCTTTTTCATCTGCTATCAATAATTTTTCTTTTTCATTTCTCATGCAACCATCATCTCCATGAATGCACCATGTCATCACCATGACATTTCCAATACATGAACATCTGTGACCTGGTGGTAAATCCTTCTGTTGATGACACCATGTAATCTACTGTCATTCATCCTCAGGAGGTAAGGTGCTCACAGTGGATCACAAAACTTGAAATAATAAACTGACATGCTCAGTCAAAATGTATGTAGCCTATATGAATAATTAAAACTAAATCCAATGATTAGGTGTTGAATATTATTATTCATGACTGGTATGACTGGATTATCACTTCATCATCTGGTCTTTCCTTTTTCTCGTCTCCTGTCTGCAGGCGAACCTGACAGCCCAGCTTTGTTGTCTGGTGAGATGAAACTAGAGGGCAACTCCTTCTCTGTCCCTCTTAAACAGACTGATGACGGTGGATCACCTCTGCTGCACTATAACATACGATACAGACAAGTAAGAGACTCTTTCAGTCTCCTCAGCTTCCAAGGTCCTTTGTTTCCTGACTTTCATCCCCCCTCTCCACTGCTCTCTTTAACCAGCACACAGAAGGGGCTGAGTGGAAAGAGATGCAGCTATCATCCGATGCCGACTCCGTCTCCCTTAAAGACCTGTCCTTCGGGTCAGACTATCTACTGGAAGTCGCAGCAGTCAATGCTAATGGTTCCTCCATCCCTGCTATGTTCAACTTCAGCATTGCAAAGCAGCTTCGTACGTGGCCTCCCACTTCCTCCACCACACGCACTTTAACACTTTAGCCAGAAAATGTTGGTCAGCACTTATAGTTTACCATAATCAACTAAGAGGGTGCATACAAATAGTTCTGAGATTAATTGTACATCAACAATGTGGTGTGAAAAATCTTGCTGCTATGAAGATGTTTGCCATTTGCCATATGTTCGGTCAGGTCATCTAGACGTTGTCATCTCTCCTCACAGAGAGCAGCCGCATGACCAAAGGCAGCGTGATTGGCATTGTCATGGTGATCTTCCTGGTGGTGTTCCTGGTGGTAGATATCACCTGCTGCTACAGAAAACGCTGTGGCCTTCTCATGACCATTGCTGTGAAACTCTTTGGACAGAAAGTTCCAGGCCTCAAAATGCTTGATGAAGGAGTGGGAACCACTAATGGGTAAGATGGTGTGGATGTGAAAGGAAGCTATTTGGAAAAGTCTTTGAGGGAATGTGTGTTTAAATTCACTGTATTTGCACAAAACACTGTATGTGTCAGCAAATTATCAGTGGTCTAACTCTGTAACCTCTGCATGTGTCCTGGCTGCAGAGAAATGAAGCTGAATGGTTTATCCACTCCAAGAGGCAGTATTCAACAGAAGGGGGCTAACACACTCAACAAGGAGCAGGGGCAACTCACAGAGGTCACCTGTGACAAAGCCCCCCTCACCAAACATGAGTATGTTCATGTTCAAAACAAAACAGATAAACAAGTCTCAATGAAATTACATACCAAAATTTTTGCTCATCTAATTACAGGTAACCTTTCTCAACATACATACGTTCCAAAGCTAAAATATGTATAGTACAGTATATTATTTTAGTTTTGTTAGTTGTACATTTGATGTGGTTTGTCTTTGCATCATGAGTAGTATTAGTAATTTCCATATTATAGCCCTTTATTTATTAAAAGAAGCTATAAGCTCATTTTACAATCAAGAAAAACTTGAAAAAAAGGAAAAAAAATGATACCTCTTTATGTTGCTGATACTCAGATACTCAGATAAATCTCAGAATGAGCATCATCCAACCATAACATGCAGCCACAGCCTCTCTGACTGTAATTTGTTATGAAAATTACTGAAGACTTTAATGTGATCCTACATTTATTTGTGAGCATGTCTTATAAGACAGTCTTACTCTGATAACATCAGTGTTTGAGCTGAGGAGCATATAAACTCTGTCGTATTGCAATTATACCCATTTAAACAGACACATGGAGAGCAAATGTTTTGAGATTAAATATTTTGAGTTCCGTTTCAATACAGTAGTATATACTTTTCTCTCACTCATAAATTCTTTCCTTCCCCACAGGAAAACACAACCAGATAGAGACCTGCCCACTGCAAATGCATGAGGCCAGAAAGCGGTGAAACAAGAAACATGAGAGTAAAACATGTGGAAATGTACTGTACAGACAACAACAAAAGCTATCAAACAATTAGCCAGTCATAACTACTGACTCAGAACACCAAGCTATCTCAACATTGGATACAGCTAGGGCCTCCGGAGGTAGAGCGGATCATCCCCTAACTGGGAGGTTGGTGGTTAGCATGTCAAAGTGTCCCCGGGCAAGATAGTGATACCCAAACCGCCTGACGGCTGTGCCATCAGTATGTGTGTGTGTGTGTGTGTGTGTGTGTGTGTATGCAGAAAGTGCTGTACGTACAGAAAAAAGGTGCTGTATGAATGTATGTGTGAATAGGTAAATGTGGCAGAAATGTAAGGCGCTTTGAGTGGTCGATGAAACTAGAAAAGCCATTTACAGCTGCCATGGGAAAGGTCAAATTTACTGATACGCTGTAGGAAACAGACTGGTTTATTCATAATGTGTTAAAGCTGGTCTTTTTCAAACCCTTTGTCCCGGTGGAGTGAGACAACAGTAGGTCTGTGTTTGGCTCCTCCTGACGGCATTGTCCTCTCCTCAGGCTGAAATCTTCCCAGCTCACAGCAGACATTTTCATGTATTTCTCTAGCTGTATTTGCTCTGATTTAGATCAAAAATAACCAAAGTTTGTGTTTAAAAGTCAGAATTTCTTTTAAAGGGTAATCTTGATGTCTGTGTTTTACAGGGTAAAAGTTTTCGTCACTATTTAATTTTCGCATTGTTAAATATTCGAAAGGACACAGCAAATGTTCACCTATAGCATTTTGAATGTTGTACAAAGACACAAGGTCCATTTTTATTTTTTCACTTTCATTCATACAATGACTGTTTAGTGTGAAGCAGCTTTTGAAACATGCAAAAATGTGTTTGTGATAGTGTTGTTATTTCAAATCTCTTTACTGTTAGTAAGTTTTTATAAACATTGCATTTGGCTCCTCTTCTACTTTTTGTTTTTTATAGATTAAATAACACAGTATCCTGATATTGACTAGTGATATGAAACATTTGAAGCGCATGTCTGCTCAGACTAAACTTTAACTAACCATAATGTACTTATTATGCATTGATATTTATTATTTTTAAGCCATACATGAGAGATATTCATTATGAGAGGCTTTGGATTTAAAGCCATATTTGTAGCCAGCTTTACTGTTGAAACCTTTTTTTGATGATCAGCAGCTACCACTACACACTTAAGGAACCTGTAATTAAAAGCAACTTTTATTACGAGAACCATATTTTAAAGTACCTGTAATAATAAGGTTATATACACTACACAAAGTAGACTAATGTTAAAGTCTCTTTATACTCATAGTCATATTATTAGTCACAGTAATCAAATGTGTAAAAATAAGTGAAAATATTTCAAGTCAAATATTTAACTCTGTTGCATGTTTTTTCGTTAGAAGATCTTTTGACATAAAAGGTATATAAACCATATCAATGAAGTGTTTTGATCTTCTTGTAATATTGTATTGAACACTGTACATAGTTGTACATACAATTGCTGTTACATCTTTGTGTTTCATAAAACATGGACCATAAAATCGCTTTATGTCTTTTGTTCTCTCCAAGTTTTTTTTAAATTTTTTTTTTATTTTAGTAGCATTCCAGTCACTAACAGTAAAATCATTAAGACAGAACGAAAAATGTTTTGGTCTTTAAAGGTTGTACAAACTCTCAAAATCAGTAGTATAGTATCTATAATATCTAATCAGAGAGCCATGGAAAGAAAAGATTATTAGAAAAGACTGAATTTATTCTGCAGCTGACTGAACTAGGACTGAATAGGGCTAATACAGGTGGGGTGTTTTATGTGTTGGCAGGCTGGAAGGACTGGATTTAACCTTTAGGTGAATAAAAACAAGAGACACTAATTTTTTTCTCTAGAGATCAAATATTTTGCTGAAGCTTTCCACAAACAATTCTGCAGGTCTGTCCCAAAACTTTTTACCCCTTCAAACTAATGTTGCATTTAAACCTCTTTCCAAAGATGCTGGATTTATTTTCCCACCTAGTGTAATTTCCCATCATTTTCTCAGGAGCATAGATACGTGTTATGATCTGCTCCTCTTTTCCCCTCAGCTCATGTCTCCCGCCTCTTTTCACTGCTTCCAAACCACTTCTCCCCTCATCTCTTTGGACCTGTCTTCTTCTACACTCCCACCAGACATCCTCAAACTTTTCTCCTGGTTCCTATTCACGTCTGCCCCACCCACCCATACACCTGCACCCACTTGTCATCAGCCCTGCACTCACCTTGGCTCTCCCATCTCTCCCCAGCCCGTCCTAGTTCCCTGATCAAACTTTAAGTATTTTTTGAGCCATTTGTCCCAAATCTCTAACAGCTTGGCCACTTTTGTTCGTGTTTTTTTTTATTTCAGTGTATTTTCCCCATGTTTCTGCTACCTGCTTCCTCTGTGTCTTTGCCAATGAACCTACTACCTGAATTAGCTGCCTGACACCCAGCCTGCTTGTAAATCTGTCCACCTGTTAGACAGACCTTTGTGATTAAATACACATCACTGCATCATCCAGCCTGCCTTTGTGCATCTGCGTTTGTGTCCCCTGCATTTCCTGCTACCATTTTGACAATACAGTGGTTTCACAGTTCACTGAACATCATATTCACATTTTTCATGTTTTCCTTGTATTCGTTGCCTTTATGACGGTCAGATATTGTATTGTTTTATTTCTCCTTTTTCTTGCCCCTTCCTGTGTCACACACCCTGTACAAGTCTTGTTACACATGTTTGAGTTTATTCATATGTAGTAGATTTAATATAAATTTGTAACCTTTTATTAGATAAGCATTGAAACAACAACAACAAACTAAAGTATACAAACCCAACAGACAAAACGGTAGAGTTGTTATTTAAAGTCGTACAGGATTGGCACCAGTGGCCAGGTGAACATGATGAACCAGTCATCTCTCATTCAGAAAATGTCCTTGCTGCTGCTGCTCGTGTACAGTACATTTAAGGTCTGCGCAGTGAACCTATGTTGTTTTAAAGTAGGAGCATTGGATTTCCGCAGGAAATAACTGATGCTTAACATTTTGGCCCAAAGTTTCATGTCTGTATAAACACAGAAAACACCAGTTTCAGTTGGTTTCTTCTTGTTTAGGAAAAAAAGAGATAAAAACAATCCTATAAACAGTTTATGTCAGCTGCTGAAATCCACGAGCTGTGTGGTATATTTGGCCCAGAAAACAAAATGCAAAAACAGGAAATCAAGATGTTAACCTGACATGTTACAGATGCAATATTGTGCAATGATGACATTGACGAATGTGGCTTACAAACTCTCAGTGGCTTACAAACTAAAGGTGTGAAAGGTGGCTGATGCATTGAACATTTTTTTTAACTTAAGCTTGAATAATACCAAGTGCCACATTTATTTTTCAATGGTTGAAAAAGTTTAGTTCTACTTTGTAAAATCTGCTTGGTGAGATATCATTCGATATAAGAAAGAAAATGTTTTTTTTTTCTTTCAGTTCATGGTGAAATAAGAATTTAAGGATTACTAATCCACTGTTGTAAAAAAGAAATGGAAACATATGAAGCCGTAGTTAAACGGAACAAAAAAACGTGAAGCTTTTGCAGCAGCTAGAAACCTGCCCTAGATTATTAACATAAAAGTATCAGAGATGTGGAAGATCTGTTTCCTTTTTTTGTTGAAGAGAACTCAGTGTATAAAACATGCTTGTTAGGACTGATGTTACAGCCATTCATTATAGTTTCATGTCCTCTTTTTTGGTAAAAACACGTGTGACTCTATTCAGTAATGACTCAGTTATAAATGTTGGTAAACCATCGATAAGTAATTAAGAGTTTCAAGCTCTCTCATCAGTCCTTCGGTTTGCAGCTGTAAATATTAGTTAATAAAAGGTTCTAGGGTCACTCAAGTCTGTGGTCACAAACTGTTAAAAATGGATTTAGTTCCAGATGTCCACGTTTTGAAGCCAGTACTTTTTTTTTACTAATCAGATTCTTCTTCTTTTACCCAAGTAAAGGATCTGAATACTCTCATCATCACAGAGTGGAACCTGGACTACACCGTGACAAACATGCAAACATGAGGCGCGCACAGGCTCACACACACACACACACACAAACACACACACACAAACACACCCACACACTCACACAACAGGAGAAATACGCATTTGATCGCTGAGTTCATCGCACATGAAACAGTCTTTGGCAAAACCGGGGCCGACGTGATGCGCATTAGTCACGGCCGCGGCCGCGGCGGCGGCGGCGGCTCTGCGCGCCTCGGTGCCGCGGCCCTCCGCGCACACGCCCCCCGCCTGATGCGTTCCAGCTGACCGCGAGCACATGACCGGGCGTGTTTACACCTGCAGCGGGACACACAGCGCCGAGCCGCCGCCGCCGCCGCCGCCGCCGCCGGGGACGCCCGCCGTCCGCACCGAGAGGGAAGAAGCACCGCCGTCGGCGACCGGACGCTCTCATCGGGAGCCGGTGAGTTCGCTTTATTAGCGGGTCCGTCCGTTTCCCCTCGGTCCGCGGTGCGAGGACGCCAGCGGCCCTTCCGTAGCGGCGGCTGCTAGGTTAGCATGCTAATCTAACAGTTATCTCGGATTAGCTCGCCGCGGCAGCGTCGCCACCCGAGCTGGGCGAAGGCGATCGTTAGATTACAAAGCCGGCCACGACAGACGAGACGCTAAGAGTTTTCCCCGAGCTCGGCTAACATCCCGAGCCGTGCTAGTCTCCCATTCAATCCTGCTATAGCCTCGTTTGCGTCGAAACGCTGCAGCGGGGTTCGCGTCCGTTTTGACTCGCTGGTTGTGTCAGCAGCGAAAGACGCAGGACAAGGGAGCGGAAGCGTGAGGGAGCCGGGGTGACAGGTAGGTTCAGACAGAAATGTCGGGTCGTCGACCCGGACCACGACGTCTGCTTTAGCTAGGCGGCCACACGGGTCCGCGTCCGCCGCGACGCAGCCTGCTCTCGCCGCTCGTCTGTCATGTGAACGGGGGGAGCAAGTGTGAGACTGTCGGTCAGGCGTGAGCTCGGAGATCACCTGTGCTTCGACGTTACAGGCACATCAGGTATTGCATAATTGCAGAAAAGGGGGAAAGAAAAAACAGAAATCAGAAAATATTTTCGGGGGAAATAAGAACACGACGGCCCGTTTGACGCTACGTTAAAAATTCACTGCGCCTGCACATCATACCTTGTTGTTTAGCCCCAGGCAGGCGCCTGCCACCTGTCTCCCAGGAGGGAAGCTCAGTCCTCGGCCGCAGGCTCCAGGAAGCCAGCCCCTCCCGCTGTCAACCATGGATGAGACAGATGTGGAACGTGAGCTCTTCTCTTCCCTCTTCCAGTTTGTTTTTATGTCTCTGTCTGTTGATTTTCTGTATTTCATTTTTGCTCGGTTTGACACAGTCCTGAAGGCTAATCCATACATCATTTTCTCATATTTTTTTTAGGTAGTCTGTATCACCGACTTTTTCTGACTGGATATCTCTCTACTTCCAATATTTAGTCCTCATCTTCAGATATGCCTCTGTTCTGTTTTCTGTTATTTTTCTTTGATTGTTTTTTTTTTTACCTCTAGAGGTGACTCTGGCTCTACTAGACGCAGCCAATGATAAAGACTCAGAAGTCCAGGAGCAGGTCAGAAAGTCTATGTTAACCCTCGGAAAACAGCAGCCTGATCGAGTCTTAGCCATGTGTCAGGACTACCTCCTGAAACACCCAAAGGTAAAACCACAGAACATACCTCCATTATGTTAAACACACTGCTAGAGTGTCAGCCACAGTTCAGAGCTATGTATGAAAACACACCAGGGTAACTAGGAGCTGCAGCGCTCTTATCATTATGCCTACTGCACATTACTAAGTAAACAGCAAACAAATCTTGTAGCACTTGTCCCCAAAAAAAAAAATTACATGGCCATATCTGCAAGCTTGAACAGCCATTTATCAAGTTTTAACCTAGAACAAAACACCACACAGTTACATATAGCGAATAATTGCTGTGATAATACAGTACACATTCAGAGTGGAAGCTGCAGAGGAACTCCTCCATGCTTTTGGTTTCTGACCAGGGGAAAACATTGTCTTTTTTGATCCTTCTACATTAAGCAGGATTTCAGGAAACATTAAGAATTGGCATTACATGATGGAAACATCTCTGGCTTTATGAAAGATTTGTCTTGACTCCAGTAACCCTAGCTAACGACCGTCTGCTGCTAATTTGTTAAACCTGGTCCCACTTGAAAGGCTTCTCAGTGCCTCTAACACGTGGGTTTCCGGCTTGTTACAAACAGCGTCTTAAGTCAAGACATCCCTTCTAGAAGTTTCACACATGTACAAGATGTAAACATTGCCATAAGTATTTGTTATTGTTTGTGCTCTGGTGATGACATTTGACATTTTTACATAGTAGAGTCTCTACTCAGAAAATTCACCATAGAGCTCTGAATTAGCATGTGACTATATATGTTGCTTCAAAATCTAATCGTACTGTAACAGCCCACGGACATGTGATTATCAGATGGTGGCAACATTCCACAGAGGAAATGTCTTGGGAAACATCATTGACATAGTACATAGGATTTCCTTTTTTACTGAGATGGTGTTTAATGTACTGTATTATATTTTACATTGTGTATACCTGTGTTGAAGCCAAATGCAAAAATTGCACATGGTATGTACAGTAGATTTAATGCTCTTTGATGGTGAGAATATGCCATCTCACTAACTGGGGACCAAGCAGCAAAGCTCTGTAGGTAGCACATGTTTCTACATTTACTCCCTTCTTCATCTTCTTCTTCTTCTTTCATTGGAAGCCATGGCAGCCCCTAGAACTGTATAGTAAAAAATTGTCAAATCTAACATACTGAAGTCCCATGATTTTTTTTTTTTTTCATTTTTCACACACTCTAACACACCCACTCACCACGGGTGCAAGGGAGGTGGGTTTATGTGGGTGGGTGGGGGTGGGGTTTATAACTTTGAACTTTGGAACAATTTCCAAAAAAAAAAAAAAAGGTACCATCCACCATATTGGATTTTATTTTGGAAAAAAAAAAAAAAAACAGGCCACAACACAAATCCAGTCTAGTCCAAAAAAAAAAAAAGCGTAAAAAAAAAGTTATTATATGGATTTTTTGATATTTGAAACTGTTCACCCGTCAACCTGACTGTCAATCCAAATTGGTGGCAAACCAGACATGAGATCATATCTGAGCAACGCTCGCTTTGATGTATCAAAACCAATCTTGGTAGATGGATTGGGACCCCATTTTTAGGAGGTACAAAAAATCTCAACAAGTCTAGTGGTCATTTGACAAGGGGGCGCTACAATAGGCACTTTTTTTGTTCTTTTTCTTATTCTTGGTGGGTATTTTTTGATTGTGTTTTTGTCTTAAAATAATTATTTTTATGTCTAGTAATACTGTGCCAGGTCCCAAGGCTGAGACATGGCAACTTGTCATGTCAACCTAATTGTTGCGAGAATCATATTGGATTTTATTGAAAGGTTGATCTTCAGACCAAGCCTCAAAAAACTATCTATATGGCTGTTTGATTTTCAAAAGATATGTATGTGTTACTCCTGTCTTTCTTATCATCTCTTTTCTACATTTTCTCATTCTTCTCCTTCTCTAGCTGATAGTGAGCCACAGAGTTGTGATTCTTCAGACTATTGAGATGATTGCTGGGTGCAAGATAGAAGAGATCAGTTCCACCAGGATTAAAAGCGTAATCTCTCTAGCCTCAGATGAGATGACAAGATCAAAGGTAAATGTTATATTAATTTTTTTGTTCCTGTCAGAAGACAGATGATAGATGATATTCGTTACTCTTTTCACAGGAGGTCATCCCTGACTGGCAGCAGGCAGCCAGTAATATCTTGGTTGCAGTGGGTAACAAGCACATCAATGACATCATGGAGGAGATACTAAGCAAGTTTCAGCCAGGGGTCCTACCTCACTTCTTTGTGGTACAAACATTAGCCAACCTCTCTGACTCCAATGGTAAGAAAATACTTGCGTGCACAACGTTAAAGAAGGAGTTTGCCTGCCCACTAACACACACACAAAATACACATACACACACAATTTAAAAAAAGACACATTTAAAAAAAAAAAGCCATTTTGCTGATGCACCATCCCTGTAAAATGTGGCTGATGTAATTACAACTAAATTTAAACTTGAGACTTTGTTTCATGCTGTGGATGAAAAGATGTCCAAACCCTCCTGCTGCTACAGTTCTGCTGCTGACACTGAAAGAAATTTAAGAGCTAATAAACTGTTAAACACATCTACAGTGGGCTTGGTTTAGGAAAATCTAACACATCTACATTATACAAAAAGTGCATTTGCATCTGTATTGTGTATTGAAATCGAATCGTGGCTAAATATGAGCTGATACTAAATTAATAATTAATATTGCTCTAATATAGATTTCACTGGGGACCACTAAAATCCTCCACAATGCTTTCTTTCTAACTTTTATATTCTCCCTTACTTACAGAGGAAGTGGTAAGTAATAACATGCAATTAATGGTGTGCTTTTCCTCATGTTTTCTAGTTTATGGCATGGTACCCTTCCTGAATGCTATTTTGGGTACCATGTTGCCTATGCTGAGCATGGCCAAACAGGACAACATGAAGTGGGTCTTCTCTTCTGGTAAGAACCTCCTCGTCTGCTTTATTTACAAAAATTGTCATAATTTTGTTTAAAAAAAAAAAAAACAACTCAAAAACTCACCTCTAAAAAGAAACTTTCAAAATATACTATCCCCCTAAGTCTTTCTCAGTTTTGTCATCAAATTGTACTCTGCTCACCCTAATTCCCAGTCTCCGCCTGGTTTGTGTCTCCATACAGCATTGTGTCATTTCAGCGACAGTATCTTGGAGTACCTGGCAAACCTAGACAAGGCTCCAGATCCCACAGTCAGGAAAGACACCTTCTCCAGTGAAATCTATGCAGCTTTTGACATCCTCTTCAATAATTGGTTACAAAGCAGGGAGCCTAAGGTAGGGTCACAAAGGTCATTGTTAGGTTTTGAGCAAGATGTTTTCATATACAGTAGACAATACAATTCAGACAGTGACTGAACATTTGGCCTTAAGTAATGTGTTCAGGCATTATCAAAGGAAGCCGAGAAATACCTTGTACAACTTGACCTTTTGACTTTTGGATACAAAGATGATCATGGCAGTTCGTATGGCATTCCAGTAGACAGGGAACCTATTAGAATTAAAAATGGTTTACTGGAACAACATTCATAACTTGCTTCGAAAAGGAACTGATTATGCAAACGAGGAGTTCCTTCAAAATCAAACAAACCCTGGCAAAAAAATGAAGGATATTTATACTTGTTGTTCTATAGTCCATTTTGCCCTCTGAAAAGTAAAGTGTAGATCTGCGATGACATGCCCACCAAATGAATTGGCAGTTTTTTCAAGTAATGATTTCTGATATATTTTTTGTGTGTCAGTTTAAATTTCCTCCCTATGTACATACCGTTCATCTAGCTGATGTTATCAGTTTGTGAATCTGTGTCGCCTAATCTTTCTCATGTCTGTCACCTGAAATCCTGTATTTGTGTGTGTGTGTGTGTGTGTGTGTGTGTGTGTGTGTGTGTGTGTGTGTGTGTGTTCTAGTTGAGGCTAACAGTGGCCGAGGCAGTAGGCTCTATGTGCCATCTGATGGCCAGTGATAAACTGGAGGAGCAAATTCCCAAACTCATCCCTGCCATCCTGTCCCTGTACAGGAAAAACAATGAGCACTACATCATTAGCAAGGTATGTATGAAATCCAGCATGAGTGAGGTAGACTGTTTATCTGGGTTCTGTAACAAGAATTATGTGTTTTTAACAACAGGTAGAACATCACTATCCAACTTGAGACCTCCTCCTGCCTTTAATTGGACTACATCTGTTGTTTTAGCTTTACTATGGTACAATATACTGTTTAATGCTGCTACATCTGCCCCCTGCAAGCTTTCTAATCATGATTAACTGAATTAATGAATCCAGATCTACTCATGTTGGCATGATTTCTTTTGTAATATGGAACTTGCAAATTATACCCCCAGCTATCCATAACTTGTAGTCGTCAACTCATTCACAGTATAATCATCACATTAATACAAGGTATGATGTGCCTCAGCAGTGCTTGCGATTTTCAATCACATGAGTGTAACAACACACAATTAATTTAGCATTTTAAGAGGGTGGGGATTTTTTTTTCCTCTCTTCTTCCTTCACTCAGAGTCTTTGCCAAGTGCTTGATGCCTCTGTCAACATGGGCAGCAGGGTCCTGGAGACACAACTCGACAGTCTCCTCTTTACACTGCATCAACAGGTATACATTACTAAAATAAAAACTGCAGCTAGAACAGGTGACTGATACTGGACACAGACACTCATGAGAGGTGAAACCAGGCAGAAAGCGTCCTTGCAATTGCAACCCTCCTAAATTACTAGACATACATCCAAACCATTTTTCATGAAGTAAATCAGTTTTTGACATTGTAAAATAAATAACCAAAGAAGTTCCATTAAGGTATCAGAGATTCTTGTATCAGGATGTGTTTTTGTTGTTACTTGCTGAAAATTAGCATTAGGCATGCAGAGTAACCAACCTGGAGCAAACTGCCAACATAAAAGACTTCTTAACACCACTACATGATATTAGCCTTACCTGTCTGGTCTGACTACTGACAGTTGCCTGTTCCCAGTAGTCTGCATAACACTTTCTATCACAAGACTAGGTTGCTCTCATACAAACTGTAATCTAGTCCCTGTATTACAGTCTTCCTGTTTAGTGACCAACCAGTTCACCATTTTGAAACCACCAATTTTTCGCTAGGTAGTGGGGAGGCTGGATTATTCCTTTTGGTCTTACCCTTACCTTAAGTTACTTTGTTTTAGATGTGTCAAATGACTCTCAGAGTCACTATAGTCAGATGTTTTCATGACCGTATGAGTCAGCTGACACTTGGCCTGATGCCTTGACTGTTACAACATATTACCACAGTGACTCTGCCAATGGTATCTCTGTATCATCTGGAAGTCTGGTTGGGACATAGAATAGTTCACCAGAAAATTACAGCACCAGTACCTTGTACAACAGTTACAGTTATTATTCCTATCGGAGTGTTACACAATCTTTAGAACTTATTTTGTAAAAACTAAGCTGGACATGTGTGCAACTGAAGCTGACAGCAGTTCATTAGATCCAAAGTACTTGAAAACATAAGCTGTTTGCATAATTTAAAATTTTGGCTCTGAAAATGTGGTCCTTAACAAAATTTCAGTTTATCTCAAGTTCAGAACTTTACTCCAATTGAGAAACAGTGGTAATACTTTAAACTTATCATGTTTGACCTGGTTCCATTAAAAAAGAGCATGCAAGATCAGCCACTCTCCTGGACAAATAAATATTAGTCACTGCAAAATTCCATTTTTTACTTTTATTGTTTTACTCTCATTTTCTTCTTTGTTATAGACTACTACAGGAATAGAAATATAGTTGAATTTAAATAAAGTTATTCCGTGATTGTCATTATTTTCCTATGTAACTAAAATGTCAGTGCTCATTATAACTCACATCATGGCATATATCAGTGCTTAACAGTGCACAAGTTGAGACACGACTGTTAGAGAGTAGTATAACATTTCCTTTTTCTCCCCCAGGTGTCTGCCCCCATTGATTACAATAACCCTCCTACTGTCAAGAACCACAACGAAGTCCTGCGCTGCTTCAGTTTGCTGGGTACAAAAGCTTCTCAGTTGATCTACTATCTAATCTACTATCATTGACTTCTGTTGACACTATCTTCAACTACTAATTTCTTAGGCAGTAATGAGAAGATCCAGGCTGACCAGGTTAAATGTGTGGTAACGGCACAATGTTGTCCAACAGCATCAGGCTTTTCTATCTGTTTTAGTTCTATGGAGTCACAAGAACAGTAATGAGATCATCCAATAGTGTGCTAGACTTGTTGTCCACCACAAGATAATCATATTAAGTGTGACAGTCAGTGTACTTCTCTCTCCCTTTCTCTTGTCTTGCTTATATTTCCTCTGTTTTGTCCCTGTTTTTGATATCCTGTTACAATTTTTTTCTTTTTTTTTGTGACGAAACATGATTTACACTTGCACCCCTTTTCCTGTAGCAAACTCCTTCCCAGATCGGCTGGTATTGTCTGTACTTCAGAAGCTGGAGAACAGTAATGAGCGGAGCAGGATGGGCTCCCTGGCTGTCCTTCGCCACCTCATCAATTCCACCAGTGAGAAAAGCACATACACACTCCCTACATCAAATTATCTCTTACTCCACCTACATCAGTGGTTGATTCAGCATTAAAAGAACAAAAGAAAAGAAAAGAAAAGAATAATCTTTCACTCATGCATTGTAGACAATTCTCTATTTACTTTTCTGTTTATCTTTTGTTATGGTTATTTGGTTGGTTATTTGGTTGGTTATTTGTGGTTGTGTCTTAAAGTGCTTGTGTGTGTGTGTGTGTGTGTGTTGCAGCTTCTACAATGGAGAGTAAGAAGCTGTTGATTCTGGCCAGCATCAGACAACCAATGGCTGACCACAGCAACAAGGTAACACACATGTGCAAACACAGAGAAAACATCAGAATTTTTCTTATAGTCTCTATGTAAATATTGTGCTAAATTGACATTAGAGATTTATTTTCAACTGCCTGGTTTTTCCTGAAGATGTTTGTTTCTTAGATAACCACCACATTGTTATGGGTTACTTCTCTGTTTCCCAGGTGAAGAAGCGTGTGGTCCAGGTGATCAGTGCGATGGCTCATCATGGTTATCTGGAGCTAGAGGGCGGGGAGTTATTGGTTCGATTCATAGTTCAACACTGTGCCTTACATGACACAAACCAGGTGACTTCTGTGTGTTTAAGTCTAAAGTTTTCCAAAGGTTGGAATGTGATTTGTGTGGAAGTAGTTAATGATTACCGTTTTATTAATTTACTCTATGTATATTCTTGTATGGATGTGTTATGTATTATAGATTAGTTTTGAAGGTAATAGCAAAAGTATTTTTTATATTCTTTTTAAATGAAGCCAATAAAGCACATATAGGCATACAATACAGTTAGTAAGATATGGAAAGTAAATATGAATTCTGATCTGTGTGTGTGTGTGTGTGTGTGTGTGTGTGTGTGTGTGTGTGTGTGTGTGTGTGTGTGTGTCCAGCGTGGCGAGAGATCCACAGATCCAGAGGAAGTGACAAATGAGTCACTGAGGACGATGTGTGACAACACCCTTCATCTCTTGACCACCACTGTTGGACGACTAGCTGATGTATATACGTTATCTCACTGTCTAACTGTGTGTCTAATTTGTCAGTGACTTATTCATTGATGTTCTCTAAAATCATTTAACTGCTGATGTTGTTTCAGATGTTGGTTTGGCTAGTTGCATGTTTACAAAGCTTGATATGAGTCTCAGAATTGGGTGGGGCAAAATGGCTCTCTAAAAGATTTCAACAAAGTAGCCCTCGAGGTACATTCCACCTACATGTACGAAATTCAGTAGAGAAATGTAGCATCTTAAGACTTAAAAAGCCTCTTTGAACCAACCATCAACTGGCATACCGCTAGCACCCCCAATGTGCACAATGGTGTGAGGGCCTGATCAACACTGCTTGCAGCCTTAATTGGAGTTAAATTTCTTTTCTTTAGTAGCAATTGTTCTCCATTGTAACTGTAAAATGGATAAACACTGCTGTGATACTTTGTTTTTTTTTAGGTTCTATGGCCGAAGTTGCTGTACTATCTGACCCCTTCACAGTACAGCAATGCCACAACTCCTTTGTGTAAGAGTCTTATAGTGCTCGGCAAGAAGAAGAAAAGTAACCAGGAGCCCAGCTTTAACATAGACTTTACGCAGGAAGGTAGGAGGAACATTTAGTGATAAGATGCATCAATGTCAAAGTTAATGTTGTGTTTATTACATATTAGAGCTACATTAGCCATGAACAGAAAGTATACATTATAGAAAATGCAGCATTACAGATGAATTTTGACATGATTAAAAATTAGTCTGCTTTGTATGATCAAGTCAAAGCTAAATATGTCTTCTTTCCCCTCCAGTCAATCTGCCCTCTCCTCAAACACTAATGATCAGGCTGCTGGTAAGTAAAGCCTACTGTACAACACACTGCAGTAGTGTCTGATGACTTCTTATGGAGCTAAAGCCAAACACTAAGGCTAGAGTACAGAAACATGGCTCACTAAACATTTAATCTAGTCATAGGCTAAAGTAATTAATTGTATTAATTCCTTTAATCCTGTGATTTAATATGATCTAAAATAATATATCTATACCATGTCTAATGGATGTCTGTTTATCTACATGGATGTTTTGTCCTGGTTTTTGTTGGTCGTCCTAGGTGAATGCAGCATTCCCATTTAATTGCAGAGGCCATGGAGCTCCGTCCCTCTCTCTCCTTCAAATCCTCAGTATCAACATTCACCCCAATACAGAGGTTCTGTGGGAGAAAGAGATACCTCCTCTGCTGTCTATATTAGAGGGTATGGAGATGTGTGAATAATATTTTCTATATGTTCAGTGTATCTTCACATACTAATAGCATTGGAGAAAGTGATGCCCCGCTTCTGACACCACTTAAAATCCTGCCATTTCTGCACTGAAAGGAGTTGATGCCTCTGCTCTTTGTTCTTTAAAGCATTTGGGATTTTCCTGGGAGCATGGTGTATTGGGTCCTTCTACCCTCTCATGTAAAATATCAGCTTTCTCCTCTGTAGTAGAGTAGTCTGACTGTGTACTCTTGTTTCCAGAGTCAACAGCACAAAGCCTGGATAAGAAGCACTGGGATGAGAAGCTGCTGAAGGTGTGCTTTTCTATATGGGACTATTATCTCATTCACATCATAATTTGTCAGTGTTTTCCATCTTAATAAAACCAAAATGTTGTGACAGTGTTGTGACACACTGTACTTTTCCTCTACAACAACTGATAATTCCTATTTATTTTGCATTAATTGTCTGTAATCAGTGGCAGTAGACCGTTTGATGCTCATAACACTAATTAGGCTGTTTTATATATATGTAGATGATTAGAGAGGACTGCTTACATACTGAGAGATTATGCTGTCTGCTTTAATTTTCTGTTCTGGAAATGTGTAAATCTGACTTAATCTGAAATTATCTCCAGCTCTTGTCTAAAACCCTGGCTACCATCGATGATGACAAGTGGGTGTGTCAGTTGGCAGCCGAGGCAACAAGATATCTCGCCACCTATAACAACACCTTAGAGGAGAAGGTAAGTGCTTTCAATGGCTATGTTTCACCCACAAATCAAGAGTGAGCTGATATCTTTGTGTGGTTACAAACCTTTTTTTCCACTTACATTAAATGAACAGACATAGATCAGTGCTTTGTCGAGTTTCTAAGCTGCCACAGCAAGTCATAATTAAACTGAAACAGCTGACAGTGAACAGTGCTTCTCATCGTTTGGGGCTCATGACCTCCTTAAATAGAGCGAAGCCTCTTCCTAATCTAATGCCACAGGTTTGTCTCCAACCCCCCAAAATGTCAAACATAGAGAGCTTTTAATTTTACAATGGCAAGAAAAATTATGATAAATTTGATTGTAGAATTAGTTTATATTGTTTTTTTTCTGTTCATTGTAGAGTTTCCTGTATCGGTGTATAGGAGTGACGCTGCAACAGTGTTTCAATAAGGAGGTGGTTAAAAAACAACTGCAGGAAATCCTCGTCATAGCACGGCACAATGACTCTATTGAACGAGAGGTACAGTTATGGTGTTCAAATAACCAAAAAATATAAATCAGATACTGTTATTGGGATTATAATATCTAGACAGGGTTAAAGTCTAAACTTTTGTTTCTATCTTCTCTATCTATCAGGGAGTTGCAATGGGCATCGGTCTGTGTGCTAACAGCCACCTGGAGGGAACTCTGGCTAAGCTGGATGAGTTTGGCAAATCTGACGCCTTCAAGAAGTCACCAAGCATTTTCAACCTGCTAAAAGTACAAAGAACTTTTACAATATAGCTCAAATGACAATTTTATTATAGATAGCACTTAGTTTGTTTAGATTTGTGTAACTGTTAAAAGTGCTTCGGTTGTCTGTTTTCATCTCCCCTTCCCTTCCTTTTTCTTAGGAGCGTAATGATGTGGAGGTGGAGAAGGTGAAAAGCACATTAATCCTGTGTTACGGTCAAGTGGCTCTGAATGCACCCCCAGAAAAAATACTGTACCGCATTGATCAAGACATCCTTCGCTGCATCAGTAAACACTTTAATACCAAGGTAACATAAATGCTCAGGGAACATGGTAACATGGATTTCAGTTCTTGTAGGATGGGGTTTTGGGCAGAGAATTAACAAACGATGATGCTGATGAGAAACAAGGGTTGCAGTCTCTAGTTTAAGCTACAGGACCCAGTAATTTGAGATATTCTAGCTGACAGTTACACACTCACTGTGTCTCTGAAGTGAAAAGACAGTTCAAGAAGGGCAAGTCTACAAACTGGCAAAGATCTATTGGTATATTTTAGCTGGACAAACACAGTTCTGATTTCATGTGCAGGGAACAGGTAAATGCTATCCAAATTCACAAAAAGGATCTTGCTTTTGATGATTTTTAGATAAAATCTGTTTTAAATATGAGTAGTACTTGCAAAACGTATTACAGTCTTACTGTATTCTCACTAAATCCAACATAAAAAGATTTCCTTGTGCAGTGTAGAATCAAATTGCTAAAGCAGCTGAAAAAAATACTCCATTCTGTGGATGAATATGTTGCATTACAAGCATGATTTGTCTGACTGTCAATCATTGATTTTTTTTTTTTTCTAACAGAGCAGAATTATTTTTGAAAATTTACAGATTCTTGGATGAAGTGACAATAGAGTGTAACAATCAAATGAAACAGATCTAGTTGAGTCAGCAGCAGATTTGATGTAAGAACTTAAACTTGCAGGTAACTGATGTATCTGTATGTCAGCTCATGACATTATCACCTTTATTTCAGGTTCTGGGGATAAAAGTAGAGACAAAGGTATCGTCACAGGAATACACAGGCTATTTATCTCCGTTCTTCTTTGTTTTCTTTGATCTTTGCTAGTTAACTTCCTCTTTTCTTCCTTTCATCTATCTCTTCCTCCTTCTGCACACTTGTGGTGATTGCATCATTAAAATCTTTACTGAAAGTCTTCAAGTCAGGAAAAATCAGCTCGATGCAATAAGGCAACTACTTTTTCTTTAAACTTCGACTTTGCTGTATCAGTTATATTTGACCGTGGTAGAGCACAAGATTTTAGATCATGGATTTTCCATAAAATGAATCCAATCGTGTTGGTAGAGCACATCATTGAATTTAAAACCTTTTTTTTTTTTTACTTCTCAAATATGTTAGAGTTAATACCAAGTAGACTGAAGTAATAATTAAAGTTGCTTAAACACTTTTGTGCAGAAATTGATCAGTTGCGAACGGTGTTGAGTAGAAAACACAGAAAACCACTAAAATTGAAACTTGACTGTAACTGTATTTATTCGAATATGAGAAAATGCTCTGCCCCAGTGAAATATAGCTTTAAGTGATTCTACACCAAAAATCTTCTTTTGAGTATCAATACACACCCCATGTAGGATCGAAAGGTTTTAAATTTCCATAATGATGGAGAAAAGTGGCAGTGATCAACTTGAATTGAGTCTGTTACAATGGATCTCAGTTGTGACCTGTTTACATCATTGAAAAAGTCAAAATATCATAAATAAATTTGATACTCTGCGCTAGATTTGAGGTGGTTTATCACTCTAACTCACTAATGCAAAAACTGGTAAGATGATTCCCAGATGCATTAACAAGCTTGTGTTTAAGGTTTTGTGACTTTTGAAGCAGCTCAGATTCCTTGTTGTTTTCATTGGGTATTTCCTGAGCCAAATACAATACAAAGAATTTTTTTAAATGTCTTTTGAATGATCCATGTCACTTGCCACTCTCTATCTCCATTTGATTTACACACTGGATTCTACTCATTCTTTCTTTCTGGTGGATTGTTCTTTAAATGCTCACAAACGACTCACCCTTTTGTGAAACGACTTCTGTAATTTCTCTGTGATTTTAACCTTCTCTCCATCCACAGGCATGGAGAATCAATCCACAATATCTCTACTGGATTGATTTGATTTGATTGATTGATTGATTGATCTTTTTATACTGCTGGAATGATTCTCAATTGTTTTTGCTTTTGATTAGCTGTGATAGAGGGGCACCTGGCAAAGCGGCTGCAATGTGCGTTGTTGTTTGCATTCCTGATAATATGGAAAATGCTATATCCAACTTTCTTCATATGTATGTTGCCTGCTTTTCCTCTTTTTATCTTTTTATCTGTTAATGTCTTATAATTTTTTCTGTTGTATGTATTTGTGCGTTTCATGTCTCTATGTCCACCTGCATTATTTGTGTGTGTGTGTGTGTGTGTGTGTGTGTGTGTGTGATGCGTGATGCGTGATGCGTGATGCTCGAATCCAGGACCTCACTATGAAACTGAGTTTGATCCAGAGTGTTGGCCTCATAGCCAAAGCCATCAATGAGTGTGTGAAGACACAAGGCTACATCTTCTCTCGCAAACAGGAGCTCATTACTGTCATGCTGGTCAGTATTATTCCATTTTAATGGACAATTTTAATTAAAAAAAAAACCTCTGAGTTATAACTCCAAGGGTAGTTAATTTTTGATCTCTCATCTTGCTGTTATGTCTACCCTGCTCAGGATTTTGTCAAGGCAGAACCAGCTGATTCATTGAGGACTCAAGTACGCCATCTTGTGATGACCACTTGTGCCAACCTAATGTATCCTTCACTTCAAAAGAACTGGACCCCAAAAGAACTGGACTTGTACAAAAAAACTTTCTTTTTTATGAACCCAGGCTGGGTTTGATGATACTGACTAGTCTGTTTGATATTCACATTAGTATTCCCTTTATATCGTAGGTAGTTCATAACAGATAAAGTTTACACAGCAGTGATTTCCTTTGATAAAACTTAAATCCCAACCACAGCAACCACACAGCAGACCAAACACTGACAGTGTTTATCACACATAATCACTAAAAATTCTGTAATATCCCTAAATCTTTGCACTTGAGATTTTCAAGTTTTATCTTTGACCTTTTATATATTCAGGCCTCTGGATCCTGCACTGAGTGAGAATGAGAGTTTTGACTTATTAAAGGTTTGCGTGAACAGTGTGTTTTCACTGCCACCTGAGACACATACTCAAGAGAAAACTAAAGAAGAGGAGATCCTGGACCCCAAGCAGAGACAGGTGAAAGAAGACAAAGAAAGATGTACTTCAATAGAAATGTGCTGTAAACTGCCTTTTGCAACCACTTATTTTTACACTTACTCAACCACTAACCCTCTGCAGATCAGTATAATCTTTGCCACAAGTAGTTCTCTGGTATTTGTAGAGACGAGCAGGTCACTACTCTTGACCTACGCTCTTCCTCCTTGAGGAGAAATGCACACAAACCTGTGTCTCGTACACATCAATATGTGTGACAATTTCCAGGAACCATTGTGTTATCAGATTAACATTTCCTGTTAAATCTGTGCAGGTGCTGTACAAAGACACATTGGCTGCACTGCAGGAGCTGCTGGAGAGTGTAATGGCCAAGGATCCCACACCTGATGGCCTGCAGCATATCTTCAAGGTGTGAGGCCTGGTGTTTCACACTACTGGCTCCTCTTCAGCTTAAGCCACTAATATTTGTATTTCTATCAATAATAGTAATTGGCTTCAGTACTGCAATATATCCAGAAGTAACTTTCCTTGCTTTAAGTCACAGTCTCTGTTGTCTGAGATATGGTGTGTATTACTGTCCTGTGCAGCACATTGAATCATGGTTGAGCTCAGCCCAGGACCACGAGAGAGAGAGAGCTGTTACAGCTACTGCTCGCATACTGGCTTACTACCTGGATAACCTGACTGTTAAGGTACACACACACACACACACACACACACACATACACACACATGTGCACTCAAAGAAATTTTGTACTCACTTGAATAATACAGATTAAAATATACACATGAATGCACATTCATCCTTAAACCCTAATGTATCCTCCTTATTCAGTCATCAAGTGATCATGACTCTTATCAAACCATCTACAATCTCTTCACACTTAGTCAATTCATGGGGTCTCTTTGCTGCACAGCCCATAGTGTAGATTTTGCAGATTTTATAGATTTACCTTTGGATAATGATCAAAGGTACAATGACTGATCATATGAATTTTTATCAGCCAGAAAAAGCCACTAAATATTTTCTTCAATATTGATGTTCTTTTGCTTCACTTGATTTGAATACTACGATTTTGTGCCTTTCCTTTCTTCTGTTTCTTTGTCCAGAACATGGTGTCTTTCCACAACCTCGGAGCTTTGCTGGGTCGACTGTCTCCACGCTGTTCTGACCCTCACCCTGCAGTACGCGCTGCTGCTATTGACTGTATTTACACACTGCTTAATATACAGCTACGATATGAAGGTATGTCACAGGGAGAGGAGTAGCCTGTTCTGATATATGTTACAATTAAACTGAGTTTTGAGAAGGGACAGTCAGTGGGGCTGGCTTGTCTGAACTTGCACTATGATTTATGACTGGTCCTCATGCATCAAAATTATAATCATTTAAATGATTATAATGTTGTTACTTGTAACCAAACCTTTATATTCCAATCCTATACTAAACTTTACTGTGATTAGTTTTTGTAAAGCTCACTCACATTTTGACTAATTTTATTTTTTTAAAGATTTTCCCTGTTTATCTTTGTGTAGGTTTCTCACTAGATTATAAGGATGAAGCTGTGGACAGTCTGTTGTCTTTAAAAGACCGATTAGAAAACCCTGACCACTCAGTTCTGTACAAAACCTGCTCCGACCTCACCAAGGTACACTGTGCACTCCTCAATCTGAACTTTAATTTTACTTGTGTTAAATCCTCTGAATTCTTTACTAATTTAATTAATTTTGCCATTAATTTAGGCAGTCAACAACAACAAACCCTTCCACAGTTTTCTATTGTTATGCCTTTACTCTGCTTAATGGTCATGTCAATATATAGGCAAAGTAGCAACATGTGAAGTACAAGTGGTGATTAACTACCTCTTTTCCTGTGTGTTAGGTTATGAGTAAACGTCTGCCTCAGCAGCAGCTGACGACGTTCGTGTTCATGTTGTTTGAAGGGCTGGTTGACAGTCAGACAAACTGTTGTAGAGCTTCGACAGTCATCCTAAATACCTTGCTGAAGAACCGAGGAGGCGCACTGCAGGATCTGGTAGCACACACACTCATACTTCTCACACAGCCCTTTGTTACACCTGCATAGGTCTGTAAGTACAAAGGAATATGTGTTGTACTCACCTGTACTGGATTACCACACACAGAGCTTGTTTGTTTGTGTCTGTGTGTATGTTAGGTACCAGAGATGCTTGAGGTGCTCTATGTGCGTCTGCAGAGCATCACAGAGGAACAGGTCAGAGCAGACATGACCATTGCCTTATTTTAGCATAAATACTTAATGTGCATTATATCTAATTTTCTAATTTTCATCATTTTTCAGAGATAACTCTTGTTTCACTGAATGAATTAATTGATTGTTGTCCTTGTTTTTAGGTGAGAGTGGCAGTAGGACAGACAGTACTAATCCTGGCTTCTCAGCATCTACAGATTGTTATTAATACACTAGTTAACCAACCACTTCCATATGACAGGTATATATTTATACATGAAAGCACACAAAAACATCCTAATAGATAAAATATACATTAATTGGCTTCATTGGTTCCATCAAGTAAATTCAGTCAACTAATCCTTCAGTTAATTGTTTTTTTTTTTTTAGAGGACAAATAATTTCTCTCATCTCTTAGAGCCAAGAGTTTTAAATAGAAAGTATTTTGTATATATTAATAACTGTATTTTTTTTCTGTCTGTCTGTCCAGTTGGACCAGTGAGATGTGGATGGCCTTGGGAGCGGATCCCATTGTAGCCAATCAGATTATAGAGATGGTGATGGAGAAGCTTGTCATCATGGCACCCTACATAGACAAGAAGGAGTCCATTATACGAGGAGGGACTACAAAGGTGGCGACAAATCAGCCACTGGCTGTAAGTCACAAACACTCATAGACATTTCACTGACTCCATTGATATTCAGATGTGATTGCTTCAGCACAGAAACACTCTTCCCCTCTGATAAAAAAGGGTATGTAATGCCATAAAAAACGCAAATTGTAAAACAACAGTTGTCCATAAAGTTTGAAATTTACTATGTTCAGTTTCCTGTCCTCTGCCAAGAAACTTGGTAATGTTACCTTCACTCATTAGTCGTTTTCCACAGTTTCACAAAAACAGAAATTGGCTGCAACCACCTTGAGATTATGCACAGAACTCTTCAGCTGGTTACTTCACTAGGCAACAGCTGCTCCATAAAAAACAGAAATGGCATAAGAGTGTGGTGCTTGTGTTAACATGTGCATTTGTGTCATTTTGTGCATTGTTTCTAGATGACATGTGGTCTCAAAGAGCTGTTATTAAATGGCCAGAGTCAGGAGCCAGCAGTCAGTCTGTTTCCTCAGCTCTTCTCCTGTCTCACTGTCAGACTGGGAGCAAGTGTCGGAGTCTCAGCACCGAAGGACAACAGCTCTAAACACCCCACCTCTGTCCATGTCGCTGGGTGGGCATCTTTGCTCTTTTATATCTAGTAAAATGCAGATTAGGTTCACTTCAGAACCAGTGAGGTTCACTTCAGGTTCCCCTCATTAGTTCCTACATCCAAACGTTTTGTGTTGAATGTAATCTTTTTTTTTTTTTTTTGGTTCCAGGGTAGCAGCTGATGCACTGAGAATCTTGTTAGCACGAGCTCAGTTGGATGAGGTGATGAAAAGACTGGATGAGGATAATGCCTGGGACGCAATGAGGGAACTGAATACACACATTACTGGAGTTACACTACTAGCTAGGTAGAGACAACTCACATTAAGCATGACACACTCAACGGATATAAACCCCAGATAAATCCTGTACTTTGCAATGAAATTGTTGGGAAAAAAAGGGAAAAAAAGTGGAAAATTATAAACATTTCCACTCACTATATACTGTAGAGTGTGTGTGAATTTGAGTATGTTTGTCTTGCCTATAGGGCGATGGCTAAACATGCTGGTCCCAGGCTGCCTGCCATTGTGGAGGGTCTGTGTCCCACGCTCAACAACATCTATGAATGCCAGAGAATCACTGTCACTGCTTTCTTCTCTGAGGTGATACACCAAGATTATTTTATAGTTCTGTTTTAGGAGGGGGCCCAGTTTCTCATTGATCTGACTCAAATGCACAAGAACCCCTCCACTTTTTACAATGATATCTAAATTACTAAGGACTTCTTTGTTTCAGGTTATATTGTAGATACAAACAGCCAAACGGCCTCAAATTCCATCACTTATCAAAAATATTATCTGACAGGTGGAGAACACAAATAACATGATGTTTGCTTTTTCCCTGTCCAGCTGTTAAACCATCATGTGGTGACAGAGTTGATGTTGATAGACATGTTAATGAACAACATGATGGAGAGGATATCGGATCCGTGTTGCACCGTCCGCATGCTGGCTGTTCGAGGGCTGGGCAATATAGCTGAGGGATCACCTGAAAAAGTACAACACTCACATATGCACACATCCGAGAGCACGCATATTCTGTGTGCGACTGTGTACACACTTCTTTAGCTGTTAGGTCAATCACAGCTCTCTCTCTCTCTTGCTTTCCTCTACTACCAGGTGAATAAATATGCCAAGGAGCTACTGGCAGCCATGAGTTCAGGAATGGAAGAGAAAGACGATCCAGGTTAGTTGACAAGTCATTTCTTATACTGGTAAAAAAAGTGAAGTTACAGTAATCTTTAGTCGGGTTCACCTGATTTATTGCAGTGATTCCTAAAGTTATTGCTAACATTCCCTCAATTGATTCCTAAAGTTTACAGTATGCTTGTTTGCAGTTTTAGTTTAAATTCACCACATGCATCATGTTTATTGTACCACATGTTCAGCCACTCACACTGGATTGGTTGTAATTGGTAGAAATACTCATTTTTTTCTTTGTCTGGCCTCTGGTCTCCCTGCAGGTAAGCTGATTACTCTTGAGGCCATGACAGGTCTGTCTAAAGTTCTCCTCCACTTGGACAAGAAAAACGTCCACCTACTGGTGGTGTATATCTTCATGAAGATTAAGCCATTCTTGGAAAGTGTAAGTTTCCTTTTTTCTCTCTAAAAATGTTGGTATTTAGTCCACCATATAATAGAGCGGCTCTCAGAATATTCATCCATAGAATTAAGGTATTTTAAAGTTGTTATTAACAGTGCTGGATTTGTATAATGCTTATTTCGGTGCTGACTAATGATACCACAATGAAACAATGAAAACATGCGTAACACTGATGGCATCTTTTTTACTCATCCAGGAGAATGATGAGATCCGCTATACTTCCATCCACCTGATGGGGAACTTGTCCAAGTTTGGCTCAGGAGAGCCAGTGTTCAAAGACCAGATCCACAATGTTCTGGTCAGCCTGCTGTTACACCTGGTTGACCCGAATCCACAGGTGGTCAAGGTAAGAAACACACAACATTTCAAGACGCATTATTCTCAATGTGAACATTTACTACTAAACTGTTGCATACAAATATGGATTTTTTTTTTTTGCGTGTGTCTAGGCATGTAAGTATGCGATGCGTGTTTGTGCTCCTGTGGTGGGATCGGAGCAGATCACAACCATGTTTCAGAACCACCTTCATGACGACAAGAGCTTGCACTATGGAGAATTTATCAATGACCTTACCAAGTACCTGGTGAGAGACATACAGTCATAACCACTAATATGCCTGTATAGTTGAGTGTAGTGGAAGTTTGCACCGTCTCATAAAATTAGCTGTGTAAAATGAGTTTGATTTGAAAGGTCTGCAGGGTTTTTTTGTTGCCATTGTGTAATATTGAGTAATAGGTCATCTGTGTTTTGGAAGCACTAGGAGCCAAATAAATATTCATCATAAATTTAATCATTTACACATGTAAAACTACTCTTTGTGAGAATTTTTGAAGGGGTATAGTACAAGTAAATAGTGAGCATGTTGTTAAATGCCCTGTGTAGACAGCTGGATTGATTAAAATAGGAGTATACTGTATGTCCACGGTCAGACACACGTGAGACAGATAAATACAAAGTGTATTTAAGCATTAACTACACCAACTCTCAGCAAAATCAGAGCAGATGATGATATTGTGAACTACTTAAGGGCAGAATCTTGTACTTGTTTGATGTTCAATGCATGTTTTGCGGTTTGTAGATCCAGGATTTTCCAGGCATGCTGAACTTCTACCACATATCAGTGATCCAATTCTTCAAGAGCACCTGGCCTGAGGTCAGAGCAGGAGCTGCCATGTTCATAGGTATGACTGTGGCACAACCATATTATAAACACCAGAGCCTAAAACTTACTAGTAAAAAGTCGGAACATTTTAAATGTGAACTGCTGCATCATTTTGGCAAAAACCATGTTGCCTTATGAGAACACACTGTTCACTCTCACATACAGTACGCAAATGAAATCCTTCAGAAACAATATATTTGACATGACCTGATTGTAAGGTGTGTTTGTGTGTGTGATCAGGATTTCTGCTGGGCAACCTTCCAGAGGAGCACCTCTCCCACCTCAATATGGGCACCATTACTAAAGGTGAAGTAATGGAGAGTTTTCATTTTCTTCAAAACTTAAGACTGTTTTTGTCCACTGATTTTAACCATGTTGTGATGTCTTTGATGCGTTCATGCACAGGTTTAGTGATGCTGCTCCAAGACCCAGATCCAGTGGTGAGAGTGAAGGCTGCTGAGGCCATGGGACACTTCCACTGATACACACACACACACACACACACACACACACACACACACAATTCTACATACAAATACTAGTGTTTCCTTGAGTGATAAATGGTAGGTCACCACTGCATAGAATACATGACAAAATAGAGTATATTTTTATGATTTGGACCCGTGTTTACAAAAGCATTCAGAGCTCACAATTAAAATGTGTGGTCATTATTAAATTATCCAATTAACGTACCCAGAACATTCATTGCAACCAAAGCAGGGACCAAAACAGGAAGAGGTATGGAGCCAGAAGCCAAAACTTCACACTTAGCAGTGTAACAAGATCTTAAAAATGACCACTGTTAATACATGTTCTTACACACACACACACAAACATGGAGTATTTAGCCGTTAACAGCTTTCATTAGCTTCTTTTGACACTTGATTATGGTACTTGAAAGAGAGGGTAAATTCTTAACTATATTTTAGTGACCAAAGACTGTGTTGCTCTTAACAGATTGATGTTGTCTGTAGCATTTCGTCTTCAGCCTGTGTAACAATACCAGAGATATACTGAATACATTTAATGAAATATGCGATGCTTCACGATGCAAATGTTAAAACACATTTGAACTTCAGTACGATTTTTTTTTTTTTTTTTAGAATGAATATAGTTTATTTAAATATGAGTGCAAATGATAACATTAACGCACATATAAGGTATGTGACACAAGTATTTCCCATGATTCTGCCTGGTAGCTTGTGTGTGTGTGTGTGTGTGTGTGTGTGTGTGTGAATAGTCATACAAGAAATTTGTGATGGTGTTAAAAGATGTTAGTTTTAGTTTCAGGTTATCTCTGTTTGAGAGAGGGTTTGAGTGTTCAAGGGACCCTCCCTCTGATTATCCCGGTATCCTTAGGTTTTTTCACATCTTTATCCCTGCCCTCCTCCCAGCTTAACCTTTTAAATCAGTTAAGACGTGAACTACCATGAGAGAGTTTTTGAAAAATAACATGAATGCTATAATAAAATTTTACAGCTTAAATGCTAAATGCACAAAAACTACGGCAGGACTTGAATATGTTCTATTGTTTATGGTTGTGGATGGACGCTGTAATTGTAAGAAGACAGGATGGTTATGTCGTCATGGCTGTGTTCAGTAGTCAAATCATCCAGCCCACTTTGTCAAATCAGTCAAAGTAGACAGCCATAACCAATTAGTGACTAATTTTACAACCAGTCACTAACAGCAGGGCTGCTCCTCTTTCTGGGGAGCTTTAGCTAACTGGCTGGTACAGACCAGATTAAAGAGAGTCATCCATGACTTAAACATAGCTCACCACCATTTCTGAAGTTGTTTATAAATATCTGCCACCAATACAGCTGAATAGCCACAGCATGATCATCTCTTTAATATCCTTCACACAGCTCCTTTGATCGATGATTCCCCTTCTGATTCAGTTTTGCCTTACAGACCATGGAGTGTCCAATCATGCTTCATTTGAAAATTAATTATCACAACAGCGTTGCTAGACCCTCTGTGGTGTTCAGCGATCATTAATGTACCAGCTGAAAAGCAGTATAGAATGACTTATCTTAAGACCGCAACGTTTTTCTTTTCATTCATTCATTACACTTGTTGACATCAACTAATGAACCAGCCAGTTCTAGCCAATGAGACCTTTACCTACCATTGTTGCTAGGTAGAACTGACCTGCTTAGCCATGCAGAAAAGAGTTTGTGCCAAATGTCTGTTGATATCATATAATAGCGCTTGTAGCGATGTTGCTAATGTTCTCGCTGTCCTTTTGAATGCACCTAATATAGTTTCAGTGTCTGTCATTATACCATTGAATGGTTGAGTTTTTGAAAATTAATGGTACAGTTGTGGGTTTGCAGGCCTCTGTAATGTCATGTAAATATGTGTGTGATTGTTTTATTACTTTGGATGTCTGTAAATGTAACTTCTGTGTCTCCAAACTAATTCATTCCTTGGCCAAAAGGGAGGGATCTCATGTCCAAGTCTGAATTCATTTGGTGACAAAAAATATCCAATAGAGAATCGGCTGAAAGCAATCCTTGTTTGTAGTTGGAACATGATTGTCTTAAAGTGTGTTTGTGTGTATGTCTACTTTAAATATATCCGTTGCACTTTTAAGCTCTGCCATGTAGTCCCTAATTTAAGAAGTGATAGGCATAAATCCTTAGTCACAACTCATGGAGAATGTTTTTATGTTGTCTTGCCCTTATCTGAGATAACTGAGAAACAGCTGGTTTAAGCAGTGGATTTTTTTTGTTATTTCAAAATTAACAGGGGGGCAGTGAAACACAGATTTGGCCTGTAAATGTAATGTATCAAATGTAAATGGCTGCTCCTGCATCTGTGTTTATTAGAAACAGGGACTCGTGGTTTCTAGCACTTTCTAACACTACGGCTTGGTTTAGGGTGAATAGGAATTAGCAGTGTTCTCAGTTTTAAACACTGTTATAAACTTAATACCATTGATATGATTTTTCATGTCATCTACCTGTTTTTTAACATGGTGAATGTTGTTATTGTACGTCCTCAGTATGTATGACACATGGAGGAACAGCTATTTTTGTATGGTTCGTGTTTGAATGTGTTAAAGGGTGAGTGTGTGCACGTCACTTTTCATATGTTACTGAATCAGAAGAGAGTGGAAGATGGTAATGAAGGAATAAAAAGATCCACTAAACATAACTGTTTTTTTTTTTATTATTTCATCTCTTTTTTTTAACAATGGTTGGCAGTCCAATTTTTACTAAATGATTTATTCTGTGTACTTTTACTCCTAATGTAGTTTCTCTAAATACTCATTTCCTGTTTTGAATGGCACTGTGATGATTTTTATGGCTGTGGAATGTGACAGTTAAATTTCTGGTCCCTAAACCCCCTACATGTCGACACCAAGTACACCACTTTTCTAATGGATTCTAACTGAAGACTCCAGTAGATCTCATCTTAACCCCACTTGTCCCCCTCTGTACATCTCTGGAATTTGAATTTTTCTTACCTATGCTTCTCTGTACACACAGCACATATATGTCAACCTCATATTAGGATAAAAGAAACATTTGGTTTGCAATTTTTTTGCAAAACTGAATGCCCAGTGGAAGTGTACCTTTCTCTTCGTCCACATGGATGCAGTAAAGAGCCAAGTTTAGCAATTGTGTCCACATAGATGCAGTAAAGAGCCAAGTTTAGCAATTGTGCAATAAGGAAGCTTAAAAATAAATTGTTTGGATCTAATGACTTGTTGTCAGGTAGTTGACAATAACGGGAAAAAATGCAGTATTTCATATATTAGTTTAATCAACCAGCAAAGAGGTATTTCAGTTAACGTCACACCCTACATAAAATATTTTCCCTCTCCCTTTATTCCCTTCTTTCCCTTCTTTATTTGTCAGCCTCCTCTTTCATCATGTTTGCTGCACACTGTAAAATGTTGCACCGCACCAACTTATTACCCTCGCATTATCCTTCACATTTTCACATCATTTTTGGGATCATCTGTGTGTCACATTGTTCAGTCATTTTGGAGCTAATGGTCCTGGCGTCCTGACTTTTTGTCTGCGTCTGGACGGACTCATTAGAAACTAAAACAGTGAACTTGCATGGGAACTTGCAGCTTTTCTCTGTATGTTGGTGTGCTATAAAAGCAACAGCATAGATGTGAACCCTTGAGCTGTTGTGTAAGAGCTTCAGTTGACAGACAGTAAACAAATCCCAGACAGGAAGATGACAGCATATGGCCAGACATCATTCTTTGAGCTGTATACTCGTTTTTATTTTGGGTTTTTTTGTGTGTGTGTGAGAGAAAATTTGACAGACTACCTTGTTTTGACTGTTATGGCCTTCTACACACACACAAACACACACATTCATATGTATAATATATACACACATTTCCAGATGAGCATACTGTTTTTTACTAAATTGTGACTAAATTGTTGTGATGCAGAAAGTCCTGCTAACACATATACAGATGATTTGCAGATGTGCTCTTTTGTTTCTTGTATATGTATATTATGAAGCAATTACTGTCTTGTCTTTGTGTAATGCAGCTTGAGAGAACAGGTGACCTCTCATTAAACCTGTCCAATAATACTGAGATAAACCCTTGATGAGCACAACTGCCAACACACTGTGTATGTTTGTGAGGCTAAAAGAAACCTGGAGTACGTGTGTGTTATGTGTGTGCAGTACTCATGTCTGTGTGGGTAGTGTGCAGCTGCAAGTTGAGGGTTATTCATAATTGAATGTATTATTTTAGCCATTCTCAGCTCGTGATTGATACATCGAGGCCTGTCTTTGCTTCACTTTGAATAAATTAAACCCAGCAGAAGAGACTTTATCCTCTCGTTTTCATCAAAAATCTTAAACACGTACATTTATATTTCTTCATGTCTGTTTTACAAATAATTTTACATCTAATACACGATCATCTATTTTCTGGAGACAACACTTTGGATTTCCAAAGTAAAAGCTTGATTTTATTAATTTTCTCTACAACTGGGTACGTTCATGTTAATGTTCAGCTGTTCGGCAGAGAACCCTTCCCTTTCCCTTGATGTCCACCAGTGTTTGCTCCTCATTAGCATTTGATGTAATTCACCTGTAGGCATAAAATCACATGTTAAAATCTTTTATCATTTTTTAAGTCCACTCTTAAGATCTAAGGAAAGTATTTGCTATCTTCCTTTGTATCAAAGTTTAATTTAATTCCCCAGAAAGACATATCACATTATTCTTCACAGCAGTTTCATGTATGAGTTGTGTTCACATACTCTCACTAATAAGCACCAAAACCGATGGCTGACAAGAATCTGTTTTTCTAGTTACAGATCTGACTGAAATTTATGATGCATTTCTGAGACATTTCTAGGCAGGATTTTGCCAAGTCGATTTTATATCCTGTTAAAGAAACTTGTCCATTATTCTAGGTGCTTGTCCTGGGGAAAGCCTGATCTATATTAACAATAGACGCAAACGATAATGTCCTGGCTTCGGTGGAATGTAGGATCCCCTGGTGTATTATCTCAAATGCTCTGGTGGAAGGGTAACCAGTAAATGTCAGCCTCTAACGCTGCTACATCACGAACACAGGCAGTAGCCATATAGAGAAATGTATGGCAACAGCCCACCAAGATTGCCTTACAGACATAATGAATCCATTTTCCCAAACAAATGATTTGCATTTCTTTCTAACATCAGACAATGGAGGTTTATTTTGGATTGTACTGATTTTGAAACTTGGTAGAAAGATAGTACTTCCTACACAGACTTAACCTTCAGGAGTGCATAATACATACATAATGACTTCTCAAAAACAGAAAAAAACCCTGCTCTATTCATATAGATATAAATACAAGAGGAGTTTTTTGTAGTACAATAGATCTACAGCACTTTTCATCCTGATTTCTAATGTGTGTGCCACTGAAGTCTATTATGCAATGACAGGGAGACTCCCGAGCATCTCATATACAAAACAGTACGTTCTTTCCAAAACATATGTGCTTTTCACACTGCACCTTTTTAGCCCAGGGATGCCATCGTGGTCGGTGGTGAAACATTGGTGCTGTTTTAGCCCCTTCGATTCCAGTCCAGAGTTGCTGTTACTGACTCCATACACAGACTGTAATGTTAACCACTAATAGATTTTCAATATCATATTACTGTGTTTAGTATAATAAGAAAAATTTATTATTTTTTTTAACTGTGCACTTGTGTAAAGTTAAAGTGAATTGAAGCTCTGGGCTGCATTTTGCTGAGTTTATTAATGTACCAGTTAAAGATGCACACTTAAACTTTTGGCTCCATTTGCAAGAGACACCTTAGTGACTAGTTAAGGTCCAGTCTAAGGCTTCAGCTACATTCTGAATTTTCAGTGAAATTAAACATTCTAACACTACTTTGAGTGGCATAAATTTGAGTCTGAAGACACTAGTTTCTCCCACTGCAATGAGGCTGAAATGTATATTTAAAGGAACAGGTTTTTGAATATTTCTTGTTTGATAGTCAGTTCTGTTACCTTCCAAATGCTGAAAGTCTATTAAAATTATATCATTTCAAAACACATGACTTTCCTCAGTTTGCACCAGACTTAAGGGCAAATGTCTGTTTAATCATTAACACCAGTAAAAGCCCTGCTGCTCGTAAAGGATAAAACTGGTGATATCCTGGTCTGGTAATATTTTTCATATTGTCAACAAATCCCATGAGGACCAAAATCATCAATGAATTGATTTTCACTAACAAGTATTTTCTGTGTAGTCAAATCCTAATGGGGTCCCTTTCTCTGCAGGGAGCATCAATCGCTCCGTGAAATATTTCTTTATTGCTTTTGTAGTTTATGGTGAGTATTGTGAATTTAACCCACATACATTGTCCTGCTACTGTAAATACTTACTGCAGCACTGAGTCTGTATTAATCCACTGCTGAAAATACTCCCCAAAAATTTGCACTATTTATCCCTGTTTGAGTAACACGGCTTAAAACTACAGCGTTTGGCTGTTTTATGAATCCTTGAGTATTTTTATATATTTGTCGGTTAAGGTGTGTTTTTTAAAGATTTAGATCCTCCTTGGGAATAAATGGGATTGGCGCTGAGTGCCACAGACAGGCTATCAGGCTGCGAAGAGATTGACTAACACCCAGTTGGGTTTGGTCTTTACATAGGATTTCTTGACAATTAACAACAATATCAAATATAACCGACCTTATCATTTAAATTCGCTGCCTAACTATAAGGTTGACATATGGCGGAGAGTGGTTTGGAGAGTGCTCTTAAGTTCAGCACAAAGATTCAGGAATCGCAGATTGCCTGATGAGCCCATTTGCTAAATTATTCTACCCTCTGTTTATAGTATGATTCTGAACCAATGCTGGGATCCAGTCACGTCAGCCCTGGGTTACGGTAAGTGCAGCGTGAAAAGAGCTCAATATTTTTGTGAGCTTTTATGTCGGTGTTGGGGCTTGTAACTCAGGTTTTCGGCAAATGCAAGCCATGCCTTTAGGAGGAGTATTCATACTCCTCTGCACTGCGTCTTCCAAAGTCCATCCAGCCAAGATAATCTCTGTCCTTTATCCTGTGGCCTGGGGCTAGGCCGCTGGCTCTGCTGGTGAGGGAGGATCTGGTCTGATAGGGAGACCCTGGACAGAGACAGGAAGAGAACGACACACAGACGTGATGAGGACAGGATGATGTCATTCTGCTTGGCCGAAACATGACTGCAGTGACCCGCTTGTACTTTAACTGACTATATAATAATAATGTATAACCTCTAAACCAGGTGAAGTAACCCAGGTTGACTTTTTCTGTTTCTGTTCCCGTCTTTATGTGTTTTGTATGTCCGGTGAGCTCAGCGGGTCACCCAGTCACACAGTGTTGACTTGAAACCGAAGCACAGATACAGAGTGACAGAGAGAGAAGAGAGTGAAGTCAGGGAATAGGGATGATGAGTGAAGGAGGGATGATAGATAGAGGGAGGAAACTAGGAAGAGGTATGGAAAGATGGAAGGAGGAGAGAGGAAGCTAGAGGGAGGTGGGAAATGCCAGATGGTGGGACTAAGGCACAGCATGTGTGACGACAGATTACAGAAGGACAGACGACACAAAGAGAGAAATAACACGACAAGGAGCTGAGACGAGAAGGGTGACCTGTGTGTACTGAGATGAGATGACTACAGGGAAAGCCTTTCGCTCCAGTCACTCTCTCTGGCCATCTCTCCCCTCCCCTCCATCCTGACAGTGGTCAGGCTGTACATCCGATTGCCCACCTTTCCTGGAAACGAGTCTGGCCAGTAGCTGGCTCAGGCTTTTCCGAGGGTTTGTGTCTTCCCGGGGCTGATTGTAGCTGGCAAACTGCCCTGAGGGGAGCGCTGGAGCCGAGCGGGCCTGGCGGGTGTGGTTGGTTGAGGGGGAAGGTAGGCTGTCGGACATGAGAGCATCACCATCAGCTCTCTGTGACTGGAGAACATGAAAGGACAACACGAGACATATTGTGTTTCCGAGTAATACAGACATTTCTTAGTTCACTGTATATACATGTATTTTTATCCAAAAAACTGTGTGTTTGTGTGTGTGTGTCTTACTATAGACTGTGAGGCCAGACTCAGGGAACCACTGGATAGAGCAGCCAAGAGAACACACACATAGATACCCACATTCATGACTGGAGGGGGAGAGAAAGAAGAGGAGACAATGCAACAAAGTTAAAATGAATCCATTACTTCTGATTGGGCCATTTTCCAGTTCGATCAGTGGCTCTTTACTGTCTCCTCCCGCTCTTCTCTTTCATTGTCTCGCTTGTTGATATCTAAAACTCTGAGGGGAAAAAAAATTCACAGGTGATGTGGCTTTGGCCAGAACCAGACATAAATCATTTCACATTCGCTAAAACACAGCAGCGGAGGAAGAGATTAACCTTTGATGGTTCAGTCTCACACAGTCCCTCACTCTGTCACAAAGTGGCAGAACGATTTATAACTTAATTGCATGCGCACGCACACACACACACACACAGAGGTGGCGTGCGATGTAATTGTGATGGATGTAAACTGTCAACATTAGCAGAATCCCAGGGGACACAAACCAATTATCTTTACTTTTGCTCCATGTGCTGTTTTTTGAGAAACCTTTTATCTTTATTCACTTACTCACATAGGAGCACCAAAAAAAAGCCTCTATCTTCTTAGATAATCAATGTCAATGTCAGCTCAATTTCTATGACAGGGCAGTTCTACATCATCTTGATGAAAATATTCAATGTGCCAAAGACAAAAATACAAAAGAGATGGCAGAGTATTACATCTGACAGTCTGATTTGTTCATACTGTGTTTATCTTAGAGTCTGGCAAAGCAACATATTAGTTGTGAAGAACTATGCTGTGTGGCAGAATATTCATCCAGAGGAAAACATCCAGTTAGATAAAATCAACAGCGCTCATCACTCTGAGGCTTTTGATTTCAAATAATTCAAATCCCCACTTTGGCTTTCTCTCTCAATGTCTCTATCACTGCAGATCTTGCTCATTCTCTCTCTTTGAGCCGATACCTTTGTTTATTGTTAGTCAGGGTCTTTTTTCAGTTGCTCCATCTTTTTTTCCATTTTTGCTCATTTTGCTCGCTATTTCTTTACAGAATGGAGGAATGGTCCATAAGCATGGTCCATAATGGTGCATAAACACAGGAAAGCACAGACTCTAGATGGAGTAATGGTGATTTCAACTCAGAGAGGTGCCATCACGTCTAGTTTTACATGGAATAGCTTCCTTGTGAAGGCTTATTTCTTGAGGTGAAAATTCTTCTCTCTAGAGAAACTGCTGAACATGTGGGCTCCAATCAAAGACATGTTCATCCCTCAGTTGCCTGGAGGGAATCCTTTTCTCTAACTATTGTTCACTGAACATGACAATTACATACATTAAAAAATGACAAATTAAAATTAAACTTCTCTATTCGGTAGTTATTAACTAAATTATATCTAGCATCTATATTTGTGTGGAATTATCACTGTAATTCAATACAACAGTCAACAACATAATAATTTTTGTTTAAATTGACACAGCAGTTGTGTAAATAGTCATTCTGTTGATGCTAATATAATTCCTGTCAGCAGCTGCTCATTGTCTCTCATTCATTATTCAAAGGACTGGTAACGATGTGTTATTGTAATTTGTATGAAAACCATCTCCTCCTCTCCTCTCATCAGATAAAAAATGAAAGAGGAAAAACCAGTATTTAAAACATGTCAACATTCAATTATTGCACAAAAATGAATATGTAGCTCTTTTTGGAGCCTCATCTTTAATTTCTTTCCTGCTGCTGTTTATGAGTACAAATCTATTTATTATACTTACACCTACAAACAGCACTAAATTCAGAATGCATGGAGAACATTATTTTACATATAAAATATAATATATGTATACAAGATTGTGGAAGCTGTAACCAAAATCAAAATTCAAGTGTCATAATATTTTCACAGTGAAACAATGAATTATATTTGCTCTTAAACAAGCCAATTTTTTTGAATTATTTTCCTTAATACACTTTTTATAAGTTTCATATCTTCTCCTAAAGCTACAAATTACTGTGCAACTAATGATTGAAAGTCAAAAAATAGTAAGAATATTTGAATTAAACTAATTTAAAATATTAAATCTCTTCCTCTCAGTGTTAAAGATAAAACACACAAGTTTTAGATCTGCAATGTTAAAAAATTGAAAATTAAAAAAAAAATTAAATTATAAAAGTAACTCCCTCTTAAAGAATTGGTAATATAAATAAAACTGTTTTAAAATAATTTTGCAATATAACCTGCTCCGACCAAAAGACTGAGAAAACAATAGCAAATGGAGTTCTTTTACATTCTTACTTGCAGTTGTTGGTGCGGACAAGGAGAGGATGAGTCTGAAGATGTCGAGCTTTGGTCCTCCAGTGTTGAGGCTGCGAGTGAGAGGAGGAGAGAGAGGAGATCATGTTTTATAGTGACACACAGGAACGGGGAGGAGTCTGGGCAGAGGGGAGGAGCCTGCTGCTGGCGCAGAAACTGATACTGCTGACGCAACTGAGGACGCAAAACGTGCACACATAGGGCCAAGCTGCAAATGGACAGACACGCAGGCGTGTACACGCACCGAGCTATATAAGAAAGACAGAAAGGGTCGGGACAAAGGTGGTGATAGCTTTAATTGTGTAGCCCTCTCTCCCTCATCCAATCAAAAACAGAGAGAGGAACACACACAACCACACAAACACACACATACGCTCGTACACAATTTTGGTTGTTTTTCTTAAAAGCTCTTTAACACTGAGCAACTGAAGAGTCCGATGGAAAAAAATGGAGTGAGAGACAGACTGTGATGATTTGTATCGTGTATTCATATATGTAGATGTGAAAACAGTGCAGATTATAAACACAGAGTAAAATATATCGCACATTGCAGCTATAGGCTGTAAATTTTTTCCACTCCATAACTGTGTTCGCATCTTTCTTTCTAATAGAACAGAAGCAACATGCAGTGCTCAATTCAGTGCCCTTCCAATTTCAGTGAGGGCAAATTGACTTCGGCTGATCAAAACCAGGGACATTCTTCAGGTATAACTACTCACTGCAGTTTCATAAAGGAAATACATTTCTCTCTGGTTCTTTCGTTTCTTCATATCACAAATTATCACTGATGCAATTTTATGGGTCTGAGAGTTTAACTAAAGCTCTATTGGGTCTGATGAATGTGTAGCCAGTGGTGTTTCGAAGGAAAAATGTTGTTGAAAACTTTTATGGTGGAAATGTTCTTGTTTTCAAGACCAGTTTAACGATTTGTCAGTTTAATCAACAGAACAGCCAATCAAATAGAATCTGTTATGGTTGAGGATGTTCTTGAGTGTTTAAGTCCATGACCCTTTCTTTTTTTGGTAACAATTTTAATATCTTCCTTCGATGTCTGTGAATTTATGAGTGATTGATACTTGAGAGCTTGGCCTTGTGAAAACCGCTGCTCTTCATTATCTAGGAACAGATTTTTTTTTTCTTGCATTATAATGATGCCTTTCAGAAAAATCCAACTGTTATTTCAGATGGTTTAGCTGCAGACAAAAGATCCAAATTCAATCTCAGTACACTGTATGTGAAAATCCGATATCACATGAAAATTTTAACATTTTAATTTACCAGTTATAAAGATGTCCTTGAAGGGCTTTAATAAAAATGTTGGACTGTACCATAAGCTGCAAATTCAAAGTCAACTAAACTAACTAAAAGAAAGTCCTGAAACGACATTCAGTCGTTTGGGTTTTGTGTGCGTGTGTGTGTGTGTGTGTGTGTATATATGTTTTGGGTTTGTTTTTTTTTTCTGCCTGATAGAAATCTTTGGAACTTAAAAAAAAAATCACAGGTGGCATCAGAGAGAAGAATCAACAGCATGAGTGTGCTTTGTGGAGAAAGGCTGAAAGGCATTCATACGTGAAAATGTACAATCCTCACACTGGCATACTTACATGAAATGGCGATGCAGTTGGTTTTCGAACAGTTCATGAAAGATTGGCTCTAGCTGTTAACTCCCTGCTAAAGCTAAAGCATCAGTAATGCGGTGACTGACCTCTTTAGTCAAGTCATCAAAGTTTACTTCCATAGTGTCTTTATTGCAACATTCAAACCATAATGCTATTTTAGAAAAAAAAAGGTCTTTTATCAGCTGTATTAGTCCCAGTCTCTGTCAGAATGAATGTTTGGGGTGTGGCAGTCTTGTGGAGTGGAGACATTCAAATGTGCTGCCTTCACTTTCCGGGATTAAATTATTATTCCTGTTATGTCTATTTAAATCCTGATTTCATATGTTGCAGCTTCTGGCGAGGTCACAGAAAGTCTTTCAGGTGTTTTAAAAAATTATTTCCACTCTTCAGCTTTGTTTAGCTAAAGACATGAAACTCGGCCTTAAATTAATCAAGTTATATTACATGGGTCTAATGTTCTCCCTTGACAAACAACATAGTTTTCAGAATATGGAAGATGATCACAGAACAGGCAGTTATGAACAATAGTGGTGAAATATATGATATATGTGATATTAAAAACTGCTATATATCTCACAATATATGGTATCTATAGAATCTGGTCTATTAGAAAGAAAGATGAGTAGCTATATTTACTTCATGTCGGCTACATGGAGCATACTACAGATATTCCAAATTCAGTATGAAATTTAATGATTCACAGCTGAACCTCAATAAGACCTGCAGAGTTACACTACTGGACTTGTTACCTCTGTACATATATAATTGGAACAGCTGTTTGGACATTGCACAAATTATATCCAGAACTTCATATGAACTAAGTATTGTAATGAATATGATATAAATTTTATATAATTCTTGTACCATTCATCTGGGAATCGATAAAGTCTCACCTTATATAAACTATGATCTGGCATTCTCAAAAGCGTATTATTGCAGAGAGGATATGTAAATGTATATTTGTTTTCTCATATGTTGCAAAACATCACCTCTGAAATCATACAACTTGCTATGTTGTTAGTATTCTGGTGACAGATTCTGTGGGACTAGCTGGGTCTGTCCCTGTTTTTTAGCTCTACCCTGGCATGTTAATGGGGCTAACATTAGCCTGTTTCCTAACACTGTCATTAGCAGCTGATTAACTTTTGATGGGGCATTCACCTCCGCTGTCATTGGCACCTGCCTAATGTCTAACAGACACATGCATGAACACAGCATTTTTAAATTGTTTGCCATTTTGTGGAAAACATTTACCATTTACCTATTTCACCATGTGTCAAAATCTAATCCGTGGTATCTGAGATATCAGGTGTACTTTTGGGTAAATAGACGTCTGAACAAATGACTGGAAGCCACCTAATCCACTCTCCTCCCCGAGGATTTCATTACAGAGGTCCAGCTGTGAGCCTCATCAGACAGGTGCTGTCTGCTCTTTGGCAAAAAAGATGAATGTAGAGTCAAAATTAAATAAATAAGTACAGTGTTTTTTTTCTGCGTACAGTTCTGTTTGAAATTACTGGCACCCCTGAATTTTAAATACAGAATGTAGAATATCTTCGGAAATAAATGCAAATTAACCAATTTAATATAATCAAAGTATTTTAATAAAATATCCAAGTTTACTGATAAAAGTGAATAAAATAACCTAGATAATCCAATTAATGCCTTCACTAATATCTGATTGCAGAACCTTTGGGAACAATGACAGCCTCTAATTGTTGCTTGTAACTATCTAGAAGCCACTAGCACCTGTCTGCTGGTAGTTTCTGCCACTATTCCACTGCTATGTGTTGAAGCTCTTTTAAGTTTACAAGAGAACTTTTTGTAATGGCAGATTTCAGCTCTCTGCAAAGGTTTATACGGCAGTTGGATCAGCACTCATAGCTAACCAGTTTAAAACTGACCAGCATATGACACAAGGCTGAAACCACCACTCCACATTGCTCCAGGTCAGCCTTACATTCTTTAGATATTGTGAGTGGTGTGTTTTCCACAATCTGCATCAACCTTTACCTTTTTCTACAAAGGACTCTGCACACAATTAAACACTCCAAACACTGATAGGGTTAAAGTGAACTATATTGTAAATTAAAAATACTGGAGATACAGGTCTAAATAGAAAAAGTCTTACGATCATCTTTTGTAATGTTTCTTGAGACAAAGAACTTAGTTCCAATTGGTTATCTTTACTTCTACCCAGAACCCATCATCCAGTAGGATAGAACCTTATATGAGGTTCACTCTGTCCATGCACTGGCCGTAAATTGAGACTGACACAGCATAGCTTGGCTTATGGCTTATGGCTGCTCCATAGGTAGGTCCCCATGAGCAAATAAAACATCTGTCTAAGACCTCTTTAAAACTAGGGCCAGAATCTACCCTCCTGCCCTAAACAATCCTTTTCTTTACTATTTATTTTCTCCAGACATTTTTATCATTCAGCATCAACAGCTGCCAATGGATCAAAGACTGTAAGCAAGTTCAGCAAGAAAAAAGAGCACTGCTACACACAACATATCACTATGGGGGGGGGAGTTTATAACAAACACACCCTTTGAAATGGGGCAGTCTATTTAAGTTCTTACTTTTCTCTGTTCCTTTTTTGTTTAATATAAAATTTTGATGGGAGTGATGCCAGCTACTTTTGGACGAGCAGTTTAGAAGCACTTTCTTTGCAGGACAGCTTTGTGGAGCAAAGTTAGTGCCGTGGTCCAGGTAATGCAGCCACAGGTGTTCAGGGCTTGTTTGTGACAAACAGGTGCTTCAAGCACACATAGAGTCAGAGGTAGGAGTTTTTCTGTCCCTGCTGTTGTGCTGGACCAACTCTGAAGGGCTCATTGCTAAGTAAGAACTGCTTGTCTTAAAACACCTACTACTGGTTGATGTTGAGGCTCTTTGCAGTTGTTGCCTGCATGTTTATGTGTGGGTCTTGTGAAGGCATTTGCTGGGTTCTGGCTTCTGTTGCGGCTCCACCCAGCCCTGTGCAGTTTTATATTGTCACGAGTTTGAAATTATGCTATTGTTGTGTCTGGGCTGTTGTTTGAGATGTTGATTATGCTCTCATGCTGATTTATGCAAAGATGAAATATGAAGAGGCTACTAATGTTGGCGTACCATGCTGGAATGGTTTAACAACACATTTCCCCTGAGGTTGTTGCTTGTTTTGTCATGGATTTGGCTCAATGCAAACTTTAAGTAGAGGATAATACTGTATGTTAGCTTTAATGATACAACGTGACTTTTTTCCTGCATGCATGTAATTACTGGGTCCTTTGGGAGTTCTATATGGCTTTTTCCACATGAGATACAGTAAGTAGTCACATTTGTACTTTCTCTTCACACCATGTGCAGCTAAGTGTTAGACAATATCCCCAATCACCTCTGGGTTAGAGTTAACTGGAAAATTCCCCTAAGGGTAAACAAAACACATTTTGCAATTAATCATTCTATTCAGTATGAAATTAAGCGATCAGTCTCCATCCATCTAAAAATATCCAAACAAGGCATCACACATGGGTCTTTGGTTTAAAATGACATCACTGTTTTCATCATAGAAAACATACATACACACAATTTATCGAGGAATCTGTTCATGCTCACTCTTCCTGTCTCTCCCCCTCCCAGTTGTGAGTCACTGTACTTGAGTTAATTGCACTGTTGTGTTGTGTGGGTCAGAAACCTCTTCAGTAAATGGACCCTCTGATGTTCATCCCTCAGAGATGAACATCATTGGGGGAAAGTGGGCAGGGACAGAATGATGTTGATGATAAAAAAAACATTAATCAAATCATCTTAAAAAAGCACATTTATCACTTTTGAAAACAGCTACCAAGTGCTTTATAGTAGTAAATGATCAGTGACACACCATTTTAGCTCAAAGATCAGCAAAAATTTCATACATTCATTCTTAATCTGGATTGATTTGATTCCAGATATTACCTCTAAGGTCTCTCAGCATTTGTTTAGTGAGAATTCAAGCATCTAGATGGACAAACCCCCTGGTAGACCTGGGGTTGGAGGCCTAATATAAAGTTGTTTTTTTTTTTTTTCTAAACAGCCTGTCAAAGAATTCATTCATTAAAGTTCTACCACAGTTTGAGGAGGACATGTTTTGCAGCATTCATGAAGACCACAGAATAATCCAACATTTCCTCAGCACCCCTTTTTTTCTAAAATCAGAACTTAAGCCTCTGTATTTTCTTCATTAGAATTTCTTTTGCCCCTTTTTTCTCAAAGTCACAGATATAACAAGACTAACAGTCTACAGCCAGGCTTTAATGAGGCCAAGTGGTGCTTTGAACTTGGAGGAACTTAGACTTTATGATCCAAAAAAAATTTTACAGTGTGGTGTAACTTGTTGAACTTGTGATTTTCAGAGGAAATAACATTACTAAACTTTCCTGCTCTCTCTACCGCTCTACTCTTTGCAGTGAAGCTTTCTAACTAAACACATTTTATATTTGTCATATGCAGGATTATCAAAAATCGGGAAAAAAAAGACATGTTTACAATTTTTATTATTTTGGGAAGGCTGTGAGCTATTTGAATTAAAATAAAAACAATCTGTGATTTCAGGTTCTGGTGTGCAGAGCTCCAAGGTTTTACTGATGCATCTTAAGAATGAATTTCTCTGGGGAAATAACGCGGGACTATATTCAACTGCTTTTTCTAATGGATCCCTTCATCAATACTAATGCTTGTCTCTGGGCCATAAAAAGTGTGTATGTGTGTGTGTGTGTGTGTGTGTGTGTGTGTGTGTGTGTGTGTGTGTGTGTGTGTGTGTGTAATCCTTAGAATAAAAGTTACATGTGTCTATATCTGTATCAATGTGTTTATGTGTATTACAATATGTTAAACAGTTGAGATTTGTTTTGTTATTCAGAGAAATATTCAATGTGGAATGTTATTAAATGTTCCTGGGTGCATCCTAAATTATGAGCAGGCTGCAAACTGCAAAATGCTATCCTGGGGTGGACTCATTTTGTCTTTCATAACATACATTAACCAGGAAAAAAAACCAGAAAGAACAAGAGGACTAAGTTCTTAAAAACATCTCAAAGATGCATGAATATATTTCAAACTTTCTGCATTCATAAATAAAAAGTCATGTGTATGAAATGAAAGAAAATGTATAAGAGAGTCTCATGGGCTCCTAATGCAAAACCTGCCAAATAATAATCTGCTTAATTTGCAGTCACATATATATCATATATTGTAATCTGTGGTGTGCGTGTGTGTGTGTAGTTTATCTACATACCTGTAAAATCTAATGCCATCAAATACATGATCTCTTATTTTATTTATCCTGTGATCACACCCCTCCCACATACTATATAACAAAACCAATATACAATTATTAGTAATATAAAATTTGTCACAACTTTATTTACTCAATGAGAGCAGACATGATATTGCATTAAGAAAAAGTGATTCTTTTGTGTGAATATTCATTGGAATACCAGTGATGTAATGACATAGTCCACCTTAGTTACTTTTTCCCACTGAAAACATCATAAAACATGATGAAGGAATTTTTGTGAGATCCAGACAAAATATCCCCCAACTTAAATTATTTCTTGATAAAGCAACTGGAAGGAAAAAGGACCATAACATGGCTACCTTGTCTGTGTGTTGTCCTAGTTTGGGGGTCAAAGGTTAAAAATGCCCCTTCTTGTTTTGGTGTCAGAGTGCAGTGTTTGACAATTTGATCAGGGCTTCTCATAGATTTAATGGGAGAGATTGGTCTCCTAACCCTTCACATGGTACAGATGAGTTCCTGAAGCTGCCTTATCCAGGGACAGCATTAGCAAAAGATTCCAAATTTAGGGCTTTGAGTCCACACACCCTCTCTGGGTTTTTCATCTGGGTGTTTAGCCAGCCAGTCTAGCCAACCCTTTACATTAAGGCATTTTTGGGAAGCCCTTCTCAAACAGGTCTAAATGTAATGACAATCAATGCCTGTGACAGATCAATGTCGGTGACGCCTGCACGGCTTTCATCTGGAATAGATGTCAAATTACTACCTATCCCCAACCTATTTACAGTGTTTAGTCTGAATCAGCACTAATGTGTGGTGGAGCTTGGCGTTCCTGTATCTCATGAGGATACCTAAATCCTCTCCTCTCCTCTCCTCTCCTCTTGTTTTGACAGTTAGTTTAGACAGTTATATTACCAGCCGGAGGCAGTCTGTCACTGGCAGGAAATAGAGGGGTTTTGCTGCTTGAATGAAGAAAATGTGCTTTTGGAAACAGTGTGGTGAGAGGCTGCACACAAACACACACATAAACACACACAAATGTAACTACTTACGTGTAAAAACAACAAAACAAGACAGAGACAAAGAGAAACAGGGAGGTAAAAGGACCACCCCAGATAGAAGCCACGCAGTATGAAGTAATGTGAGAGAATTTATTGACTGATTTTAGGGGAAACAAACTGTACCTGCTGTTTGTCAGTTGGTAAAGTTGGGGGGAAAAAAATCACAGTGAGTAGAACTGAAATTTTCCTTGGCCAGTCTTCAGAACCTCCTCACATCAATCTATTTTCTGTGCCCACCTGTCAGGAAGCTTCAGGAAAGGCAGGCAGAGAATGTTGATCAGTCAGCGGTGCACTGAACAGACCTGCCTAGAATAAAGCTGGTATTTGTGACACGTATTTCAAGTGTTAAGTTTGCAAGTAAAGAAGTATCCAAATTAATTTTCACTGGTTTCGATATACATTGTTCTCCAGAGTTTACCAGAAAATAATGGTGATTAGACAGGAGAAATGTGTCACTCTGCCACTGCTTCTCTCTGGTCCTAAACATGCTAATGAAGCTTTTGTTTATGTTGTCAAACAGTATTCAAAATCATATTTATTAAAACAGCTCATAGGATAGTAAGACAAATGTCCTCTGTGCAGATAAAAAGAAGGTCACAGTCCAAAGTCTGACAGATTCTAATGAAAAAAAAAAATTACCAACAATAATTTCTGATGCTTGGGTTGATCACAGTCAACAAACTGTTTTAGTGGACTGGAAATCCTCCTCACTGCCATTTTTCAATGACTAAAACAATCCTAAATATACAGACAGAGAGATTCAGATTTATGAGTCTGTGAATGTTTTTCTACCTGTTCTGTACTGATATTTTGTTTTTTTATTTTTTGGACTGCTTTTGTTTTTTGTTAAATTACAAGTAAAATATAGAAAAATACAAGTATCGAATGCAAAATTTGAATAAAGCCTTAAGGGGGCCAGTTGTCGCTGTACTCATATTCATCATTACTGCTTTCATAGCTGTAAAGAAGCAGCTAAGAACAGCACGTTTAAGGTTTCACGTATAGCGACAATATGAGAATTGACCTTCCCGACCATTCATCATCATTAACCAGTACCTTATTTCCCCGCATTCAAACATTTGTTCGAACATTTGTCTGAATGTTGGAAAACTTTTGAATAATCAAACTTTACTGACCTACTTGAATTCAAAACATACAGTCTACAAGCGCATCAGACTTGAAGTAGTTTGCCTTGTAGTGCAGCAGAGGGCGTTCTTAAAATTCACCATGAGCTCGACGTATATAATGCCCCGTCGACCGAACGGGAAACTAAGCTATGAAAAAAATGGAGGAGGACATTAGTGAGCAAAGCCATGTTGATTGGAAAATTCAGGATTGCTGGTCAGTTCAAGATCAGTGTACAAATGTATTTCTATCTTGGCCATGTTGTGCTCACAATGTTGTCTATCATTATCACAGGAGAAACAAACAGTGGTCTGCTGTGCTTTGCTGACCCATCCAACCTGCCCTCATTGTAATGCAGACTTTTTACACTTCAGCACGTGACTTCCGCCTTTGCTTCCATCATAATTAATACAACTGCCAGAGATCTCCTAACAATAAACCATAACTATGGATGATATTTAGCTGCTTGCACACATGGCCTATGAGCTTGTTTTTACACTATGCTATAGATGCATAGTGCATGCAACATGGACAGGAGATACTTCTTTATTAAAACATGGTGTTGTAGGTTATAGTGTCGGCTTCTGTTGTTAGCAAACAGTTAAATGTTACTTATTAAATTATTCTTGTAAAATGGTTATTAAATATAACTTGGATTATTCCCATTGATCTCAAGTTGCAAAAGTAGTCTTTTTAAATCTGGGGGTGAGAAATCATTAAGTAATAATCATTTTCCACATTTTTCAAAAATAGTTGAAAGGCCGGTGTGCAATAGAATGCTTAACCACCTTCTGCAGCAAAGACACATGTACTGTATGAAAACCAGCATGGTCTGCAGCAGTTGTTCAGCTGGTGGATAAAATTCACACTGCTTTAAAAAATAGAGAATATGCTTTTCGTATATTTATGGATATATCAAAACATTTCAACACTGTGGATTATTATATTTGTTAAGATTTTATATTATGGCTTTGATGGAACGATCTTCAAATGGCTTCTCAGTTGTGATATTTTTTTGAAATGTTAATTACTGATTTTGGATAGAGCACAATTTACTTGGTGGTTTGTTCACCGAACCTTCATTTATTATCCTCTTACTTTTTGTTGATGATCTTGTCTGTGAGGTCCAATTGGATAAAAATTTCAAAATGGTCCATACCGAGCAAACTTTCTCTAAGAGTTAATGAATCAAACCTCATAATATTTACGGCTAAAAGAATTTCTTATAAATCGAGCGCTCTTCCTTTCATTGGAAATACCTCCCTCAGGTGTTACCGCGATGGAATAAATACCATCATTTTGCAACACTCTCTCAGAAACTTTAAATTCAGGCTTACAGCTTATTAGGTGAGAAAGGCTACTTGAATCTTGTATCTTGTTGCCTCATCGAACCTGATATTTCTGAAGCTATTTTAGAGCACACTTGATATGTAATATATAACGTTTCTTTTTTCTTTTGTTTGCTGTGCTAACATGTTTTTTTTTAAATTGATAGACTGAGATGTTATGTGTTATTACTTTCATTGCCATTTCTTTTTTTGGTGAGATCTCCTTAAAGCCCCTTCGGGTTTTCTGATCTCACCAGCACAATCTCGTCTTTCTTTTCCTGTTAAGTATCATGTCTTTTTAATTACTTGTGCAAATAAATTAACTAAACTAAACTAAACTAAACTAAACCAAACTAAACTAAACTAAACTAAACTAAACTAAACTAAACTAAACTAAACTAAACTAAACTAAACTAAAATAAAGTAAATTAAAATAATTGAAACCTAATATGACTAAATTATTACTTCATGGAACCTAGTAGCAACACTACAGGATAGATTATTCTCTGTAGGCTGGTCTGTATTTGATCCATCATCACATGATCACAATAACAGCCAGGACAGATCACCGACTGACACACACATGCTCTCTGTACTCACAGTTTTCTATCTCTCTGTGGCGCAGGAGAGAGCAACTCAGGAGAAAACACTGAAGCCTGTGATTAACCAGATGGGACTGCCTATATTGTTCACCTCCCATAGGGTTGTGCATTGTCACTGTGTGTGGGTGCTTCTGAATTTTGTACCTGGAGCTGTGTGTACTTGTGTTCCTCCAGGCAGCATGGCACCAATAAAGAGGTGGCACAAACACAACATTCAAAAGAAGGGCTGAAAAGAGGAAATGAAAGCATGACACCTCAGAGACCAGCCAAGGGGGGAGAGAGAGCGACAGAGACACATGTAATATTAACATGTGCATGGGGAGACACTGGCACCATGTTATTGCCGCACTTTATTAGACATGTAGGGCGATGCGCTTTTTCTGAAAGGTGCCTTTAATCACAGTCATGAGTCCCAGTTTTGTCAGGGTTACAGTTTTAATAATAATCATGTCTGTCTCACTGTTTGCTTTTATTTACCACTAATCATAGCTCATAGAGGTAATTCACATCAATGCATCTTTTATTTAAAAAGCATAACATTTGAGGCTTTTCTCATAAGAGGGAGTTACAGCCCCATGAGAGACCACGAAAGAAACATTCAAAATTCAAATACATTCAGTTGCAAGTTTATTAGGTTAACCCAAAGTAGGAGGAACAAATAAACTGGCAGCTGTGAATCTAAATGCTAATACAAGAGGTGGTACAGGGAGTAGGCAGTGAAAAGACATTCCTCAGTGTTGGTGTAGAAAGAAGAAGCATAAAATGTATATGGACCACCCAGGGGTGAGATCAGTCATGGTCATATATGATTGGATGATACATGAAACACGCAACTGCAAAAAGAATAATTGCGATGGTACGTTTTGTTCCCTTAGCGTGTGTTTTTTTTAATCATGTTGAAATTACTATTCTCTCTACATATCTGCTGTCTGGCCATAAGGCAGTGAAGTTAGTAAAATGTATATACACACATTAAAGGTAGTTATTAGACTAACAATTGAAAGATAACATTTTATTTCCCAAAGTAAACAGCTCTCCCCACAAGAGGAAATCTATGATAAAAAACAAACCAAACCGCAAGTGGGGTTAAACCGATAATTAATATTTATAAATTCTGGTAGCAAAAACACATGATTACAGGGATAGTGCCTCCTCTTCATTCCCTCGTGTACAGTATACTGTGTATCCTGCTTATGTCTCCAGCCAGTGGTTTAAAAGCAGTGGGTTCCTATGATGTGCCTTAACGATCAGTATATAATGTAAAGTGCACCTGAGAGAGTGAGTTACAAAGGAGAAACATAGATGTGACAAATGACATACTTGATACTTCTACAGTGGCTCTGTCCTTTAGACACACACACACACTTTCACACACACACACACACACACACACACACACAGGGGTATTTGCGTTGACATTAGAATGAGGAACACCCAACAGCCTTCGCATATGTTAATTACGTACATTGACAGAGCCATCCACTGCAGCCTGATGATCTCTGCTTTACACACATGTATCAAACACAGATTATAAAGAACAGTGTGCTGCATTTACTGTCCTCTCCTATCAGTCCTATATAACATTGACACAGTGTTGATGGATAATATTAGCTACATTTGTTTTATACAGACACACACATACACAAATGTTGTCACAGTGTGGGTTCGGTGATCAGTCGTCATAATGCAGACGCCGGTTGGATGCGAATCACTGAATCAACAACCTATTGTTACACTGCTCTCTATGTAATTTGATAGCGAGCACCTGGATGAGCAGCACCAATATTCCTCTGTGATCCCACTCTCTAATGATCAGTCTGTTTTCTTAAGGGGGGTCATGGTTGTTCATTCAGCATTTACCCCATAATTTCGCTCTCATCATCTGGGCTATCACAACATTACTATATTTATTCAACACTGTCGATGGACAAGAGTTTCAGGTTAATTTAGTTCATGGTTTACCGACCAACAGCAGCTATTCAATCTTAGAAAATGTCACTACAGCATAACAACATGAAGTATCTCTTTACAGTGAAAGGAATAGTTCAAACATTTTGGAAAATACGCTTATTTGCTGTCTTGCAGAGAGTTATAAGACCAATACCACTCTCTTGACTGTATGCTAAAAATGGAACTACGGCCAGGTAAAACAAAACCAAACAAAAATCCACCTTCCTTCACATCTAAAGATAACTGATTAAAGAGTTATATCTTTTTTAATCTTTCTTTTAATCGTTACAAAAATCAAAGTATAAGAATGACAAGCCGTGGTTTTATGGTCCAGGCTGTTGTCCAGACCGGTTGCTGTTCTACGCTAAGCTTACAGGCTCCTGGCTGTTGCTCCATATTCATTGCACAGGGATGAAAGTATTACTAAGCTTCTTGAACTTTTGCTTTGAAGATTATTAATCAGACACTTAATCTGTAAGTACATAAGTCTTTTTTCAAAAAGGTGTTTATAAAGATCAATTCAGAATGGGAAAAAATTATTTATCATATATAATTATATGTTTATAATTTTTTAAATTGTTACTTTTGCCTGTGCTGTAAAATATACAGGAATTTATTGGAATCAACTAATTTTTTCATTAATTTAAGTTAAATTTGTGAATTTTGTTAATTTCAACTTGAACTTGTCAAGTTAGTTTTTAATACGTATTAAATGAATTCATGGTTGTCTTCTTCCATAATAAAACAATGTGAAACAATGTGATTAAGGTTACATTTTGAATTTAACAAAGTTGCTGGGAGCAGCTTCACATTGTCTTTGTACTGACTCTGTTACAAAATGGCCTCAGCCACTGCAGTTGTATGAAAACTCTATTTAACAGAGAAAATGTCAAATGAAAACAATTCTATCTTTTATGGCTGCGTGTGTGAATGAACAGTCCATTCTACTTATATCTAAAATTCATCAAAACGTGTTTTTCGTGTTAGTTAGTTTCACATTTTCAAAACTCATTAAAATGATTTTGAACTCAGTAACTTAATTCATAAATTCAGTTAACTGACATTTTTAAGGCAGCAGAGGAACTCTTGTTTGTAAGTTGAACAAAATTTAAATGATTTGCTTCGTAATAGTATGTGAACTTCAGTTGCCACAACTGATCATAGGGTAGTATAACTGTGTTAGAGCTCAAAAAGTTATGTTTTATGGAGAAAGAAATCTAATTTAAAAAAATTAGCTGCTACCCTAGACCACAATGACTAAGCATTAAGGGGAAAGTTTGATCATTTTTACAAAAAACAGTGATAGAAGTAAAACATGAATATCATTTTTCCTTACATAATTCCTCACATCATGTTTAAGTACAGTCACTCTTAATCAGTAACTAATGAGCTAGTCTTTTCTGTTACGATCTTGTTTTTACCAGTAGCAAAGAGAATTCAGTACATTTATAATAGTTTCTTTCATTAATTCAAAGGATGATTTTCATTTATGATTGCAGAAGTGGAAATGTTTAGTCATAGTATTATTGACCATTTTAATGGTAGATTGATATAAAGTGAACAGCGGACAAACACAATAACTCTGACACACCGTTTATGCACATCAATAGGCTTGCAGTTTTAGCTCAGTTTTGTTAATTGCCCACGTCTGATGTGGTAACGTCACATAGGATCACTTATCTGAATCATAATTTCGAGTAAACTGTCCAATGACTATTCATACCTCTTTAAACATCGATGAAAAAATTTGTTAATTAGGAGAAATAGAATAAAAAAGAGGACAGAGAAAAGAAAAACATGCGCTGCTCTGGACTGATATTGACAGCGCCGGGATTTTGGTCACTGTAACAAAACAGATTCACATATTTCTCTCATGACTGAGCAGGTTCGATGTTCAAGCATTTGGCCATCTAATTGTCAACTGGTAGACTTTAAATAAGCCTTATTCTCACTTCTAACCAAAGGCTAAGTTTATCACACCACTAATGGACTGAAATGTGTTTTTATTCTTCACACACATTTGTGAAGGAGGGTCAAATAGAGGCAGGCTTGCTGGTCGTAACACGGAGGACTTGAGGCACTGAGCCCCAGGTTGTGATCGGTGTAATGAATGACTGGGAAGGCTGAGGGAAGAAAAGCAGAGTGAGAAGTGAAGAGTTTTAATTGGATCTGAGTCACTGCAGAGTCACTTGTCTTTCATTAAGAACAGAGGAACACTCATCTGACATACACACTGACAGTGATACTTATTAGAGATGCACACACTGTGTTGGATTGGTGTGTTGTGCGTTGCACTTGTCTTCCATTTTAACTAATAATCTTAACATTATACCGGTGTGTCTGATATTTTGGGTCAGGCTGTTGTTTCATTCATCATTCATGACCAATTCGTTAATAACTGGTTTAGAGGAGATGAACAGACGAACAGAGGCAGGCTGGGAGAGAAACAGAGGAGGAAAGCAGACTCATCAAGAATACAGTAAGAGAATTTTTGAAAAACAAACAAACAAACAAACAAACAAACAAACAAGCAAAAACAGCTGTAGGGTTTGTTAGTTGTCTTCAGGCATAGTGTATATGCTGGGCAACAAATCAGTGAGGCAACTGTTGAAACAGCTCTGTACAGACAATACATGGACATAGATTAAAATGGTTCCTATGGGTGAAGTGACAAAATTTATGCACAGTACAATGAGTCAAACAATACAAGATTCTACTTTTTTCTTCTAATGCCAAAGAAGTTATTTTTTTAGGGAAGGGCACTAATAACAGGCTATTTGAAAACTCATTTACAATGAGACAGTAGATATCAGCTAAGAATACGAGATAGAACATGAGGTAACACAGTGACACAAGATACTGCAAGACTACGAGTCTGCAACCATGTTAGCAGCCCTGTAAGCCTGTTCAGTGTCAGTTTAGTGTTGGGTTATTGTTCAATGGCATTAAGCACAAATTTACTCAAAATCAACCTGTCAACCTAAAGTTAAGGTGGTAAAGATGGTAAAGCTAAAAGCAGGGGATTACCAAAGTCAGGATTCATTGTCTGGCCACCATGAATAACTGTACAAAGTTTGATGGCAAACCATCCAGTAGTAGTTTAGATATTTCTCTGCCGACCAAAGTGGTTGACTAAGTGTGGACTCCCACTAGAGACATTTCACTAGCATGGCTTTAAACAAAATGATAGGAAGCATTGGCATCATAGGATTTTTGGTGCTGTGACACATTAATGAGGAAAATGTGAATATTAGCAGAGGTTGTACACCAGTTGCTTCACTAAGACTTTAGGTTTTCAAGATGAAGCCACTGAATGTGAAATTTGATGTCTACAACTAAAATGATGAAACAATTTAAGACATTATGTTAGGATGTCCACGCTGCAAAGCCAACTGTAGACTCCAAAGAAAGGTCTAAGGATGCGCCAAGGACATGCGAATCCTCTGAAAAATGGTTAGATGGAGTGACCTGACCTGAATGTTGACCAAACTGAGTTTGCTTAAATTGTACCATCAACATTCCAGTCCAGTTGACAAAGGCAACATCTGTTAGAAGGGAGCAAAGAACTCAATTCAATAAGTTTTGGAAATGCATGAAAAGACTGCTGAACCTCCCAGCTCTTAAATATTCAACACTTTTAGATGAGGTTCCAAAAAGCAAAGCAACTCAACAGCAATGTGCTTCCTTGCAGGAGACTTAACTATTATAGAGAAGCTCTAGGGAAAGCCGGAGGCCCACATACAGTAAAACAGGGAGGAGTTGTAATCCTGACCCAAAAGTTTTTTAGGGAGCTTTGTTTTAACTGAACCCATCCAAAGCAGTAGGCCTTAGCGAGTGTGTTGGCTTCACTAAAAGAGGACAATCAAAACAAGGACATCGGTCGTCGTATGTGGCTTTCAGTTTTGACGTTTCTCTTCTTTTCTTAAGGAGGCCCTATAATTTGGTGGTGCAGGAAATTACCAGCAACTTGCCCTGCCATTCTGTTCTTACCACCTGCCATCTTCCATGACATATTATAATTCACAACTAGCAACTAACTGGCTTTCTGACTGGTTCTATTCTCACAGAAATCATTCCTACCCATTAGTTCTGATTCCAGGCCTATTGATTACGTTTTGATTAGTTACAACATGTTTGGTACCTGGCAGGAAAACGAGTCCAGTTAATGTTGGTAAATGCGACGTGAAACTTTTTAATGAAATATATCAGCTAATCAGATGGAGGACAGTAATTTAACCTGTGCTTCATCTAACATTCTTCCATAATATAAATTGATTCCTGGGCTGAATGTTTGTGCATTCTTAACTTTTAATTATGTTTTTGATTCATTATTTTTTTCCTCTCAGCTGTTGTAATTTTTAGATGGGAATTCTTTACCCTTGAGTACAGATTTCAGTGATTATTAAGATACAGATTTACTCTTCTAATCCAGCTGCGTAGAACTAATCTTTAGTGTAGTCATCATCCTCCATTCTCCCATTTGTGCTGTTTCCATCTTTTTTTTCCAACCTTCATCGAGCAGTTAGCCAAGTGGATCTAACCATCCATCCTATAGCTGCTCTCTTAAGAACAAACTCATACAAAATCAGACAGTTTAGAGGTTATAATGTCATGATATGATCATATCATCATATCTGATCACATCATATCTCAATGCTACAGTAAGACTTGATTGATTTGATGTAAATTCCATTACATGATTCTAAAGACAAAATTTACCCTAACTGAGGCCTTAATATTTGTGAGTGGCTTCAACATTTTAGTGTGCAATATATTGTACAATAAATTTATTACATAGGTTTTGAGATAACAAGAAAATTGCAGAGGATTTAAGCCAGGCTTAAAACTACGACCTGTGATCTGATTAGTGCTTCATTTAATGTAGTCCAACACATTGGGGGCTTATTCCTGAACATTCAAGATGGCATGATCTATGCAAGGGGATGTAGCCTTAACTGTGCAGGATCTACTCTTTCAGATTGATACAATGACACACATAGAAAAGTACAACTTCACCAGATCAATGTTTAGGATGACCATGGCAACAAATCTGCTGAAACTAAAACTCTGACTGAATAAAATGGGAGCAGCATTCAAGTAAGGAATTATTTTAATAAATCAAAGAAATCATTAAACTGCTAAGATCATTAAAATGCATAAACTTATAAAAATGTGTGAAATTATTAAATAAAAATGATGTGATAGCCATCAGGAATGACTCAAAGACGTTAGACCCGGTGACTAATGGGATATATGTCGTAGGACAAAGGATTGCTTTTAGGTCAGTGCCATTTCCTATACTGAAGTATCAGAGATGTACTCGACAACGTTCTCTGACCCAAACACAATATTTCAAAGTGTTTGATTATCATTAGCTGCTTTTTCTCAAACTGCAAACCAATGATGTTCTTGCCATGTGCTTGAATTTCCAGCCCATATTCTCATGGGCACTTGATCAAACTAGGGGGAGTAGAATTTTGTCATCAGCAATTATGGATCACTTGGACTTAAAATGCTGAGGAACATCAAAAGCCTAGACTGGGAATTGCAAAATAATAATCAATGTCTCTTCAATTGGTGAGCAAATACGTCCAGGAGCCTCGTATGAGCTTGTCTCTAACTGCAGAATAATCAGTACAAGCACAAAGAGCCCAACATGCAAAGACAAAGACATGTATACATACATAGTAATTAATTAATGACTTTTATTCACAAAACCGGAAAAAAATGTATCTTTGCATCTTATCTTAGATGTACATGAAAATAATGAGTTCCATCTATAATCCCAGTACTGCCCAACTGACAGGAGCAGACCCACTCGTCAATGGGAACACACACCGGTGTCTAGCACACACATCAGCTTACACACGCTAGCTGCTGCTTCCTGTGATTATTACCATAATGGCTTCCTGTAAGAATGCTGAGCAGCATAAAGGGTAAGAGTCATTAACAGCACAGGTGGGGTCATAAATCACATTTAACAGTGCTGAACTTTTCATTAATGATATCCATGCACAAAAAAATCAATGCCAGACTTCACATGTCTACTTATCTAACATGCTTTAAATGCCAAAAAGGTGAAAGTCGGATGACAGGGTTTTTTTTGTTTTTGTTTGGGTTTTTTTTATTTGTTTCTTTTTGGAAAAAAATGGATGGACATGCACATTAGACAATGGAAGTAGTGGTAGAAACTATAGACATGTTTGCCAGGTAAAAACCATATCTGAGAATAGTTTTCTAGTTTGTTCCTTCTCTTGAATCCTATTTAATTTGATCCTTGTTTAATAAAAACAGAAGTGTAAATCACTGATATGTGATTGACATACTGATGTAAAATTCACATTTGAAACTACTATGTATCTTTTGCTGGACATTTAGGTGTCTGGTGTTTGTGATTCATTTCCTGATTCTCACCCATCATATTTTTCAACATTTAATATTGGGGAAAATACAACATTAACTTTGACACTGGACAGATTGAACCACAGGGTTCAACTAGATGTCAGTTCAGTCATTTCAGAATGTAAATAGAAACTGCAGGTGTTTGACTAATTATGAGTCCTCCACCACATCTGTTCCAGAACAAATGTTTTTGATGTTTTTATAAAATGTCAAGCTTTTGACAACAAGGGGGAATATGAATTCACTCTATCCCTGAGGTATTCCTGGTGGGATGTTGTATGCCATAGCAAAGGCTGTTTTTCGTCTTTGCTGCAGTGATGGATATTTTTAAAGCTTAATTTTTAAATTATCATACAATGATTTAGCCAACCTCTCAATATTCAAACACTCTTTATTCTTTAGGCATATAAGGGCAGTTAGATTGGAAGCCATCTCTGATTTAATAGCAGCTATGAAAGTGCGGTTCCCCTTAAAATAGCACTGAGGACCCTGTTTGAATAATCTGCTTGAGTGAAAATTATGAAGTTTATCACATTCACAACTGGACCATGGTGGTTTTTGGAGAAAATTACAGTCTGTATAGTAGGAGTATGAGATTTTTTACTCTCGAAACTCTTAAAATAGCTATGAGGAAACAACTGGGACTTACTAACTGATGAAGCTACACCACTGATCAGGCGAATGCTGTATGATGTTACACCACTGGTCGGCCAACAAAGTTTTAAGAGTTTCCCAATTGGCTGTTTTTCTTTAAAAATTAATTTGATGAGACACTTTCTACTGCATCATCAGCAGACATTTATAGGCAGTGTTTGCTTCGCACTTTTGTCACTAGATTTACCAACTTTTCAGACCCTTTTAGTCAGTTACCTTCTTAGTCCCTTTTGGACACCTTAGCTACTCTATGTAGAAGAGAGTCGGCAGTATTGCTCCATGAACGTGAGATCAGGCTTTACCTCTTCCAGCACACCTCTCCTTGCGTATAATTTAACTGACGACTGCATATACATGGATGAGCTTCTAACTTTTTCTCTCAATGATCATTTTTCATGTAAATAGAGCAGCAGTCCCAGCACAGTTGTTGTCTTTAATTTATGTGTGGTGATTTCGTCAGAACTTATCACAGTTAAATTAATCAGGATTATGGCTTGGAAGCTTGAAAATAGATTGGAAGTCTCATACTTGTTCTGTGGTCTGAAAGGATAAAAACAAACATATAAAGGGAAATGCAGCCACATACAAGGTTTTGACCTAATCTCGTTAATGTAATGAAATGTGAATGAAAGAGACAGACACACGGATGTAATGATAAACTGTTAATCCAAAAAACCTACAAAGTGACAGAGACATAGTAAGAGAGAGTGATGTGTGCTGCAGTTGAGAGCCACCCTGTTTTAAAATGACAGATGCAGAGAAAAAGAGTCCACTCCTGATGTGAGCTGTCCTGATTAGCAGAGTGGCGTCACCCTACCCACCAAGAATAGTCATGAACTCAAAGTCAAGTGGCCACACCGAACAATCAGAACACCAGCATGCCTGTGTTTGTATTTATTGTGACTTCCTTTTTTATGTGCGTCTGTGACTGTGAATCTATAATAGTATGGATTTAAGGGTTTGGGTGTGTCGGTTGCATTGCTGTGTGTATGTAAATGTATATTTGTGTGTATGTGTGTGTGTGTGTCTGTGTGTGTATGTGTGTGTGTGTGTGTGTGTGTGTATGTGTGTGTGTCTGTGTGTGTCTGTGTGTGTCTGTTTGTCTGTGTGTCTATGTGTGTGGTGTGTGTGTGTCTGTGTGTATAAGGGCTGGGGGTGAGAGTATTGGCGTCGGCATTGTGCTTGTGGATTTGCGTAGAAGATGATGTCATGCTTTTTGGTACGAGGCTCTCACACTGAGAGTAGGACACTCACATACACACACACTCACAATTGAATATGAATCTGTCTGTTTTTTTTCTATTAGTTTTAGGGGCATTTTGACTCTGTTAGACACTACACAACAAAGAATGAAAATCGATGTGGGAGGAATAAAAAAACCTATTTTGCCTATGTTAATTTCCTATTATTGTATTATTAAAGGTAGCCAGTACCATTTAATAATTATGTCTAAGCATTAAGCTGCAAATTTCCCCGTATATTTACAATAATCAACAATTGATTATGAAACATAATCCTTCTTACTTTTATAATCTTCCTCAGAGAGGTGGGTTCTTTCAACAGAAGGCTTTAAACTGATGGTGGGATACTGGCCTCTCGTGCTCAGTAGTTACACAGGAGATGTCTCTTATTAGAATGCCTCTTCAGGTTAGAGTTGAGCATCAAGAAATGAGTTTGGTGCCAGATGCATCATGCAAATAGCCTAATAACGGCTCCAGCTCTCAACAATTAGTGCCACTGAATGAGGCCTTGAAGCTGTTCGGGACACACACACTCACACACACACACACACACACACACACACACACACACACACACACACACACACACACACACAGACGCACACACACACACACACACACACACACACACACACACACACACACACACAAACACATTTAGTACAATATCTAAATCTTGTATTATAAAATGCTGAATGATAGTGTGTTCACATAAAAGATGGATAAAGGAAGACAAGATGTTCTCATAGAAAAAGATGAAGGTTAAAAGGTTGTATTTTATTGTATTTTAAGCATGCAGCAGATCATGCATTAATATCACAAATCTGGGTTCTTTTGTATATTTCAACTCATTATTATTAGCTCAGTGCAAGCAATGTAATATTAAAGCTGCACTGGTTAATATTTTTACATCAACAATAGATCAGTTGACCACATGTAATGTGAAAGGGCTCACTCGTAGCCTTGAACCCCTAGAGAATAATAATTTGACTCTATGGCATGTCATTTATTAAGTTAATTTTGAGTTACTTTGCATGTAGCAGTGCTTGTCTCCACTTGGGTGGCAGGACAACGGGTGGGTCCTCAGATATGTTTTCATTGCAGAGTAAAACAACTTCTTTTTACGAAGCTGGCATCTTTGTTGGTTAAGTTGTTATCTATGATGTAGAACCCAAAATACACCCACACACTGCCTTTCAGATGCCTTGGTGTAATTATTCAGTCAGCGCAGTTTTGCTGGCTAGTGTCCTCTATTTTTATTTGTTAGCTGAGTTTACTGTTAGGTTATGAGGGCTTGCAATAGGTGAAGCTGACAGTGAATTTCAAGAACACCCTCTGTTGGTCCACAAGGCGAAATACTACAAATGGTCTATTGTACTTATAGTCTGTAAATTTTGAATTTGTCATTATATTTCAAATCTTTTATTATTTTACACATTTAGCCACAGGTTTAGCTTAAAATTAACAGCCCCACTGACTGTGCAGTGCCTTAGCTCTATGAAGAATTTAACGTCTTTCACCTCATTGTTTTGCTTTCACAGCCTGAAGCCTCACTGTTTTAGTTTACTCTCACTGTTCCTCAATATCATCATTTCCAGATGCAGCAGCGTGGTCCCGCGCCACACACATCGTCTATATAAGATAGTTTGTTATTTTGTTTCCTATGTATGTAGTTATTACAGTGGTGCAACTGTCAGAGTGGGATGGTCTGATTGGTTACTGTATTTGCAGAGCAAGGGCTAAGTGCAGGAATGCTCTGAAAAAGTTATGTGGCTCATATGAAAGTATATAGGGTTAAATGTGACTGACTAAAGACAATAGAGCAGTAGTGACACACAAATACACACACACACACACACACACACACACACACACACACTCACACAGTCTTTAATCTTAATTTCTCTTCTCCCTTTTTTTCCACTCCTCTACCTTCAGCTTCAATTTTTTCCTTTCCTTCCCTTACTTCTGTTGTTGACCATTACAAGCAGTCATAAAGACATTAGGTTATAACCACAGGAGATAGGAGCCATAAAGATACACATGCAATGGAAGATTTGGCCCTAATGTGCATAAAGCACACAAATCAGTAGGATCCCTCTGATATACAAACAGCCAGAGAGCAGGGCAGATAAGAAAGCCAACAAGTTTCGGTTATAAATGCGTGAAATACAGATGGTGGATATATAAAACTTTGCATGTGTTTGTGGTTAAATAAAAAGTATCATATTATCATTAATAATGGTCACATTAAGATTTATTCAGTGTTATTCTGGTGTCAGAAGGAAACTTAATTTCTTCCAACATACAAAATCTGAGATGATTAACAGTAGTAGTTTGACTATTATGATTTACTAAGCAGGCCAAAAATGATTTTCCTGTAACTGTAATTAATACAAAATATAATGTGCAGATTGTATTATTTTGTTGAGCATTTGTAAACACAAGAAATGAGAAAAAATACATTTAACTGACCTATTTTTTTTTCTTTTTTGATGATGAAAATTGTGTATGTGTCAGTAAGGGCTCACACATTATGCAGTAGATTTACCACTGACATTATTTCCACAATGTATTGTTTGTTTAAATGACTGTTCTTTAGTTTTATCTCCTGCTTAACCTAAAGGGAAACACTAAGCCGGTGTTTGTCATGGCGATGATGATGCATAAAATGTGAAGCTTTTGCAGCTCATTTACACCTGCATCTGGTGGTGTGACTGGTCGCAGCAGCTAAAAGGGCAACACCAGTTTAAATTACTGCGAAAAATGATGCACTGTGGGATAATCACAGCCTCTTGAAGCCCAGAAACTAGCGACATTGGCCATTCAGAAGATGCGAGGTTAGTCTGTATCAGATGAAGACAAGCACCTTTAAGATACTAAACGATATTAAGACCTACAGCCACTCAGAGGGTTTATTTGGCCACATAGACATAAAATCCTGGTATTAAATAGGATGTTTGTTACATGTATTCCTCTTTCTCTGATTAAAGGTAATCTAGCAGGCAGCATTTCTGGAGGTAGAGTGGCTATAAAAGTATTAGACACCTTCTACACTGTCTTATATTACCTTTTTCTGTGGTACACACTGATGTGCAGCAACTGTAGTAGATTGCAGTGTTTAGTCTCTTTGTGTCATATCAGCCGTGTGTAGCAGCTATCCAAATGACAACAATGCGACCTGGCAGCCATGCCGTCATAAAAGCACAGCAGGTAGTTGAGTATTTGGTGAGGTTATTATGAAACATAGGGATGGGAGACATAGCGATAAATCTATGTATGTGAACAAATGCAAAACAATAGAGTTTTGCAAACACAAATAAGACTCCCATAGGAAATAGACATGCTACTCCACAAACACTATACAGTGGTAAACCTTCTAAAATTTTCTATGTTATTGAGAATATTCAAACATTAAATACTTTTTTGAAAAAAAGGTTGAGACCCCTTGAGAGGTGGTAACTTCAACCAAACATGTCCAGTTGATCAGACCTGCACATGGAGGAATTTTTGGCCCATTCCTCTTTACAAAATTTGCTTCAGCTCTGTGATGTTCATGGGTTTTCCTGGATGAACTCCTTGCTTCAATTCCTTCCACAACCTTTCTATCGGATTAAGGTCTGGACTCTGACTCAGCCATTCTAAAACCTGACTTTTCTTCTACTTTAACCATTCTTTGGTGGACAGCCTTGGGTATTTTGGGTCACTGTCTTGCTGCAAGACACATCAGTTCACAGACAGAAACTCTGACACTTTGCAGTAGTACTTGCTGGTTCAATGATGAGTTCATAGTTCTATCAATGGTGGCAAGTTTTTCCTGGTCCATAGGCAGCAATGATACTGCTACTACCATGTTTCACAGGAGAGATGAGGTTCTTATGCTGAAGTGTAGTATTTGCTTTTTTGCCAAATATAACACTTATTTTTAAAGAAAAAGGTTCCATTTTGGACTCACCTGCCCACAGACCATTCTTCCAGTAACTTTCTGGCTTATCCCTGTGGTCTACAGCAAACTTAAAATATGCAAAAAGAAGCTTTTGTTTTGTTTTTTTTCCTCGATCTGCCTGATTATGGTTTGGTGGAACCCAAACTCTGAGGAAGAGCCACAACTTTTTTCCTGAGTCCTCAGAAATCTCTTTTGATTGAAATATGGTGCTAGTCCACAAACCTGCAAACCTGAAGATCAGACTTTGAGAATGAAGACCAAGGTTTGTTGGCTGCCTGCACTGTCAGTCAATTGACTGACACATCTGACTCTAATTAGCCCTTTAAATGAACTGATAATTCACCAGATCCACATACTTTGTCCAACAACATATTTAATGTTTGATCATTCTGCTCAATAAATGAATGAAAGGTTTCAAGTTTGTTTGTGTGATTTGTTCAATTGGATTCCTTTTATCTAGTTTCAGGACTTAGATGAAGATCTGGTCATGTTTTAGGTCATTTGTATGTAGAAATATAGAACATTTTAAAGGGATATTTGGGGGAATGTATGTTGCTGCCAGCTTCAGTGCTGACAGGCACACTTGTATGTTAATTTTTCATAATGCAAGTCAAACCATTTTGATTAACGATTCCTTTCTCACAGCTGTTCTGTACGGTTCACTCATCATCTGCTCTAAATGCCTTACAAGGGTTATAGAAATTTTGAAATACGTAATAATACAAACATTTTTCATAATAATTGACATATTGGTCTACACTTGTTTTGTGTGTGTTCTTTGACACCAAAAGTGACAACAGAACATGGCTTTGTTTGAGAATGAACAAAAATTGCTTGAATCAATGGAAAAAATGTTAAATGTTAAATGTTACCTGCATGTTTCCTCATTTTGTAAAAAAGTTTGATCTTATTTTTTATTATTTCATGTTTCAATTGTATTTTACGTAATAAGTGTCTAAATAATTGATTCTGACAAACATAATACTCCTCATACACACGCACAATCACACACACAGACAGACGCACACATAAATAAATAAAAGGGACATCTCTGTCTTCGTGTCATGTCATCTTGTTCTACATCCTTCTGATGACGCAGGTGAGACAAGCAGATTCTTCTAAATATATCCTTGAACTGGAAATGTCACCACTGTTACATTCCTGGATACAAACCTTACCACAGCTTCAAATATAAACTGTTAACATCCCAGTGAACCATCGTGAATTTTTGGATTCGAATTCGACTTATATCTTCGCTACATTCTATCACAACCTTCATCTGTCTGCCTGCCCTCTCATCTCCTCTCTACCCCTGATATGTACTATTTAATAATTTGTTAAAAAAAACAACATTGATAAATACAATGTATGCATAAGTGTATGTATTTAATTAACAGACATCAAACAAACCATGAATAATCATGACTCAAGGGAAGCAGAACAGGAGACAATTGTAGCAAAGGGTTTAACCTGAGAACAAACTCCTGACTCATTACTGTGTTCAGAAATACTCTTGTCTCACATGGGACCTCATTTTCTTTCATTTGACAGAAAATCATAGAGTAGTCATTTATTTATATAACGTTTTCAGTTGTGAGCAATACTTTTAGACACTTGGTTGCTAACTAAGAAGTCAAGTTATCGTAGGTTCTGTGTCATTTCCTGTGTTACTGTCAAAATAAGTCACATTACCTTATAAATAGATTTGAAAACTCATGTATGGTTTCTGTTGTCTTATTTCATCAGAGGGGCATTTCTGAGACTGCACTGCTTAAATTGCCCTTGCCCTGGTCAAGTGTATGATTTTCAGCTTGCTGCTTGCTGTTTGGTTTTTGTTTTTCTGTTTGTTTGTTTCTTTGTTGTTTGTTTTGACCATGCACTTGTCATGTTTAGTGACATGGGTGGGCTTAAGATAATGCTACAAAAATGCTTTTGTATAATGCAACTATTGTCCAACACACTTATACTTTCAGCTTTTTTGCCGTACATCCCCAGCTGCAATTTCTCAAAAATCTGAATTGTCTGTTCTCTGGTTTTTTTTTTTCATTATCAACTGATATGTTGATTATTTTCTGATTAAAGTTGCAAACCTGCAGGCAATTTATTTTTTTGCAGGTTTAATTGAAAAATTACTGTAATGGTTGTCAAAATAGTTGATTCATTTTGTGTCAGTCAACTAATGGATTCATTGTTTCAGCTCAGTGGGACACACACTTGGTGTTAGATTAAAATCGTAACTTCTGGTCCTTTCAGGAGCAGCAGTGTATGCTGCAAATGAGCACCATCATGAAAGAATTGACTTATTGACTTCACTTATATAAGATCAATGACAGATTAATTTTCATGTCATTATCTGTAAATTTTGAATTTAACTTCCCAGCGATGATAATAAAAATTAAATTAAAATTCAATTTTATGCATGAGAATTTATGCTTTCTTGCATGAATGAGGACAGAAACTAGGTTTGCTTATAAACAAGTGATGAATATACAGTATCAAGGGTCAGAGTCAGTGGCTGAAGGAGAACAGTGTGGCCAAAACATTTTGAGTCAGGCAAATTATTAAGCCTCTCTCAAATGCTGAAAATGATAAAAAAAAAGCTGGGTTTATTACCTGTTAAGTAATTGCGGTGAAGAATCCTACCCCAACATTCTCAATGTTTTGATTCTTCAACAACATAGAAAAACTGCTAATATCTGTGATTTATTCATTTGTTTATTAAGATCTTACCGCAGCAAGGAGATTAGTATGTCATATTTGGAGGTGTCCTCTCTGTCTTGTTCTCATTCAATGCTGTTTAAACTCTTGCTAATTTATCACGTGTTTTGGTCCCATGTAATCTTTTATAATTATTCCACTCTCTAGTATAATGAAAACCTGCAACATGGCATAACTTGTTGGATTGTAGTTTTTCATGTGATGTCTCAGACACTGCCAGCATAAAAAAAACCCTAGAGGGCTGTTGGTGTGTTATGTCAGCTAATGTTTGTTATCCAGGCAGACTGAAAGAAATGCTATTCTACTTCATTTGACTTGATTCAATATCCTGTCTGGCAAGTAATAATAATTGCCTGTAAATATTATTGGTTTAAAAAATGTCACAATGAAATTGTAATGAGTGGAGCAGGTGAGGAGAGGAAAATGAGGACCCACCACACATATTTCACATCCACAGCACAGCAGTGGAAGACATTAGCTGATTGAACTCATTGTGTTGTTCCTTCGGGACCTGCTGCTAATCATATGAAGGACGTCGCTGCAGAAATATGCAACTATGAATAAACTGATGATATTTATCCTGGGCTTTTATTCTCTCAAACAATCACAATATTACAGTGACATAGTGTAATATTATGTGAATAATCCCTAAAGATACAGCAGTTTTTGGGATAATGACTTGTGTTTTGAATCTTACAATAGGCACATTATCATACTGAATCAATGAAATGATTAAATTGATTAGCTCAAAGTCAACTTAACACTCAGATATGTCCCACGGCTTGAAAGTTCTACAGGGGAATACTGAGCAGGGTATCAGTAGGACTTTTTGCAAACACAGTTTCCTAATACAGAGTAATCACTTCATTGTTACAGAAACAAAAACGAGATAGAGGTAGCACACCAGTAGCCATGATGGAGTCATTTTTAGTAGAGCTGATGTGTTATTATGTCAGGTGATCATCTGGGCTTTGCAACACAAACACAAATCCATACAGGCAGTTCTGTAGCTTATGTGTTTATACAGTTCTGTTTTAATTATCTGGAATGTAATTGAGGATACTCCTTCCTAAAGACAGAAAGAAGTATGTATGTAATATTGTGTATATAATATATTGTACATCAACAAATTAACTTTAATTGTTACAAAGCTCTGAGAGGAACTGGCATGTGAAATTGTTAGCTCTGTTAAAAACACTAAAATGAGCCTATGTAACATTGGAAAGAAGAAAGAAACCTTCCACAACCTTCTCACAAATGAAAAATTGAATTCATTGGTAAAAAAAACACACACTCACTCTGGTTATTACCAGTAGCTGTGTAACTGACGCTAATGTGTCATTCCGCTGACTTTATTATTCTTCTATACCTGCGCTACTGTTAACGTTGCTTTAGCATTTACCATTATCCTGCTATTGTCACTTGTGGCTGCACTTTAACTAAAGATGGGCAGGGTTTAAGACAATACTGTAGATGTGTTCTGGTATTAATCTCTTCAACAGGTACTTTAAATGTTAGCTCATATAAAGTCCTGGTCACCTTTCAACAGCCAAAAGTACAAACCAATTATGTAATTATATTCCAATAAATCGTCTTAGTAACTACCAATTTTTTGGCCTGTAACCTAAGAATAAGTGATATTTTTGTCTCTTTACTGTGTAGTTTCACCATGTGGAAAAAATAAATAATCATGAGTTGTCAGCAGCCAGTTAACACATACAAGCAGCTATATATAAACGGGATAGGGATGGAGAAGCAGGAGGTTCACACTCAGCTGATGACTGATGAATGTCTGGAGGACCTTCATCTTTCAAACTGAATTCCGGTCATTTTAAGATGAAAGAGACTGCAGGAAGTGATATTTTGAATGCAGACATTTAAGTCTGCACAAGGAGATCAAACCATTAGTATTGATTAGTATAGTAAGTATATACTTCTTATACAGTGGGCAACAAAAGTCTGAGACCACCTGTCAAGACAATTCTATTTTGCGTTTGTATTGAATGTAATAGTATTCTTTTTCCATTAAAAATGATAATATCACCTTAGTACTTTGAATGAAAACTTGAATCTTTGAGAAATGTACACAAATTTTATAATCTCTTTGTATTTGCTATGTCTCCCTTTTACTTTGTTGACAGCAGGACTATGGTCCAAAAAACTTCTTATGATATCATAGAATACCCCCATAAATGTTCTCTGTGGTTGAGGTCAGGTGACCGTGGAGGAAAGTCCATGAGAGTCAGAACCCCTTGGTTTTACTTGGTCTTCAAGTAGTTCATGCAAAGCTTCGAGGTGTGTTTGAGGTCATTATGCTGGTGCAGTATGAAACCACAAAGATGTAAACCAGAGTGTAGAGCATGTCCCTAAAGAATGGAGTGATACTTCTCCTTGGTCAGGGTGTGGTCAGTTTGGTCAATTTGATGCAGGTGTCCACCACCCTCAGCCTTGAGTCTTCTTTCTGTAAAGCGTTGTAGAGCTCCATGCATTGCCCCCTTAGAAACCATTAGTCTGGTCATGATTTAAAGCAGCCAAGACAACACCATAGTGGCTTAGGGGCTACTCCATGAATGTCGAATGTCGTTGAGTGGGCCAGTTAGAGTCCTGACTTGAACAAACATCTCTAGAATAACCTGAAAATGGCTGTCCACCAGTGGTCCCCATCCAAAATGACATTTTTCTTTTCTAATAAATTTGCATTTTTTTGAATTTTCTGTTTTAGCTTTATCATTATGGGGTATTGACTGTAGATTAATGAGGGGGAAAAATAGTTTAAATTGTTTTAGCACAAGGCTGCAACATAACAAAATATGAAAAATGGGAAAGGATCTGAATACTCTCTGAAAGCACTGTACATGGCCACATAGAGAAATGTGAATTAAAAACATTAAAGATTCATGTCCCTAATGTGCCAGTTTAAATAAAAATGAGATAGTGTTCCTCTCTGAGATTAATTTTGCATGACACTACATTATCATAACACTATTACTACCTTTGGATATGCAAATACAGAAGCAATGCATGAAGTGGTCAGGGAAACTTTAAAAAAGACACATTAAAACACGGACAAGAAACATGGACCCTGTAGTAAAGCACATTAAAAGTACTGTAAACATGAGTGTATGTTAATAATTAAAATGGACTGATGTTAAATATGGAATTGTGAAGTTTCTGAAATACCTGACTTGACTCTACACAGAGTCAGATGCTGCATTTAGTGATTCGCGCTGAGAGTATCTAAAGTTAGTGATAAACATCTGGTCAGGCTGTGCTGTGGCCACCATGTCACTCTGCCCTTTTTTTGAAACAGCAAGGGAGGGGGAAAACTGGTGGATGGCATTTTATTAGGAGCTCACATTGTAAGTTTTGTAGCAGAGTATGTATGCATGCATCTATAGAAACTTGTATCATTAAGATGAATGAAAAAACAAAATGTAAAATGTAAACATTACTATCACTCAAAGAAACATTTTGTATCTCACACATTCACTCTGTCAGGTTTATTACTCCCTGATAACCAGAGAACACATGTTTCTATGTTTACAGTGGACTAGAAAACCTCTAATGGCAGCACTTTAAACAATACAGCTGGATTGTGTGAATGGGAGACAAAGAAAAAGAGAGTGACCAAGAGAATCGATCAAGCGAATATCCAAAGGCAAAAAACTTTGTTGACAGTTGTGATCAACTGCAGACAGGACTGACGTCAGATGGAAAAAAAAAAATACAGGTCATTGTGAGATGAATTCTCCAGAAATGTTTGCACTGAGGAAATCGAAAGCTTGTTGAGTGACTGTAGAGGAAATTAGTGTAAGAATAACATGAAACTACTGTATATTAACCACACAAATCCAAACAAAGCAATAGTTAATCACACTTCACCTAGAAATTTACAGTATATTCGTCATGGATATGTGGTCCAAAGTACAAAATATCACAGCTAAAGTATAAAGTGCTCTGCAGAAACAACAGAATAAAAAAAAAATCTTCTATCTGCTGCTGCCTTCTCTTTTTCTTTGGTTGGATTAAGCAGAAAACAGTGTAACATTCAGCTGTGGTAGCAGCTCTGGCAGGCTGTAATGAGGCACATTGATGCTTTGACCTAAATGCTAATATCCACATGCTAACATCTTCCCGATGCCAATGCTTACATGCTGATGTTTAGCATGTATAAACTTTACCATGAATACATTGCTCACTATTTTAGTCTTCGCCATCTTATCATGGTGATCCAGCCGACCTTCAGCAGTAGCTGAGATAGATGTTGATGTAGATGTTGAAATATTTCAAAGGATGACCCCAGATGGTCCCAGATGAAAAGCCAGGTAGTCACCAAAGTCTCATACATCTCATACATCCTGGCGTCATCTTGCTTGAGGCCATGACATGATGTATCTCTGTGTGGTAAAAGAACAGATTAAGCTAAATATACTATTATATAATACTATTATATTCTCCACAGAAATAGCAAAAACAGGTTTTTGACATAAGAACTTAAGAGTCTAAAATCACAAAAGAAAGGCATTATCAACTTTGTCTTTTGTAAGACTTGTTTTTTTCAATGTTTTCTCAGTGATGTCCACTCAGTTTGCAAATCCAATGATCATCAAAATTGCCATATTCTTGTTCCATCTGATTCCCTTACTCCACAGATGACAAGATATCAGGGACAGACCAATATTATTCTGACCGAGACCTGCCATGGAAAGAAGTTTCCTCATCATCCAACATCTCATTCTTTTTTGATCACTATACTTTTCTGTCCTGGCTGACTCAACACTGCAGAATGTTCTCATTTCCCCCTCTGGGACCACAAACACCTGCTATTCCTTCACAACCATCCAGTACTGTGTATCCATCTGTCCCATCTCTTCATTTTCATCTCCATCTTTCCATTAGTTAGATAGAGAGCAGGCTTACTCTCCATCATCTGAGTTTCCTCTCTGTCATCTCTCACTCTGTCTCTCCACTTTCACAACTTCTAGTTTTGGAGCCTTGTTTGTTATGTAGGAAGATGAGATAATCATGATAAATCATAATTCTTTAGTACATAATTTTAATGTACACTCAGATTTTCTGTCTCCATCCAGTTTGCAAAAATAGTAAGATACACCAAGTAGATAACAACAAATTATAAGCCTGTCTCTACAATATCAAACTGCAAAACAATAAGACAATATCCTTTGTGCCATTAAAATGAATAACAGAAAAAAAGAGTGGTAGGAGAGACAGACCTTAAGCCAAGCTGAAGAGAAAGCTCTGCTAGGCTTCATTCTGTGGCCAAGAGAAACACAAATATGTTTACTAGACTAACACTGGGTGCACTTCTTAATCTTTCAAGGCTGGTTTGCTCTCTTTTGCAGGCTTAGTGTTGGCAGTGGATTGTGTTTTTACCAACTGTCAGTTTTTTTCCCTGAGAAACACTGCCTCCCTATGGAATATAGCTGTAACTGGAAATTTCTAGGGATTGAACAGTTATTCAGTGCACTCTAACATTCTTTGCTGTTCACAGGAACTAATAACCACATGGATATATTATATTTATGAATTCAGAATTTTAACTACCTGCAACTTTGAGCAAAAGTAAGCACTAGTACTTATTAGTATTGGATAAAGTAATTAAGTTGAGATAGCAGAGATTTCCTGTAAATACAGGCCACCAAACATTTAAGTGTGCTCATGTACAGTGTCTTATGATCTGATGTTGAGAAAAGAAAAACATACAGTGGTAGAAACATGTAAGCAAAACCTTTGGAATTACCTGGTACAGAACTGACTCAGCTCTGCAATGTTCTTGGGATGTCTGGTGTGAACGGCTCTCTTGAGGTCGTTCCGCAGTAGCTCTGCTGGGTTAGAGTGTGGGCTCTGACTGGACCGATCCAAAAGGTGGATTTTCTTTCAAGCCATTCTGTAGTATATTTACTTTGATGTTTAGGGTCATTGTCCTACTGCATCTTCCAACTTCTGCTTAGCTCAGCTACTGGACAGTAACCCTAATATTATCCTATAAGATACACTGAAAAAGTTGGGAATTCACTTTCCCCTCGATGGTGGCAAGCTGTCCAGGTCCAGAGGAAGCAAACTATCCCTGAATCATGGTGCTCCTTCCACTTTACTTAACCACTGAGATGATGTTTTCATGACGGTATGCAGTGCCCTTCTTATGGTGCATGTTCTTACCAAACGATTCAACCTTATTTTCATCAGTCCACAGAACATTTCCCTATTAGCATTGTGGAGTGTCAAGCTGCTCGTTGGCAAACTTCACGTGCACGGTGATGAGCAGGTTCCTCTGTGGTGTCCTGCCATGGACACAATGCTCAATGCAGTGATGCACCATGATTTGTGTGTTAGGCATTCTGCGTCATGCTTGTAGAGTCATCTTAGCTGAGTGCCACTTCTAGGAAGAGTTGCCACACTACTAAATTGTCTCCATTTATACAGAAGACAGTTTGTCTGATTGTGGACTGATAAATGTCTAAACTGAGTTCAGTGGTAACCTTTCTTGATTGCAAGATTTCTGAGATCTTTTCACAAGGTCAGCAGATGCTTCTTATAAAAAGAAAACTCAATGTTTGCTTGTGTTTTATAAGTGAAGGTACCTCTAACACAGACCTTTTGTCTTAGCTTTAGTTTTCAGTTGCCGAGGGGTTAACATACTTTTTCCAACCTACATTATCAATGTTTGAATGATGTATTCAGTATGGACGAGAACATTACAATGATTTGTGTTATTAGGTAAAATATTGTGTTCATTGTGGCAACTAAAATGATGATCTGACCACATTTTAAGACATTATGAGCTGCATTAAAAAAAACAATATTTGCACAAATATGATAGAGGATGACAGTAGAAGAGCTGGTGGTGATGCTGGTGATGATGAGTATTTATTTTCACTCAAGACCTGAGTGTAAAAGAGTCCGTACATGAATGTGAGGTCTATGTGGGAGCCAGTATTGTGAATGCAGCAGAGTAATGTGGGAAAACCCGGAAAGGGTGAACATGAGAGGAATAGAGTAGCTAAAGAGTTTTGGTGGCAGATGTAGGAAGTTTAATAGTCTAGATGGGAGTCAATAATTTAATATTATTTCTCAACTTGCAGTGAGATTTTAATCGCAATATAGTTATATCATGAGACTGTGCATGCATTTGCCATATTATGGCATATATTGGAAAATCATTCTCATTGATATTGTGCCGGGTTCCAGTTTAGTACCCAGTCGTATTACTATAAATCATTCATGGGAACTAAATGGCCCCTCAGAGTTGACAACCGAGACAGCAGTCCCACACCTCTCCTCGAGGACGTATAATTAACGTCCATGAAGCACAGGCATAAAATCAGAAAAACCTTCACGTCCTATCCAATGACTCAAAAAGAAACAAGAAAACACATTATTCTTCGCTGAATAAAACAAACAAGTCAGTGTTTATGTATTTATTTTTTTTTCTTATTTGACAGTACAGTCTGTTCTGTAGAATAGAACACTTCAGTCCCTGAACAGAAAAGTTTCTCCCTCTTTACTCAAAATAAACACGTTAATTCCCTGTCTTTTTCTCTACTGTTGCAGTTTATTAAAAAAAAAAAAAAGTTAGCATGGCTATATGTGTTGCATACATTTACTATGTGATAATAGTTCCTCTTCTGAGGTTAACATGGTTTAATGAAGATAAATCAACATACTATACACAAATATATGGCCCTACAGCAGGATTACTGTTTGAAATAACTTACATTCAAATGATTCAAGTAACACACACAAAAAAGCACACACAAACAAATACACACCAACTGCTTGTTGTCAGTCTTGGCACTTTGTATCATAATTAAATACTGAATTCTTGTCTGATTTTTATCTTCCAAACTCGCAGCTGTTATGCAGTAGGCTTTTAGCAACTTACTTCACCCATTGTTTTAAATGGAAATGTTACTACAAAGCCATTTTACTCTAAGTGCCACAGAAATGTTAATAGTGTAACTTTGACGACATAAAACTGTCCAATCAAGAATGATCAAGATGTCAGTGTGACAACTCAAGATATAAATAAAAACTGCTAAAGTCCTTTACTTAAATATATACAATGGACATTCAGTTATATTTGTGCCTCTCATAATCCCAGTATTTAAAGAATATATTTAATGATCATTAATCTGTCACTAGATAACATTTCAAATTTAATCCCTTAATCATTAAGGATTTCAGCAGCTCACTGCCAACATCAGAGCCAGACCTTTTGTCCTTACTTCATTAGACGGATGAGCAGTCAGTGGCCCAGTCCCAATGTCTAACCTAAGACTTTAACACCTGCATGATCAGCATAAGTGCCCGAGCACAGAAAGTAAAGTAAAATCGGTAATATCAGTGAAATCAGTTGCCGGTAAATTGTATGAGGTTTATATGTCATGCTATGTCAATGATGTCTATGTATTGTGTTAAAAAGATATCTACTGAAGTTGGCTCTAACCAGCTAGCCCCGGCCCCTACTGTCTCCCTATATCCATTTGCACCTCAAGAGGTGACAGCGTCCCGTCTGCCTTTAGTCTGAAATGAGAAGTAGCAGCAACTGCGAGGTGGCTATAAAGCTGTGTTAGAGCCATCTCCTCTTTCCTCAAACTCAGCTACTGATGCCGCTGCTCTGGCTGCTCACCCGCATGTTCCTCGACCTCTTGTGGCTCATCCTCTACTCATGCCACCACTATTTTTGACAACCCACTGGGATTTGTCCCAGTATGCCCGTAGCCAGTCCGACTATGGCACAGGGAAAGAGGAGTTGCGAGGAAGAACCAAACAGTGAATATCCTTGTTTCTTATGCTTGGGGTGGATATCCAAACTTTCTGGTAATATGCTGCCCTCTATTTGTTTGGAATATGCATTTGAATACCAATTCTTACACATTCTCCCTTTAATTGAATGTATTATTACATTATTTCTTTTCAAAAAGTTTACAAAATGCCCAATGGGCCTTCAAGAGGGTAGACACTGGAACTGGACCAAAAACTTTGCTTCGGCAACAAACTATGATAAAAGCTCAGTCTCTTGTTCTTAAAACCAACATTTGGATACTGAAGGTAAATTTACATTCGGAAACTTACAAGTATTGTAATGCTTAATATTGCTTTACATTTTTTCACCCATACACTTGTTTGACTTTGACGAAATAAATCACGCTAGGTATGTATGCATATGATGGCTTATACCAGCATTATGGAAATAAAGTGAATCTGTGATTAAAATCTGTTTTGCAAGCAAACATGCTTCAGTTCTGCATTGTTGTGGTCCCACCCACGTTTTATGTGGGTGTAACTTTGGTTTTGAATGAAATCTCAGGGAGCAGCAGTGCTTGTTACAGACTCTACTTTCTTTTCTTCCAGCTCCCATCTGCATTTTGTTGTATTAGGATGTTTGTGGGCATATTATGCCACTTGCATCCTCCTCAAACTTGCTCTACACTGAACAGATTACTATGGAGGTGCGACAAAATGGGGAAAATCTAAATCAAACAGTCAAAGTGTTTAACCAGGTATCTGTACAGCTAGACCTGATCTGTATTGCCGTTTATGTGCTACATGTTCTTGTGGATTCTAAATTAAGGGGATGCTTCACCCAAACTCATTAAGAGATGAAAACGAACAACCAAAAATAGACAAAACGTAAGCGAGCATGTGTGGCACTCCCTCAGCAGGATCAGACACTAATAAATTCCCTTGCACAATTATTCTCATTCACTCCCTCTACTGCATACCCTCTAACAAAAGGCAAAATTAAATATTAATCAAATAAAACAAATGCAAACCCATACTCCAATGAGATACAGTATGTTAGCTGTTTTTCAGGCACATAAGAACATTCAGTCACAGCAAGAAGAAACATTAAAGCCCCAATCCAGATTTCTTTTAAAATACATATTTCATACAGAGAAAAAAAAAAAAAGACTTGCTGGTAGGAAACAATCTCTAATGCTATGCCACTGTACGTGGCATTATAACTTTCATTTCACTTCAGTGCAATACAATGCAGACACAAACAAAAGGTTTAAAAATACCATAGTGGCCCAAATATAAGATGAAAATGTTTTTAGATGAAAAACTTTTGATTTAGCTTTGGTTGACTTTGACATGAGTCTCTGTCCTTGGCCCTGCCAGCATATATCATAGACTGAACAGTGGGATGACAATGTTTTTACCAATACCAAGTAAAAAATTCAAAAGCCAAAAATTAAAAACACCTCGTTTGTTGTGCATCCGTTTTGCTATTTTTGAGTGTTATTAATGATCATCGTCAATGGGGAATATGTTTTCGACGACAGATGATAGCAACCCGCTAGCCTGCCAACAATAAGGCTACAAACCACTAACGACATGAGACAGTACTTTCTTAAAAGTCACAGCGGTATCTGCTGTATTGAATGTGACTTTTTTTTTTTTAAATTTTTTTAGAACAAACAAGTCCAATTTCTTCATAAATAATCTCAAAAAGAAAAAGAAAATCTTATATTTGGGTCAGTGCAAAAACTTTTAAATTCATTTTGTTGCCTATTTCAAACGGTCGACTAAAAACAGGTTAATGTAAAGCTCCGCAGTGCTTTTACCAGATTGGGCCTTTAATATCATACTACATATGACACTGTATATTGCATACACAATATACAAATACAATGAATATGGGAAGGCAATACACTCCATCATCGTTAGCTTGACATTGTGAGTATAACACAGTGTAACAGTTTCAGCCACTACAGGTTTATTCATCACCATTTCATTGGGTTAATGTTGATTAGACTGTTGATTGTGGGAATAAATCAGTTGTAGTGTGGATTCGTATGGAAGGATGACTTATTGTTAAGTTGAGTCTGTGGGTGGACTGTTATTGTACAGCTGAAGGATGTCTGTATAGTTTTGCAAGGTATTTTGGTTTTGTAAATAAATTTGTGTGTGTGTGTGTGTGTGTGTGTGTGTGTGTGTGTGCGCATGTCTAGCCATGTGGAAGTATTGTATCGTAGAATATGGGAGTTTTTATACACTGGATATTTCCTATTTATGTCACAGTTTCATCATCGCTGTGTTGGTCATTGCTTGGTGGCCTTGTGTGTTTCTGTATTACTGTCTGTGGTGTGACTTTTTCCAGTGCTTGTAGTGTCTGTGGTATGCATTTGGGCTTTGTAACTAGTGTTTGATCTCTTTGTATTTTGTCCATTTCATGTGTGTGTACTGTGTGTTGTGTATTTTGGGTTTGCACTGTGTGTGGTATAAGAATCTCTGTGCTGGGGGTACCTCCTGGGTCTTTCATGGCCATACTGGCCCCCACCATGGCAGGATAGCTTCGATTCCTCCTCAATCCTGCGTTCAATCCTGGAAGCCCCCCACCCAGAGCACTGTTCCCTAGTCCAGTGGAGCCAAAGGGGGCTAAAAGGGTACTCCCAGATGAAACCGAAGCAGTGAGAGGGGAAAGGGTGCGGAAACGTTTCAGTTTGTCCACAAGTCGCAGGTTCAGCATCTCTGTTTGGCTGTCGTCGTCTGTCTGGCCCAATCGCTCCCTCTCTGCCTCCCCCAGCACTTCCCTCAGAATGGAACGAGCTGGTTTAGAGGCGAGGAAGGCGTCATAGTATGGAGGGTCGTCAGTGGAAGGGCTGAATTGGAAAACTGGGCCACTTATGGCATAGGAGGCAGATTTGGAGCGAGAGGAGTTGGATGGACTGGAGGGCTGGAGGAGAAGGGTGTCTGGGCGTTTCCCCATCTGTGTGATATCAGTCTCCCCTGGTGTGTCTGTGTATTGCTTTGCCTCTGCTCCTGCCCCAGGTGTTGCAGCTCCACTGGACGCCAACCCTCGGTCCCAGCTTTGGGGGTTATACACCGACGCAGAGATCCCATGCTCCAGCAGGAGGCGCACCAGGCCTAGAGAGGTGCTGGTGGTTTTGGTGGAGTCCCTCAGGTTGGTGGAGGACTCAGCCAGGGAGAGAGACAGGGAGAGGCGGCGTGGGGTGCAGCAGGGGGTGTAGGAAGGTGTAGGTGGGGCAGAGAAAGGTATAGGAGTAGAAGTTGGGGTAGGCGTGTTGACAAAAGCACTGCTGTAAGAAGAAGCCATAGCTGGGCTGAAGATGGAAGAGTGAGGACAGAGAATAGGATGATGGAGGGATTAAGGAGCAAGGAGGAAATGGGAAAGAGTGCGGGAGAAAACGAGGACGGTGAAAATGGGTGTGTAAGAAAATGAGAGACGGTATGGGAGCAGGGACACACACATAGGCACTCATGAGTTATTGGTTCTAAACAAAATGATTTCAGTGAGTCTCATCAGCAGTTACAATGATGCCTTTTACCTAAAGCATCACATAAAAATAAATACATTTTTCTCCTGCTCTGGAAACTGAGATGAGCAAATTAGTTTAGACCGTATCTATATCTGCACAACAGCCATACCACTCTGAGTCATCTGTTACTGAGAACCCCACTGGAAAATTTAACACAGATTAAGTTAATTGTCAGATGCTCTGATGTAGCTTTGCACTTCATCTCATGGTTTTCATTCAATCACTGCAGCTGCCTCAGGTGTCATCACATGACCTTTAAAACTTGTCCTTCATTCATGTGATAACGAGTAACCCTTCTCTTATTTAAAGGTTTGCCTTTGCACGCAAGTGGCCTTTTATTTCTCCTGCCGTCATAGTCTCCTGGCCAATGACATCCAACATCTAATGTGGCTTTGGTCTGGTGTTCAAACAGCTGCTATCATCTCTCACTTTTCTGTCATACATCACTTCAGGCATCCTCTCCCTGTGGGTCCAATCTCTAAGTGTTAAACAGCTTGTGGTGGGTGCTAAATCTCTGAAAACCTCTACCAAATGCTAGCCTTCAATTAAGTAAGGGGTGACAATACTTCTCCCTAAAATGACCACTGGTTATAACTTGACCAAAGGACCAAATAAAAGTCATGTGACGACAGCTGCTCCAACTCCATTTGCTAAATAAAGACTATTGAATATTCTTGAATGCTAGAGGTGATTCTTTTTGCTTTGTTTGCACCAGATGCTGTTCACAAAGGTCAAGAATGAACATCCATACTAAAATCCTGACAAAGGTAGATCTGATCAGTAATTGGAGTCATAGCATTGAGTAAGACACTGGATTGTTAGTTAGGAACATGTTGACAGTTAACATTAGCTGCAAAAGTATGTGTGGGTCCACAATTCTGTGACTATCTGGGGTGTTAGAGCAAATTCCTTATGTTATTCTATTTCATACAAATCCACAATCTTTACAAATGCACTCCCATGCATTTCCTCACCCAAGCGCACACAGTGGGTGTACTCAATGGGTCTGCTCTACTTCGGCCATGACAACCATATGATACAATGCCACTTCAGCTTCCTCATCACATGACCTGCCAAGGCCAATCAGACAGTAGGAACAAAAAGCACATGAGCCAGCTGCTGGGGAAACAAGTTAAGGTGGAAGTTGCTCCTTGGCTGAGAAGCAGCTATTTGATTTACTGTACTCATTGGAAATTTGTTTTCAAGTTAAGTAGCACTGAAAGTAACTGTTACTACTATAGGTCTTCATTAATTTTCTAAATAAATCTTCCTATTAACAGTAGATTCAACAGAAGTGTCCTCTTCTTGTGGTGCCACTTTATAAAGATAGAGTACAACCTGTGGAAAGTGAGAAAAATGACTGGCTGTTTGTAAGTAAAAAGTAAACAAGATGTTTACCTTGGGGACACTGAGGTCAACTGATCAGAGGGATGGAGAATCCTGCAGGTGGTGAAGGTGTATGTGGAGCTTGTATGTGACATACACTTCCCTGGGAAATTAACTACAGGTGAGGAGAGGGTAGAGAAAGAGAATAGAAGAGAAGGAAAGGCCGTTAGTATTCAGACAAAGTTACCAGACAACCCTGGAAAAACACTGTACGCAACAAAGTGGGGAAAAAAAGCCATGATCAAAGTATGAGCCCCAAGAAAAAGCATCACCCTCCATTTTACGACTCTCATAAACACCTGCTGTGACCATGAAACAGAAATGCCCTGATGATTCAAGGGGAAAGATGATTTCATTGAATTCACTTCAGTCATGAAAGTAATTTACTGCATATCCACAAAGTGAACCTGAGCCATCTCACTAATAAAGATTCACCCTCATTATTTGGCTATAGAGAAATGTTTTGGCCATTTTAGTAAGTAGCTTGTTATAGCTTATTATAAAGCTTGTTATAAAGCTACATGAATTTGACACTGAGTTTTTCAATGTTAATGGTTATTGCTGTTATCTCTACGGTTCCAAAATGTGGACTCTACAGTTTAGATATTAATATAGCCAAAGAGGACGTACAATGTAATCAATATCCCCCCTTGAAAAGAAAATGATGTATAGTACACACTGACTGGGCTAATGCATCTGGCACGAGATCCCAGATCAAGTGTATTATAGTATTTAGAGTATTTTTTTTTCTGTTTGGTCATTCATTGGTTTAGAGGAGCACAGTACAGTTATACCTGCACCAAGGAAGAGAACCGTGTGCACACAGAGGTGACCCTTCACCGAAGCCACTAAGTCAACTCCAATATTAACCAGCTGTCGGTGTCATGTGTTCATGTGACTTGGACAGCTGCACAATAACCCCTGATATAGACACATGCACATGCATGAGCTAAAACTGGACCTCAGCCATGATATTTCTGCATCCAAGCACTTGTTTGGTACACCAGTGTTTAAGTGTACGTTCTCACTGTCAGAGGAAATTAAATAAATCCTTATTACAGTGGCTTAGTGCTAGCTAAGTTCAATAATGTCAGTAAATTATGCCATGACAAAATAAAATGTGTGCTGAAGGTCACTATTTAGACATGTGGAATAGCAAAAGACACCCGAAGTTATAGAATTGGTAGGATTAAGTTGAAAAATTGAAAAATGACTGAATGGTTGAAAAAAGACAATGTGTTGCAGTGAAGAAAGAATGAACTTAAAAAGGAAGATTAGGAGAGTTGAAGTAACAATAAAGAACAAAAAAAACAAGTACTCAGGTTTGATGGGGTTCGATCGCTGCACACACGCGGGCTGCCGGTGAGATGCGGTGGGATGAATGGGTATTGGGATGTGTACAAATGATCGTATTCGTGCATGAAGAGACGTCACACTGGGATTGTGAGATGTCCAGTGAATGCCTTTCCCACTCCCTCACCTTCAACACCCTCCCCCCTCCCCTATATCCCCCTGCTCCAGGGTTTGATGGTGGATGCAGTGGCTGTGAGCACAACTAAGAGGCTCCCTCACCAGACATGCGATCCACTGTGGAAGGCTGTAAGGCCTGGAGCTCCATGAGGTCCACGTGTCCGTTCAACATCTCAGAAGACGTGGGAAGAGGAGAGGAGGAAGGGGAGAGGCTGGATAAGGAAAAGGGTGTGTTTCCTCCGAGTCCGTCTTTTCCTTCAATAGCTGCTTTAGCCCCACATATTTCTCCATGCAATGTTTCTGATTGGCCATTGTCACCGTTGTTGCCATTCTTTTTGTAGCAGACAGAGGGAGTAGAGGTAGAGTGTGGCAGATCTGAAGGAGCAGTACTTTCTTGTGACAAGCCAGTAAATGAGTCACATGAGACATCGTCCTCCTCTGGTTGGTCCAGTTGCCAGCTATCGTCCTGTTCCTGCTCATGTGGTAAAGTGCGGAAGCCCTTAGTGACCACACCAGGCCGATGATCCAGCAGGGCGCCCATGTGGGGTTGAGCCAGTTGTTGCCATGCATGGAGTGTGGCAGAGCCTGCAAAAAAGTGAGAGAAAAGGTGGATGTTATCCAAATCGATGTTAAGTGGCTCTCTGCTACAATTACATTTCAAATTAATACATTGCCGTCTGAGCTGGGATAATATGTGTTTTTGTTTTTCATCTTGTTTAAACATAAGTCACTTATAGCAGTTTGTCAACGAATACCAGAAATGTCAAATCAGATATTCTAATAAGTCCAATTTCATGTTTTCAAATTCATTCAATAACTTCAGCAGTGTTGTAATTACCACAGAAACTACTAGTTAATTAAATGTCAGACTAAAAGATTTCAATGTGTCTAATGATTTAGGGATATTTGATACATGTCTGGAACAATGTTCATACAATCAATATAAAATACCAGAACTTCAATTAAGTTCACTGAACTTAATACTGCTATCTAACCTGAATCACATCAGCTTCACGGGAATATGTCTCAGCTTACTGCATCAAGCTTTACATTACCATATGTAGGGACATTGACATTATATATATTAAGTAAAATTAATTTCTATTTTTAAAAATGTTAAAATAGACCAAAAAATTCCAGCTTTTCACTGGTAGACATTATACTGTATATAAACAGGCAAGCTGATAACAGAGACATGCATGTACTTACACAGACAAGTACAACTATTTCTTCATGCTGACTATCTCACATACCCACACTGAGGTGACACTGGCATGCCACAATATGCACTGCCCTTCTATATACTCAAGTGTGCTTGCACTGGGTAAACTGGTTTCAATCTAGTGAATGGTTGTTTTCTCATTATCATGCACATAGTTCCTTTCAGAGATGTCAGTACACAAACTCATAAGGACAAAACAAGAAGAATGAGAGAGAAAAGGGAAGATGAGAAAATTAGTGAGATTTTATTCAAGAAATCAACAACAAAGAAAACAGACAAGTTGAACGGAAAAATAAGTAAAGTGCAGAGAAAAGACAAACTCAAAATTAAGAGAAGAAAAAGGTGATCAAAAGAGGAGTGGAGGGGGTGGGCAGTACATACAGTAATATGGAGAATCAGAAATCTGTGGATGGGTGTTTGTACACTATGAATACTGTCCTATGTGTTTAGTGGATTTCTTGATCTCATAGCTCCTTCAGAACCCTGACTTTTAGCTATTTTTTTTTACTTCATTTTTGGACCGTTGACTTTAAATGGGCACAGGACAGTCATCTCAGAGTAACCAGTATAATCATGGATATGATGAATCCGAAATCCAAGTGATATATTTACACTTAATATGTAAGTTAGATGAATAATTTGCCTTAATTTAAGCATATTATCCTCATCACCTTTTAGTGTTACAATACATGGTGGTGCAATGCTGTTTGAACACTAGGTGGTGCTACAAAACAGGATATACCTCTGTTACCACTTATTTTCAGTGATGAATGCTTTATAGGCTACATATGGCACTATGGGCAATAAAAAAAAATCTTCAGATTTAAGGCTTTTTTGGTGCTTTTTTGTTTATATCTGCTTCCAGTTGCTCTGCATCTATTACAGTGTCATTGTGAGGATAAATATGTGACAGAAAATATCAAAAATTCAACTGAACAGACCCAACAACCAATCTAGTATGGAATAAATAAGTATGGGATAATAAAGGTCCTCTATTAAAAAAGAAAAAAATAGGCACAAGAAAAATCTAAAAATACAGTAAGTGCTGTTTAAAATATCATATGCTGACTCACTTATTGCAAATGCAGTGTAAAGTGCTCGCCTTTTGTGATGTATTTATGATAAATGTAACAGCCGGGAAACATGCATTGTTCTTATATACAATGAATTTACCTTACATCTACTTAGCTCACATTAATGCATATTATTCAAGGTATAACCCTTTATGGTATGGTATATACTTTCATAACTGTTGAATTTCTAAAATGTAATAAATAAAAAAACAAACCAAAACACTCAAATCTGATTTGAAACCAGCAGGATACAGCAGGCTGTCTATGTTTCTATATTTCAAACCAGCAGCGTGGCTGTGTATGTCTGAAGTAAAAAGAGTGCTGGAGATTCAAACTTCCTTCCTGTTGTTCTAGCACCTCCAGCAGGCCTGTGACTAATGCCAGTGGGTCTCTGAGGTGAGGCTGTGAGTTTGGCAGGGTTTTGGACTTAATGCGCTTCTGAAGAATCAGATATTGATTCTTTTGCTGGTTCTGAAAATCTTGACTTTGGTTGTGTGTTTGGGTTTGACAAATCTGGATATAATTTTGGGGAGGATGTAGAAGAATAGAATTTGAATTTTTTGCCATGTTCTGGGTTTGATTGTGTTCATTGTGCAAGGCTTTCTGAATACTATAATTTTGATTCTCTATTTCAGGACTAGAGGCTCTGTGATTCTGAGAAGAATAATCACCTTCCAGCGGCTTTACGATCTGCAGCTTCTCTGGCAGGTAGGATCTTGCCGTGAAGGAGTATCCCGACCAGACACTTCCAAAGGAGGGATGCGAGCACAGCGAAAACAGGCTCTCAGTTGGGGTCCCTGGACCTCTGCTACTCTCCCCACCTCCTTTTTCCTCCTCTTTGGCCAGGTAGGCCAGCTTTCTCTCCCTCTCCTCCTCGAAAAAGCGTTTTTCTGAGAGGTAGTTGTCACGGCGGAGGGACAGACGCCGCAGGGCTGCCTCTAGGTCCCTGCTGCCTGGGGTCCCTGGGGTGCCAGGGGGCCGCTTGTTTGAGTCCTCTGACCTGAAGTAGGAGACATAATTGTGTCACGTTTTAACTAAGTGTAACTGTCTTGTTGTTTTATTTTGCAAGGAACAGTTGGTTTCTGTTGTGATAGACAGTAAAAGGACAAGAGCCAACGAAAAGCTCTAGAACTTAGGCTTTATGTTCTTGGTTCCTTGTATCTTTATCCTAACAAAAATCCTAACATAAATCACAGAGACATGCCAAGAAACACCAAGGTTGATAACAAACACAGAAATAAATCAAAAGAACCGATGGAGCGAGTGACATCCTCTTGCAGAGTGTGAAAATGTCCTTACCCATCGTCTGGTGTCTCCAGGATACTGCTAGTCCTGTTGTCCAGGATGATCCCACCCCCTGTCTCGCTGCCATAAATGGAGTTTGAGCGAGGCGTGCCCACTCTGCTGCAGCGCCCTGAGGTGAAGCATGATGTCTGATTGGAGCCTGGGATGTTGAGTGGGGAGGGGGCTAGCGATGAACGCTGCTGACGCATCAGGTTGAGGTTTTTCACTGTCTGGAACACCCGCTTTGGGTGAAGCCTGGAGGGACATGATGGCATGAATATTGAATTGATGGATGGATATTACATTATGAGGTTAGACCTAAGTATTAATAATTCTATCTCTATTAATCTTTTCTTTTTAAGATGAGTCAGGTTTTAAAGTTTGATGTACCTCTGCTCTTCTATGTCTGGATCATCCATCTGAAGTTCCTTCCTCATGGTGCCCTCTATTTCTGCTGCCAGAGAGTCCTGGAGATGAAGGAAATTATAATTGGGTTTTTTTAAATATACTAGGGCCCTAAAGCAGACAGACACATTGATGAATGACAGCATTAGACAATAGCATTTACTGTGGAAATCTAGCTGGGTTTTATGTCACAGGTTTAATGTGTTATATTTCTAATGACAAGAAGAAGAACAGTTATGTTGTGGAAATGTTGATGAATCTATCCCACTCTTTCATCCCAATGCTACCCTCGTCCCTGCTTCTCTTTCGCCCCCCTCCCCTCCACTCCCTCACTCACCATTGGGAACAAGCCCAGAGAGTGGAAACGCCTTGGTGTGCTGAGTGGTAGAGTTTTATTTCTCAGGTTCTTCAATTCTTCCTGAGCTTCATGAAGCATCTCCATACACTCTGCATACTTATCTTGTAACTCCCGCAGCTGAAGGAAGAAAAAGGAAAAAAAGCTGGTGAGAATATACAGGTACCCCCCCCCCCACACACACACACCCTCTCTTGTTATCACAGGAGCCTCTCTAGCATTCTGTCCTGGACCATTAATATTTGTTGGTGGAGGCTGTTTTTGCTGAGAACAAAATAATAAGGCCAGGTCATTGGGTTGTAGATAACTTTACCTCAGCAGTCAGTTGTCGCTGGGCATCTTTGGCTGCTCCTAAATGCTGAGTCAGTTCCTCATTCTCGACAGCATACTGTACATACCCCAGACAAAAGAAAAAGGCAAACGGTATAATACTTAAGTACCTAAGCTAATACTTAAGCTACAATATGTAGTCTCTGTCATGTTGCCCACACAGCACATGCATAAATTAAATAAATGTTAATTACTAATGCTACATAGTCTTCACAGGGAAACAGTGGAAATTTGATATTATCAATATAAGATCTGTGGGGTTTCATACCAGCTTGGCCTTCTTCTGGAGGTCTACTATCTGGGAGAGGAGGTGTGTGATCTCCTCTTGCTGTCTGGAGGCATCTTCTGTCTTCCTGGCCAGTTCTTCTGCCAGAGAGGAAATCTGCAGGTTGGCATCACCTGGGAACAAGTTCAAGTTCTCGGAATAAGCGAAAATCTACCAATAAAATCTGCCTCTTTACTGCCCCACTGGCTTTAGAGAGTTAGGAAGTGATTTGTGTCACAAAGGTGTCACCAGTGACCATAATTTTTTATGCAATTAGTCAAATACTCACGTAGTTCTTTGACACAGTCGTTGACAAGTTGTTGTTCTTTCTCCTCATATGAGATAGTCTCTGTCTCCAAATGACTGGCCTGGAGAGAACAAATCAATACCACACATTTTAGACATTATTAATCACCCCAGTCAATAACGTTTTCTAAATATACAAGGAATGCTGACTCTTGGACTTTCTAATGAAACAAACAGTATTGCTGCCAACAAACTCAATCAAACAGACTTCAGGATCCTACTCCAGGATGAGTATATTTGCTTAGCATCTGTAAAAAGTGAGAGCGTCACAGTAAGAGGTTCTCCCTAATTCAGAATCTGACAGATCAGATTTTGATGATCTTTAATTCATGGTTTGATATCAATTACCTTGCTACTTTTATAATATTCAGAAAAAAATATTTGCATACACTTATACTTGTTAAATAATGCATGAAACATAGGTTTTACATGGAAAAAACACTATGAAAAAACCTATGCTAGAATGTGTTAATCATTAATTAAAATATTGTGTGTTTGCAGTGGCTTGTGTATGTGTACCTCAGATCGCAATGACTTGTTTTCCTCTTCCAGATCTTTGAGTTTCTTCTGCAAGGAGTCCAGGGGGAAAAGAGTTGGAGTTGACGCACTGGTTTCACTGGGACGCACACTGAATACACAATCACATGCACACACAAGAGAGTTGAGCTGTATAAGTATTAGTTTACTTCATGGTCACATTTTACATACTTATTTTTCACACAGCTAAACTAATAAAACCTGCAGCATTCTTATATGTTTCAATTCTGAAGAGATTCACTAAAAGGAATATTCAAAATCTTTACCAAAAAAAAAGCCCAACTACATTTACTGGGACATTCTCTCATAATTGTAAAAGCTTCAGAGGGGAATGTTTTTCTTTACATTGGATTTGAATTGTATTACATAACTGCTTTGCATAATATTTTATCAAGATCAAAAGAAGAGGAAAGGTGATGTGAGGTGAGGCGAGGAGGTGACTGAAACCAGACGTACGGGGTGGAGGTGGTAGACTCTCCCTCACTTTCCTCCGCAGCGCTGGTATAGAACTGTAACAGCTCATCTTTCATAGACAGGTCATGACGCAGCTGAGATACCTGTATGTGGAATAACAGAAGTAGACATGTAGATAGAGAATACTTAAGGTAAAGGTATGTCTACAGTGATAATGATGTGCTGCTCCAAACCCATGGAGACCATATGAATTATTTTACGTTCCAAGACATGCCCAACCCTACCGAAGGTCAGATAAATATGAAATGATGTATATATAAAGACATTTTCACATTTGATGACACCCTTGCTGTGTACCTCCTCTCGAATGTGCTCTACTTGCTCCTCCAGCAGTTCGTTTCTCTCGCTGAGGGCTTTGTTCTTCTTCAGCAGGGACTGTCCGATGCGAGCTGCTAACTCTAGGTCTCTCTCTTTCTACACAGAGCCAAAGTTGAGTGTTTAAACAGCAACATGGTTGAAAACATTACAAAAATTAAGGAAATAATTCAACATTTTGGGAAAAATATGCTTACTGATTCTCTCGTTGTGAGTTAGATTAAAATATTGATATCACTCTTTGTACAGCACTAGGCCATTTCTCCCTGTTTCCAGGCTCTATTCTAAGCTCAGCTAACTGGCTGCTAACAGACATGAGAGCGGTATTGATCTATTCACCAAACTCTCTGCAATGAGGCAAATAGGCAGAGTTCCAAAAATAACAGGGGTGCATATTTGTCCTCCTGGAATAACGTATCTGAAGGACATGCAGCAGGATGACAGAAGCAAGTTTAAGATGCGAGGGTTGACTCAAGTACCTCAAAGAAGGAGGAAATAAGTGGAAAGACGAATTAAACAACAGAAGATTATTAAAAGACTCAATATCTACACGTATCCCCCATCCCAGAACAGTGAATTGTCAACCAAAGGAAGTAATCCGTTTACAGCAACAGAGATCAGTACAATAAGTTCTTAAGTGGCAAAACAGTTGTCTGGTCTATTTGTTGATGGTAAGACATTTGTGAATACCATGTTTAGTCAATAGCTCGATGGTTGACTTTCACGTTCTATCTTCACAATTTCTATATATGAAGAGGAAGTGGGCTGAGTTCCTCAGTAGCAATGTCCTGCTACTTTTCATTCGGATGGTCATTGAGCAACTGATGTGATCAGTCTGATTTGAATGTCAGCTGGCTGAAACTGGTTTTATGATGTCATTCTATCAAACCTTCTTTATCATAAACCTCATAAAGCAACCAGAGTTTATCAGAACACATTATATAATTTAACCAAAGTGCCTCACAGTGTTTCCGCCTAAACTGTAGTCCTTTATTTTTTTTCTACTTTAACTGTTTCCCCCGACATGATCCTACCTCTTCCAGCAGTCGAGTCACAGCGTCAATGTCGCTGTAGGTCTTCGTCATCTGGCCCACTCTGTCAGCACACAACACTGCACAGAAACAGAGTAAAAGAAATATAAGAGCCAAAAGTCTCCACAGGAAATACCCTAGAAAGATCACTTTATAGTCAGTGCACTCAATGATAAGTCCTGATAGTAAATCATGTATTAAAGTTTTGTAACGATATAACATCCATCATTAATCAACATTCATAACAAGCATCGGAGTTGTAGAACAGCAACTTCAGTGCTTCTTTTAAGTATTTAACACAGTGTGATTGCAATCCCCTGGTTGAAATACATTCAACTTTCCGAAATACCTAAATCTAGAAAAATGTAAACAGCATAAATAAGTGCAAAAAGTTTTCTATCCATAGCAACAGTATTTAAAACCATGTGTCGGTGTATGATGTAAAGCTGACCATTTGATATTTAACTTAATTTTTTTTTTTTTTTTAAATAATGAAACTCTTTGCAGATGAACGAGTATTAACTCCTGAAAAGTTAACACTCTATTGTATAAGATTCTCAAGGTTTCTCCCACCAAAATATGGATTCATGTTGGATTTCATACTTTAAGTAGCATGATTGATGAATTAACAATGATTCACTGCTCCCTCTGTTGTCTCCTTTCCTCTCCACTCTTTTCTAGGTCCAAGTTTATGATCATATTACAGTAGAATCCTTAGACGGTCACACCCGCATACAACACTTTTTTACTGGGTTGAGATCTGGTGGCTGTGAAGGCCATAGCATTCGATTCACATCATTTTCATACTCACCAAACCTTTCAGTGAGCCCTTGTGCCCTATGAATCGGGGCACTGTCATCCTGTTTCTCCTCTCATTTTTCAGGTTTTCCCTTTAATTAGTCACCCATCTGTATTTCAGCTACAGGAGAACAACTTCATTACCAGCTCCTTTAATCCTCAAACAAAGCTATGACTTTAAACTATGTTGTAAACCGTTATCAGTCCAAAGTGAAGAATTATGCACCTACGAGGTTAAAATTCAAACAGGATCTCTCTGACAGCACTTATAACACATGCAACAGGATGAGCCCCTACCTGGGGCAAATCACTGGAAACAAAAACAACGAATCTATTTTCCCTGCTCCTTGAGAGTAAGTGGTGTCAAACATTGAATTTTATTGTGGTCCTTGGTTCATGAGAAAATTTGTTTCGAGTTTTTCAGAAGTAACATTGAAAAATAAGTGTAAATAAACTGTGTTGGTAGGGATATAGTATCAGAGTGAAAGGATGTTTATTTTTGGACAGTCTTGTGAGTGACTTTGGAGACAGCAGGTGTACATTACACTGTCTGGGAGATGTAATGCCCAACATATCTTAAAGTGTCATATGGTGTCAAGACGCACTGTGAGATAATATGATATATGCCATTACAATGTGGAACCATGTAACTACTTCAGTTTCGACACAAATAGAATTTTACTCCAGTTCAGAAGGGAAAACTTGGTGCATACACAATACTGCTAACTGAGGCCCCAGAATGCAAAATGGAGCTGGCGAATGCAAACAACATATTTTCATATACTCACACAGTACATCACAGGCAGTGTATGGCTGATGAAAAAAACACACAAGGCCTCAGCCGACTATGCTTTACTTATCGGTAGTTCCCATCATTATCATCTGTTATTAAATAGGTTTCACATTTCTAACCAGACATTGTGGAAGGAGCATTCAAGTCACTGAGCAGAAGTCTAGAAGGCTAGTGTACCTAGATGACATGAAGATGAGGTGACACTGGCTTCTTGTTACGACTGTCGCCTCCTCCGCCAGAGGCCGAACTTAACATATTTTCTACTACAAGTGCAGGGTCTGTGCCAGAACCTTGGTTGATATGGCAAAGGTCAATGGGGGATTGGGTAGCTGTGTTTTCACAGCTATTCTAAAGATAAACAATGCACTATTACCTTGAGGGCCTACTTCTAAATAACTTGTGGGCTTTAATGCTTAACATTAATTATAGGCCTAAATATTATTAGGGAATAGTCCATAATACGAAAAGAAGGAGAGAGTCCTTCACAGTCGCTAGCATATCTAAAAACAATGATACACTTTTAATTGTCAAAAAACTTTGATCTTACAAGGTTTATGGGATAATTTCCCACTTTAACCATTTTGATAATAACTGATATTGTCTGATACAAGTGTGATACACAGTAAAAACAAACCTGGGTTTAGATGTTAAGACAAAGAGTGTTACTGTGGGAACTATTTTGAATGATGATCACCAGAAAATGCAAATATCTGTTGTATGCACGTATCTGTGTGCACACACAAAAAAAATGCGCGACTTGTATCTGCTATCTGGCCTACAATTAGATTGTACACTTGATAGAACAAGGTACAGCCTGTTAACCTGTCACATTTCTGGGTGTATGTGTGTTTGCTTTCTATTGAACAACCTGATAGTTTATTTCCATGGTAACAGTCCACCCAAGTCAGATAACTATGGTCAACTAAGTGACGCATGAAAACAGAAATATGCATACAATGAGTCATGGTATTAGGCAATTAAGCTCAATTTTGTAGCCCCATGTAATAATACAGTAAGGTGCTGAGGGAGGCAGCATTGTAGAAACACATCAGACAAAGTTGACTAGAAATGACAACACACACACCTACCAACACCAAAACATAAATGTGTACACTTTGTGTAATCACATTGAATAAGAAAAATATTAGGATTTCCTGGTCTTTCAGTGATATAAGAGGACCAGGTAAGGGTAAATTTCTTTAACGATTTACTTCATTAATCTTTTACTCATAAATGGGTGGTGAAGGAAAAGCAACAGTAACCTGGATTGTGGGATGTGGTGTAATGTATTACTGAAAGGCGATTGGGAAGTTTCTTCAGTGTTTTACAGTGAGATTAGGTAACCTGAGACAGAGGCTCTCTCTTCTTTTGTCAGATGGAGGATAAAGGAGAGAAAAATGTAAAAGTTAAGTCATGTTTTCACCTGCAACCCCCAAGATCACAACAGATGTTTAGTAACAACTGTATCCAGGTAACCACCTCGGAACAGGTTTCTGAAATTTTGACTTAGAGTTTTGAGTTGAAATGTAATTAAAGCTCAGTATGAACCTACTGGCAGACTGGTTTTCTGTCTGTCTGCTTGGCAGCAGAAGGACTGGAGGACCCAGAAGTCTGGATTTATCGACTGCCTAATAATTCTGCCTGCTACTGGGCAACAGACAACACACAAGTTCGAGGACAACAAGCACCAAGAAAATGGACTGAAAGGACAAGGGGCCCATGTTAAACCTAATCAATTCTCCAAAAGCAACCTGTGGAAAACTGTGTAGAGCACTGTTACTCGATAGATCTGGGTTGATATTTAGTTGCCACTATGAAAAATAAAATGTATGCTAGAGTATATGGAGACACGAGTCTAATGCACTTCCTCAAATACATTCTCAAATACAGCAAATTGACAAATCATGATTGTGTGTGCTTTTTTTTTAAATTGAATTTCTCTTCTATTCATGCACATTTCTTAATAAAAGCCCACTTTAGCAGTTTACTTTCAGTCAATCAAGTCATAGAAGAGTCTTCCATCCCAGCTTGATAATGTACCTCTTATTTTAAGTATACATCTTTTACACATCACTGCCTGTCTTTCATCTATCTTTCTAACCATGTATGTGAAGAATTCAGGATGGCTACTCAATATTTGTGCATTTTTAAACAGTTTAAACTGTAGCATGCTGGCCCTTAATACACAACCAGGAAAAACGAGCCAAGCCCATATCTGAACATGTACAATACAACACGCACTAAGGACTGCACCTGCAGGCTGCACAGCCCACAGGAGACACGATACCCTTTAAAAAGCTTACACAGGTATCTAATAATTCCCTTCATGGCAAATAAATTAAGACTGAAGAATCACGCTTCAACAAAGGGCAGATTCACTGAACAAACTAGAGTAGTGAGAACCATGAAGACATGCAAGTCAGAATTTATGCTACCAATTACAAAGGTGACCACGCACTACCTTCATTCAGAACTTGATGTTCTTCATCCATCTCCTCTTCTTCTTCCTGCTGTGTACTCCCATGACTAGGAAGAGAGACATACTCCTCATCTTCCACGTCCTCTTCTCCTTCCTCCTGCTCTGCGCTTCCATTACTGGGCAGACAAACATATTCCTCAGCCTCCTGGTAGTACTCCAGCTTGTCCTCAGAAGATATGAGCAGTGCCATCCCCCTCTCTGATACTATGGCTAAATAGGAAACCACATAGACTGCAGGTGCAATATCATGGCTCCTACCTGTGCTATGTGCATTTGTGGGTGTGTTTTTGTTTTAATCTATGAATCAATACCTAATGTGTGTGTACCTAGATCTGAAAGTACACACCTATCTAGATTTTGTTTCCCATTGCAGATATAGTGTTCATACCTAATGTAGTCTGTCTCTCTAAATGCCCCATTGTGCATGTCTGTGTGTGTAGTGTCTGCTGTATGTCTTTCTAAAAGTGTGTGCATCATTTGTCCTCTGTGGTAGCTTTTGAGATAACTTGGGACTCCTCCCCTTCTTCTCAGTGACTGGTCAGTGAATGTACTATTCTGCTTTGCCACATAAAGCAGGGGTGGGCACACACATACAGGGAGCTGTCCACCAGCAGTTTAAAGGTCATAAAACTAGATTAAAACATATTTTACACAACAGATAAGCATTTAAAATAATCTATAATATTCATCTTTATCCCTGTAATCCTCAACTATTCATCCCTTTCAACCTCTTCCATTTGATGAGTTAAAATGGTTATGGGAGGCACCAACACGAGCAAACTGGAGCTGAGTGAGCCGCCTGTTTCTCAGATAAATCCCAAGCTCAATGATAGCGAACTCCTCATGTAACCCCCCTCAAGTGAAAATACCTTGGTACGGTCCGTTTAGCCTCTATGGTGAAAGGTTAGAGCAAACAATAACAGACACGCACCTGTTTTCAGGGTGGGGCCAGACACAGTGAAACCTTCAGGGGTGAAAGTTTTTACATGTATTTACAGCTAGTTTTAAAATGTGCCACATAGTGCACAGACATCTATAGAATGGACCAATTGTGTGGTTAAAGAAGAGTTGTTTTTTTTTTTTTTTTTAAACAGAAACACAAAGAAAGCCTGCACAATTCAAATAGACAAAAGTGCTACATTGGAATTAAATCCCAGACCTGCCTGCTGAGAGTGGACTGCCCTATCCACTGAACTAACGACTTAGCAGAGAAATGATGCTTCAAAAATGACTGAAAACAATCAAGTAAGAATACAAAAGAACTGACTGGTAATCAAGTGATCTGTTTGTAAAACTCACTTCTCCCTCTCAAGAAACTATGGTTTAAGCCTATTGTTTCAATCTATTTTAAACCAAACTGCTGCCTGAAAACTGGTACAAAAGCATATTTTACTGTCAACTTTAAATGAACAAAAGACAGAACTGGGTCAGGTTCACCAGACTGTTGAATTGGGGTTTCTAGAAAATGAGCACAAATGGACAAGTCCTATTAAATAATTCAAAACTTGTCTCGAGCAGTTTGTCTCACTATTGACAAACTTTGAAAGTATGAATCTTTAAAACAGTTGCATAAACACCATGAGAATAAGTTCACCATACAGCACTTCGCTTTTTACTACTGTTTAGTTAAACATTCAATTTGCGACACATCCTTGTGGTTGATCTAAACTGGGTACTCATCCAAGTACATTTTAATAAGCTATTAAATGAAAACTAGCAGGGCATAGCTTTCTTACGGCTGATTACTATCAATTAAGGTAAGAATAGGGGCCCTTTAGAGAAATGCAGAAATATAGTTAACAATCTATCTACTTTGTTTTATCATAATATACATTTTCATTTTCATTCACACTAATAAGAACAAAGAATAACTGTAGACTGTATGTTGCTGGACATGTCACATGTCCATCTGAGCTGAACTAGAAAGACCTGTAAGACCCAGTTCTTCCTAAATTCATATAGGTCACAACAAAACAGTGCAATTTTCTGCTCATTAGTCACTGCTCAAGTGTTATAATTACTGTAATTGGTCTAGAAAACCGATGCCAGCTCAGTACTGTCCTGCATGCTTGAGTAACTCCACTCAATGGTCCTACGGGTGCAACACTGCAGGCAAAAAAAGAGCCCTGAACAAACTCCCCTCAGTGCTTCTGAGCAGTGTTTTCCTTTTCCCATTGCTTTTCTAGTCACATTCAGTCTTTACACTCCACTTGTTTTTCCCCTTTCACTCCCATACAACCTAACCCCTTTCACCTCATGTTGTTTAAGTTACTATGTCAAGAGAAACTTAAGTTTTGAAAAAAGATAGTTACATGTATGGAACCCTTTGAAATCAATAAATCCATCCAGTTAAAAGATTGCCTGCCCATAGCTTAAGGCCCCAAATCTCTCAACTTGTATCCTTCCAGCCTCTTACATCTCCTACTCACTGTTTCCTTTGACAGAGCAGCTGTAGCAACATTACCAACAAAGCAGCAACTGCCAGGGAACTGCTATCTTCAAGGGATAAGTTTAGACATTTTTTTAAAAAGCAAATGTCAACCCAAGGGATATAAGGGAGACAATTACAAATTTAAAGCAATTACCTAAACAGACATGGAAACAAAGATAGAATTATCTAGCAATGGTTCTAACAGTTTCTAAAACCACATCAAAACTTATATACGGACACAAAAATCCATGTTGGTCCCTCAGCTTCATTTTGTTTCCTACAACTATCCCTCCACCCTGCCAAATTCCAAATGGAAGAAAAGTTTGCCCTCTTTTTTGGCCCACCCCTCTGTCCTCATCACCAACTGCCCATTCATTTGTTTTGAAGGCTTCCTGAAGTGCAAAACTATATGTGGTAGACTTATTGACAAGAGTGGCTTATATCACCATGCACATCACTGGGCAGAATATAGGCCAATCAACTTCCACTTCCCTCCCTTGCATATCTCAGAATAAAACCAGCTGTTTTTCTATTTCTGCCTCCACAAGAAGATTTTTTCAAAGAACCTGCACATAACCTCTCCTTTGGTTATGTGATCAGCATCAGAATTAAGCAAAGTAAAACTAGTCAAATTACTATAGGCTGGATATCAGTGGATACCACTGCTAAATAAGATTGCAAATGTTTAAGCTGCACTGCTCATATTCAGGAGGGGCTAAGCTGTCACAAACTGTTATGTAACTATTTCTACACAGCCTCTCTGACTCACATACACAATACAGTTCACATAACAACTCATGTTGTCTTCCTCCATACACTTGATCTATACATTAAATGCAAAGTTCAATTTTATCACAAAAAACACAAAATTAATCATCAAATTCACAAAAAAGCTCCTGTGTTCAGCCCTATGAAAAGCAATTATGCAGTTGATGGCTGCATTACATATAACATCAAGGTAGAGACTGTAACAACCTGCATTAAAAAGTGACAGGAAAACCAAGACAAGAGAGGAGAGCAAGAGGCAGGACCTAAAGACAGGCAATAAACTGACTACTGCTATAATCTACCGTTAGTCACACATATCACCCAAACAGGCACTATCAGTCCTCCAAACATCCTGGCTGAGAGTGTGTGGATCAATCTATAACCCACACAGGTTACATATGTTAGCTGCTGCAAGACAAAAAGCTGCCATAGCAAAACTGGGGTACATTACATAAATGCACTGCACCAAATTTTATGATTAACGGGTAATTTCAAAGCGTTGCAGCCATCTTTTATTTATAGTGCTTATTTGTACCTTATTTCTTGCAGCATTTTTTCCATTAGTGTTTTGTTTTCACTAGTATCAAATCCCCTTAAAACTACATTTTGATGTCAAGATTGCTTGTGAAAAAATTATAAATGTCCTGATATGGAGATTATTTCACTGCTTCCACTTTGTCAGCAAAGCTCCCTCTCACCCTGTCACTTTGTCAGTCTATGTTCCATGTCCATCTCCGTTACTTGTCTATGCTCACAAACTGTTTTTGCCACCTGTGACTTTCATTTGTCTCTCCAGGTCAGTTGCTATCCCCATCTTTTTCAACAGAAAATAGTCAGCATTAGCACAGACAGCCCTCTAATCCTGCTCCAGAACCAAAAGAGTAACCATGATGAAATCCAGACCCATTTCCTTCACTTAAACCCACAGCTATTCATATACACTACTCCTTGGTCCTATTCTGAGAGCCACACTGACTCAGCTGCTAGAGAGCACTTGTTACAACGCATACTGTTTCAAGCAGACACTATCTAATGGAGCTACATTTTTAATGGTGCTGTATTTTTCTTTCCTCTAACATCTGCCCTGATATTTTCCTGTGGTGTGAATGTCAGCTGACAGGGTCAGATTCTCTGGGTTGTCTTGGATGGAAAACCAGCAGAAAGAAAAAAAAGTTTGTGCTGATTAAAGTGGAGGTTTATTCAAAAAGGTTTTATCCAGGTTTTATCCTTTTTGAACTTGAATAATATGAATCAACATTTTCTTTTTTTTCCCCCAAAATTTTGTTTAATATTGACCAGTCCATCCTAATCCTGCCACTATTTCCTCTTCACTCTCACAGCAGTCTGTGTCACCAGAGGACATATTATGAAACCTAGCCAGTGGTTATCAAACACTGTTACAACACATGCTGTATACATGCCATCCTCAAAACACTTCGTAAATTGGTACCATAAAATCTGTTTCAGTTTCTTTATAGCTAGATTACATGAAGGTCACGTGAAAAGCATCGTGCAGCAAAGAGCCCTCTTGTAGCATCTAGGAAGGATGTCTTGTCTTGGTACTGTCGGTGAAATTCTTTCTACAGTAGTTAGGATCCCTAATGTATGCATTTAAACATCATCTTACACATCCACATTCCCAGTAACACTAAGTATATAAGTAAGTATTTGACTCTCTTACAACTACATGTCATTGCATAAATCTGTAGCAGACTGTTGTCTTACCATCAGTACATTCTTCATAGTACCAGTCCAGTTCATAGTAGTCTGCCTTGACAAACCTCTGGCCTCTGTTCTGGCCTCGTCTCTTCATCGTCACTGCTCTGACACACAGCTAAATTGTTTCCAACGTCCAAGCATTCTTAGCTGTAGCATCTCTGAAAAATTGAATGTTCTAGCGCGCTTAGAGATAACCAGCTATCACGTGGGGTCTTATTGGTAACGATAGTGTCCACTGGTCAGTCAGTGAGTGCCCAGTTCAGCTACCCCAGCATGCTTAACAGGTACCAGCTGGCACACGATCATCTTGAGAGTCTGCCCAGGCCCATCGTATGCTGTTTCTGTTCCTCTCTCATTAGCAGCAAACTGTCAACGCATTATGCTTCATATTTGTTGCGGTGCTGGTGCCATTTCTGCGTGTCATCCCAAAGAGCTGTTACTTGCGTCATTAGTTGCCAACAGAAGAAAAACATTATCACTTTATTGTCTCCATCAGGAAATACGTCACCAATCCAGTAAATCTGCCATCTTTCTTCAGTATGTGGTGTCTCTCTGTCCTTGGCTTGTCTTCTTTCTTTTGTGTCCAACAGTTTATCTCAGTTGCTCCAAACCTTTAGCAAATTAGTCAGATTTTATCCTCTCATGTTCAGTTCCATTCATAGCTTCATGTCAATTTATCTCCCTGTGTTCCTGCCAGTCGGCCCTCTGACTGTGTCTCTCAGGTCACGTCATAACCAATGTCTCCTGTTTTGTATCAATCCATGCTCACTCACTACCTCTACACATCCCCAGCAATGACTCAATGAACACAGAGATACAGAGAGTGAGCAAGCAGCCACAGCAGCAGTCACGGGTTTTGCAGCAGAAGTGATGATAATGATGACACAGTGGAGTGGGCGGTGTTAGTAGATACCTCCAGCCAATCAGACAGAGCAGTATCCCGAGCTTGCTCCCACCCTCCATTCCTGTGTCAGCATCTCCCCCTCCTCTCCTCTACTTTGTCCTTCTTTGTGGTTGCTATAGTAACAGGCTTGATTCCAAGGCCTGAGGCTAAGCAGCATGTAGAAGCAAGTTAGTAGGAAAAGAGTGTGGCATTGGCAGAGGTGACGTGGCTAACCCAAAATGAAGGACCACAATTGGCATTCAAGTATTTTAGCTGGGGGGGTTTAATAAATGCAGGCTTAGCACATGGGATACAGAGAGTGGGTGGTCATCATGGCAAAAGCAAAATTCAACAGTTGATTTCAATGACAATATGGGTGAAATTCAAAGTCACTCTGCTTAGAAGTGCATACAGAGGCTGAGGCTGCATATTATGAAGTATAGCTCAACGGACTCAAATGCTCACAGGAATGAGCTATTACAAGGCCAGAACAACTAGATAACAGGCTAGTAGCACGATATCAAGCTGATGCCTACTAGGAGGAAAATAGTATTTGTTTCTGATGCAGTTTGATGGAGCAACTCCTACTAAGGAAGTGACTAGAGGAGTCATTACTGCTCCAGATTTTACTCGTGTGATGCAGTGAAATTGCATCAGCCTTGAGATAGTGAATAAGTTACACATACATTTTTATTTTAACATATAAGAAATAATTAAATATATTTACAGTTACAGTTTAGTGAGATATGTGGGAGTGATGTTTCCACAACATTGAGGTGCTCCATGGTTGCTCTCTATTGGTCAGCTGGCTCCATGTCATTAATTGCATAAATACCACTTGGATGATGGAACAGTGCTAGTAATTAAAAGTCCGCTTCACAAATGGGAGCTACAGGTAAAAATTAATGTTAAAGAGGACAAATATATGACCTATAGGGTCCTTTGTGATGGTTAGTGTAGTTAACCACTTATCTGAAACACAGCTTAAGTGAAACACAGCTTTATGATTGGAATGAAACCAATATGACCCATCACTGCTCATTCTTCATGGGTGATGGGGAGTCAGTACCTGGCGATCTGCTTGAAGCAACAATGATGAGCAACATGCTTCTAGTAGGCAGAGAAGAAGTAACTAAACAATAAAGTTGATAATAAAGCATCATAGCAATGTTGAATATTTGGTAAAACACCCCCTACTGAATATCTCATACTGTTTCTTATGTAACATAGCCTTATCATTGCATCTTAGCCTGACTTCCAATGATGAATGTCAAGGCCAGGGTGTCTGTGTGGGCATGGGGCATCAAGATGAAGTTACAGTTCCTAGTTCAGCCTATTTATAAAAGACACTTGATGTATTTTTAGAACCTGTTCTTACCCTGAGTGACTGTACAAACAGACATTACTAAGAACTGAATTATTGATGGTGAAAAAAAAAAACCCAACAACTTTACGTTCTCTTGGTTTTCCGTGTGCAGTATGAACACGTGTTTTATGTGAGGGCAACTGCAAGGCAGCTCTTCCTCTGATAGAGCAGACACATACATAAAAACACAATAGAGGATTGAATGCAAGAGATAGCATGACATCAACCAATTGAGAGTAAGACAGAGAGAGAGACATCCGGTATGTTTGTTGTGTCAACTATGAGCAGCTGTTGCATCCATGCATGGTGGGAAGATGGCTCCCTCTTGGATTCCTGCTCACTCAAGGTCACTATGAATCTTAGATCTCTCACCTCTCAATCTTTAGTCATCATTGACACTGTCAAATAACATTTTCCTTAAGATTAATTCTGAAGTCAAATTTTTTTTGTCCCTAAAATGTGACTTCGTTTTTGGCGTTAATGAGTTTTAACATGGAAATTCCAGGGAAACATCAATTGATATAATTTTAAAACTTCATGATTAACTTACAGAAGTATTTGAGGGTCTCCTCTATCTGTTCAGTCGTCAGGTCGAGGGCAGAGTCAGGGTCCACCAGTGGCGTGTGCAACCAGTCATCTTGGTCATAGCCAAAGATGGTGTCAGCCCTCAGCTTGTAGACTGGCAGTTGTTCCTCCAATAAGCTGATAATCTCAAGCTCTGGCAAATCAGTATTGTTACACACATCTGTAGAGACAAAAAGAGAAACACTTTACTGTATTTGTTTTCTTCGTTGGCAATAATATTCTTGTTTAAGTCCTTATGGATTACTTATAGGCAGTGAACATAGGTTAAAGTCACAGCATAAAGTCACAGTGTTAGTCCTGGTAATTTTTTTATTTTGTTTTTTTAATTTTATTTATTTTTTTAATCTTTTTATTTTAAAAGCATCCCAATAAGACCTTTCAGCAGTTTATTTTAACTGAAAGTATAGGATTCCCTCTAGTGGCCAACTGAGTAACTAGCCAAACTACACTGTAGCACTCAAACATGGTTCATTTAAGTCCATTTGCATACACATTAATTCAAATGCTTACTTCGGGCAAGGTATATCAATGCAACTGCTCTGACCATGTAAAGATAGTAAAAAAAATAAAATAAAAACAGAATAATATATGTTGTGCCACAGCATCTCTCCTAGGCTGTTATGGAAAAACCCATCACATTATAGACCATTTTATCTAGACCGACAAGTAAAAACATGGGTAAACACATCAGAGGTATCAGCAAATAAAGGCACAGTGAAAATAAACTACTTTAAGCACAATTTTTCTGACTGGGTAATAGTGTAGGAGAACTAATATATACATCAGAGGAAGTTATCTGTGACATGGCAGCCAAACAGATTCACAAAGTCCTTAACAAAGTCCCTAACAGCCTTCTATTTCAAACCACTCAGTCAACCAGAGAGCCACATTTCTGTGCTGCTGTGGAAAACTGAATAATCTTACGTAAGCTATCAGCTATGTGCCGCACTGTTCACACATAAATTTAGTGTGCTATTAAAAGGGGCATGCATTTAGGTCAGTATTAGCAAATCCGCTCTGTTCTAAAAAAGGATTCAGGTTTTAGTCATTTCTTCTACAGAAAACGTGAATAGAGATGTTCTAAGATAGAATGAGAATTAACATATAGTAGAGCTAATGTTCTTTGTTTCTCTGTCTCCCTCTGTTTCTGGCTCTGTGGCTCTCATCTGCTATCTGTCTCTCTGTCTGTCTATGTCTCTCTAACAATGCTGTCTCTCAGTCTGCTAATCCACACTGAATGACTGACTGTGCTGAAAAAGGGAAACACACACACACCAACACACACACACCCACGGAGCTGGGGAATCATTCAGAAAGGACAGTCAGTGAGTTTTCAACACAAGAGTAAGTATTAGACTGAATTGCAGTTCATACCAATAACATTAGAAAAGTTATATTTTACCATTAAATGATGTTTTTACCAATTTGTGCCACCAAGAATACTGTGATGATTCTCAGTATATTCTTAATAGTTATAACTAATTATACATTTAGTTTAAATTAGCTTAGATTAATTAGCTTACATTAACAGTCTTCTCACTAGACATAAATAAAACACAGCAGGAAACTAATAGCTCTCACTGTATTTCATATTCTTTCCCTAAATTTTGTAACATCACATACATCAGTACTGCTTTTTTAGATAAATGAATGAAATGAAAACCATTTGCTCTCAAAATGCATCAGTATGGATTACAAAGATGATACCCTGGGCTCTTTTCCAAGCAAGTAGAAATGTAAAGTGAGCAACCATATAAACTGTTGAGGTAACTTTTTGGAAATGTCAAATTATCTTAAATAACCAAAGAATATTCAAACAAACCTGATCCAGAGAAGGATGTTGTTATCCAGATTCACAATATTTGATGCTGATGGGAAATATAACCATTGCACTTCAGCTCCTAGAATGCGTACTGATAGGACGCGGATGGGGATAATAATAGCACAACACTTCGTGCTGTGTGTGCTGACAAAAGGTCAATGGAGACTGCAAAAAGTGATTGTGTGTGTGTGTGTGTGTGTGTGTGTGTGTGTGTGTGTGTGTGTGTGTGTGTGTGTGTGTGTGTGTGTGTGTGTGTGTGTGTGTGTGTGTGTGTGTGTGTGTGTGTGTATTTTGTACTTGGTAAAAAAAACCCCATAATAGTTCAAATGTATAGACTCGCTAAAAACATTGCTTTACAGTGCAAAACAAGTTTACCAGGACTTTCAAAAGCACAATTAAACAGACTGTTCATGGTAACACTGTTGTTTACTCATGAACTGTTGATTACTCGTACTTATTTATATTCATGTAAAACACCGTGGATGGTGTTTTCTGTGTTGCTCTTCTCTTGTTGTTTACTCGTACTTATTTCTATTCATGTAAAACACTGTGGATGGTGTTTTCTGTGTTGCTCTTCTGTCAGAAACTTTGAGATGATAAACTATGTCATATCATAGCACACAAGGTCAACTTTACAAATAGTAGGGACTCTAATATTTTATTCTTAACACTAAATTTGAGTGTTTAAAGTTCAAGTTCTAACTGCTCAATGTAGAACAAGTTGATATGCAAACAAGAGAGGTTCAAGTTCAAGTTCAATATTAAAATGTAAATATAAACTGCAGGCACCTAGAAGACAATCTGCAGGGACATGCCAACACTGATGACAGCTTAGCGCCCCAGAGGAAGAACGCTAAAATGTAAGAATAGGCCACTGTCACACTGCTGATCTGGGCAAACAAACACACCAACATGTGCAGAGAACACTGACTCAGAGAGGCACAAGGACTGACAGACAGACAAGTCTCAAAATCAAGATCAAGACTTTGTACACATAGAGTTTGGTCAAGCCAGGGCAGGGAGTAATACAGGAAACTTTCAAGAGAGCTGTCTTCCAACACAATCACCAACACTGTACATACAGTGTAGTATAACTAAGTGTAGTAGAGAGGCCCTGAATTACATAACTGAAGAGTGAAGGGATATAAGCACATGGGGTGGATTCAAACTAGCCACTCATTGCATTGGTGTCAGACTGCAGAAACACCTGGATATAACTTTACTAATGTTACTAAGTAAACTGGCTTCCTCCTGTTAACCTGCAGAAGTGACACACATTTCAAAGTTAAAGGCCCAAGTTGCCCTTTCTTCAAAACATTCACTGCAAATGTCTTGCCTTTAGATACAATTTCTTAAATTTCCTAAAAGCTTTCTCTACTATACCATGCAAAAAGGGAGAAAACAACCGTGTGACTCAATGACAAGCAAAAAGAGGCAAAAAAACTGGGAAGCTTGAGAGACAGAGACAGTGAGAGAACCTTATCCAGAAGTTAGCCAGACTAGTCATAAACCTGACTACAGACCAGCCGAAACTGGCAGAAAAACACGCTGCGCACAGTGTACTCACTCATGGTGCCTGAAGCCCAACAACCACCGACTCTCCTGCCCTCCAATCACATTTTCCACTGGTACAGGAGAGGGCAAGGTCACGAGAAAATAACACAGAGGAGAGAGAGAAAGGGAGCTGGGAGGGTGAGAGATAGGAAGAACGAGGGAGAGCGAGCTAAAAGTTTTACGGACGGAACGGCATGCAAGAGACAGAGAGAGAGGCAGAGAGAGAGAGTGAGAGAGGAAAAGGGGGAGGGAGGAGTGGAGAAGAGATCTGAGCCAAACCAGTTCGTCATGCCTGACATGCCAGTGACGGGATCCACATGGACCGCCCCATGCTTGCTCTGTGTCCCCCTCTATCTTCCTCCCGGCAGACCCAGCTGGGCTCTTCCTATGAGCTGTGCTCACTAAACCATACACACACACACACACACACACACACACACACACACACACACACACACACACACACACACACACTCTATATCACCCTATTTTATAAATAAACACCCCAGTGTGGCTAACAGCAGGCCTAAAGCTGGTGTCCTACTGTAATACTATTCATGCTGCTCCAGCAGACAGTTCCTCTATATTAAAATGGAAACACAGACCTAGTGAAAGATAGTACTTGATTAAGCAGGCATTGCTACTGTTTTATACTGGAGAGTATATGCAAGTGTTAAAGATTATTCACTGGCAGAGTACCAGGTCAGGGGAACAGATTTAACAGTTACAGCAATAATCATGGCCTGCATAACACATGCAGCAGAAAAACTGCCACTGCCACCCAGTGTGGGGCAAACTATAATCCATCCAACACTTGGGACCTGTTGTCCCCATCAAAGCCATTCAAACAATTCAACTAAATACTACTATACTGTCATAATAGAGCTACAACGCAGGCCTTTCTAGAATTAGACTGGGCTATGGTTGAAAGCTGCTGCTGGTCATAGAGGGTACGCACATGAAATACAGCTGAGGACGTTAACATGGTCAAATATCACTGGCAGTCAACAAGGCCTACGTGAGGAAGACTGCACTTAGGTGTTCAAATATCACCAACCCTGTAAATCTCTGAGTCCAGTATGTCAGTAAGCCCTATAAAACTAGCAGAATATTAAAAGCCAGCTCAAATGTAAACCAGAAAAAAACTAACAATGGGAAATATTATATGGTTGTTTCCTAATATTTTCTAGGCATTCTGTTACCCAAAAGATCAGTTATACCAGTATATAACAGACAAATGTCTGCTCTTATAGGAAGTTAGTAATGTAGTTTTGACATCTGGCTTTCACTGTGGCCTGCACTCTGATTCAGTCCAGCATCTAGGGTATATTGGTACATGCTGTCAGCCATTACAATGCAAAATGCCAGACAGGGCAGCACACTGGCTTGGTTACAAAGACTAAAAGTATGGGATACTATACATGTGATTTCAAGGCTTTATGGTCACACAAAACATGGCCATGTGTCGGTTCTCTCATTTAAGAGTTAAAAGGGAAATGTTTTTCGAGAGAAGTTTCCAATTGAATCTGAACGAAAACCAGTAATTAAAAGTAATGCAACGGATGTTTTGTATGGTAACACAAAAAGACATAAAACTGTAAAATGTTCCCCTGTCTGACAAATGGCTGTCAAGTTGAATTTTTTTTTTTTTTAATCAAGTCAAATCAAAACACATTTTAAAAACTCCTATTGTATAATATACACCAATGCAAGAGCAGGAAAGGAGGCAGGGACGTGACAGGACATGTGGTTGTATCAGATATTTGAACATGCAATGTCCTGTCCCAACAACAATAATACAGAGAAACAAGCAAAAATTGTACAGTCTTCTCCCCACTATTCTTTTTAGTGTGAAACCAGTGTAGCAAAATTTTTCACAAAAAAAAGCAATGGTGTCAATGTTTTGAGGCTTTTGCAACAACCAAACTGATGCAGTTCAGCCTGTTCTATCGAGTGTACACACAGCCAGTCTGCGTACTAGTAGTTCTACACTGTATCCATGGCAAAAGCGTGAGTAATTATGTGCGACATACATCTGGCAGAGCCACAGTTCATTTAGAATCCCACAAACTGACTAAAGTCCTCCGATGAAGTCGACTACACTGACAGACAGGCTGCAAAAGGGCCAACTGTCCATCTATTAGTTACACTGCATATATTATCGAGGATCACAGGGGAGGGCTGGAGCCAATCACAGCTATCATTGGGCGAGAAGCAGGGCACACCCTAGACAAGTCAGCAGCCTATTGCAGGGCTGAGATTCAGAGACAAACAACCACTCATGCTGACATTCAAACTTACAGGCACTTCAGAGTCATCAGTTAAGCTAACCTGCATGTCTAGTGACTGTGGGAGGAAGCCCGTACCGAGAGGAAACCCACGCAGGCATGGAGACAACATACAAACTCCATACAGAAAGGCCCAAGCTGAACTGGTGTTCCAACTCCTCTTGCTGTGAGGCAACAGTGCCAACCACTGCACCACCACCAGGCTGCCTGCTGCAGTAGTTCACAGAGGTTAATTTCTCAACAAACACACACACACACACACACACACACACACACACACACACAAACACACACACACACAAACACACACACACACACACAAACACACACAATAGTTTTGCTCAGTGTACGGACCCACTGGGTCAATGCGGCCTCATGTTACTTAGCTCTGCTTCTACTGTGTCCATGTGGTAATGCAAACAGTGAACATGGAACCAGGGTCAGCACAATTTCTTTTTTCACATGCCATGATCGGATCAGAGTCAGGCAGCATAGTCAGCGGTTTGGATTCTACTCTGTTTGTCCACTTACATAACTTTGTCTCTGCCTCACTCAAGTTCTCTGTCCCCTCTCTGTCTGCGTGTTTGTTCCCGAGTTCTCTTTCCCTCACCAAGCATCCCATAATTTCACAGTTGCTCAACTCTTTACATCACTGTTGGCTGGTAACCACGGAGAATTAACCTTGCGCCCAGGAACTGCCCCATGGCAATGAGCTGTTCTGTTCAGCTCTTTGAGATCATTTATCCTCTAGACTTTGCGAAATTGTACACACATACACATTCCCACGCAAACTCACTCTCTCAGTGAGGAAGTATTCATCTAAAGAACTATGCAGGGGGACAATGACAGTGACAGACAGAGAAGGATGAAAGGGAGAGACACCAGGAGATGACGACACAGTAAAGAACTTACAATGTTAACAGTTTGTACGTCTTACTTAAAGAGGAAAGTTAGGTTTGTTATAGTATTCCTATCATACCAGCAGATGGCAGCACTGACCTAACCTCATCAATTGAATTGCCCTTGACCGACTTTAGTGTTAAAGACAGAAGACCACAGCATGTCACTTCCACGTTTGGTTTCAGTAGAATACAAGCGTTACAGTAATGGTTGTTGCACCAACATGTCATGTGTTTCTGACAAGGATGAAAAGTATCAATTTGTCTGATCAAATCAATAATTCAATGTTTTTGTTTCTTTTTTTTTTGTTTCTTTTGACATCACCAAACAAAAATCCTAGAAGATCAGAACATTGACATATAACAGTAGATTTAAAAAAAGATTAAAGTCAGATAACAATCAGATGTGAAACCCTGAACAATGCTTGTATATCTGGAATCTAAATATAGTTTACGCACTTGAGAAAGAGAAAAGTGAAGCGGTGACAATTCACTGCTATTTCCCCCTGGGTGCTTATTTAGTGATAAATAAATTTACACTGACAAGAACACAATAAACAGGCTCATCAATTCTCAAAATGGTTTTGAACAGAACTGGGCACAATAAGCCTCAAACAAGATATGCAAGAAAACTGTAACTGAAGGCACTATACCACAATATGTGCTCCTTTGAATTCATTTACCATCCTCTTATATATGCACACACAGCACCCAGCAACTAATTCTCCTGAAGAAGCTCTGGTGTGGTGGTGCTTAACATTAAGATAAAATCAATAAAACATATCATAGCATTATGGCCTTCGGGTTGCCACTGAAAAATAGTGTTTGCATCCACGCGGTTTGTAGTTAGTAAACGGCAGCCACCACACCTGAGTGGTGAAGCCAAAGCAGACTTCATCTTGTGCTTCCAGATTTCCTTATGCCTTGCATGGAAGGAGTTTAATGTTCAAATTAGCACAAGGAACGGAGGTCCTGGTCAGGGGTGGGAAGGAAGGGTGCTTGGGAGGGCCTCTTTCCTGTAGTTTGTGGGTATAAGAAACTGCAATAGTCGAAATCTTTGCTGAACTGACTCTAGTCCAAGTTGACTCTAGTCTGGTGCTGTATGAAAACCCTTAGAAACCGTTATGGGCTCTCTCAAGCGGCTTTTGGCTAGGCTGTATTCAGCTCTCTTTCCTCCCCTCTTGGCCTGTTCTTTACTGTTCCTCAGGGTCCTAAACTCCTTATTAAACACAAGCATAGTACTGTTGCACTTATTAGTTTTCTTGTGAGGTTTTATGACAGGACAAGGAGGAGTGTGTGTGCTGTACTCATTACTTATTGTAATGCCCACACAGTCTAGTATTGCAGTTTCAGGTCTGGCCCAGTATTCTGGAGAGAGAGAGAGAGATTTGTCTTTCATCAGTTTTTGTTTCCGGGTTTGGAAAATCCAGAGAGCTGCATGCCTAAAACTTTAGCTATTAATCCTTTATGTGACATCACATCAACAGTTAAAAGCTTCTGATAGATATTTAATCCAGACAGGCTCATTCAGGCTGTAAAAAGAAAGGAGACATGCCAAAGTGCAGCTAAATTCTGACCATTGGGGACAAGACCCTAGTGTCCCTCTGCTCCCTTGGAGAAGAGGATAAGGGTGAAGAAAAAAATAGAAGGGAAGATGAGTGAAAGAGTTCTTCTCTCTTTCACATGCTGGCTTATACACGAAGCTGAGGCCCCCTAGAGCTGCATTGCTGACAGGATGTGACATTAGGAAAGGGTCACACAGAGGGATAGTTTCTCACAGCTCCACATGCCTTACTCTCACACTGCATGGTTCCTCCAAGCTTATTCCAAACCATTAGCATTTGAGGGCTGTAACTGTTAGAAACCTTTTATTGGGTTAAATTCTTATGTAAAACTTGTAGTACAAAAGGAACTAAAGTAAAGCTTTTTTATCAGTCAAATAGTATATTTATGCACCTGATGCTGATTCAACACTGCCAAATGGTTCCAGTAAGTTTTGTCTACCTATTGTTATGACGTACACATACAACATTACCAGTGATGGTCTCTGCATCTCTGTAGGTGGCCGTGAACTCCTGGAGAGCAGCCGGCAGACTTGCCTCACTGACATACTCCTCCTCTTCCTCCTCCTCGTTTGCCAATCGAAGCCCTGGGTTGTGGAGCTGAGATATGTGTATATTGTCCAAAGACTGTTTAGGGGACGGGGCAGAGGAACAGGACCAGGTGAGGGGAGGCGGAGTCTTCGGTTCCAGCTTGGCGCTGAGTGGTTACTGATTTAAGGCAGGACCAGCCATGGACAAACTTGGACCAGCACAAGACAGGGGGGAGCAGGTGCAGAACCAGAACAATGCACTTGGATGTAGAGACGTTTTTCAGTGCATACCTATAAGATAAAGAGAAAAACAGCAAAGGAGAGGAGAAGAAGACTGTCAGTTTTAAATCACCATAGGGGCACATATCTAATACAGAATAATTATGAATGAATGTAACATAAAAATGAAACAGTGCATTAGGCTTAAAAATCTCACTCATTAGTATAATATGTGGGAACAGGTGCCTATTTACAGTATTTACTTTAACTGAAATACCCCCCCCCCGCCCTGTTTCTCTAACCCCCATTAGGTTATCAAGAGCAGTAATATTTATAAATGTGGTATCACACTCATCTGCATAATGGCTGACTGGTTCATAAACAGAACACCTGCTCAAGTGTGGAAAATTATAGATGTGACTTATCTTTACACTGTTATTGGTTTATTAGGTTTATAATATAATACAACAACCATGACATAAATCATATCTTTGACAAGCTTATAATCTGTATTTATTGAGAATGGGCACAGTGTATTCTATGGTAATGTTTGGTACTATTCACCACTAAATAAAGCCTTAAAATGACCAAAAAAATTCAATCAACAGTACTCTGGCATTATGAACATTATTAGCTTCATAAAGATATGACTTATTGCATATAGAATTTATAGCTGTTGTACTGTACAGGTGTCTCGTGCCCCCACTGAACTCTTTACTCAGCCTATTTTTGAATCTAATGGAGTAGTGCAAGAAGGATGCAACAAGAAGCAGTAAATATAGTCACATAAAGCTGTGTTTAGAGCTAAGCTGAGTAGGTAGCTAATTGTCAAATAATATGATAAAAAGTGATAAAAAGTTACTTGGCTGACAAACTAAACAGGTGGACAAGAGTATAAAAGTACAAGCATATCACTCAGTGGCAGGCTCCCAGCCCAGCACTAAAGAGGAACTTGTCTAAGTTTCTATTAATAGTCATCCCTGCAAAACACACACACAACTCTCATGAAAAGCTGCTTGATACACCTCGACTCACTCTCTATCATCATAAAAAGACACATCTTTGGTTTCATTGCACCACACCTTCCGTTTCTCTACTTTCAGTCCTTTCTCTGCCACTTTGTGTGAACCCTCTCGCCCTCTCTTCTGTATTTAACTAAACTCATCTTTCAGTTTCCCATCATCTTTCTTCTTCCACTCTAATCTCCTCTTAGATATATTGAGTCAGATCCCGATGCCTTGTGGCAAGCAAAATTTAGGTCATGCAGTTTCCATTATTTAGGAGGATGTCCAAACGCCCAAACACTGTTGCTAATGACAACCAACCATACAGCTGCTGCAAAACATATGACAAGCTGCAAAGGCATGTCTGTGCTATAGGTCAGGACCTGAGACTTTGTCACTACTAAAAACTAGTTCCTGTAGAGCAGGCCTGAAAAGTTAGAACAAGATTTTTTTTAGGGTTTTGGAATTCTGATCTGACTGCAAATTTGAAACTGGTTTTCTTCATTTCTTTTACATTTCTTTAGACTCACAAGAGATGACGTTTGAGTTTGCACAAAAATTAAAGAGGGAAGTCTTTGTAGTTTTTTGAAATCGAATCACTTCATAGCCAGTGCCCCCAATGAATGATGTCATTATAATGTACTGTAATGCTGACCAAACAGAACTTTATTTCCATATTAAACTTCAAACAGTACGAAGATCAACAGTACCGAGATCTAACATGTTATGGCCACAACACTCCCACCCTGTCCTGTCCTCCAGTGAGGCTCACAATGAAAGGGTTGGGCTCAGTTTAGAGGAAGTAGAGGATTTCAATGGACAGATGGAGCAAGTGCTCAAGAACACAATAACAACTGCAATTCTCTCTCAAGGACGTGGTGTGGTTCTACACTTTCTTTCCTTAACATGCAATGACATACAGTATCTGTCCAGACACTCAGTTGTACAAACCCATCGAAACACAGACTATATTTGATATTGATGTAGTGAGTAAGAAGAGCCATGAGGGCTCAGTGAGATTGTATCTCTTTCATTTTGGTTTTGGGCTTGGTGTTACTGCTTTTAAAGAAACTTTGACAAAATGATTCATCAAAAATTATTTAATAGATCAAATCAATCAGGAGAGTGATCACTAGTTACAAATCTATTCTAAACACCCCCCCCCCCAAAAAAAAAGTCTATGTCCACTGGAGTGCAGAAAATGAGTCTTCACTCCTAATCCAGTGTCTAAGTGAGGACAAGCAAACCTTGAAGTATCTCTCCCACAGATGATTTCTCAATGTATTGTCCTCATCAGTTTCCCCTGACTTTGCTTCAAACTGCAACTATACGGACATTACAACACAGACCACAAATATTCTTTCTCTGCACCTAAAGTGCTGCACCACCCAAAACATCTGTCAGTATCCCTTAAACTCTTTCCATCTACAGCTGAGGTCAACCCTCAGAGGACTGAGTCATGCCCAAATCATCAGCCTCACAACTTTACCTCCTTAAAATCTTTAGCTCATAAGAACTCATCATCCACTAACTCTGTAGAGACTCAAACAAATATAAAGCAGGCACCTAGAACAGGCCAATGTCCATTTTTAAATGTGCTATCAAACCTAGAGTATATTTTGAATAGTTCAGAACCACAGGGCCATGAAACATACCTAATGCATAAGGATCACTCCACTATGTCAGGTCCATTTAATGAGCCAAACTTTAGTGAAATTAAATCTACTATCACACTGGCAGCCTTTCAACACACATGAGTCTTAATATGTCTGAACTCCACAGCAATGCTCACTAGAGTATGCTTGATGCTCTGTGGAAAACATGGCAGCATTTACACTCACAACACTGCCTGGTCATATGCATGTTTGAGTGCTCTACTCTTTTCTGCCATGCAAGTCTCCCACAGAGCTATGGTCTATGTTGAGTGGTACATTGAGATATTAGTAAATTAAACAGCATAATGGTATGTAAGAGTACAGACATAAGGAAAAGTGTAAAGAAAGAGCTGATTGATTTCGAAATTTGACAAATGATCAAATTTGATGTTCCTGAGTTTTTTGATCTCAACTGGCTGTTGTACAAAAGCTAATTTCTGTTATACATGGACAAGACCCCACTAGAAATAGAGCTATCTAGCTGGAAGATCAGTGACTAAAGTGTGTTTTTTTTCTGTATCACATACACAATCTACCATCTGTTGATAAAGAGACAACTACCAACCAAGTGCAAGAAAAGAGACTTTTTTCATTGTAGCCTAAACAGAAATACATTGTATGTGGAAGAGTAATTGTGAGGACGTATGCATATTTTACATGTGACCTAATTAATAAGACACCGTGCTGAAGTTTACCACTTAGTTGTTTGATCATCATTGAACTGTTGAATGCTGATTAACCCACATGAATTTTAGAGTTTGTAGTGATTTAGTTAGAAAAATGGACTGAAAGTGCACACAGGCTATTTACCTATGACCAAAGTATTTGCAGCAAGTTTGCCCTAGAAGTTTTAAAAACATTAGCCTTTCTGTTGTTTCGCACTGTACTCAAACAACTGCCAATATATCGATACACATTACATACCTCTGCAGCAGTTTTTAGAGTGCTGAGGTTAGTCCTTGCTGGAGGGGATTTCCTTACTTTCAATAGCTGATAGTACAGGCCACTTTGACTGGGAGTAGTACTGGTTTATGGTGATTTAATGTGTGTCTGTGTGAGTGTGTCCCGTTTAAGGGAATATTGAAGGACATTCTGATGGATAATAGTTTCCAATGGTCGCCTGTCTTTAAGCAGGAGAGGATGCCCACAAGCTGTAACTGACTGGCTGTAAGCTGGAGTACTGCTCTAACACAGGAAACATTGTATACACCATGAAACAACTTCCTATGAATGTTGTTTGCTATGACACACTGAGGGATTATTCTTGCTAGCGGTCAGGATGCTAAAAAACTGCCCCAAGGCATACTCTGGGGATGGTTCTGTATTCCTGCTCTGTCACTAGAAACTATATAACAACATATAAAAACTGACTCTATAACAATGCCATGGTGAGAACAACAACTAAAATTACACACCTAACACCTAAAATCAACAGCTATTAGGAGCTGACAGAAAGGAGATATCTACGGTAAACATGGGTTGCTACTGAAAACTGCAATGTCAACATTATCTGTGGATAAAAACAGCTTAATTACATAGTATGAAATCTCAGAGGCCCAGGTACTGTTAATTCAAATGCTACAGGTTTTGATTTTCATGCCCCTACCCGATGGATTCAGCCTGGTCCCAAATTTCTCTTTAATTCCTTATATCTTGATTTGGTTGAATTTCAATTCATTTCCTATTCCTTTCTCTGTAATTCAAACCATGTGAAAATCCCTCTGACTTATTCTAGGTTCCATATATTAAAAAAGCAAAATATTGGGTGCAGAAGCAAAAATTTTCTAGTATTTGCATAAACAACAGTATCAATATGTCAGTACCAGTTTTACAAAATAATTTGCAGTGAACAGTACCACCAAAACTACTGTTCCATATTTTAAGAATGCCATTTTTCTACCTTAAAAGTTAACAGAAATTCCAACTTCCAACAAAAATATTTGAGTGATGTTGTAAATGAATGTCAGTCCAGGCTAAAGCCCTTGCTATCAGTCATATTTTAATGGCAGCTGTTGGACCAGAAATACAATCAAAAACAATAATTTTAACTCAAGAGCAAAAATAAGATGACTGACAGATAAAACCACCAAAAATAAATTGATAATACAGAGTTGATAAAGGTAGTAATTTAATTGCTCTTAACTTTGAATTTGATTTAAAACACAGACAGACACCCAATTTCATTAAAATAAAAACATTTTTGCTTTGAAAAGTTCAGAGCTAATATCTAATAAACACCTAAGTTGATAACTAAAGAAAGAGGTAAGTTCAGAGAAGAACTGATCCAAGAAAATCTTTAATTCTTATTGGTAATATTATGCATCACTATAACTTCGCCTGACTTCATACATTCATGAGAGCGTCATTCATTGATATGCAACTTCCATTAACCCGCCTTCAACAACACTTTCACTTTTTCCCTAAATCATGGTGATGCCCACGCACACACACAGACACACACAGGCAGAAAAAGTACGACTATAACACACTTATTATCATCTCTCTCCCTATCTTGCACACACCATAAATCCACCAAACGTCTGATTGTCTAATAACCCAAAACAATGATGTGAACAAGCTTTTCTGATATACTTAATACAAAGGTAACTTTGACCAAGCCTTTCTGTTCAGTTCAACTCTAGATATCTAGATTGTGTAAAACTGCAGACCGGACCTGCTCCGGCCTGCCTGGCTAACCACGTCACTAGAGCATGTTTGAATCCTTGTGGTCTCACACATGACTGATTTATGATAAGCAGAGCAGAGTGTTGACAAAAGGACAAGCAATAAAGGTGAAAAATCTCTTCAGGATAACTATCCACCATAACTGTTTCTGATGTACTTCGTCCATCTCCTCCCTCCTCATTCATTCATTCATTCGCCTCTCAGTCTGAACTCTTTTCAATACACACACCAAACTAACTCCTGACAAACTAAAATCTAGCTAGCTTGTTTTCATACAAAAGAGATCTGATGACATTACTCACATACACAGTCTCAGTTCAACTGTCCTCACAGGATAGAGAGACAAAGAGAAAGATAAAGTGAGAAGTTGAGGAAAGATGACAAAAAGGAAGTGCTATTGGATATTTAAAGGCCAATAAGTCAGGTGATCAGTCAAAAGGAAGCTGAGGTGTTCTTTCCGAAATCCTTTAAATCCCTTCATGTAATTTCCGAGTTGAATAGATTGTGGTGGAAGTGTGTTGTGCTGGTGAGAAATTTAGTGCATGTGGTTTTTTGCTTTATTTGCCTATTGTTAATGGTGTTCCAAATTGTATGCTATGGATTACACCACCCTTTACATCAGCTTCAACTTACAGCAACTTCATTTGCGCTTGTTAATACATACATATTAGAAGAACAATACTTTGATTGCAAATATGATGTGACGCCTACATGATTTGACCAGAACAATTAGAAAATGTAACACAGATATACAGCTTTTGTTCAGATTTTCCTCTTACCTCTGTTTGTAGAACAGAATTAAAAGACAATCTTGAGGACAGAATAAAAGTAACTTTAAAGCGCAACTTCTTTTTGTGGTGCCAATATTGTTATTGATGGAGTAAATGATTGTTAGCATCTGTATCACAGTGTGAAGTCATAATTAGGCAAATAGATTCCAATGCAAAAGAGGCTACTCAATGATAAAATCTCTCCTCAATGAGGGCTGAGCAGGTGATGTTCATTTAAAAACTGTTAATGCAGTTTGGGTCTGGTAACTTTATTTTTTTTCTTGATTGATTTCAAAATGACTATGTGGCTCAGCAGAGTGGCACATTGGGTTCTGTGTGGAGTTTGCATGTTCTCTCCGTGCCTCTGTGGGTTTCCTTTGGGTACACCGGCTTCCTCCATCAGTTTAAAGACATGTTGTTTAAGTAAATTGACAACTCTATATTACCTGTTTGAATGTCAGCTTAACTGCTTGTTTGTCCTTATACGTTGGCCCTATGACTGTCTGATGACCTGTCCATGGTGTACCCTGCCTCTCACCCAGTGTCAGCACTTTCTCAGTGACTGTGTGCAGTAAAGGAGCTTTGATGTTAATATTAAGGGCCTCAGTCATAAAAACAACCTTTGACATTTTCTGTCCAATATACCAGGTCATCAGTATCTATCAATATTATATGAACACCTGTCTGCTGACAGAGTAGAACATATCTACACTGTCATTACTTCAACAATATCGATGACATAAACATAAACATTTCTTATATTCTGTTGGATGTAACACCAAAAATAAACGGATTCATTGTTATTCACTCCCTGAGCAGGAGACTTATTTTGTCTTATTGGAAAGGGTGAAACCAGTTAAAACACACAATAAAACCAAACAGGTCTGAGCACGATAACTGATTTACCATGTGCCACAACTCTTTGAATGAGTGTGTGTGTGCTTGGAGTGATACAGAGAGGTCAGATAAGAACAAACACAACCAACGGCCCATCTGTCAGTCCCTACTATCTGTCAGAAATGGGTGCCATCTTGGGCGAGCTCCTGGTTGTGTGAACTTTCTCAGAAGTCTCTGTGCTAACAGTGAGGCTGGCCATGTGTCCGGGCAGTGGGACAGTACACAGGCCTTCCACGGATCATGTGCTGTTTGTTGGCAAAAACCATCTGGAACCTTATTTAGCTTCTCAGGAAAAATGACAAACCCTCCTCCTCCTCCTCAGCTGTGTAGCTGAGATAAAATTAAAAGCACTGACTCCTCAATACTTTGAAAGGGTGGACAGTGTATGTAGCAATGTAATAAGAATATTAATGCAACATAACAAAAGGCGTTTGTACCTTTCTTTGAATCTAAGGTAGACTATAGTAGTATTTATACAGTGTAACTTAGATGTTCATTAAAATAACTTCACTATTTTGAGGATGGGTACATATTGCAAATCTAATTCGCTTACAAATGTTTAAATGTTCATACAGGTAATGATCTAATAAGCCAAGCAGAGGATTAATAATAACAACCTCATGTCACTTGGTATCGATGGAAAAAGTTTGTTCACAGTCTCTGTGAAGTCTCTTTTATAACATGTCAGACTGCTTATGGAGTCTGAGGGGACTTCTGCCACTTTTAAGGAGTGGAGGCAGCTTTGCTGTGATAGGATTTGGGCCTGCCTCAGTCTGAAAATCATCCTTCCTAAAAAAAAGGTGTCCATAAGCCGCTGTGACAAACTCTCAAGGCTGAGTATCTTCACTCGGGAGTCAGACAAAGCGTGGCACGATTAACAGATCCGAGGAAACAGATTATTGTCATGCAAAACCAGCGGCCGCATGGGCCATCTAATGCATAGGTGAGCTAGATGCTCATCAGACGGGTGCGACAGGGAAAAGATTTGTTTTACCGGCAGAAACCGGTTAAAAAGATGGAAACAAAACGTCAAGTTGGAGTATACAGCGTTAGCATGTGGAACTGTGAAAAGCTACAGGAGTCACCAGTGACCAAACCGTGTGGCAGCCTGCACCTGCCGCAGTATCATTAAACGAGCACCAAACTTTAAATCTATGAAATCCACAAAGTTTCAACAGGCTTCTTACCGCTTCAGCAGACAGCTCGGAGTTATATCTCCCAGAAGAGACGAAATAATACCGCTTTATCCTGTCCGCACGACTAGCGACAGACTATCCGCGGTTCTCTCGGTGCGGCTCCGCTCAATGACCGGCGATGTAAAATGAGCCGAAACGCTACGATGCGACCGGAGCGAGGATATCGACCGGTAACAGGCGAGCAAGGAGCCGGGACGAGCGGCAGGTACGGCGGCTGCGGGTCCGGCGGCCACTCGCCTCTTCACCAAACTTCTGACAAAGACGGGGACTTTTTTCTTTTCTTTTTTTTTTTTTGCTTCCCTGTGAAGAATCGCTTGATTGAAACAAAGCTGCTGAGCTCAGCTGAGTCAAAGTAGAAAAAGTAGGAAGGTGCATCCGGTGTGAGGGATTACAAAATAAACTAAGATTAAACCGTATAGAGAAAAAGCCGATAACTTCATCAAATGAACACCCTAAAAGGTAGTCTGGAAAGCTTTCTGTTTGCCTAAATAGTGAGTCAAGTAAAATATGAAAGACTTGGGTAAAAATTACAAATCCTATCTAACTGGCATAAACAACATTGTAGTGTCATGTTGAGACTGTGGCCCAAACTAGACACTTTTCATCGACAACAGTAGTTTCTAATTTGTAAAAGTTATATCATAATGTGATGGTGGCAAGAAAACCTTTTTAATCATTAATCATTTACGTCATGTGTTTCATTAAATCATTTGAGAAGTGCCACATTCACTGAACGTGTTGATGAGCATTTGAAACTATTACTGAAAATAAAAGACACAGGGCTGTTTGTCATGGAAATGTGATTATTTACATGGTTTATATCCAAACTAAAAACATAAACACATACACCAATGTTAAATAAGTTCTGAAATATTTCCAATTTAAATTATCTGCACAAATCATGTGTTACTAGCTACTCTCCATTTACAGTAATACACTTAAAGGTCAGTAAGATACAGTTGACCCAGTGGTCAATAGCAGGAGACGGCAGCCTTGCTGCTCGGCTATCTGGGGTTGATGACGATTTATTTGTGTAATTCTACTCAAACGTGAATAACGTGAGTGTGGCAGAAAATCACTTCGCTTGGGACTAGTCATTAAAACAGCCTACTTTTGAAATTTGTGTTTATTACATCCACTTATTCATATACCTAAAAATGTTGTAAGACGCTTATGTATTGGAGAACATTTTGTAAATTGAATTTGGTTCTTGCTTTTATTTTGTGGAATAAAACGCTGTCCAGGATATAGTACTCTCGGCACCTTCAGGTAACTACACAGATTAGGAAGTTTTTCATCTTAATTTCTTTGCAGTGAGAGGATTTCCACCATCCCCCGTGGTTCATTGTTTATCCATCTTTATGCAGTTAACCGAACTCCGGGCTGTCTTAAAGCATCCTTAAACCCATTACAATTTGTTTCCGCTTTATTTTTCATTAGTTTAACATATTCTGTTTGGGGGGGTCGCAGGCAAGTTTTATTCCGCTGTTGGCAAGACCTCGTTTTATAGGCTTAACGTTGATTAAAGGCTTCCCCGAGTGCTCAAGGTAAACATTTACTCACAGATGACATGTACTCATGAATTAATGGATCCCGAGGGACCGTTAGTGGCTGTGGCTCGATTGTAGTGGACTATTCACCAGGACTGCAGCAGTTTGCAGGCTGCATGAAACCCGTCCAGGAGCGTCACTCGGGCCTTGTGCTCCACTACCGGTCTCATTCAATGAATTACGTCATCCTACCCCAGATGGGGTATGTGTGTGTGTCTCTGTGTGTGTGACCTTGTGTGTGTGTGTGTGTGTGTGTGTGTGTGTGTGTGTGACTTTGTCTGTGTGTGTGTGTGTGTAAGCGAGGGTGGGGGCAGCTTTTACGTTAATCGGTGGGGAATAAAACACACCCGTCGTGAAGTGTTATTTGACGGCGGCGAAGGCCCGTGTTTTTGGGAAAAACCCACCTGAACACAGGCGTAAAAAAATCTCTTTGATATGAATGAAATTACATTTTGAAGGGAAAAAAAGAAAACCCGAGGGCCTCTAAAACGTGACTTATGAGAGACTGTAGAAGTTTACGTGTTGTAAACTGTGGAACTTGCGAGTTACGGTCATGTAAAGTACTTGTTTTTGTTAAACGCGTACCTCGGTTGAAGATCCCTCCGGGCTCCGCTCCGTCCGCGGTCTGTTGTGTGCGTTCTTGTGTCCTAGCAACGCAGGAATACGCCATTTGGGGGTGGTCGGATCAAAACCAATAATTTTCTTTTCACAATAAACCAACGTTTTGCTAGGATCACGTGTATGCGGGGACATTTTAAAAGTCACAAACACGTTTCTTTATACACAAGTAAGGATTTCGGTAAGTAGATTCAACCTTTATTTATATATGATGAATTCCAGACTTCCCTCTTCTAGTCGGAATCACGTGGCCCACCACTCTTCCGCCGACAAACAGCGGGTCGTTGAAGTGGCAAGTTCAGAGGTAATATAACATTAAGTTTGAGGAATAGCGAATAAAACATGAATTGAGAGTGTTTAGTCTGCGTGTTTGTAGTTGCACCCAATTTCCACCTAACTATGTTACTTTTTTGGTGTTTCTGTCAACTACTGTCCTGTAACAAGCGAGGCCCTTCCGCTACTACATAGACGACGAGGTCGGTGGTTGCCGGTCCACATACGCAGAGGCAACCGTCGGCCTCTAACTTGGCAGTTTAAGTTATATTCACCACTCAGAAGTTGGGAACTTGCTCATCTAATGTACCTGTATTGGACCCCGGGCAGCTTCTTACCGTAGTTTTTTCCGCTCAGATAAGGCCCCTAGAGTGAGGAGGTGTCAGGAGCCCTGCAGCTGATTTACCGTCCTTCTGAGCAGCTGGCCCGTTTTACAGGCCGCCGTTTCCTGACTGCGCTAAATGTTGGCTCCTCATATGGTAAAATCAACAGGGCTAGTGTTCCGCAGGTACACAACAAATGGCGGTATATTTATATATATGGTTTTTATTGAATCATTTATTTGAGCTTTGACAGAATCAATTCACGACGTGATTTGTGTTATTTTTTTTAATAAAAAGTGATGTTGGCCAATGTCAGTCATATAAACAACAACTTGATTATGTTTCACTCTATGGTAATTTGATAATTCTATGGCCTATGATTATTGCCATTATATTTCATATATTATGATTCTTCAGACAGAGAGGATAACATTACAGTAAATACACCAATCTAGTCTACAAAGTCTAATATTTCTTTGCTTCTATTTATAACCGATAACGAACTAACCTCCTCGAAATTTTTAAAATTGTAACTTTAGGCTTCTTATTTCTTTCACACAGAGAATGGAGAACTTTGTCCTGTATGAGGAGCTTGGGTCAGACAGCAGCTCTGTTGTCTATAAAGGAAGAAGAAAGGGGGATCTCAATTATGTGGCCATCGTCTGCACCGACAAAGCCAAAAGACCTGAGATCACTAACCATGTAGGATAGTGCTTCAAGCTTTATGAATTTAAAAACTGTTATAATGTCATCATTTTTTTTTTCAGATATTAATAATGTTGTTTTATGCAGCCTGATGAGGCCTGAAATCGCCAAACATGAAATAATGGTTTAAAGATTAGCAAGATTTATATTGACTTTCTTGAAATTCTACCAGAACAACGGCTTTACCATAATAACTTACTATAACAACTATAGTCTTTCAATAAAAAATAATTACGGTATTTTTAAAATGCATTGTTTGTGTTCCCTGTTAGGTTCGTCTCAGCCACGATCTGGATCACCCAAACATAGTATGCTTCTATGAGTGGTATGAGACAAGTAACCACCTCTGGTTGGTAGTGGAGCTCTGTACAGGTCAGTAATTATTTCTGGCACTCCTGATAAGCAGAAATGCATCATTAAATGCAATCATCTCACATTTTTTTATCAATCAAACCATTGCAAGTGACTAAAGCATCTCATGAAAGCTTACAACTGCAAGATTTCACAAATATTGAATACCCTTATATTCTGATTTATTCACGTATTGATTGGGAACTGTTTTTACCTCTGCCTATGAGGTTATGAGGGATGTAGCTTGGGTCAAGGAAGAAACCATTACATTTTGGTCTGGATCCGGTTAAAGTGGGAGATGCAGGAATTTTTAAATCACTTTTCTTAACATAGGGCATATTTCCACATTTTTGTGTCAATATTTGGCCTTGGCAGAGGTATGCGCTCTCCTGAGTGCCATGATGAATTTATATGTGAAAAGGTTTGTTGGTTTTTAAAACAGCGCAACAGGATTTTGCGTTGCTCTATCTAAGTTTCGTTGTTCCCCTCTCAACTCTCGCTCTCTTGTCTCACCATCCATCTGTATCTCTGTTAGGTGGTTCCATGGAGTCTGTGATTGGTCAGGATGGATGTCTGTCAGAAGATGTGGTGAGGAGATTTGGATGGGGCTTGGTCAAAGGGCTGAAACACATCCATGAATTAGGAATCATTTTCTCTGACTTGACCCCTGCTAAGGTTTGCATTTTTGTATGTAAGACTATCAGAATTAAAGCAAAATTATCATTATCATATGAATACAGTAACTGTCCTTTTGTCATCCCTAGATTCTACTGGATGGTAGCGGCGTCTTGAAATTTGGAAACTTCTGTCTGGCCAAGGCAGAGGGAGAGACACTGGAGGATTTTTTTACCTTGCTCTCTACATCTGAGAAGGATGGGGAGGGAGATGGCAAGAAGACCTTTGATGACATGAGGAAAAGATTACAAGGTCAGATCACCATCTTGTTATCATGCTGGTTTTCTGTGTATTATATTTTTGAATGATGGAGATGCTATTAGTGGATAAGCGGGGAGTCTTAAAATGTATATTTTGTGGTGGATCAATTTGAACTGGGACACATTTCATGTATACTGTGGGGAAAAAAATTAGCAGCTGGGAAACACTGCAACAGACAAGCAAGGATTTTATGTGACAGGCAGGATGGAAAGGATTCAGAGGAAGACTAGTGGCCAGATGAGGAACGCCTGGGTGTGCAACAACAAGAGGTGTACTTTAGGTCACAACAAAATAACTTCTTATGGTTGGAGAATTCAAAATGATAGGAGGTTATGACATTATGATCATATCAAAAATCAGAAGGTGATAACGTGTATGGAGATGCACTTTATGATAACCAGCTGATCTTCAGAAGCCCAATTCCCATCAGTAATTTGAATAATTGGTTTATCCTAGCCAATATATTGATTAGGCTCCACAATTTACCACATAATGACCAAGAAAAAAAAGATCATACAAATGCAAAACATCTGCAAAAACATCTCTGTTCCTGATAGGGATGCATATCCTCTTTTACTATTTTGAACTTTCCTAAAAAACCTGTATGTATGTATATTTTCAGGTTCTCCAACTTACAGTGCTCCAGAGGTATGGCAAGGATCTGAAACCAATATAAGTTCTGATCTCTGGGCTCTAGGGTGTATACTCTACTACATGTACACTGGTAACCACATGCACAAGTACACACATACTGACACATGTGTACACTGAATATGAATTAAGTAAACATGCTTATGAATGAATTTAACAGTGTTTTTTTCTTTTTTTTAACGGTTGTATTACATTTTGTACCTATAATTCATAATGATTATGATGATGGCAATTAGGAAAATTCCTAATTATTAGGAATTGGAAATAAAGTTCTGTGATTAAAGACTGAATCCTGAAAAACTGAAAAACAAAATGGTGAAACAGAACAGCAGTAAATAGAAATTAGGACACACTACCATACTGTTTTGTAAACCTAAACCAGAACTGTTGTTGTTTTCCAGGTAAACCTCCATTCTGTTCTGATAGCTACACTGAACTAAAAGAAATGATTTTATATCAGGACCTACCACCTCCCAGACAGACAGGTAATATATACTCCCTCACATATCCACACATATGCTTGCACACAAACACTATGATGTTTAATTTTTGTTGCTGAAAAAAAATGTTACTGGCTATATGATGCCTGGTTGAAGACAACTTTATCTTTTATGTTGTTGTTGTAGAAGTGTTGTTTTTTGTTTGTTTAATTGATGATGATATCTCGTTTGTTTTTTGTTATAGTGTTTTCAGGCAGTCCTCCCAGTGAGGACTTCCAGAATCTTCTTAAAGCCCTGCTCAACAAAAACCCAGTTAAGAGGTCAGGTTCATAGACACGCAAGGGTCCAAATCACATTTTATCTACCGCTGCTGTTAGTACTATGATCATAACATTGATCAGGGCTGGAAAGCTTGAGGTATCTCATAATTTGGTATATGATTGTTACAAGAAATCCATCCATAATGTCAATTTTATATTACAAAGAGCAGATTTGAACTTGTAGCTTAATTGTCTTCAAAGTTTTCATATTTTTATCTTGACATCAAAATTCTGCAACTGTTATCGTTGCATTTTATTTATGTTTCCCAGTTCAGATAGTAAATGTTCATGAACCTCCAACAGAATTAAATAGATTTTCTAATGCTAGTTTATCTCCTCATCTCAACACTGCAGCATTAATATTGTGCTGCATTGTTAAAATAGTTTTATTAATAAAGCAATTTTGTTCTTGACTCAAAAAAACAATGGACAGCTGGAGAGTTTCTTAGATCGTGAAATTTACTTAACTTCAACAATGAATTACTGACCCTTTTTGCATATTGGGCATGTGCCCTGTTTCTGTCTCCTAATATGTTGTTTTGCCTTTGTTTTGTTGTTTTGTCCTGTAGAATGGACTGGCCTGGGTTGTTAGACCACCCTTTCTGGACACAAATATTGACAGAAGAAGATGAGAAAGAGGGAGAAGAGAAGGATGAAGAAAGGGATCAGGAGAAAAATGATTGCTGTGAGGGAGTTTTTCCAGATAGCTTGAGGTGTGTTGCTATGTTATTATTTCTCTTGATTTTACAGCTCCTACAGTATTCTTCAAGCATTTTGTTGCCATTTTAATGCTCTGAATTTGCTTTGTTATAAAGACATAATGCACACATTATTGGTAGCTGTGGATGACAAAGTGTCTAGTCTTTTTTAATCTACTGGTATTTTTTCAAAACCTTTCAACATGATGTAACAAAAACATTTCTTATGCTGAATATTAATTTACTCTCTGTTGAAAATATTTTTGTTAGTGTGTGTGTTTTTCAATACCTCCACAGACACACATCGATTCCTGAACCTTTATGTCCAGCACAGGCAGATGAATGTCCCAACAGCCATTCAGTCACCACCCAGATAGCCCATTGGACTTCAGAAACTAATCAGAAACAAATCTCATCACAGACAGCAACTGCAACAACTGACAGACCACCTGACAGACCATGTGACAGGCAGGCTGATAGCCAAAAAGTTGTCAGAAACACTACTTGTGGAGCCTTAAGGAAAAGCCATGGCTTAGATAATGAGGTGGAAAAGGAGACAATAGGGGAGGGGCAGGCCAAGGCAGAAGATGACCCTAAGCTAGCTGGGTCCCAGCAGATTTGCCACACACTGCAGCCCCATAAGTCATTCACACTAGGTAACACATTTGCTGGTATCTTTGTTTTAAATTAGAAATGAGAGTAACATATGCCTTCTATATATGTTGAACATAACTGAGTGTGTAACTGAGGTTGATATGAAAGGTTGTTGAAAGATTGTTGAATGGATTGTCTATACTTATATACTTATGAGAAGCACACTAACACCATACTCATAAGCAAGACTGTCTCACAGCAGCAGCATGAGACTGTGTAACTATATAGGCACAGGCAAGCTCAGCAAAGCTCTTTGGTAATCATTCCCTCTTTACCACCTTATTTATTGGCACCTGTGTTGGCCTTTACTAGACATGTTTCTAAAATGTGTGTCATGCAGTAAAGTACCATAGAAAATATGATTCATTATCTTGCATGTATTCTCCTCCAGATAATATTTCAGAGCTCAGGCCAAAGAGTGGTGTGGATGAGGAAGACACTGAGGCCATTTTTATGCTCAGGTATACTGGCCAGTCAATCTGGTGCCTATCCCACTGTTTCCCTTGGGTCACAAGGTTACCTCTATTTTGTCAGGATTGTCAATATGCTAATTGATGGCCTTGGTAATTTGTTTTTTTCTGAAGGAGAATGTAAATCTTAAAAGTGTTATAGTTATACTCCATCCACACTCTCCAACTCAGAAGTACTCTACCAAATGAACAATGGCCAATTTCTATCCATGAACAGCTACAATTATATATGATACAAAGATCATATCATATCTTATTATATTAATATTCTCTTCCTGTTGTTCTTCTGCTTCCTGTTCCAACTATAGAAGAAGCTGCAGGACCTTAGACACTCTGAACCAGAACGCTGTACCTCAGGTTACTGCCACCATATATTCTGACATCTGTAAACAGCAGATAGTCTGTTAATTCATGTTAATGATAATAACAACGTGAGTACACTTGACTCTTCTTTTGCTGAGGTTGATTCTTCTACTCCTCTCTTTCCTTTCCCTTGCTCTTAGGCTAGCACTGGCACTGAAATTGCATCCTGTGTGAAAACTCTTCTCCATACTGATTCTGATCTGACTGTCACTCCAATCATGGAAAACCCCAAGGTACATATATGCAGTATTTTTGTCATAGGCAAGTTCTGATTTCAGGTTGTCCTTGGATACTTGAAATAGATCTCTTTGACTTTTTAATAATCTTCAGTCCTTTTTCACAAAAATTAAATTTTATGAGAGAAACAGCTTAATTTTTTTGCTTATTTTTCACAATAATGAAAAGACTTTGTTTGTAGGAAGGAAGGAAAATAGTAACATTGGAATTTAGGCAGCTAAGATTTAAGTTCACTTTATGTTCTTCTCTTTCTGTTTTCCAGATTCTTAAGAGCCCTCCTGTACGTTTCGATCCCAAAACCCTTTGTGTACCTGCATATTCAGGTACATTTGTTTTTTGACTCTGTATCAAGATGATTTTTACAGAGTAAGTACTCGCCCCAACTTATGCTTAGGTGGACTTTTTCTGCTCTGCTCTCCTCACCTCTCCTCTAGTTGAAAAGCTGCAGTCCCTAAGTGATGAAGGCTGGGCAGTCTTCATCTTACAGCTCTGTTCATCCCTTAAAGAACAGAATCCCTCTATTCCTCTGTCCTCCTCCTCCATTGCTGCTGCTCCTGCCTCAACAGCCATTCGCTCCAAATTCAACCTGCTGTGTTACCTCTGCTGTGTGGCTGGACATAAAGTTATTGCTAACAGGCTAATTAACTCAAAACTGGTAGGAAAGCTTGTATTTACTGAGGATCCCTTTTGGCATATTGCTCCATCAATACTATTTTGATGTAACAAAATATTTTTCCAGTTTTGGAGGGGATTTTATACCGAAACCCTGTATGGCCGTATGGTAGTCCTTGCTCTACAATTGAAGTTGTACTTTTCTCATTTTGCATGTTTGTAAACTGTTACACATACAATTCAATATATTCTGAAATTTGTTTTTTACGAAGCCATTGTGCTACCTCTGTGACACATCTGCTCACCATTTATTCTCAGCTGTCAGAAAATAGCATCACTGGAATGATGTAACTTGAATGAGTTTCTTGCTATTGCTGTCAGCTTGTCATTAGTCAAGTGACAAGGATATAGTTCCATAGAATTTTTCGGGTCAAAAATACAAAAGGACTTCTCCTCATCTCACAACATGAAATACGTAAAAACATATATATTTTTCAAATTAAGAATTTAGTTGTAATGAAACACCCAAAACAATTTTTCTGCTTTCAAGACATGTTGCTACTACTATAACAGGATGTGATAGTTTTGTCCATAAAACCCATCATAGGTTAGAAATGTAAACTTATTTCACTCAGGTGTTTACAAACATCAAATTTGAAAAAGGTTATTAAAAGGCATGTTGAATCTAAATCCATGTTTTACTATCATGAATCATAATTTTTTCACAAACTTTCTGCTTTCTCTCTGTATCTGTTTCTAATCTACTCTCCTTGTTTCAGCTTTCAGTATTGATCCAGCAGTTACGACAAGCTCCTAACTGGGATGTGTAAGTACAATATTTCATTATCTATAAACGAGGGAGTATTATTGTGCACATTTGCAGGAATTTTGGAGAAGTGGTTACTAGCAACTCAAAGTGAAAACACAAACAAAAACACTCATTGGTGGAGCGGAACTATGAGCTGCTGAGACTCAAGATACCCGAAATGCAAGTGATGTGACAGAATGAACCATGATAGAACATTGCTGACTGAAAAAGCACTCAGCCATAGCAGCCAAACTTTTTTTGGCTTCACTAAAGTAACAAACATCAGGGGTGGACAAGCAGTTTGAGGATGGCACACCTACAAAGATGTGTCTCTGGTCACTCTATTTCTCACTCTCTTTTCTTTACAGTTCTCTCAGAAGTGTGTTACTGAGTTACTGCTATTATCACTGACATATAGCATTGTTTATTAAAGCAAAAAAAAGTAGCTGTTTAAAAAGTTCCATTTCTCTTTGTTTTGTTTAAAGGTTAGATGCTTTAGACTTGAATTGGAAAATGATATTATCAGGACTGTTTTTGGTTTTAAAATTTGGAAAATACTTAAGATTGTCCTGAGTTGATATGAAAACCAACTCAACACTTATGATATTTTGTATTAAATGAAAATAAAAAATATTTTTTTCCAGGCGGAGCAAGGTTCTTAGAGTGATGGGTCTACTGGCTCTGCATTGTACTGAACTTCGAGAGGACAGTTCTGTTTCTGAGGTCTGGAATGCACACACACACTTTTTCATTCTGAACTGAAATTTAAATTCTGTATTTTTTGCACTGCAAGTTCACATTTAGTGCTGAATTTCATTCAGAATAATCAAGATAAATGGTTAAAGTCATGTTAAAGTGTTTAATAACAAACAGTTAAACAGGGGAATTCCCAAACCGTTGCTAAACGTTTTGACAACCCAAATCTGCAGCACCAGTTTGCACCATGAGATGGCAATACATACCAGCAGGAGCCCAGTACATGCATATTACAGAAAGGATGTATGCACATTTCTGCATAAGAACTTACATGAAACATAAAGTCAATTGGGAAAGTACTGCATACAGTATGTATAATTGTTGTTTTATTCATAGTAAGTCCTGGTTAATGTTGCTGTGCACAACTATCATTTTTTTCTGTGGTAATTTTTGTTTAGATGCTATTCCTTAGTTTGTTTTGCTTAGAGGTATATCAACAAATGAAAACCTCGAGTCTAACATGAAGGGGAAAATCTTTCCTAAATTAAGATTAGGATGGTAAGGGCTGCCTCTGTCCATTCTAGCTTAGTAGTTCTAGTATGTACCAGCAGATGGCATTAAAAACCTACACAACATCAAGTCATTCCTTAGCCGCAAAGACTCTGGAAAGACCAAAAACTCTCTTATTTTCTTTCCCCCTCTCTCTCTCTCTCTCACACAAGCACACACTCTATCTCACATTTTCTCTTTCACACACACACTTCTGTGTTTAAATGGATATTAAAAGTCTAAATTGTATATTCTTTTACCGATTGAAGTTGTGAGGACCAGCCAAAAATATCCTTGTTGTTTGTAATCAAACACAGTACAGTAATGTGGGTTAAAATGGTTCAACCCTCAGCATATATATATATATATATATATATATATATATATATATATATATATATATATATATATATATATATATGCTGCCCTTTATCGTTTGTTATACTATAGTAACAATATCACCATAGTGGACTTCCTTTGTCGTAGTTACAGTAATGCTGAGTTACTTTGTCCACCCCAATTACATCAGTGAGGTGAGGCTAAATAACAGAAAACCTCTACAAAAACTATAACCTTTAATATGCTGGTTTTAGACTGCATTCGTTTTAGCCAGGTGAACCTAATAAACTGGCAAATAAGTGCATGTAAGTACCTAATGGTTATACCCATAGACGGAGACATATATAGGCAATTCAGATGCTTTATAGAGCTCGCCTGAACACATACACATGCAAACACAGATACACACACATTCAAACAGAGTGGTGCTGAACTAATTCAAGGTAAGATCTGGAGCCTCTTCCTCTTATTTGATCCTTAAATTGATCCTTAAATCCTGAACAGATCTAAACACGTTTTTTTTGTCTCTTTTTTCTACCTTCTCTCTACTTTTCTTTGTCTCTTCGTCTTCTCAATCACATCCATTAATTCTGACTGAAATCCATTCGGCTGTAGTTCAGATCCCATATGTGCTCCCTTTCCTGGTTTGTCTTTTTGTTCTCTCTTTCTCCACTTGTTCTGACACTTTTCTGCTACTAAGTCGTTACGGTGATTTGCAAAATGGCTGACTGTGCATGGTTATGTTTTTTCAGTGCGCCTGTTGTTAAAAAAAATATGGCGGAACATTTTTTTCTGCTGCCCTCCTTACTTCCCTGCAGCTAGTGTAGGACAACAAATTGTTTAGACAAAGCTGTAAATTTGTGCCTGTGTATCATTGTGTCTGTCTGTCTCAATGACCATGTGTGTGTTTTCATTTATAGCCTCAGCAGGGCTCGTGTGTGTGTGTGCGTGCGTGCGTGCGTGGCATAGGCTTTTTTCGAGAAATGTTTATATGTGAGTGGTTGTGTATTTAGTTTTTTGTGTTTTAGTCCCTTTTTTCGGTGTATGTGTTTGTGTGTATGTGTATTCATATGTTATAGTAATGCTAAGAGACGACCAATAAGCCAGCACATACTTGCATTTTTCTGTGTATGTGTATTGTCTCAGCAGGGGTGCTCCTACTGCAGTCCTGCTGATTGGAGTTTCAGGGCTGGGCTTAGTTACCATGGTAACTGCTATATGCTTCGATCAAATCCCACCCTTCAACCAGCACATATGCACACACACACAAATGTGTGCATGCACACCTGTCATTCTCTGTCTCTCTGTCTTACTCTATGCTTTTTGTCTGTCCTGCTGCTTTCTTTTATCTCTCTTGTCCTTTCGTCTTTGTCCCTCCCTCTTTCTCGCTCTCCTCGAAATAGAATTAAATGAGAATAAAATTCTCTGGGTTAATGTTACTAATGCAAGCTTGCTGTCTTCCTCATGCAACTTAGGCAAGTTGTGCTTTCAAAACCGGTTAGATATCATTTTCCCCTTGGCTTTCCATCCGTTAAAAAGTTTCGCTTTTACAGCGTTTTAGCTGGTAAAGCTTCCACATTGCAGGGTGTTTTATGGGGATATGGGGTCTTAACACATTCTCAAAGCTCACAGCAATTTTTAGGGACACAATTTCAGATGGCATCAACTCCAGGAAAACACTACTTACAGTAAGCATTTGTGAGTAACTCTTGGAGGGAAAAATGAGAGTTTGAAACATTTGTATTGTTGGCTGGACTGACCACGGTCCAGCACTAGATCTCTGTATCTCCTTGAGTGACTGAGTGAAATAACAGAGGTGAGTACATTATTGAAGTTACATCATTGGTCGGCTTTTTCAGTGTTGGAATTTCCCCAATGGCTGTTTTGTTTTTTGTTTTTTTTTCAAAATGAATTTGAACAGTTTCCAATAAGGTCAGGGGGCGTTTACAGGCAGAGTTGCCAACTTGGTAACTTTGTTGCTGGATTTACCAACATTTCAGACCCCTTTAGGGTCTGAAAAGTTTAATAAATTTTTTGACAATCCTTAGCCACTTTCTCTAGAAGAGAGTTGTCAGTATTACCTGCAGGGGTGAGGATGGTCTTTCTATCTGCATGCATACCTTTCTATGCTTCTCATTCAACTGATCACACAGCAGCTGTATAGACCTGAATGAGTTTCTCACTTTCTACGTGAGTGATCATTTTACAAGTAAATAGAGCTGATTTCACAGCACAGCCGGTGTCTTTAACTTATGAGTGTAGTTATTTTGTCAGAATGCTTTGCGGTTATAAAATCAGGATTTTTGGCAGTTCAGAGCAGCAGCATGGAAATGGAAATTCGAAGTGACTGCTGGTTAACAGGTAGTTTTGATGGGCCGCATTTCAGTCACTTTTTCAGAAAGTCATCTAAATGAGCACAGCTTTATTGGGGAATTTGGTTGTATTAATTTACTTTATATGTGAACACAGGCAGTGCAATGACGACAACATTATTATGCCTGTTAACCTATTGTTTCATCCAGCATCATATAGCAACTTTTCAAGCAGGCTTTATGTAGTTTTGCACTGAAAGCAGTTGTTTAAAGCAGTTGCACAACAGTTTTCAATAAAGTCCTCAATTTTGTACATTGATCAAACACAGTCCATCCATATACTAGGTTTTGACATGGTTTTGCATAAATATCAGGCAACTAATGGTTCTTGATCAGATTCATTCAAAACCTACTGTACAAGATAAGCTTCTTTTCAAACTAAAAATATAGGGGTATGTTTTCTTGGAGATATCTGTTGAAGATATTCTTAGAGTCTGCTTTAATCCACATCCATCACTTCTTACATGAGGTGTTTAATTCATTAGCGAAGCTGTTTAAATACAGTACATACTGTTATTTGCTTTGTATTTGAGACTTGCATTTGTTGTTTTGTTTTACCACTGAAATCCCGTATGTCATCAGACACAACTTATATACATTTTGCAAAGGTCATTGTTAGATCATTTCAGTAAAAGCTAGCATGTAAATTTAGGGAGTTAAGCAAATTTAGGTGGAAAGCTGGGCGCTTGAAGATAAGAGTGTTAAATCGTGCTTCATCTTACTAATACTGCTTCATACACCAGTTTCCTCTCTCACCTCATCAGAAACAAACATTGCATTAGCTGTAAAGTCATTTAAGTCATGTGCAGTTTCCTCTTTAAAGGACTGATAATCCACCAACCTGTTCTCTGTATTCTTTCTTTACACATCTGGCTATCCCAAGTGTAGACACATAGTAAGTTCTCATATGCACTATTTGTGCCATATTTGTGTGTGTATGTGCAAAACTTCTGTATGCTGTGTTGGGACATCTTTTTATTCTCTGCACAAAAATTTGAGTGTTCTCTATGCATGTTAATTAAGTGCATATGTTTATATTTTCTGTGTGTGCATTCATGTGCACTACTTGATCTGAGGGAGTGCTGATAGTGAGATAATGATAATATGTTCTGGAGGAAAAAAGTTCTGTGTGTGTATGTGTGTGTGTGCGTGCGTGCATGCATATGTGCGTGCGTGCACGTGTCTGCCCGTGTGCGTGTGTATGTGTATAAGATTTGCTTGTTTGCTTTTCCACTGTGGCTGGTAGCACAGTGGTGCCTTTCAGTACACTCTGCCTGAAAGAAGTTATGTGGCCAGTTTCAAACACACCCCAGAATCTAAACTTCCCACTCAGCCATTTTTGGTATTAGTGGGTTCAGCTCAGATAGTGTGGGAGAAAGAACAGGACACAAAAGCTGCTCAGCTCTTCAATCACTGATTTTGATATTCTATCTTATGGTCTTCATGACTTGGTTTTATTTGACAACCATGTATTTGGGATATGCTTTTGTGAGAAGATTTTTATTCTGTGTCTTGTGTGTTCTTTTTTGCAAAATTTTGTAAGTTGTTTGTACTCTGTACTGTTATTGTGTTGTATCTTTGTTGTCACCTGCTAAAGGACTACAGATGGAAATAAGCTCAAAGCTATAATTTGGTACTTTGCATCAAATGGTGACATTTATGTTTGAGCTGCACACTGTCCATTTGAATAAAGTAGTTAAATTATTAACTAAATAGACAGAGTAATAATGTGATAAAAAGGCAGACACCCAAAGGCATTTTTTTCACAGTACCACCATTAACATACTGGGTCTCTCTCTCTCTCTCTCTCTCTCTCTCTCTCTATATATATATATATATATATATATATATATATATATATATATATGTATATATGTATGTATGTATGTATGTATGTATGTATGTATGTATGTATGTATGTATGTATGTATATATGTACGTATGTATGTATGTGTATGTGTATATGTGTGTATATATGTATATGTGTGTGTGTGTGTGTGTATATATATATATATATATACATACACATATGTGTGTGTGTTAATAACGTAAACTAAAACAGTCAGTCCTCATCCAAAATTATATTTTCAATATTCAAACCTAATCAGAATTCCAGTGGCAAACTGGTACCGCTCATGGATGGCTCAGCATGAGGATACACCACGGTTCTTGGGCAAAAATAAAAGGAAAAAATAACTTTTCAGGGAAAGGGAACGATATGTTAAGAGAAAACATGACAAACAGACTGTTACCACTTTTCCCCCTACAATGAGAAAGAGAGACAGAAGGTGAGAGACAGAAAGAAAGAAAGAAAGCAAGTGTGAGAGAAAGATGTAGGTGAGTGAGTGAGAGATATTTGGATTCATATATCGAGAGAAATTGAAAGTAGAGCAGAAGAAAACACAGTACTGGAGAGAAAAACAACAGAGAGAGAGAGAGAAAAAGAAAAACTGAAGAACGGAGAGATAGAGGAGTGAGGCAGCACTTGCATCAGATCACAGAGGGGGAAAGCTGGCAGTAATGCTAATGCCAAGAAGCAGCCAGCCAGCAAGGCTGTCTCTGCATGTACTTAACTCTGTGTTTGAGTGTGTGTGTGTGCGTGTGTGTGTGTGCGTGTGTGTGTGTGCGTGTGTGTGTGCGTGCGTGTGTGTGTGTGTGTGTGTGTGTGTGTGTGTTCTAGCGTTTCTTACAAGTGCATATGATTTCACAAATTTGTTTACTTATATGTGTTTATATACTTGACGCAATGAATACATGTATGTGTATGTGTATACTTGCATATGTGTGTGTCCCTTACAGTGTACTTGGATGGGTGTCTGTATTTGTATGCATTTTAGTGGTTTTTACTGTGATGCTGCTTTCCAGCTCATATATTTCATTTTAATGCACTCCCTCTCTCCCTCTTTTCCCATTGTTTTTTGGCTGGTCCACAACACTGGGGCCACTACTGATGTCCTAGACTGACTGGCCTAGTGTTGGATTTTCCCAATTGACCATGTCTCTTTCAAAATTAATAGGTGCAATCGCTTTCTACTGTATCATTAGGGGGGCTCATACAGACAGTGTTGCCAATTTAGTGCTTTTCCACCTTGATTTACTGAATTTTCAAACCCCTTTATCAACTTTTCCTCACAAAAGCACCTAGCGACAAATCTAGCAACTTTTTGGACAAACCTTAGTTACTTAATGTAGAAGAGAGTCGTCACTATTGGCCCACAAGTGTGAAGATGGGTTTTCCCCTGCAGGCATACCTCACTATGCTTCTCATTCATCTGACCACATGGTAGCTGACACAGATGTGAATGAGCTTCTATGTGATCATTTTACAGGTAAATATAACAGCGCAGCCATTGACTTTATTTAATTTATGGGTCCTCTGATCTGTCAGAAGACATTGCAGTTATAAAATTTAAGATTTTAGCAGTGCAGAGCAGCAGCTTGAAATTGTTTGCTGGTTCACATGTAGCCTTGATGGGCCACATCTCAGTCACTATTTCATACTTGTTCCATTTTCTGACAACAGAAACAGAAAAACATGTAAACAGCTTTATTGGGAATTGAGCTGGATTAAAATATTGTATACGTGAACAGATCCAGTAGGAGAGAAGCAAACAGATAAACAGAAGCAAACAGCATTGCTGGCTGGCTGCTTCTTGGCAATTTGTGGCAGTCCAGCCACATACTAGGTTTCAACCTAGTTTTGTTCTTTCCTCAATATTGTCTTTTCTTCATTCATCCTTTTTTTCTGCATTCCCTCCTCCTCTTCCTTCTCACTGTTGCTTCATCCTCCTTTCCTCACTCTATGGTCTCCTTTTTCTTTACCCTTTATGCTTTTGCCCCTTACCTCTCTATAGTCATTTTTCGGTTATTTGCAAAAAGTTCCTTCACAATAACATAATAACATTTCAATTAAAATAATATTCCCTTCATTTTTTACTATTGTTTTTGAAAGAGTACTTGACTGTGAGAAATGACTGAATTTTGTAAAGACCCAAATGTTTAGCTCTGGGTCAGTTTAACTTTTATTCTGACTGTCAATTTAATTACATTGAATAAGGGTGTACTGCTATAGATTTTCCCTTTCACCCCTTACCATTAATATGGTATGGGGTGAAAGCTTATGTGTAAACCCACTTATGAGTAAATGTTGAATAAAAAAAAATCTGGTTTATGCTGTAGCCCAACTACTGCTGTATTTTTTAGGCCAATTCTGATATTGATTTTTGGGGATTAAAGAAGTAGACAATGATAGAAGAAGACAATTGTCTATTGGCCAAAAACACATGACATAAACAAACCTTGCGTATTCCCTCAATTTGGCTTTTCTTTTTTATTGTGACCAAGGCAATAGTTAAACATTTCACTAGTGGACAAACTCTATATTCGGAGACACTGTTTTCTAATTACCACAAACCTAATTTGGCATTTCTTGTCATTATAGACCAACATATACAGCAATATTGGTACAATAAGCTAATTTTTTGGCCAAAATTGTCCTGGCTGATTTATTGGTCTAGCTCTTGTTTACACGGCAGATTCTTTGATCTGTTCTCTTTAGGAATTTAGGTTGCAGCAGAGAGCCAAATCTAACCTGGTTAAATGAAACACAAATGATATTATTAACAATTAAGGTGTTGTGCTTAGATACAAAGATTGTATTGTAAGCAGTGTGATCAAATTTATTTATTCTGGACTCATGCAGGTACAGTCAGTCCCTCAAAGTATAGGTTTTTGAAATACACTGGTATTTGGGGCAAAAACCTTCTATACTGCAGTAAAATACAGTACAATAAAAAAATCGAGATTTTTTAAAAAAATACATACTTATATTATTGTGGTAATTTTGGTATATTTTCTAGTCAAGAATTTCAGTTTAATAAATCCTAGTTTTCTAGGTCTAGTTCTTTTTTTTTTTTTATTTGCAACAGTGAAGAACAGAAGTGCTGATGAAACTGCATCTCCATTTCTTCTCTCTCTCTCCAGGCTGTGTCCACGTTGACAGACCTGTTGAGGGATAATCTAAGGAATAGTAAAGTGAAGCAGTTCCTGCTGCCACCACTTGGGGAATTCCTCTACCTCATTGCATATCAGGTAGTCTCTGCATGTCAGATGCCAATGTACTAAAACAGACAGAAAGAGACAGAAACACTGGTGATAATGATTCCAAAGAAAACTAATTTATGGATCCAAACATACACTATATACAGTTAGATACTTAAGTATATGGACAGTGACAAAATTTTCATAATTTTGCCTCTGTACACCATCTCAGTGTACTTGAAACAAAACCATCAAGCTGTGATTGAATTGTGGACTTTAAGCTTTAAATCAAGGGGGTTTAACAAAAATATCCCATCAACGGTTTTAATTAAAGCCAATTTTTATACATAGCCCCTCATTTTAAGTTCAGAAATAATTGGATAATTGACCCACAATCAGTTTCAGGGTCAGTTGTGGCCTGTTCACTCGTTATTTCATGACAAATTAAACGGGTAAAAGGTCTGGAGTTGATTCTAAGTCTTGAATTTACATTTGGTAGCTGTTCATGTGAACTCTCAATATGTCATACAAAGAGGTTCTGATACAAATGAAGGAGGCCATCTTAGGCTGAAAGAACAAAACAGACCTATCAGACAGATGGCATAAACTTTAGGAGTGGCAAAATCAACAATTTGGGTAATTCTTTGAAAAGCAGGAGTGAACTGCTGAGCTCAGCAACACCAAAAGACCTGGGAGACCACGGAAGATGACTAAAGTAGGTGATCACAGAATTCTTTCCTTGCTGAAAAAAAACTTTAACACCATCAGGTCAGGTCAAAAATACACTCCAGGAGGTAAACGTGTCATTGTCAAAGTCTGCAATTGAGACCAAGATTAACTTGGACCAAGATGATGGGAAGAGAAGAGTATGGAGAATGAAAGGAACAGCTCATGATCCAAAGCCACCACATCATCTGTCAGATGTGGTGGAGGCAGTGTTAGGGGCATGTATGGCTGCCACTGGAACTGGGTCACTGGTGTTTATTGATAATGTGACTGCTGATGGAAGCAGTAGGATGAATCATAAAGGGTAGAGGGCTCTATTGTCTGCTCAGATTCAGTCAAATGCTGCAAAACTGATGGGACAATGCTTCACAGTACAGATGGATAATGAGCCAAAACATACTGCTAAAGTAACCCAGGAGCTTCTCAAGGCAAAGAAATGGAATATTCTACAATGACCAAGTCAGTCAACTATACTCAACACAATTGAGGATGTTTTTCACTTAATGAAGACAAAACTAAGGACAGAAAGACCCACAAACAAGCAGCAACTGAAGGCAGCTGCAGTAAAGGCCTGGCAAAGCATCTCGAGGGAGGAAACTCAGCATTTGGTGATGTCCATGGGCTCCGGACTTCAAGCAGACATTGACTGCAAAGGATTTTGATTTGAATATTAATAGTAATCCTTGCACTTATAATTGTATTAGTTTGTCTATTTCCTTTTGAGCCTCTGAAAATGAGGGACTATGTAAAAAAAATGATTGTAATTCCTAAACAATTAATGAGATATTTTTGTTAAACCCTGTGATTTAAAGTCTACACTTCAAACACATCTTGATGGCTTTGTTTCAAACCCATTGCGATTGTATACAGATGCCAAATTTCAAAAATTGCTACACTGTTCAAATACTTATGTACCTAAAGATACTTCATTGACAAATGGATACACATATACGCTTCTTGCATGTACACAAACAGCATTGATTACAGTGATTCCATCGCCAACAAGAATATCTTTTTTCTTTTTTCTTTATTCTTTTTTCTTTCCTTTTTAAAGGTATTTTTCTGGTATTTTTCTTTAATTAGACAAGCTAAACAGCAGGAGGACCGTGACATTGGAGAAAGGTTTCTGATGATGTCTAATGAGTTTTTTGGAATAAGTCTTCGTGCACTGTCTTGTGTGAAGATTCAACTGACTTACTGTAGTTGGAAAATATATGTCTTTTTCTATAGCAATCATTCACTGATTCACTCATCGTGCAAAATCTTGCTGACCATGATGGATGAAATCAGTGGTTAAAATCACCTAATTGGGCCTCTCAGACTTCTGATTGCAGTCAAACATGTTAATGGTATTCTGTATCCTGTAGTGTGTCAGTGTCTTTAATTAAATGTCAGACAAATACTCTCAGTATTGCTGAGACCTACTACTGCATAGTAGAACTTTTGAAGATACCATTAATTTCACTGATTGGTTTATAGTATTGCATGCTGTAAGAAATACAGGGAATACAATGCTACTTGCTGCTCACTCTGCTAATAACTGTCAACTTCAAACATTAGCAGCCTGGCAACCTGCTCACCTCTAGATAGCTCTGCAAATAATATTCAAAATCATCCACAACATTGAGTTTGCACAGTTATCAGGATACCACCAAGAGATGTGTTTTTAAATCCTTAAAGTGAAAATCATCTTTTAGGGGAAAATCTCTCTTTTTCAAACTCTTAACTAATTAATGTGTAAAGATTGCTTTCTCTTGAGTTAACGAGTTGCAATGAATAGAGCACAACACTGATGCCAAATGCAAGAAAGATCACAAGACATTTCTTTATTACCTCATAGAAAAAGAATGATCTTGAGTGAAAGGAATGAAACTGAGAGCTCTGTCATTAGGTAATAGAGTTTAAATTTACATGCTGACGAAACTGAATTGAAAGCAAACTGACCCCCGGCCCTGAAAATTGCAAGAGAAAGAGTAAAGCAGACCTCATTTGACTTCATTAGAAAAGGTGATCCCAATTTATTTGTGGTTAACCTCAATCTAACCAGGCAAGTTGATTTAAGTGTAAGATGTTTATTTACATGACTGTTGGACAACCTTCAAAAATCAATCACCCTGCTTGATTACACATACTCTCCTAAGACCTTGGAAAATCTCATCAGTGTCCTGTAGAAGCTCTTACTAAATTGGCTTTTTAGCCCCTTCGAGAGCTAGTGTTTTTCCAATAATGCCAATGTGTTTCTAACAAATAATAACACCATTTCTTTACCTCCTTCAGAGGTAAGGGTCAGTTGTTGAACAGCAAGTTTAAATGTTTGTCAGTTAGGTACAGTAGTTAACAAAATGAGAATAGCTAGATTAAAGACTTTTATTTTCTTTCTTTTCAGGACATTGTTTGAAAATCTTCTTCTCAGCAGGTCATCCATAGCATATTGTAGCACAATGGGGACAGTATCGTTTTCACTGAGGCTAAATTTTTAGGGTGACAAAATTTCCTTGAACTGTGCAATTTCAGATTTTTAGTCGATGAAGTGTAATAAAGTAAACAGGAGTTTTATCGTGGATTGATATAGGAGTAACTTCAATGTATTGTTAACAGCTTTGAACCACTGAATATATTTTTACGACAGGAGTAAAGTCAAAACACCATTATTTTGTCAGATGTATTTTTTTCCTGGAGTTTTACTGAAGCACAGAAGAACTTACACATCTATGTTGCATAGTCCTTTAGCTGGATGATAGTTTTAGTATAGTTAGTAAAAGATGCTTTTGCTTGTTTATGAATACTTTCTTGGACTGTATTACTGATACGTGCCAAAATGTGTCTCTGGTAGAACTCTAGGATCCACATATTTGGCTTTCTATTGTAGCAAGCACTTACAGTGCAGATTTATAGTGTCTTGAAGCTGACTTGTACTGACTTGTACTCTGTATTTTTCGTGATGGCTTTAAAGTCAGTTATGTAGTGTATTATAGTACGTACTGTTCTGTACCTATAATTTTTTTCTTTGTATGCCCTTTCTCATAATCTCATTTTAACTTAAAAAAAAAAAAAATATATATATATATATATATATACATTTATATATATATAAACACAACACACAAAAAGATGTTTTCAGTACATTATATTTTTCTTTATTGTGTTTCTTCCCATAAATGCCATTTATGTATGTAATTGATTAAGTGATCAGTCAAATTACATATATATATATATATATATATATATATATATGTATATATGTATATGTGTGAGTATAACCTGACTGATCAATTGATGAATTAACTATTAACAGGTAATGTGATTTTGTCAAGTGACTAATCATTGATGACTTAAATATCCTTGTCTGAGAATGATTTATAATAATGCTATTGCATAATGAATATTGTTGGATTACTATTTCTTACTTCATGGGCTATTTGGGATTTTTGCAGTAATGCATATATAATAATAATGATGATTTACGCAGCATTTGAATACTGGTTTTCAATTATCATAGCAACACTCAAAGCTTTGAAGCATTTGGGTCAGCCCAAATAAAATAGTTGATTTTTTTCAGTGAAAGTGGTTTTCTATAATAACTCCTAGTTTTCTTTATTCCTTTTACTGATACTCTAAAATATCCCTAGAAAAGAATAGGGATAATCTTTATATTTGGCACCAGCTCTATTATAGAGTAGAGAGCGAACGGTTTGAATAGGTTTCCTAGTACAGTGATCGTAGTAATTAGCTCGAGGTTAGTTGTACCTTCTTGTGACGCTATCTTTTTGCTTGGCTTTAGATTGGGGATTTAAATTTAAAAGTCTCCAGCTGTTCGTGTTTTTCAGTCAGTGACAATGATTAGCCCAATTTTTAGTGCTGTGTGGTCAGACCTGTCCCTTATTTCAGTATGGATTTGAGGATTTGATGTTTCCTTAGAAGTATCAAGAAACTGATAGCTCTGAAAACCTTGTGAGTATTTGAATACACTGAGTCTTGTTAGAGTCCCTTGGCAGAGTGGCAGGTCAACTGTCAGATCGTTTTTTAGGTCAGTGTCAGTCATCAGCTACATTGCTGCCTCTATTCTCAAAGTTAGATATAACTTAAAACTTTCACAAACAAAAGAATTCAATTTTCTGAGTCATCATTTACAGCAAATGTTGTTGAAATCATTCACTGAATAAAATGATACAGAGTAATATTTATGTTCATTTAACTTTATCTGTAGTAGTTAATATCCTTATTACCACCATGAAAATCCTAAACACAAAATGTTTCATTAAACTTTGTCTGTTTAAAGTCAGGATAAACAACTTTATTGGAATCATTTGGAATGGCCCTTTAAGTGTCCCCTGGTAAATTCATCTGCTTTGCTCCTCTCTTCCTCTGCAGCGCCAGTCAATGACAATGATTAGCTGTACCCTCCAGTGCTGTCTTTATCTTCAAGGTTAAATATAGCCTAGAGCCTTGCACAGTAGCAATGGAGAAGAGCAATGTTTTATAGTAAATAATTAAATAAAAATATTAGTTAAAATTATCAGAATTTTGTGGAATATAATGACTCTGCTGGTATGACAGTATTTACTGTATAGTGTATTTTGTTAGGAAAAGAACATATTCATTATCATCATACAACTAATTGAAGATTCAGTTTTGATGAATAATGATTTAAGCCATTTGTCAAGAATTTATACCAAACCTTCTGTAGTTCCAGTATATGAAGTTTGAGGATTTGTTTTTTGTCTTTCTCAGTTATATGATTGGAAATTAGATATCTTTGGGTTTTAAACCTTTGGTTAGACAAAACAAGCAATTTAAGGACATCTCCTAAGTCTCTGGGAAATTTTGATTTTTCACTGTTATCACTAGCCATAAGATTGATTGATTACTAGATAAAGTTGTTGAGTGATTCATTTAGAATTAACACACTAATTTTTAGTCATTTGAATTTTAAATATAAACTTTCATCACTACAATGAAAGTTTTAAGAAAGTTATGAAAGAAAGCCTTTTTCTGTCTATTCTAATTAAAAAAGAGAGATCGATGTTTGAATACACAAAAAAGCAAAATTAAAGAAAACAGGTAAAATGCTCAAACATAGTATGTTTCTAAATAAAATCAATATTTTGAAGAAAAAAGCACATGTTCATGCACCCACATGGTAATCAAGCAATCAAGATGTCATTGCTCCTCTTGCTCCCATCTCCCCTCCCTGACTTGGCCCTTTCCTGCCCTTTCCCTCACTCCTCTCTACTCGCATCTCCTCCACGTTATCTCTCTGCCTTTCTCTCACTCCTACTCTACTCCTCCACTGCCCCCCCCCCCACACACACACATATACTCCCTCCCCTCTCCCTTTACCCTTTCTCCCTGTCTTTTCTATGCCTCTCTATCAGGAAGAGAAGAGAGGCTCCCCAGAGGGACTGTGGTTCGTTCCCGCTGCCGCCTACTCTGGCTTAATGAGGAGCCTGCGGGAAGGGGTGAGTGTCTCTGTGTATGTCTGCGTGTGTCTGTTTTTGTGTCTGTGCCTGTGTAGCTGTGACTAAGTCTCTCTCACTGTGTGTGCCTGCAAGTATGCGTGTGTATGTGCAATGTGTGGCAGGGGATCCCTGTGAACAGTAATGATGAGGCAGCTGTGGGAGCCTAAAGCGTTGTTTGCCAGCTGCAAGTCAAGGGCATTCAGAGCAGTCACACACATATGTGTGCACACACACTCTTACCTGCATCAAACACAACTCTTTACTGTGCAGCAGCCTGACCTCAGCAGCAATTAGGACCCTCCAGATACACATATACAGTATTTGGAACAGAAGCACAAGCAGAAACATACATAACTCCTTCCTTTTTGATGGCTTTCTTTTTTTTTGCTTTCTTTCTTTTTTTTCGCCTCTGTCTCATCTGTTTTTCTATTTAATTATGTTTCCCCTCTTATATTAGTCTGTCACAAAAAAGTAAAGCTCTGCCCTAAAATGTGTTAAGAAATAAACAGGTAACGTATCAGTGTCGGCATCGTACTCCTAAGGATTAGAAATTGACCTGGTCCTATATTGGTTTGTACCCTATGTTTCTTATCTTCAGCAATGAGTGTCTCTGTTTCCTCCTTAATTCATTGTAGTCATGGTAACTGGAAGAAATGTGGGGTTTTAACATTGATCCTTCTTATTTAAGTTTTACTTTAATACATCTGTATCAAAACTTCTACCGCCAAGTAGTTCCATATTATATCATAAGATATTATAGTGGTCTTCTTTGTAGTGTTCTTACATAGTCATGGGCCATTGCTGCTGAATAAGGAATATCGTTAGTGGATTATGAGACTGATAAATACAGTGGACAGGCAGAGGGAGAGAAGGAGATGGATGGATGTTGTTTTGTCTCTCAGAGGTAGAAGGGGTCTTACTATAGTGGCCCACCATAGCAGAATGAATATAGATAAAACTCTGGTCTCCACAGTTGTCAGCTAGTACCTACTGTTGCTTCATTACCACTGGGAGTGTAGTGGGGGGTAGATGAACAGAGGAGAGGTGCATGTGACAGGAGCAGGGAGAGGGGTTGAGGGGAGGGGAGAGGAGGTTGACTTATTTATCATTATTGAGCTGTGAGAGTACACTGATGGAAACACATGCACGCGCACACACACACACTCACATACACAGCCTTAGGGACCAGACACTCATCCTCAGACCCAACCTGCCTCCCTCTTTCCATTTCTCTCTCACCCTCCTCTCCACCTCCCTTTCTCAAACCTGTCTCTACCTGACTGGCTGTTTTTCTCGTGGATGCACAAGCACTGTTTATTTGGTATAATTATTTTTACAGAGCTGTCTAAATAATCTAACTTTGTCTCATGGGCATTACATTCCTGGTGTTAACAAGGTGGTCATTCTCTACATTAGCTTACTATACTTCCACAGACAAACATATAACTGTAACACATATTTGCCAGGAATGCAGAGTGACTGCAATTCAGTCTCAAGGTGTGGTTATACCAGCATTTTTCACTCTCAATTCAATTCATTGCATCTCGGTGGATTGCTGCTATCATTGGATTTTCTCTTACAGACAAAGGAAATGCATGCTAAGCTTTCGTATAAAGTTGAGCTTTGATAAAATTTGTGTGTGGACCAATTGCAAACAGTATTGACTGGGTTGACCTTTCCTGGAATAGAGAGCCAGAGAGACCAAGTAGACAACGCTTTCATATTAAGTATGATATTCCGTACTTTTTTACCCTGTCCCAGCAGAGGATGAACTGCTCCTCAATAAACTGTTTGCAGACAGTTGTAATACAGGAGCCAATGTCACAACATTTTTCTTGAATAAACTGTGTTACTGTAACAGTAAGCAGCCTGTGACCTGGCGGGGCATCGGGGCTTACTAGTTCTAACATGTTCTCTGCTAGCTAGTATGTCAGTGTTTCGCTGGCCAGCTACGTTATCTCAGGCACTTGACTGCAACTAATAACTGTGTCACAAAGCTTCCAGCACTACCCATTTCACAAAGATATGTTAACAAATATCTCTGTGCCACTTTCTGCTCCAAGCGGGAACTCACACATTAGACCTGAACAGTTATAATAAGCCTCATAGGGGTAACTAATGCATTCTGCTTCCATTTGCGCTCCCCTGAAAATTCAGCTCAAACAGAGGAAATCTGAACTTGTCAATGGAATTTTTCTTGGATTTCCATAGTCTTAAAATAAAACACATTTACGGTATATTGAGTTAGACTTTTCTGTTTCCCCTGTATTTAAAAACCAAACCTACATTAACCAATGCAACATCTGATTTAAGCTTATCACAGATAAATATCACTGTACTGTCTGTGTTAGCCAGTAATTAATGAGAACCTGCAGTGCAGAAATGCCAAGGATATGTTTGAAGTAATTTAGAAACAGTACTGCCACTGCACACTTTGTCCCTCAGAGAGCACTGACAAGTATATTTTCAATGGTAAAATGTCCCACTCAGTACATATTATGGTCACAATTTTTTGAAAAACTAATTTGAGGAATCTCATTCAAAAATTTTGGTTTCTGTTTTTTGTTTAATTTTAAAAAGTAAATATTAGCTGATAAATCATTGTAAGATTTATTACACACTAAAATATCATTATATTTCTTTGCTTCATCCAGTAATGGTCAGGCTCTACCAAAGACATGCAAAGTTGTTTTTTTATGTGTTTTGGGTTTTTCTAAATAAGCCAACTTGTGAAGAACAGTTGTATAAAAAACAACTGAGGAAAGAATAAATAAATTCATAAATTAATTCAGCCTCATGTTCAAATTTTTGATGATTTCAAATTTGGTCAGACATTAATTTTTTTCATATTGCAGAACCTACCTTTTTATATCAGTTTGACAAAGTTTTAATTAAATAGTTTAATGATGGCCAGTTAAACAAAGTTAACAGTGACCCGACCAGAGGAACAAAATATTTTCAGTGTAGACAAATCTTACAGCATTTATAAAGGGCTAGTTCTTGTTAGAAAAATAACTTTGTAATCAAGGCTTCAAATATAATATAATGTTTCACTCTACTGTATTATTTTTCTAAATGAGCCTTCCATGTATTATACACTGGAACCAGGGGCCCAGATGGGCTCTGTGCTTCTTTCATAGTTTGACTCATAATTTAACATTTTTACTTAGTAGAGAACAACAGTAGTATCTCTGTCAATATTATTGTATGGGAAACCTGTAAAGTTTATACCAAGGATTTGATTTTCTCCTTTGTCATAAGTAAACAATGTTAATCTCTTTTAACTTGAAAATATCTAGATAGTGCAACTAGGACAACTTGACAAACATGAAACACAAACTAAAAAATCTGGTACAGTTTCCACTGATATATTTGAAGATATATTTGAAGATTTTGATAAAAACAATAATGAGATACTAGATTAATCAGAATAAAGCTAACCATTTAAATTTAAAAAAAAGCTCAGGAGTTGGGATGGTACAGTCCCTGTAAGTAAATGTTAACCCTCCATCAACAAACTATTTAGTGTCTCTTGTTCTTGGTTAATTCGCCTCAACAAAGAGATACCCTGTCATCTGATCAGTGTTTTTACTGTTTATGACATTTTTGTTACTTTCATCAATGGAAATTGATGAAAATAAACAGTATTGACAATGTAGTCCCAGTACTGACAGTATATACTCCCCCTGTAGATTGAAATTGAAAGTTCTTTTCTAAACGGTGGTATGATAATGGGGTTTGGGTAACTTCTAGCTTACAACATAGTAAGATCAAATATTTATGACTTTTATTTATCACAAACTCAACATCCTGTGTCTTATGAAATAATTGGATCAAAGTTTCATTTTGCACTTTATTTAAAAGGGATTGCATTAAATGTCTTGATCCAATTGAGACTGTGGGAAGAGAGAAACAGAGAGACTCATGATATGATCTGCTTGGATATTCTTGCCCTGGGTTATACAGAGTTGAACATCTGGTCAAAAGAAAGCAGAAATAGAGTTGCTCATACTTGACAGAAAGAGAGGAGCATGACAGAAATTAGATGTTTTTTTTAAACTCTATGTGTTTTAATTCTGTAATTCTCATTAAAAAAATGTTTACACAGGTTTTCTGAATCGAACCAGAAATGATCCTATATCTGTCTGCCTAAGCTCAAAAGTAGTTGACAGCATGGATGCATACAGCAAACCAGCATTACCACACCTTTTACTTTCCAAAACCTTATTTCAAAACATTGTTTTTAGTAACTTGTAAGTGACAGAGAGGTCAAGCAAAACTGTTTTTCTAGTGCACGTTGCAATAGCTACCTCTGTAAGGAACATTTTGCCTGCTTAGAGTTGGCTAGGTGGAAGACATATTTTGCTGTTGTGGAGATATAAATAAGGAGCAAGAGTGAAACATCAAATTTTTCAGTAAAGGGTATGCTGGGCAAAAAGGGTGTAAACAGAGCAGGCATGGGGAGAAAATTAGAAGAGACAAACTCTGACAGTAGTTACTCGTTGAGAGAAGCTTACAGACAGACAGAGAGTTGGAGGGCAGTTGAGAGTAGATGCCCCTAAGTGACAAAGAGACAGAGAGAAACATGTTGTGCTCTATCTAGCCAGAACAAGATCCAGATTTCATTTTATGATATTCTGTTTTCACACCTCCTCACCTCTAACAAATATAATCACAATTTTCCAATAAATCTAAGTTAAAATTTTGCTGAGTTCATTATGCACAATTTGTTGGTTTTTAGCTTTTTTCCTCTGTTGCTGCTGTAAACAAGCTTGATAATTGGATTTGCTGCTTGAACAAAAACCAAAACAGTGAGCTAGAAGGAGCTAAAACACTACATATAGCTGACTGGAATCACAGAGTTGGCTGATAATTGCCTGTTGTTTCCCTACAAAAAGCAGCAACTTTCACATTACACATAGATATTGATCAATTGTTGATATAGAAATACTGATTAGTACAGCTTTAAATAAAACATTTGAGCTTACTAGTCCTCCAAAGATCAGTCGGATGTTGGGTGACTCTACATAAGATTTTGAAACATTGACTGTCTCTACAGGGTTTTACTTGACCTTAAGTTGAGAACTAAATATTTGTTAACTCCTACACAGTGGAAGGGATGTAAAGATGGTAGCAGTTTGGCCTTCCTGCCAATGTAGTTCTGAAGTTTGCAACACAATGGATGTTGCTTGGTTTGTGACAAAATACCTTTTTATAACCCGTATTGTCTGGTTTGTTAAATGACCAGTTGCATCCTTATTATTATTGTTTTATTGCAACAGTGGTGAATCAAATATTCTTAGATGCATTTTTTGTGTAGTGTTGTTTGAACAAGGAGATCGTCTACCAATGTGATAAATGTAAATCCAGTGCCACACACTCTTGTATGACAGCATGGAGATACAGTGCCAAGACCCTGTCTAATCCAGGCAGTGTGGTTGCGATGCATTTTCTGACTCGCCCGACCACCCAAGCCCTCTCTGCTGCTGTTGAGACTTTTCCTGATTTACAAGTAAAGCTGGGAGTCTGTTGGGGGTGGGGTGGGGGTCTGAGGGGGTGTCTGTGATGGGTGGGCGGGGACACAGAGCCAAAGACAGCATGATGGTTTTACTAGTGGAGACGGTGATAGTGGGGGATGGCAAGGAGTAACAGAGAGGAAGAGAGAGAAGGATCAATGTGGCGAGAGAGGGGGAGGAGATGGCAGGGAGTCAGAGAGAGAAAGAGGGAGAGTTGTACTTGGAGAGGGGGAGTGGATGGCATGGAGTGAAAGACAGGTTTCCAGGGCAGACTTGAGCTGCAGGAAATTATTTATGAGCATGAACAAGATGATGCTTCTGCTGCCTATGAAGAAAAGTGTGTGTGTGTGTGTGTGTGTGTGTGTGTGTGTGTGTGTGTGTGTGTGTGTGTGTGTGTATGCATGCATGCATGCATGTATGTATATATGTGCATGTTCAGGGATTTCTGCCTTCTACCCCCTTCGCTTCTATCACTGTAATACTGTTCACACCCCATTTCTGCTGCACACACGCTTACACACAGACACGCACACACACACACGCACGTACACACACACACACACACACGCAGCAGTAGCGAGCCTATTAATGATTTATCACTATCTTCCACAAAGGAAAGGAGAACAGAGAGGGACTCTTAGACAGTCATGGGTCCTACCCTTGTGTCTAACATAGGATGTGACCACTCTATGTGCCTGCAGTCACACACACGTGTGCGCGCGCATAGTCTGAGTGCAAGCCACTGTGTAATAAAATAAGGTTACTTTGTTGAATTGATTAACACATTTTTAAAAAATGAGTGCCACTGTCCTTTATGCACAGAAAAAGGAGGGAAGGAAGGATGACAACTTCTAACTGTGCATTTTTGTACCTGCCTGTCCACCTGCCTGTCAGATTTTCTTTCTGCACTGCATTTTGTCCCTCTTTGGACAGTATGCAAGTCCCTTTTTGCCTACCTGTACCTCTGTTTCTTTATGTTTGCTTGTTTGTTTGTTTTGTCTACTAGCCTGTTACTTTAAATTAGCTTTTTTATCTGTCTGCTGGTCTCTCTTCTTTCCCCTGTGTCAGTTTGCAACTTTACTTGTTGCTGTTTTGTCCATGTCTCTTCCTCTTTCTTCATGCCTCACTGTCTGTCTGTTGGCCTATTAATCAGACAGTCTGTCTCTCTCTTTGAGTGTCGTTATTAGTGGTGTTTAGATGTGCTGTGTGAGGCTGATAGATGGTCTCTCTTTCTGCCATAGGGGCTCATTCAAAACCAGGTGCACTGGCTTCTAAAGGACTTTAATTACAGAGGGAGACCACATCAGACATGTGAACACACACACTTGTGCACACACAGGCATACACACACAATCCTGCATCAGTTCATGTGATGTAGTTTTTGTGATGTATATCTCTTTGTACTTGAGACTAAGCGGGCAGGAGCAAACATGTTGGGTTATAAACTAATCTCCTGATCAACACTTGAAGACAGATTTTATCATTTTATATCTGCCTAGCATTTAACTCTTTATTAACTCTTTTATCATTGAAACCTGACAAAAATGATTGAAATCCTCTTTAAACTGGATTCATCAGTAAGATAAATGTTGTATAACTGAATGTTTTTTAGCAGTTGGCAAATTCAAATACAGAAAATTGGAAATTGTACAATACATGTTTTCGCAGGGTATCATACAGTAAACCTGACTAATTGGGAAAAAAAATAATACCATTTATTCAGGAGGAGATACAGAATAAGAGATGCAGTTGAGTCAGAGAAGCACCTTCAGTCTTTTACATATGTAAGATATGGATGGTACAAAATTTTTCTGCAACTCATAATCAAGGTGTCCTAATATTTTTTTTTTACATTTACAGTACACTGCAATACCTATTGAGCAGTTTTAGTTCAATTACCATCAAGTCATATTTTTAGATCATGAACTTGTTTTAACATATTCATGATGTAATACAACTCCCAGTCCCTAAGAAGTTGTGGTATTGTGAGTAAAAAAAAAACTGTGAATGTTTACTTTCAGTTTTATCATTTAAAATAACAGCTTTATCCTCATTTACACTCAGTGTTAGCAAAGCCTTGTGTGTCAAGAAAAAAACAGATGACATTACACTGAAATTATTGAAAAAGGCATTGCAAAGATTTTAATTCTTTAAAGCTGACTTCCTGGAGATGTGAGGTTTAAGTAGGACAGAGTATAATATAAGTGTTTTTCTCGGATTAACTTATTTCTCACACCAGGAGAAATTATAATGAGAATAACTTACTCTTTCGCTTTTCTCCTGCATTTCTTTCTCTGCATCATTATGATAGATTTTCTTGCATTAGCTACTTGTTTCTCATCACATGTAAGGAAGTCTCTCAATCTGTCTCTCTCTTTCTCTTTCTTTCAGTTATCCCCCTCTTTCTTTCTCTATGTAGTTCTTGGCAGGGCTACAGTCTATTAAACACACAGACAGTGGGTGCTCCCCCGTGGGCTCATTAGTGAGCCTGCCCGCACGGCCTGGGGAATGCTGGAACAGACCATTCTACTGGTTCCCAAAGGGGTGCCAGAGGATTCATAATGTTGCTGTGCTATGTAGTCCGTTGGTGTTGAATACATAATGTTATGTCCTATATTAGATTAATAGGTGGGTTATTCAAGCTATCAGTTATGATTAGAGCTCCCATGTGAAGTGAATATGATATGTCTTTAATTTCTGTAAAATGTTAAATAACTTTTGATCATAGCCTGATCATTGATCAGTGTCTGCAAGGTAGTAGGGGCATTATTTTTCCTGTTATGGCATAGTGCATATGCTTAGGCAAACAATAAAAACATAGAGTTTAACACCTGCACTCAAATTCAGCTCTCTCGGACATATAGCAGCAACAAGGTGGTCATTTTGAATTACTGCCTATTATAATAGATTACTATGCTGATAAGTGGCCATGGCAGAAGTGTATCAAATCCTCATCAATAGAAACTTTTCAAAATCCACAAACTGTTTTACATAGCAAGAGTGTTGGAGAGCTTTTGGCGGGGGGGTAACAAATTTATGTTGCAAAACCACGGTACTCTTTTGATCCATTGTAGATGAGTTAGTTTGATACTATAAAGACAGTTTGCCACTATAATTATTGGATTGTGACTTTATTTGGGACTCTCCTATCTCTAAAGTCATATGTGTTATATTTACACAAATGTGTGAACAGCCAGTACATTTATGTTTAACATTTGCAATAATTAAGGAGCGTACTAATGCCATTATCTGTCACCTACAACACTTTCCAGAATTACCATGATAAATTGCCTCATTGAAATTAATGTTTAAGCTGTACTTTATCACAAAATGTAGTTAACTGTGTTTTATGAATAGGTTCTATTGTATCCCATATCTAGGGAGAGTACTTTTAAATGATGTAACACGATGAAACACAACAATAACCTGACACAAGCAATCACTTCTGTTCAACTTCCTGTCTTTCTCCACAATGACTTTCCTGGAAAATCTCATTTCCTCAGCCACCGAGATTTCATTAGCCTGGCCCCATTGTCTGAACACAAACAACTATTCTCTACTCTGGCAAAGGTGTGTGGGCACATACAGTATACACATAAGCATACACACACAAACATTTCCACACACACTCATATATGCACACATGCAAACACACAACCTCTTTCTCCTTTTTGTGCTGAGGTGATGTTGAGAGCTAATCTAATTGCCAGTTTGTGATTGCGTTAGTTCTTTGTTCAGTTTTGGCTTTTGATGTATGACAATATTCAGCAATTGAGTTTCGAGTTTGTAACTTACCAGAGAACCAGTGGATATGTTGCACACCTTGCCATTATAGTAAATACAAGAAGAAATTAGTTTTTGAACATACAGCACTATGTTATGCTTTGGTATTAGGATGCATGTGCACATTTGCACAGCAGCATGAAAGCTTATCTTTACATATATTAGTACAAATAGAAGACACCCCGACTTGGCTGTTATGATATATAGTGTTTGCAATGGCCCAATGGCTACACCCTAGAGGCTTCTCAGGACATACTACCTAACAACAGTATGTTCTTTCTGTCCAGATTGTCTCTAAACATGTTTCTCAGCATTTCTGCTTGTTATTCTTTGTCCTTGTCCATTTAAAGTCTATGCTAAGAAGGGTCATGAGGGTCAGTATCAAGTGTTGGTGCTAAGAACTTAGGATTCAAGCTGCAAGATTTTTGGAAAACACATGGTCCCACATCCTTTTGCAAGATGGTTCCTAAATTGACCTAAAAACATTTGACCTAAGTTGAACCAGGAAGACTAGATAATCAATTTTCAAATTTCTTAGTTGTTATTTTGTTATAAGTGTAATTAGTATGTTTTTTCACTTAATGTACTATACCATGACTCACATGGTAAAACACTGCAAGTTGTTATTTTATTGTGTTAAGAGATGCGCCTCATCCTCTGTTTTTGAGATGTGTCTATTGTTTGTCTGTGCCAGATTAAATTCATAATTTCAATAAATAATATATATTTGCTAAAATTACTTGTGGTCACTGTACTAAAATGAATATAAATGATTCAAAGGTGTTTGTGTGTCTGTTTTACAGGATGATTCCGTAATTCACCATATGGTTGCAAAAACTATAGAGAACATCTCCACCACGGTCTCTGGATCCTCCCACCACCTGGTTACTACAGAGATGGGCTCTGCCCTGTGGTATCTGTTTACTCACTCCACTGTGGAGGCTGTCAGAGTCACTGCTATTTCTGTAGGTTCACACACATGAAAACACCCACTTAAACACACAGCCACTGAACTGCTTGTATCTTGTGATTGCTGATGAAAAAATATAAATTTTGCATCTCCTGAGCAACCTCAGATATTGAAACTGACAACCAATAGCAAATGGGGCAACTTAGCTTTACCCACCGCATATTTAAATGGGCCATATCTACCTCTATTAACTGAGCCCTCATGCAGAATTTGATATGCTGTGAATCATATTAACTTCTTTGTTAATCACGCAACAGGTAGAATTACAAATTCATTTGTAGGTCATTTGTTGTTATTTACCACTGGGAATTTGCTCTTTTTATTAGGCACTAATATCTTAACATCAGTGATGTCACATGCAACACGACATTAAAAGGGCATCGGAACACATAATCCATGAATTACATACATTACCTGTTTTTGTATGTGTTTATGTCTGTCTCTATGTCTCCAGTCTCTTTCTAGGCTAACCCAGGTTGTCCCAGCAGTCTTCTTAGCAGTGATTGACACATGTGGCCCTGCAGCCATTTTTGAGTGTTTAGGGGGAGCAGGGCCTAGGGTTCAGCAGCACCTGCTCACTGCTACAGCTGCCGCCTTAGTCACCTCACGCATCCAAACACACCGTGTTACACAGACCAGGGTATGTGTATTATGTCTTGTACACCTGCATGAGAATGTAAGAGTATATTGCAAAATGCCAAACACAAATACACTCAGATTACATATGAACTGGCACTATATTGTTTTAAAGTTTATATTAAATTCATATTGCTACAGAGAAATTCTACGGATATGGTAGTAACATCAGTACTGAGCAGAGTTTGATTTTTAAAGAAGTTTACGTGGGGAATATCACTAATGAGGAAGTTTTTACACAAGGACTGAGGGAGGAAAACACAGAAAACACCACAACATCAGGAACAAACGAAATTGGCTTTAAACTTTCTAAACCTTTACCTCATGCTTGCTTGTTCTCTTTCTCTCTCTGTCTCTCTTCCATACAGTTCATGAACTAATGCTGAACTGTACATGAATTAATTTGTCAGGAACTACTTATTTTTTATACAACAGCCCATGTAGTGTGTATGTGAAGTTCTAATCTTGGTAAAGCAGAGGGGCTAAAATTGATTTGAAGGTTTTAACTTGGTGTCTACCATTGGTAATTGACTCTGAACTGAATTTATTTGTATTGAGCATTTCCAATTTAACACCAGAATACAAACTTAGTACTTCAACTCTACTCTAATTATACACTGATATGCATTCCCCCCATCCCAGCTCCCTCCTCTCCCCTCCCCTGGCACAAAGACAGACATTCCAAGAGTTTGTTTACAAAGAACTCTGTTAGTGTCTGTGTGTGTTTGTGTGCAAGCATGTGGCAGACTGTGTGTGTGCGCGCGTCCACGAATGCACATACACTAATTTGTAGTGTGTGTCAGTATCTGGGCTAATTGGCTGAATGAAAGCACTGCAGCCTTCTACTTCAGCAAAGCATTATGGGTAGTGGGGAGGGACTTATCAGCAAGACACACACTACTGGACTTTAAAATTAATTAACTTGGTTTGTCACCCCATAAACACACATGTATGCACATGTTCTCATATTAACTCACACACTTACACAAGACATACACACAGTAAGTACGGTATGGTGTTGCTGATAATGATAATGGTAATGAATGTTGGCCAGTCAAAAATTACCAGTTACTGCTGCTGAGTTTATGCTAAATGAATGGATGTCTAAAGTAGTTGTAGGCACACAAGTTTTTTTGTGTATGTGTGTGTGTGTGTGTGTGTTGGTGTACATGTGTGTGTGATAATGTAGAGTCTAAGCTGATTAAGTTTTTGGCCATGTAGTCTGAAGCTTTTTTTTTATGTTTTTTTTTTCTTTACCTAAGGAAAATTTCACATTGAATAATTTCTTATACAGTATACAGTATTCAAATACAATGTAGTAAAATGTAAAATCTCTGATACGATAAATTAAGATTATAGCATTGTGTACAATGTGAAAAAATTCCTCTTCAGTCTGTAGCAACCGACCTAGTTGGGATATTACCTCGTAAAAACAGAGATTTTGAAGCGTTAACAGAAAAGTGTGATCCTCATAGCTGACTTGTGTTTGAATCGTAAAGTATAGTACCTTGGACTGTACACCAGCAGAAACATTCACAACCCGTCTCAGGAAGACTTTCACTTTATTTACTTGTGTTTATGTCTTGTAGGATTTGATGTTGAAGGTGCTACGCTGTCTAGAGAGTCCGTCCACAGTAACAAGAGCCAAAGCATTACTACTGCTACTGCTACTAATACAGGACAGCTCACACTCACTACTTTACTGCTGTCAGCACAGGTAAATATACACTTACTAACACACATGCACATGAACAGGTACGTACTCATACATAGAGTCAAATGAAAGGTTGCAATATGTAAAACATGTTTTGTTCCCAGCTTGATTATTATAAATAAATTTATTTTATTTGGCTAACTGCATAACAGGTAGAAAGTACCTCACATTCTCTCATTTATTATGAGCAAGTATGTTGGTATAAAAATTGACTCATGTTTCAGGTCTTCATAAACAACTTTAAGAGATATATGAACTGAAATAATGTGCAACATTGCAAGCATTAAGGTTTGTCTAACTGTGTGCTCTGAAGTAGGAATAGCATTATATGTTCTCCTACAGCAGTAGCTCTGCAGAGGACAATTACAAAACGTGATATGAGAGATCAGTTGGTTGATCTGTCCTTTCTACTATAGTGCACCCTCATACCCTCATACTGACTGTACTGAGTTTTAACCTAGTGAAGCTTACTAATAACTCCACTCAGTCTGTCAAGCCACTGATCAAGTAGTTTCTCTGGAATGTACTTTGCATTCAGAAAGTATGCAGATTTCGCCACTTTATTCATGTGTTTTTATTTCATAGCCTTATGCTAAAATAAAAAAAATAGAAAATAAAAAATCCCTCATCATTCTACAGTCCATATCCAATAATGTTCAAAGGAAAGACAGAGTTTTAGAATTTTTTTTCTAAATTTATTGAAAAGGAATAATTTGAATATCAAAGTGACATAAGTATTCACGATTATGATGATACAACTCAGACCGAATTGGACCTGATTTGGTAAGGCACGCATCTGTCTATACAAAGGTCTCATAACTGACAATGAACATCAGAGCAAAAACCAAGTCATGAGGTCACAAGATCAGTGGAGAAGTGCCTTGAACCTGAATGTCACTCTGGCTGAGCTCCAGAGATACTGTGGGGAGATGAGACAACTACCACTGCAGCAATCCACCGATGTGCTTTATGGCAGAGTAACCAGGCAGAAGACACTTCTCAGTGAAAGTTTGCAAGAAAAAAATCAGAAGGATTCTCACACTGTGAAAAACAATATTCTCTGCTCTTGTTAAGGGTAGCTGAGCAGGTAAACTCAAATGCAGACAGACATGGAGACTGGTAAGCAGTTTAAGATGTTTATTGTAAGCGAGTAGGCAGTTAGAGCTTGTAACTGGGAGCCATGGGCTGAGGCAGGGGCTGGGAATTCAGGGAAAGACAGAGTTGATCCAGAGGTAGGTCTGAGGAAATGTAAGAGCAGGAGTCCAAGGGGAAAAGCTGGGAAGAGGTGGAGCAGCAGAATTGGGCAGGTGAGGTGGGCAGGCGGACAGCAGGATTAGCTTAGCTAATGACAGCAAGGACAAAACATTCAATATAAAAAACCTAGTAAAGAGATGCTGCAATTCTAGCTTTAGTGACAGTGACATAGACTACGACCTGGCAGGGTGGCAGAGGCACAGCTAAGTACTTGAAGAGGTTTGGTTATGGACATGGGATGCAACTGGTGAATTTCTGCTCTGACTCCAGTGTACCTGCAGGCAATAACACAGACACACACACACACACACACACACACACACACACACACACACACACACATATACACAGGTGCAGGACGTAGCAGTGGATGTCTCAGGTCTGGATGTAACAGGTCTGATGATACCAAGATTTACCTGTTTGGCCTCAATTCTATGTGTCAAGTCAGGGAGTGGGCAGAGATTATACTTAGAATTAGTTGTCCTTCTGGAATTTTCTCCCATCTCCACACAGGATCTCTGTAACTCAGCCAGAGTCACCATCTGGTCCCTGGTCACAGCTCCTACTAAGGCCCTTCTTAACCAATTGCTCAGTTTGGCTGGTCTGACAGTTCTGGGAAGAGTTTGAATTGTTCCAAACTTCTTCCTTTGGAGAATATTGGAGGCCACTGTGCTCTTGGGAAGCTTCAGGGCAGCAGAAACCTTTTTTGTAGCCTTTCCCAGGTGTGTGCCCTGACACAATCCTGTCAGGCAGTTCCTTTGACTTCATGGCTTGATTTTTGCTCTGATATGCATTGTCAGCTTTGATACTTTAGAAAGGTGTACCTTTCAAAATCATGTGAATTTACTTCGGTTCCATAGGTTTCACTCATCATAACACTGTTGACATAATGGGGTTTTTTTTCTGGCGTTTAGTGAAGATAGCTCTTTAAATCACCCAATATGTTGTGAGCTTTTCAGTGGTATCTATGATGACTGATTAAGGCTCCAGGTGTCATTGTGAGGTTACTGGTTTCACTGCAGGAAGACACCCCCTGCCCTTTATGGTGGGTGGGAAAATAAAATCATTTGATAAAAGGATAAAAGCAATGCAGTTTTCTTTCTGGATAATTCTCATGCAGCCTACTGGAAAACTATTTGGTTAAATTTCTGTTAAGGCATTCAGTTTGTGTTGCTGCATGTTTTGACCTTACTGGAACTTCATATGGTTCATTAGAGCCGTTTGTCCTGTTTTTCACCTCACATTAACTTGCAATGTAGCTGTGAATGTGCATACTGACATATAGATTCTTATAATTGTCTCTCTCCTTGTCTCCTCATTCCCTCTCTATTTTTCCATCTCTTTTTTCTCACAAAGTTCTTCTTTTTTATTGAAATGTTTCTCTCTCATCCTCTCTTTCTCTTTATCAGTCTCAGGCTAATTTTTTCTTTCTCTACAATGGCTGTCTCACATTTTACACATGTAAAATCCTATGTTAACTTTTTCACAAAAGAGTAAAGGTAAGGTTAGTTAGAGAGGGGGTTGAAACAACCAATGATTTTCTTTATAATTGTTTTTATTCCCCAAAAATATACTGATAATCTGAATACACCGCTTTATTACCTTTGACTCAAACATCAACAAAACTGCTTTTTGGCAGCTGCTGAGGAACTCTCTCAGCTCAGCATCAATGCAGTTTGATATTTTGCCAAGAAATCATTAAATTTTTTAATTGTTTTACACAATTTTACACAAAAAATAAATTATTAGCTGGTCCAAATTCTATAATGAATTACAGTTCTAATCAGGGTTTGAGTATGTAGTCTGTTCATACTTAAAATATGCCAAAAATATGATCCTTGAAGATGTCACTATGCATAATAAATTCACTTGCTTTGTGTGTGTGTGTGTGTGTGTGTGTGTGTGTGTGTGTGTGTGTGTGTGTGTGGTGTTGGACACTAATGTTCAATGCTTCAAAACACAATGGAAATAAAGGACTTAGTCTTAATAGAAAATAATTTAAACACACTTGTTTGGATATGAGTTGTTTATGTGGTCAGGAATATTTTGAAAAACAGAAAAGACTGTTTTTTTCAGTTTGGTGGATGGTAGTGTTATATTGTATTATAAAATAAAGTATCTTTGGGAAAACATTTTGCTTCCAAATTTGCAGTTTCACTCTCGTCTGTCAGCACATGCTTTTTTTGTCCTTGTCGTTAAAATACATTACTTCCAGGTATCCTGACTGCCTAAATGTTATACCAAAAAAATTGTAGTATATCCTCTGGAACCCGGACAAAGTACTAATCTGTGGCAGGAAATGGAAATGAAGCAGCCAGATTACCCAAATTAGGGTCTTTTACACTACATGCCAGAGCATCATACATCTTGATTTACCTGGATCTTGATTTTTGATGATGATTTTTTTTTTCTTTTTTTGGGGGGGGTGAAGATTTTGATGGTGATTTTTGCTCTCTCATATCTAATTATGAGACTAAAATTCCTGGAAGTCTAACCACAATTTTCTTATACACATGACCCTAAAAAAGAAATAATGTTTAGTTGGTTTTAACTTCTTACTTCCTCTTAAAACTCTTTTCTTCTGCTGCCCCTCTTTCAATCTCACACACATACAGTCTCTCTCTCTCTCTATCTCTGTCTTCTCACTTGCTCTTCCTCTGTTTACTGTGTTAGAGCTGTCAGAGCTGACCTGCCTGTCTCTCTCCCACCGAGCACTCTGCATGATTCAACCACACACACACTGGCACACACATCTTTCCATCAGTCCTGCTCTCACCCATGCACGTTGTGTTTAATTAGCTCCTCAGTGGTGTGAAAGTGTGTTTGTGTGTGTGTTCATGAATGTGTATTTATCTGCATGAGATAAACTTGAACAGGCCTCACTGAGGGAGTGTAATGAGATGGCTTTCAACAGACACAGTCACACACACACAGAGCGGGCCACTTGTAGGTCAGTTGTGTGTGAGTACTTTGTGAGTCTCCCACAGTGACTGAGGGAGAGGTGGCAAGTTTGTCTCTCTTTATTTAGCAATCTGGAAAAAAGGGCTGCAAGAGTAACAGAGGAACACACAGACAGAAGTCTAGCAGGAAGGCAAATAGGCAGACAGACAGGAAGCAAGCATAGAACTGGGTAGAGAGACTGACTGGTTAACAACTACTTTGACAGACATACATGAAGTGGAAGATGGAACGATTGACTGAAAGGCATTTTGTATTGGGAAAACGTGGCCACATTCCCCTGTTGCCAGATGTTTTCCTATATTCCTTTCTTATATTTAAGGTTAGTGAGGTAATTAGAAATGTTAAATTTTGTTCTGTTGAAGATAGATTATGTCTGGAGATAACTGTAAACTAAAGACTTAACCAAACACCAAATTCAACACAATATTTTATAAAATTTTGTATATACAACCATGGTGCCCAGAGGATGAATCCTAATGGTCTATGAAATTTTCTCTAGCACCACCATGAGGTTGGCTTTTTTGGATTGAAAGTGAATTTCTCAACAACAATCTGATGGATTGCCATGAAATTTGGTAGATGTTTCCCTCTCAGGATGAACTGTAACAGCTTCCCTTACCTTTGTGTCTAGCACCATACACCAGTCAAAACTATTTATGACAAATTGCAAGGTTCTCCTATCTGCAGCCAATTTCAGAGAGGGGGTTTGGACTGACTTCTCATTACTGATTGCTGATCTCTTTAGCAAGTGCAAGGACAGTGACAGCAATTACTGATCGTAAAATGATTGATAAAACGGTGTATAATAAACAACTTTGTGGACTGCTTTTGCTATTCTCTGCCCGAAGGGAATCTTGTAGACCCACCCTCTCTTACTGAGCAGTCTTGATTGTTTAAAAACACAAGATGAAAATACTGTAGGCTCAGAGAGTATTCAGACCATACTATATAAATGGACTATATAAATAAAATCTACACTGACTTGGCTTTTGTATACTTTATTGTGTTTACCTTTGGCTCAGACCATTACTCACACAGGAATGTGGGAAAGTTTTCTGGGGGGGGGGGGGGGTGATTACATGTAATGAATGGATAATATTTCAGTTTATTTAAATACATTTCAGTGCTATACAGTGGTTTCAGAAAGATTTCAGACCCCTCCAATTTTTGTACACTTAATTGTGTTGTAGATTTAATTTTAAATAGTTAAAATTGCCATTTTGTCCAATAATGACAGTGAAAAGTGAAAACACATTTTTAGGATATTTAGCAAATTTATTAAAAATCTAAAAACTGAAATTTGCAATTTACAAAAGTATTCCTACCCTTAATTCAGTACTTTGTAGAAGCCCAATTACAGCTCCAAGTCTTCCCTGGTAAGTCTTTACAAAGTTTGTATACAAATCCACAAATGTTCTGTGGGGTTTAAGACCACTCAAGGGCAGTCAGAGACTTGTCCTGAAGCCACTTGAGCATTGTCCTAGATGGTCTTCCTTCCAGCATGTTCTCCCCATCTGGCCAAATCTAGGAAGAGTCCTGGTTCCAGACTTCTTCCATTTCAGAATCATCAAGGCCACTGTGCTCCTGGGAACACTCAAAGCTTTAGACATGGTTCTATATTCTTGTCCTGATCTATGCCTGACCAACCAAATTTTTTAATAAATTTGTAGAAAAAAAAAACAAAACATGTTTTCACATTGTCATTATGGATTATTGAGTGTAGATTGATTGGCAAAATGGCAAAATTATCCAATGATAAATAAATTTATTTATCCAGTGATAAATAAATTTAAAACACTATAAGTGTGATGAAAGGATGAATAAATTCTGAAACAACTGTATGTAAATGAAATTATTAATGTTGCAGACCTCTGTGGGATAACAAGACCTTAACAATTGTTGATACTTACATTGCCTTATGCTAAGTTAACACTACACAATTTTGGCCCTGATTTTTTACTCACGGATAGTTTGTGAAGATTGCAGAGAAAAGCCCCAAGTCAGAGGTAAATCTGCATTTGTTCAGCTCTGGCAAATGGATGCTGAGTTGCTATTTGTAAACCGTTCAAACACAATGTCTTAGAGACTTGTCTCTGCACCACAGATGCCCAAAAGTTATCTAGCAGGCTACATTTCTGGACCTGTACAAATCCACTACTGCGGAAAGTATGTGCACCAGTTGTGACTGTCAATGGATGTAGCGACAAGCTGTAACCAATTAGAGCGCAAGACACAGGGTAAAGGGGGAAGAGTTGTACAACTTGATAAAAGTAAACAAATGTGTATAAAATAGAATAAGTATAAATGGACAGACTGACCTCTTGATGGTAGAAATCTAATTCTGAATTCAGCCTACTCTCCCCTACAAACACGTGTTGCCTTACCAAATTCAAAGAACTGTTATTTAAAATCTTACATAGATATTATCCAATAAATTCCATTATTTGTGAATATATTCCTAATATAAAACACAAATACCGTTTCCCTAATTATATGGTGGAAACACTAGAAGATCTGTTCATCATGTGTGTACATGTGACCGTGAGGGGGCTGATTTTCAGTTGGATCTTAAAACATTTTTTCGTAAGAACATTTCACTTATAGGACATAAGTTATTATGATATTATTCAATCCTAATTTCTCCAGCAATGGACAATATGTCATGAATTTGTTCATTATTTTAACCAAATACTAAAATGAAACTCTAGAAGTTACCATCATATAAAAAATTTGAACAAACAGATCTAAGCATATATTTTCAAACACTGTCACATTTAAAAACCTGTATCAAGAAAATAAAACAATTTATGCAAACTCTTTAATATTATAACTGATTAAGTTAACCTCTTGTGTTGGTCCATTTGTATGTTATTTTGAAATTTCTGATGTCGGACTAAATAGGTCTAAATAGATCTTTATTTTTTCTAACTCCTTGTCTGTATTGCACTACATACCCCAAAGACCTCTATCATGTTTACAAAATGCAATGCTCAAAATTCTTTCTCAGTTAAAGCTTTTTTTCTTTTTTCTTGGTATGACGCCATTTCCTGCGTGATTTCTCACAGGTTTCCATGACAAAACATAATTTGAGACTGGATAGATTTGTTAGGGATTCCTCCTGGGGAAAGAATTTGAAATTTGTGATCACTGTCTCTGATAAGTCATATAATGTTTGAACCACAACAATTTCAAGATTCCTAATTACAAGACAACAAGTTGGGTAATGTGAACAGCACAGCAGTCTGACTCCTTTGTAGGTCACATAGTTTTTACATAGCAATATCTGTGAAATCCCTATTTTCTATCTCAGCAGGTGTTTCTTGGTTCTAATGAATTGATTTTTTGTGTTGTCATTGTTAATTATACCATTTATTTGAGATCTATAACATGCAATTGAAGTATTGTTGGGAGTTATTGCTTTCATTCCTGAGGGTGCAGCATTGCTGGAGTTATTTATTTGACCTTGACTTTTGATTCCTAAGATCTTGGTAAGGTTGTATTTTACAGTGGTTTGAAACGGGCTTGTGAATAAATGGTTTATGAAGATGAGATATACTAGTAATTTTCAGGTCTGTCTCAATGACAACACTCAAGATGGTTTTGAACACTAATATGACCTAAGTAGTCTTTTCTTTCTTTCTCTTTTTGTATTACATTTTATTATTTACAGCAACGCATGGAGTAATGGAGTTTTGGAAAAATGAAACGCACTGGACCCCTAATATTATAACATTATGTATCCAACCCTGGATGATCTTATATGCAACATTATGAGGAAAAATACTGAATTCACTAGTCCCAAAACCTCTGCACAATTGTGACTCTAAAGCTTAGAATCAATATTTGTTAGCTATTGTGACCTCTCTGAATCTGTCTGCATGGGTCTGCATTAATTCTTGCTTTCGATTGCGTATGCCCTGATGAATGCATGTGTGGGTGTTTTTGTGTCTCAGTAATAAATATCATTTAGCAGTAGTAACCTTTCTAGTCTGCTCTGAATTTGTGAATAGAATATTATTGATTTCTGTTCAATACACGCAGTCTGATGAGAGTAAAAAATTTTCTCAAACTCAGGGTCAGTCGGTCTGTCTCCCTCTTGCCCATTCTCCCTGCCCAGTCTTTTTTTGTAAATCCTGTCAGAATTTCATAGCTCACTGAATAGAATCATATTGTTAATGTGTTTGCATTCTTGTCATGAGTTGCATGTTTTTCATTCAGTTAATACTGGTAAGCATCTTGCAATGAGTGGAGCAGTATAACACAATTAAACACCAAAAGCGAGTGAAAAAAATCTGCACACATAAATGTATTAGTATTCTAGAAATAGTAATACTACATACCGATCTTAAAATAAGTAGTTTTTTTTCTATTTTGTGACATTAAATACATGTGTATCTCTTTCTCTCTAGACTTGTTATGTACCTGGAGAGAGACCTACGCAAAGCCACACCCATGAGAGAGAACCACAGCCAATCAGGATACCTGTCTCAGTGTCTGGACTTACTGATTGTATATCTGAGTAGAACTGCACCGCTGATACTGGGTACAGACAGATACATACATGTGCACACACACAGACATGGATATAAAATACCTGTCTGTATGCTTCTGTAAAACATTAATAGCATTTCATCTTAATATGAAAAATTTAGCAAAATATTCAAATACGGTTTAAATTAGTAAATAACCCCACTAGCCCTCTACTCTCATTCAATGTCAGCTTGTATTCCCCTGTCCTGTCTCCTATCCTTTCTTTAGAGGATGTCTTATGTGCATTGAGAGATGTGATCGGGAGGAGACATCCCTCTGCAGCTCAGAGCAGACAGCTCAAACACAGTTTGCCTACAATATCTGTAGTGCTGGAACTTCTTTCATCACAGGTAACTAGGACCAAAAGGAATATTTTTCTCATAAATTACAAAAACCTATCACTAGCATTGCACAAAGCCTTCCCCATCTTTTTTGCTCATCAATGAATCACATATATTTAGTCCTGACATGTTACAGCATTTGAATTTGTGTATAAGAAGCCTCCATGAGAGTAATTTTTAGTGTAGCACTACTCTTCAGTTTATCGTACTAATTTGCTTATGTGTCCCATCACCCCATATCTGTTAGAATGTGACTGACTCTGTGTCTTCTCACAGGTCTTTCGATCTCAGATTGTAACTGAAGAGTTTCTGGCTCAAATTGGATTGCTGCTTGTAAGTGTTTGGTAATATAGATTACATGTATTGATGAGGACTTGTTATCTGTCTCCACATCAGAGGGAATGTTTTACAAACTAATAATACTGTTAAGATGTGGCTCTACTTGTACATTTTAAACCTGAATTTAATTCATGGTAAAAAATACAGTGATATCCAAATAAGACTATGCAATTGAGACAATTAGGATAACAAAAAAAGAAATCGCCTTTCCATTGCAGTTCTTACATATATTGCAGGAAGACATAGAGAAAAGTAACTGACTAACAAACAACAGAACATAGTGATAAGTACATGGATTTAAAAAAGAAAACAGTTTTCACTTATTGCAGATGATCTCAACCAGGTGTTGCTGACGTTTTTTAATTGAAGAGTCATTTCTGCACTCTCTCATTCAATGTCAGCTTGTATTCCCTGTCCTGTCTCCTATCCTTTCTTTAGAGGATGTCTTATGTGCATTGAGAGATGTGATCGGGAGGAGACATCCTCTGCAGCTCAGAGCAGACAGCTCAAACACAGTTTGCCTACAATATCTGTAGTGCTGGAACTTCTTTCATCACAGGTAACTAGGACCAAAAGGAATATTTTTCTCATAAATTACAAAAACCTATCACTAGCATTGCACAAAGCCTTCCCCATCTTTTTTGCTCATCAATGAATCACATATATTTAGTCCTGACATGTTACAGCATTTGAATTTGTGTATAAGAAGCCTCCATGAGAGTAATTTTTAGTGTAGCACTACTCTTCAGTTTATCGTACTAATTTGCTTATGTGTCCCATCACCCCATATCTGTTAGAATGTGACTGACTCTGTGTCTTCTCACAGGTCTTTCGATCTCAGATTGTAACTGAAGAGTTTCTGGCTCAAATTGGATTGCTGCTTGTAAGTGTTTGGTAATATAGATTACATGTATTGATGAGGACTTGTTATCTGTCTCCACATCAGAGGGAATGTTTTACAAACTAATAATACTGTTAAGATGTGGCTCTACTTGTACATTTTAAACCTGAATTTAATTCATGGTAAAAAATACAGTGATATCCAAATAAGACTATGCAATTGAGACAATTAGGATAACAAAAAAAGAAATGCGCCTTTCCATTGCAGTTCTTACATATATTGCAGGAAGACATAGAGAAAAGTAACTGACTAACAAACAACAGAACATAGTGATAAGTACATGGATTTAAAAAAAAAGAAAACAGTTTTCACTTATTGCAGATGATCTCAACCAGGTGTTGCTGACGTTTTTAATTGAAGAGTCATTTCTGCACTCTCTCATTCTCTCAGAAATTTATCACCACTATAGAGTCCAATGAAACAAATCTGGCCAGTGCTGTGGGTGAGTTACTTTTTCAGTTACTACAATGATAAGACACACTATACAACTGTATCATATTAGCTAATGCATTTGTGTAAGTCATGTTCTACTGTTATTCCCTTGGAACTGAAATTTTACAATGCATTTTCTTTACCTGATTTAATCAAGACTCAAAGTAATGAATGAAGCTTCTGTAGTTATAAAATAACCTACATTCTAGCAACTAAAATTTAGTTGTGAAAGCTACACTTCAATAATATATGGAAAATTAATACGTGGGTCAAATGTATTGTGCACAAAGCAAGTTCAGAGTACAGGGTCATCCACATTGCACTGCATCTAGAGGGGCTTAAGATTTCATATTATCAATAATACTCCAACTGCTAACTCACAAATGGAATACATCGAGACAGCAGTGTAGGGGATTCTGTTTTTGGTCAGCCTGTGGGTCATCTTCCACTTTTATTGAGGCGATGACTCAGTAGAGCTGAGTGATACTGGATTTCCTCTAGGCGCAGCAGTATGTGAGGAGTTGATTAGGACATCTCTGTCCATTGTGGAAGTCCTCAGTCAGCATCATGCACTCATCACTCCACATCATAGTGCTGTAAGTATGCACACAAGTGAGTATGCAGCTGACTCCCTGTCTCACTCACTGTTTGTCTTCTTGATATAGACTACTTTGAGTGTGTGTGTGTGTGTGTGTGTGTGTGTGTGAGAGAGAGAGAGAGAGAGAGTCTGTCTGTTTGTGACTGGATACTTGTCTGTTTGTCTGACTAACTGATTGTCTGCTGAAAGTATTTTAAAGAAATATAGGACAGGTATCTTGTGATATTCAACATCCGCACACTGCCTCTGACAGGACTTTGGAGACGACCTGTCATAATCCTGGTATTCTTAGAAAAACATAAGTAATAAATGAGTTGCTTTGCGGTGACGGAACACTTGCAGAAAATAGATAAGGGCTATAAAAGTTGTCAGTTTAATGTTAAAGTGTCTCCACGAATATCCCTAGTTTTTGTCCACTTCATACAATGACCCCTCATTTGATATTCTCTGTTTTCCAATCTGCTAAACCTGTCTATTAGTGGTAGAGGACACAGGATGAACCTGAGGGCTATTAGGCAAGACACTGATCAACTATTGAACCGACAGAGCCTCATCAGATCTGTGTGTGTGCCTGTGTCTATGTATATCTGTACGTACGTGTGGGTACGTGCATGTGACGGGAGGATGAGATTGAACCGACAGAGCCTCATCAGATCTGTGTGTGTGCCCGTGTCTATGTATATCTGTACGTACGTGCATGTGACGGGAGGATGAGATTGCATTTAATGACTATTGACATATGGAAGTGGAGAGAAGCAGGAAGCAGACAGGATGGAGGGAGAGAAAAGAAAAGAGATTAAGTATAGTGGAAAGGAGTAAAGAGGAGTCTTGCTGCTCCTGAGAGTCAATAACACAGGAAGACACTTTAATTACCATCAGCCAGCTCACATTAACTTGTATTGCCTGCCGGACAGGAGACACACTCATTTTTGAGTAGGTTTACGTATCTGAATTCCTATCCTAGAGTAAACTTTGCCTTAGATTTTGCCCCCACAACATCCTTTTAAATGAGTCACTTTCTAACTTAAACAAAGTAGGCTTGACAATATATTTCCCTACTCTCCCTGTTGATTTAATTTGCGATTCAACTGTAATATGGAAAAACAGTTAAAGACACTTTATAGGCAACACAGATAACAGGCTTAAACAAGTACAATTTCAAGTAGACTGAGCATGATTTTATTTCACTAAATGTGCAGTCAGTCATTAAGGTTGTTTCATTATTTTTTGGATTATGTTAGAATATTTAGCAGATCAGAGCAAAGGATAGGAAAAAACACAACAAATAGGTGTTTTCCCTAAAATATACCTCGTATTTTTGATCCAATGCATACAGTACAATACCAGACTAATTAGTTATGAGCAAAACCAGCTGGTGGTTGCACTCATATCCCTATTGAACACTATCAATTGGAGTCAGTTAACTTACAAGAAATACAAGAAATGGTCACTTTTGCTAATAGAGAATACCAACATCCTCAGTTCGACTCAGTCTCATAACCCTTCGGTTATCTAGAAAGGCCAAAATAATTTTGGGGTGACTGTGGTTCAATCCCTGGCTCCTCCAGTCGTCATTGGTGTGTGTGCGTGTAGAAAGTGCTGTATACATAGAAAAAAAAGCACTGTATGAATGTGTTTGTGTGTGAATAGGTGAATCTGGCAGTAGTGTAAAGCACTTTGAGCCATTGATAATATTAGAAAAGCTCAATATAAGTGCATTGCATTTAGCATATACTGAGCATAATTATGTACTACTATTAGTATCTGGGACCTGCTTGATGACACTAGCCCATTTGTTTTCAAATTAATGATATACAATAGCTTCAGTACAGCATATATATTTTTAAAAGATGTAGTTTTATACACTGCCTAATCAGCTGTTTACACATGAGGTTTGTTTACCGGCAATGGACATTGAATTTAAGAAGAACAGCTGTTGCCTCTGATTTGCAAATGTTAAAAAAGGTAAAATAAAAAGTGTATATAGCATTGCATCTTTCCCAGTCCTGTGAGAATACAGATGAAATAGCATTTTACTATTTTTGTTTTGGCTGCAAAGCAAAATTAATGAAATTCATCTTTTGTTGCATTTCTGGTGAGGTGATAGGAAAAAAAAAATGCCTTTTTCGCACCACTGTACAATAGGCAGAGGGATTACTATGTAACAAAGCAAAAACAGAAATATGGGGAATAGAAAGGATTTTAGAAAGTGGAGGGACATGTCACCAATAGATAATAGTTCAGAGAAACTGCATCAAGCTTCTGCCTTCACATACACAAACACACACTTCACCCAGTCTTTTGATGGTTGTGATATTAATACACAGAACATTAAGTGGTGGACAACATCCTTTGTACTTTTCCTTCTGTGGCTTTCAATGTAATGACCTCACACATACTCATTCAGCATTATTGTTGTTTTTATGGTAATATTTGTAATCATGCAAATTCATGCAATACAGATTCATGACTAAATGAAGGCTTTGACAGTTGTGAAAGTGCATTTGTGTGTATGTGTGCGTGCATGCGTGCGTGCGTGTGTGTGTGTGTAATCAAAGAAATCACTCAACAGTGTATTTCCATAGTAATTTGATCGTCTATGACAGTAGTCTGTGTGGATGATGCCCACTGAATTATTATACCACATTATCTACTATTCATTCTAATCTAAAAATAAACAGCATCTGTTCTTGGATTTGCTTTATGTTAAGTAGGTTTTCAGAGGAAAGCCTGAGATTGGTTTTATTGATATACTTTTTCCACTCAATTGACAGAACATGACACCGAATTAAACTATTGATAATATTCATGCTGTTCATCTTCAACAGTTAGGGCATGAACTTGTAGTTATACAAGCCCAGTTTTGCTGTAGTAGTTTTGCTGAAGGATTTTTCTCCATGTTAAGTTTATACTCTAACAGAATTTCAGCATTTTTGGGCCCAAGTTGTTATATATCCACGGCAGTGGGACATTGTTTTTAGCTGGACTTATATAACAGATCTTAGCATTGCTTTACTACTGCATTTAATCAGCCTTTTACAGAGTATTGTGATCATGGCCCAATACAGTGTAACGTGTATAGTTTTTTGGTCTATTTATGTCTCCTGAAGGTTGTGGATGCCATCCTTCCTCCTCTGACAGCACTGGTGTTCAGCAGAAATGGTAAGAGAGGTGAAGGGTCATTTTTGAGAGTGTTAAAAGACAGAGAGAGAGAGAGAGAGAGAGAGAGAGGTAAAACAGAGGAGATGTGAAAATAGAAGCAAATGTCAGATTGAGAGAGAAAGGAGTAAGGAAATAGAAGAAGCAGAGGAACTGTGAAAGACTGATAGAGAAGGTACAGGTTTAGAAAGATTGGGCAAGAATGCCAAATGGCTAAAGTACATACCATATTGTACAAAGAAAAAGCCCAAAAAAAATCTGAAATAAAAGATACTGTACATATGTCAATAGATAGATAGATAGATATTAAGAGGCTAATACGGTACATTCCAAGAGTTTTCAGACCCCTCACTTTTTTCACATTTTATGTTGCAGCCTTATGTTAAAATCATTTAAATTCATTTTTTTCTCATCAATCTATACTGAATACCTCGTAACGAAAAAGCAAAAACAGAATCTAAAAAAGAAAATAAGTAAAAACTGAAATATCACATTGACATAAGTATTCAGAGCCTTTGCTATCACGCTTCATATTTCTCTTGATCATCTTTTAGATGCTTCAACAAGTTGATTGAAGTCCATCTGTGGTAAATTCAGTTGACTGGACAAGAAAGGCACACAGTTGTGTATATAAGGTCTCAGAGTTGATGCATATCAGAGCAAAAACCAAGCCATGAGGTCAAAGGAACTGCCTGCAGAGCTGACACACAGGATTGTGTTGAGGCCCAGATCTGGAGAAGGCTACAAAAAACTTCTGCAGTACTGAAAATTCCCAAGAGCACAGTGGCCTACATAAATTTTAAAAGGAGTTTGGAACAACCAGGACTCTTCCTAGAGATGGCCACCCACCAAAACTGAGTAATCAGGGGATAAGGGCATTTTAAGAGAGATGACCAAGAACCTAATGATCACTCAGATCTGGGCTTTATGGTAGAGTTGCCATAGAGAAGCCTCTCAACAATGGAAGACATGTGAAAGTCACCTGGAGTTTGCCAAAAACACCTAAAAGACTCAAACTGAGAAACAAGATTCTCTGGTCTGATGAAAACAAGATTAGACTGTTAAGCCTCAATTCTCAACGTAATGTCTGGAGGAAACCAGGCACTGCTCATCACCTACCCAGTACCATCTCAGTGATGAAGCATGATGGTGGAGGCATTATGCTGTGGGGGTGTTTTCCAGTGGCAGGGGCAGGGAGACTGGTCAGAGTTGAGGGGAATCTGAACAAGGCAGAGTATACCTTGGGCCCAGGGTTCAGATTCTAACAGGACAATGACTCTGAGCACACAGCCAAGATAATGCAGGAGTGGCTTAGGGACAACTCTGTGAATGTCCCTGAGGGGCCCCACCAGAGCCCTGACTTTAATCCAGTCGAAACTCAATGGAGAGTCCTGAAAATGGCTGTTAACCAACAGTGCCCATCCAATGAGAGGATCCGCAGAGATGAATGGCAGAAAATCTCCAAATCCAGCATACCTAAGAAGTTTTGAGGCTGTAGTCACTGCCAAATGTGCTTCAACTGAGTACTGAGAAGTGATATTTTTTTTCCTTTTTAATAGATGTGCAAAAAATTCTAAAATTAATTTTTTTCTTGCCCTGTATGAAGTATTGATAGTAGACTGTTTAGGGAAAACAAACAGTTTCAGCATAAGGCTGCAACATCACAAAACTTGAAAAAAAATGAAGTAGTCTAAATACTGTCTGAATGCAAATTAAATAGGTGAAGAAAGAATTGCGGAGAAAAAAATGGCAAACAAAATACAGTATTTATTTAATTATACAGATAATATAATCAAATATTCAAGTGTCTTACATATACTATATATTGTATGACATTTATGGTTTTCAGTTTATGTGTTAATTTCAGTCAGTTTTAATAGTCCTTCAAGGAAACTAAAGGAGTAAAAGTCAGTAATATGCATACATCAGTCTGGTCAAAACAAGCCATTGAACATCTTTTCCCCTTATTCTTAAACTTTGGCATCTTAAGGTTTGATTTTTACATTTTGGCAATGGGCATTACTGCTGCCTCTAAATGAACAACTTCCATGTCTTTTTTAAAGTAATGGTTAGGATGTTATTCAATTCTTTAATATCACTAGGTAAAATTTCGTATACTATATCGATCCTGTCTTCGGTTTTTCTTTGTGTGTTACAGCAGAGTGGTCTGTGTTTGTTTTGAGTATGCTGTCGGAACTCAGTCTTGTCCTGCTGGTCCAGGATAATGATCGTCTCGATGAAGGTGAGAAGACACAGGAAAAGAAAGAGAGAAAGGAGAAAGGAGGAAGGCCACCAGAAGGAAGATATGAGGGAAACTCTTCCAGTCAAATCTTAACTCTCATCGCCAAATCTCTGCTTCCAAGGTTGGTCTAATTCTTTCAGCCTGACAGTGTATCTGGTTTCCTCTGTTTCATTTTTGTGTTTTTAGGAACAGAAAAGACTAATGAGTTCTATGAAGGGTATTTTTTCATCAATGAGGTATAAACACATACTTTAATATAATTACTGCAAAGGAGACCATCATCAAAATTATTCCTACTCTGTTTTCTGCCAATGGTATTATTGATTATGTTTCTCAGTATTAAAACCACATTTCATTTTACCTCTCTTTGACAAACAAGATGTTGATGTATGAAGTCCAACCAAATGCGTGGCTTATGAGGGTACGCTCAAGGCTTATGAGGGTACCCTCATAAGCTAAGCCCTACACTATGTTTGTTAAATTCTAGCTTTAGAGAGACACAATATTCAAACTAAAACAGCTCGAGTATGACTTCCAGGTTTGAAAATACATGCCCTTGTGTCTTTGTGACAGCAGGTTATAATGTTAGAGTTGAGTTTTAGAGGAACGAAGACCCTGATTTCTTAAAATGGAAACGGAGATTTCCAACTATGATAAATTCTGTGATGAACAAGTCCACTTACTATCTTGTGGCTTCTTACACAGGTGACAGTCCAGTCAAGGTAACTGTACATATATTGAGATATTAGTGATAATATAAGAGTTTATTGCTATCAAAATCCTGCCAGTAGCCCTTCCTTAAAATATACAGAGTTGTTTTGTGTCCGACTTCTGTGGGTCCTCGTTACATCCTAGTTCTTGTCAGCTACGGCAAACTGACAAGCATCTGTCTTTATGAGTGTTGGCATCCAATGATCATAGAATCTGTAGAACAGAGAAAAATAAATGAAGTGTGCATAAGTTCAAATCATGACAGAGTAACAAGAGTACAAAATACATATTGACATTTGTTTTTTTTTCTCACTTTCCTTGACATCCCCACGTTGATCTATTTCATATCCTATAGTATTTTTACACCCCCCCCCAACTTTAGAATGTCCTGCTCTCTCATTTTTATCTTATGTGTTTCCTCTCGTTAACTTTTATTTCCTCCCCAAATTTTTGTTCCTTACATCTCTCCTCTTCCTTCCCCTTTACCTCTCAAATTCTCTCCTCTGCTCTGTGGGGCTTTTCTTTCTCTCCTTCTCCTACTATAACTGGTTATCCCATCCCTCTCTTGTTTACCTCTCTCTCCAGAGCTGTTCCAGTGAACACTTTTTCTTACTAATGATCAGAACAGTACATTAATTATTAAAACTTGTGTTTAGGTATGAGTCTCTTCTACGAGCAGCAGAGCCCGTCCCACTCTTCGCACTCAAACTGCTGGTATCAATGACTGAACACAGCACGCAGATCTGCAGGTAATGTAGGTGCTCCATAAGTCCCACACACAGTCAATCACACACAGAGACAGAAAAACACTGTTAAAGCACTGTAAGACCAAAATGTTACTATACTGTACCTTACAGTACCATTCTAAGTATTATCAGCATATTATACTGTTCTTATATAAAACATCAGTGTGAAGCAGCACAAACTGATAAGCAAACTTTCTCTACACAGGCTGGTCAGACTGTCTTCCATATAGCCACCTCTAACATAAATTTTTTTCTTCTTAAAATAGCTGGTATCTTTTGTAAACAATACATTTGTTAACTAGAGAAACTTTTTCCTCCATTATACTTGTTCTCTAATCAAGACCAAGCTCTGGTCGTATTGAAGTGTTTTGCAGTCCTAGCAGGCGCCACTCAACTGCACAGGCACACCTTTGGCTCACTGTGTGTAATGTTTTAATTCCAAGGCCAGTCATTCCCAGTTCAGAACTGTGAATCACTACTAACTGTTTATTTATAACACACAAATACACAGACTTACCATTGGCCAGAATTTATTTACCCACTAAAGTACCTAGAGATATACACAAACAATGGGTTATTTATTGACATAGCTGTTGCACATTCAGAGATAATAGTAACATTGGCACAGTTTCACTACTACTGGTGATCCACATTGAACAAGACCCTTTCACCCCTCTTAAGGCCAACATTTAGTAATCAGGTTATTGGCAGGTATAAGGTGCTATCTCAGCTTTGTAAAGAATTGACATATTGTGCAGACATATTTTGGCACAATAGCTACTCTTGAAGAGCTTTATCGAAAAGTACAATGGTTCAAATATACAACACTAAAACAAATTTATTGCCTCTGTTGAAGTAAGATTCACTGCTGCATAATGTCGAACTAATTTGTTATTCAGGATTTTAATAACATTTCCTTAGGAAGCAGTCATTTGGCACCAAAAAGAAAAAAGGTAATGATTCGTTGTTTCAAAGAGAATCTGCTGATCCCTATTTTAACAATGAAATGACTCACCTGTGTATGTGTGTGTGGGCGTGTGTGTGCATGCTTGCTTCACTCCTGCTTGCAGTAATATATGTGTGTTTGATAGATGTTTTCTGACAGCGCCTGTCAGTAAGACTTGATTCTCTGGTCACCTGTCTTCTCTTTTCAGCTGTTGACATACAGAGAAAGTGCAGGTGAAAGAGAGGAGGTAGATAAGAGAGAAAGAGCAAGAATGGGGAAGGCAAAGAGTGGAAGGAAGAACAGAAGTAAGAAGTAATAAAGAGATGGGGAGAGACATTGAGGAAGATGGATGGAAAAAAGGGTAACACTTACAATTAAAGAAAATGCTGACAGAGGGAGGGGGATAAGGATAGAAGGGATGAAATGTTAAGTACAAGTAGGATGAAGCCACTAGTTGGCGGTGGTGTTTATGTGCTACTGTGTTGAGTTTCTTCACCAGTGTTTTCCATGAGTTTGTTGGCGCCCTTCGAAATAATGGTGAGTAAAACTGAGCGGTCTTGATAGATGGGTGGAGCTATTAGATATTGAACAGTAGTTAGTTATCCTGAATTTACTGCAATGCAGAAACGAAATAAGCTGTCAGACGAGATGGTCTGTGCTATGGGAGCAAAGAGGGAGAAGCCGGAAATGCGATGCTATCAAGCTTACCATTCACAATTCTTTTGGTCCGCATCACTGCGACATGTTGTTACATCAGGTGCATGTCAGGCTATAGCGCAGGCTACGACATAGGGTACACAGCTACACCGTATGTATGCCATAGGTTCGACGCAGAAGCATAAATTTCCCTTTATGTAGCAAAAAGTAGTTGCAACCTTAATATTACAGAATATATCCACAAACTTAGGCTGTATATACAGTCTAAAAATATGCAGAACAAAAATAGATAAAAACAAAACATTAATAATAGTGAAATAATACAAACACAAAAGTTACCCTTGACACAATTATTGCCATCCTTCACTAATATTTGGCTGCACGGAACAATGACAACCTCAAAATTGTTTCTTGTAGCCATCTAGAAGCCTCTTGCACCTGTCTGCTGGTAGTTTCTGCCACTATTCTATCGCTATGTCTTCATGCTCTTTTAAGTTTACAGAAGAACTTTTTGCAATGGCAGAGATTAGCTCTCTGCAAAGTTTTTCGCCCCTGGATCCCTACTTGGTTCAGTGTGTGGTGTATAATAAGGGCTGAATACACCACTCCACATTGCTCCAGGTCAGCCGGAAGCTCTTTAGATGTCTTTCCTGGTCATTTTCATCATACTTTTAACGCCTCTCTCATTGAGTTTCTTCTTAGCTCCACATCCTGGAAGTGTCGTAACAGTTCACTGTGAAACTTCTTGGTAACATAAAATGTCTTAGAAACAGGGATTTCAAGATTTTTGGCAATTGCCTTGTAGCCTTTTGTGAAAAAGAAACAAAGTAATCAGCCCCTTTTTCTGAAGTAAAACCATCATTCATTGGTCAGTTTGTTAACACTGAAAAATTAAGTACATTTGAGTCTTAATTTAATATCAAAAGGGTGCCAATAATTGGGCCAATAATAGACTTTCTGTCTGTATTTTTCATTACAGTTTATGAAAACTTTATTTTTTTTTTGTAAGTATGGACAGTATCTTTGGACATTCCATATAGATTCAGTGGTGCCAGTAGTTTCAAACAGGACTGTAGGAAAGCTACTTAGCTACTCACATAGCCACAAATATTTGTGCATCACAAAGTGGTCATAGACATTGAAATGTCCATGGCTAAATATTGTAGTCCATGCATAGTTCTATGTTTCATCTTTCAATACTAATTATTGATTTAGAACAACCATGATTGTTAACCATTGTTTTTTTTCCTTCCCTTATTTCTTTCCCCTCATTCGTCCACATATTTTATCTACTTCAGCCATAATAACTCAATAAACCTCTTATCGCTAATATCCCACTCTCTGTCCATTTCCATCCATCCCTCCCACCCTCCCAGGGTTCAAACTTCACCCTCATTGGTGAATACAACCCTACTTCTCTTATCAGTAATATTACCCCCTCGTCCTCATCCTTTTCTTCCTCCCTCTCTCCTCATCCCCACTTTTCCTTGACACAAGTAGAGTGACGTGAACTTTTCAAATTGGTGTCAGCATGTTCTCTTTACATCTTTGTTTTTCTCTCACTCTTTTCCTCTGACATTTTTAAGAATATTTTACATTTTTTTCTGTTTCCCTCGTTCTCTTTCTCCCACCATCTCTAATTTATTAACATTAGTCCATATTTCTCTCTTTCTCTGTGCCCTCTCTCCACTACTCTCTCTCCATCACTCTGGTTATACAATCAGAAATTAAATTGCCTGGGTCTTGGTTAGATAAGTGTGGCTATGAAGCCAGCCGTGCAGTAATTAGGTGGTAAATTGGGGACATTAACGTTGGTAAGGCAGCCTGCTGTCTCTCTCTGCATTATCACAGCCCAGACACACCTTCAAACAACTACATTTAGTATGACCTTTAGCCAAAGAACCTCATGCTGTGTGTGTGTGTGTGTGGGGGGGGGGGGGGGGCATGTATGCTTCAGTGTCCCTATACGTATGTATGTCTGTCTGCCAAATGTGTGTGGATGTCTATGTGATCATAGAAGAATATCTATCTTTTAAAAAAACAACCCTCTAATTCTTGCATGTATTTTTTTCATTTATTGAATCATTAGTTAATAGTGTGACATAGATTCAGCCTTGCAAAATCATAACATAATAAAATAACTATAGAAATTTGGAAACTTAAAACTCTTTAAACCAGAGAAAACTGAAATTATTAGGTGTTAATAATACCAAGTTTCACATGTAAAAGGATGATATTGCACATAAAAGGCTGCTTTACTGGGCTGCTCTCTAGAATAAATGCATGAAAAAATATTTTAAGATATTTCTTTTATAATACAAAAACTCATTACGATGTGTCCTATATGAATAATTGGACCATCCTCTAGGGAAGAACCTTCTAGTGTCTTGTGAAATAGATTAATTTCACTAAAACTTATAAAATGCTAAAATATAGCCTACTAGCTTTATCTTTGGTGTTTATTTCTTTTCAGTTGAAATATTGTAACAAGATCCATGTAACCTTTATAGAATCTTCCAGGATTCAGTTTTAGAACTATAAGTGTTTAACTGACATCAGCAATATATGACTAAAGTAGAGCAAATGTGAATCTAGTTTAGTGGTTGTCCATATTGTGATAGTTAATATATTCTCTATTATAAATCTGACGGTGTATGACTATTGCTGTAGGGGTTGTCTCATATGTGTTTGTACTATTATTAGCCTGTTGTGCTCTGGTTTGTTCAATGTCTGATGATGTGCACAGTGTCTATTGATGTATGGCTAGTAATTTAAAGGTGGTCCAGTTTATCATGTTGTGATGGCCTGGCCTGTCCTCTCATCTCTCAGCCTGTCACCTACCTAATGGGAGGCCATCCATCACATCTACAAACACACACACACACACACACACACACACACACACACACACACACACACACACACACGGACACACACATATTTAACCCTTCATGAAAGACCTAACATAGGGTATAGAACTAAATATAAAGTACATCATTGATTTCTGGATTCATTCATCATCACAAGTAAACGAGACTAGGTCAAAACCTAGTGTATGGCTGGGCCTTGTATGGTCAATGTGGGAAACAAATAGCTTAAAATTGCTGTGGAATTGCTGTTGACAATGACTTTCAATGGAAAGGAGCAAAAGCCAATTAATAATAAGTTGCTAATTGTCGCTAGGTCACATAATATGCTAATAAGCATTTTGGGCACCATTGTATTATCTTTGCATTCTGCCTAGTGTCAGTCGATTTCAACCCTTTATCTATTTGCTGCTCACTTACTCTCTGCTCACATTTACAGTAATGTAATTCATTCAAATTCCCAATAAAGATGTTCTCATTTACATGATTTTCTGTTTCTGTTGTCCAGCAATGGAACAAGTATGAAAAATTGACTAAAAAACAGCCCATTAAGACTACATCTTACAAAATCCCCCTACATCTAAGTAAAAGACAACAGCTATGCTGTCCTTAACTTTTAAAATTATCACTCAGTTAAAAAGTTGGAAGCTCTTTCATTTGCAGTTGAATAAGATGCATAGAGAGGTATGCCAGCAGAGGAAAAGCCCAACCTTGTGACTCTTCTATGAAAAGTAGCTAAGGTTTTTTCTGAACTGTCGCTAGATTGGTTGCTACTCACCTTTTTTTTTTTTTTTTAATAAATTGTCAAAATTGTTTGAAAAGTTGGTAAATGTAGCGAGTTATGTAGGAGTTATTTACCGACACTGGGGAAACTTGGCCAGCCAACCAATGGTGTAATATCCTACAGTCAGTCAGTCAGTCACTCAGTCACTCAGTCACTCACTCAGTGACAGACTTTCCCATGTTTCTACAAGTATCCTATGCCTAGAAGCAGTGAGTATTCTCAATATAAAAGAGAGGGATTAGTTCCCTGTTCAGTTAAAAAGGAACATACTTCCAACAAATTTGAATGCTCTTACTTTAGTGGTGCTAATGGTAGCATCTGAGACTCCTATATTATGGCATCAAAGGAAAGCCTCAATGACCAATAAGATTCTGGGTCAAAATATCTCATTGTTTAGGGGTCAAATGAGACCAGCAAGACTTGTTCAAGGGATTAGAAAATCACATTAACTAAACATTAGATTAACTAAAGTTCAGTCTAAAAAAGAACACCTTTGTGATGAGGTAGAACTTATGTTTGTCGCTGAAAACGTGTTAGATACTGTTGAATCGGCTGGTTTAAATAAAGGTTTACATTAATGGTCTGATGCCTGCTAGACAAACTATATAGTAATTATATATAGTCATAGTTAGAATGCAGATATATTTTTAAATCAGTGGACAGGCTTTGTTGCCTTCAGTATATTAACACCCATCTGACTTCACCTGGCTTTGTTCCCACTGCAGCCTGAATGTTATCTTGCTTTCTAAGGCACACAAACACACATATATACACAAGGTGTGTGTGCACACATGAACATACTCCAACCACACAGTAATTTGTTGTGAACCTTAATAAGTGAGTGGACAGACTTTCATTTCTCATATACTGTACATATCCCCTTCTCTTTCTCTACCTTTCACTTTCTGCTTTTTTCAAGTTTTTCAGGTTGGACGTCTCCACACCAGTCTTTTCTTTTCATTGTACACTTCCTCTTTCAGTCCTTTTGGTTTTTCCCTCCTCCGTCCTCCCTCTATTTTCTGTCCAAATCTTCTCTCCCTCCTCTAACCTTCCCCTTCCTTTTTCCTCATCACCAAATGTAATCTTCTTTTACCTGATCCTCCCCTTAATTCTCATTTCCTCTTCCTGTGTCCTTCCCTCTCTTTTCTCACCTCCTCTCACTTCATTGGCTCACATCTTGTCTCCTCTTTTCGTCTCTCCCCTCACCAATTTCACTGGTACCAGACAGGAATCATTGTAGCGGAACTCCAACTTTAATGAAGATGAAATGGCCTAGCGTGTGTGCATGTGCAAGTGTGTGTAAGAGAACAGTGCAGTGAATTGCCGATAAATTACATTAATTCCGCACTCACCTTTTCTCTCTCTGCTACAATATGTACTTCTCTCTCCCTTGCAGGTTGATCAAACACAGTAGGATCCTACCAAAAGTTTTCCAGCTCATTATGGTAAGAAACCAATCTCAGTCGGTAAGTTAATCAGGTAGTTTTCATTCAGCCAATCTGTAAACCACTTTGTCATCAAGTCAGTCAATTAATCTGTCAGTGTGTTAAAAAGATTTAACTTCAAAAAATAAAACCCAGTTATCAGAATCTGTATTAATTTTATGTCATTTCGGCTTTAGTTTACAGCTCAGTTGTTTTCTATCTCATTCCTTCTCTTTCCTCTCTCACTCACTCCATCTAACCCTTATAGATGTATTTATGTAAATTAGTCTGAGTGGTGTTGACCTATTAGAGGGCTGGTGTAATTGACTGGCAGGTCAGCAATAGAGAGGAGGACGGGTTAATAGAGTGAGAATATGGACTTCACTATTAAGATTGTTCACAAACGCATACACACAAACAGCACTTGTCTGTTATCAGCGAAGCATAACAATGTTCCCACTAGACAATTTATTTCACCTGACCCTTTTTGCATACGCAAAACCTAATGCACCCACCAACAAACACAGCACAATCTGTTTGCAGCATACACACACACTTGTGCTGCCGCAAACAGTTTATGCTTCTCTCTCACCCAAACACGGGCACAAACACACATGCATACATACATATCCATGTTTTACTATATTTGTGGGGAATCATTGTTGACATAATACATTCCCTGGACCCTTACCCTAACCTTCATGATCACATCTAAACACTTAACTCTAACCTAAACCTGATTCTTCCCTGAACCCTGAAAACCAAGTTTTAACCCACAAACAACCATTTAAACCTGTAGAATCCAGCATTTTGGTCCACAAAAAGCTGTCAGATCAAACAAACATTATTGGCTCCTGGTTTTCAGATCCCACAAATATAGTAAAGTAAGCCCCCACACACACACACACAAATGTGCTTGCACATACTCACTTAATAATCAGTGTTCTGCATGGTTGCCCATTCAGCCCTGACTAACTGATGCAGAATGTTAAACACTGTTATCCAACAGCCTGATTAACTTCTCTACTGATTGTTTACTCCTGTCTGAACCAGTCATGTCGGGATCCATTAGTGCCGTCTGTATTGCTCACATTTGGATTGATTTATGTTGCCTTAAACACTCTGATCTGGATTGATTACACTTGTCACTGGTGATCACACTTGTCATGGAGAAACTCACCTAATTGTATTTGTCTAAATGATGAAGTAGTTCTGCTCCAAACATAAAAGGACCTCAGGAAGGCAGCTAGACAAGGGTTCTTAATTGGTTGGTTGCTGTGCCTGAGGAGGTATAAGACTATTCGGAGTGGATTGCAGTCAAATACTTTTTACCAATCTTACCTCACTTATACTGTACTTTAGGTACCACATTAATACCTACTAAGTTGAATGCTCATTGAGTTAAGGGACAGGACAGTGAGTCGCTAAGTCAAAAATAGTTATTGTCATTCTTTTGTTTTTTTGCCAGATTTATGCTTTCGGTGATGAGCATAAAGTTCCATGGCTTATTAGTACCTAATGATCAAAATGAATTAGATTTGTCATTTGTTGTTACTGACAGGCAAGTCTTCCTAGGTGTGAATTGATGTCATTGTCTTCATTGTCTGTCAGCCTAAGGCTACTGCACATGACAAGTACCAGCCAGGCTTATCAGCCTGTACACATCCCATTGATGCACACAATCCCTGCAGGCAGAGCTGTTATATCTCAGAGAGGATCAAAAAGGGAAAAGAGGGCTGGAGAGAGAAGGGAAAGTGAATTAGTAAGGGAAGAAGGTTTTGTAAGGAGGAGAAAGAGAAGATGAAGAGTAAAGGGAGGAAAATAAAATGGGGAGGAGGTAGAGAATGAAGAAATAGGAAGAGAGGCCTACTCCTTGTTTCTCTTTTAAAAAAAAAATGTTGTCACAGGTCACAACTCCACCATCCTCTGATAGACAGAAACCCTTTTTATTCAGCCTGTTCAAGGCGGGAATGTTGCACCTGTATTCCACCTCATTGTTCTGTATAAAAGGAGTGAACACGGAATGGGCGGGGCATTGATGTTTCATCTTTAAGTCAGCTGTGGAGGTAGTCACAGAGCCCAATCGACGTCTGTGATGGCGGCAGTATGGAAGGACAGTTACTGACATTGTTGTGTTACGCATCATGCCTCTGATTCCCGAATGCCGACATTCTGCCTAAAATCATGTACATTATGCATTATGCTGCTTATGTTTGGTTCAGTGTTTCATTTTGTTTTTGGTTGCTTGGTTCAGTATACACAAGCAAAGTGGTATAATGAGGGGTCCTCTTAATGGCAATATAGTGGATCTCTGTTTAATACGGGCTAGAATAAATTTGATCTTTTGCTCAACATTGTGCCCTAATAACAATTCTCAAAGTAGATAGAATATGGAATCAAAAATAATTCCTTTGTGACCCAAGACACACTAGTAATAATTGACCTTAACAGCCATTTCGGTGTATTGCCAACAGTTTCTCAGATTTGACAAGACCCTGGGGGAATTCAGAGAAAGGCTGATTGTGCCAAACCATGTCTAGCTCTCTTAACACATACACGGTATAAGCTTCTAGGAACAGCAACAGGTTAAAGACCTAAAAAACCTAACTAAATACCTACCTAAAGCTCAAAAGCAGACATACTGAGGCAACTTAATCTTCTGAAAATTGAATAACATGGGGGTTGATAATTTTGAATTAAAGCTGGGTTTTTGTGCTGTGTATGTAGGTTTTTGAAAAAGTTCAATATGTCGAAAGTTTTATGTTCTCAAAACAGATTCAAAATGAGTTGATGGCCACGGTCAATGTTTCATGCCTCACAAAGTAACACAAACACACGCACACACAAGGACACCCGCACTAATATGATGTAATGTCTATTGTGTTGTGACTTTAATGTGTGATGAAAGTGTGTAATAAACATTCCCATTAATAAATGGTGGTTGCCATGTGTTGAAGTCCACTACCTTATCTCTATCTACATTATTTATCTCAAGTCATCACAATCATTTTGGAGAATTATTTTAGAAAGCATTTTACTTTGGACTGATATGGAATACAGGACATTGTAAGATAAAATGTAATCCTTTTTCTATCTGTTACTTTTTCTAGGCTAACAGTAGTAATGTTACCTGTGGGTTGCTCCAAAATGCAATCGCTTTGCTGTGTAACCTTAGTGGAGACACAATCTTGGACCTTGAGCCACTACACTACCAAGGTATAGTACCTCTTCTCTGCGTACAGTATGTATAGAGATAGGGAAGATGTTACTTTTCTCAGCTTTGAAAAATTAATTTTCCATTCTTTTCACTCTTCTCAACTTGTTTTTGTGCTCTTTCTTACACTAGAAAGGCCCATCATAGACTTAGAAATACTTAGAATTAGAAAGCTTTAATTTCCTCCGAGAGGCAGTTTGTAGTAAAGCAAATAAAATTAGACACATTGAAAGCACATACAATAAACAAAAACAACAATAATCCAAATCTTCTATGGCAGTCATCATAAATATCACTGTTCAGGCGGACATTTGAAGTGCAGATTGAAAGTCTGAAAATTGTAAGTATGCTGTGCATCCATATTTATCTATGTATTCACAAGTCGATTTTATTCCACATCACCTAGTTCAGATATTACCCAAGACTCCCCATGACTCCCAAATCTTATTTAATTGAGTCATTGCCATGGGAATAGAGGGATTTTTTTGCCCAGTTAGTTCTATTATCTGGGTATCTATATGTTTGACCAGAAGGGAGTGGCTGGATTTCTGCTGAAAGTGGATGGGATGTTTCCAAGCAGACCTTGTCTCCCTGCTCAGTCAGCCTGGTTAGGTATGGATGGTATAGGTCAGCCTGCTGCTCCCCCATAATTCTCCTATAAGTCTTAATAATTTTTCCCAATTTTTTCTTGTGAGTGATTTTAGGATTTCCACATCAGGTTATAATACAACAACAAAGGATACTACATTAGTTATTTTTACTTGTTTAAATCATGTTTCCCAAGCCTGCTGTCCAGCTGCAGCATAATGCTTATTCAGGTCAACAACCCTGGCTTTCTGTATGTATATGTATGTGTGAGTGTGTATTTGTGTGTGTACTCTGCATGAGGTAGAGGCAGTGTTTTGTCCTTCAGCTATGATGAAACTCAGTAGATCCAGAGGGAGAGTCCAATTTATATATTTATCTTGGAGTAAGGACATTTTTCAGAAGGTAGGTCATTTTAGGCCCATTTGAGCACCCAAGAGATAGTTTGTGATTTGGTCTTTAATTAGAAGGAAGGAATAATAGGCACAATGCCTAGGCATGTAGGGATGCAGCCTAAATCTAGCATTAGAGAATGAGTGCACTAAATTAAAGATAGTCATAAGAATAAAAGTACAAACACTGCTGTCTCTGTCTCTGTCTGTGTGTGTGTTTCTGTTTCACTCATTATTTTGTCTCATATTGTCCATCTTTCCTTCTGCACCCCCCCCCCAAAAAAAAAAAAATCACCCCCACTACCAACCCCTCCACTCCCTCTTTTTCCATTGGGTCAGCAGTGCGGCAGTTCAGTAGTCAGCATCATTATCATCCAATCAGCTCTCCTCTTAACAAGAAACTGTCAACCCAGCACTAATACTGGCTGGGCAATTAACACTATCTCCCTCTCCTTTCCTCTCCTCTCCTCCTTTCTTGTCCTCTCCTCTCCTTCTCTGTCACCCTTTGCTGTATTAATTTGTTCTCCACCTCTTATCCCTCCTTTTCCTCATCTCCCACTATCCACTTTTCAATCAACTCAGCTCACATCTTGCCCCGTCTTCTCTCCTTCCTTTTCCACTGTGCCCAATTTTACCCTCTCCCATATCCTCTATTTTGGTCTTCTCCTCTACCTCCTCTACTCCTCTTTCTCCTTTTTTTCATTGTGGCTCATTCCAGATCAGTGTGGTGATGGTAAGAAAGAAGGGAGAGAGAGTGAAGAGGAGAAGGGAGGAAGCGTGTATAATTGGCTTTTTAAGGTGTGACAGAAAGAGGAGGGGAAGAGTGGTGTGCGAGCATGCATGTATGTGTGTTTGTCTGAAAATGTGTGTTGGGAGGCAATGAAATAGACAGTGAAGAGAAGCAAAATAGAGAGGTGGATTTTTTGTGCTTGTGTGAATTTATTGTGCTTATGCTTCTGTGTATGTTTGAGACAGAAAGGACGTGTGAGTGTGTTTTTTTGTGTGTGTGAGAGCGTGTGTAAAAGAAAGAGAGACAGAGAGAGGAGATGAGGTTTATAATTGGGCAGATTTGCCTCTGACTGAGATAATACCCCCTGGGGAATGAAGACAGAGGGAGTAAAGAGAGAGAGACAAAGATAGGGAGGAAGAACAGAACAACAGAAAGAAAAACGAAGATGGGAAAAAGGCATGAGAGAGAGGAGGAAAGCAAAAAGGGAGGTAAAAAGGGTAGCAGAGAGGGGACAGGGGAAGAATGAGATACAGAGAGAGAGAATGTGGTGCAACTGGGGGAGATGATGGAGAGGAGGGATGGGATGATAGAGGAGAAAACTGGAGTGAGTGACAATTTGATAGAGGGAGCAATCGAGATAGGTAGAAATGGAAGAATGACTTGAATTGGGGAAATAAACTTCCTACAAAAAGTTCTTATTATTTTATATCGTTGCGGATTTCTCAGTTTTTTTTTTAGAAACAGACAAATCTAGAAAGTCCAGGTTATAATCTGATTATGTAAGGATATGAAGCCTAGAGCTCCTTTACTTAGAGTGAATTTTAGACACATAATGAGGCACATTGATAAGCATACTACATGATTTAATAAGGAAATGGGCAGCCAAAATGTGACTGCATTATAAGCAATCCTTTAGTTTGTTCTTAGGCTGTAGTGGTGACAATGTGTCAGTTAATTAAAGAAGGCTTGTCTTTTAATTAATTAAAAAAAGTCCTTAGGGACTCTGTATGTCTTCAGAATGCCTCCTTGAAGGTTTGATCCATCACCAATCCTTGTTATTTCTCCTGACCTTCTGTGAGAAGCTCAGAGGATTTTTTTAGGTCACTGCTTCTGTGTCGGTGTTATATAGTTTATGCGGAATTTGCATTTATAAATTGCCATATAAAATTGTATTCAGTTTATTTCCCCGAATGTTATCTAAAAAGTTTTACAATGGTTCTCCCACAGCATGTCCATATGTGTCTGATCAATAATAATGCCCCTGGCATAATTTATACCACAGGGTCTTCCATATTTATGTTTTCATACTAGCAAGCACCCAAGAGGTTACTGAGATAATGGCAATCAATAAGACACTTTTGACAGTAAATTTAAGCTGTTTGACAGTATATCTCGAGTTTATACTGTTCATAGATTCATTGATACTGATGCAGTTTGCATTGCAGTCCCTAGATACCACTGAGAAGTTATTTATTCATTAAGATTTATAACATCAGTTATATTGTTTTACAAAAACATCCCAATGTGGATAAGAAATCCTTCACATATCATATTCAATTTTATGATAATATTTGACAATGTGGTGATCTTTCCTTGACCTTAAACCTGAACCTAATTGTTACCTAACTGTTACAAGTTAGTTTTAGTTGCCTAAACTTAGCCAGATGTATGAGGTAGAATGCAAACTTTTGGCAACAGTTTTGAGGCCAGCTTAGTGGTTGTGGTCTTAGTGGATTCTTTCAGGCACTTTTCTTGACCAGTGGATAAATGCATAATAACAAGTAAACAGTAGGGGCCGCCTGCCTCTGTTTTCTACTTAAAGGATTGAGAGAATACATTGTAGACAACTTATAATGAATGGAATGGAATATGTTTTTCCTATTAATTAAATTATGAAATTAATAAAGGGCTAACACAAAATAAGTGTTCGGACTAGAACCCGTTGTTGAAAGGCCAAGGCTAAACTAATTACATGTAATGAATGGATAATGTTTCAGTTAATTTAAATAAAGTTCAATTAAAGCATGTAGATGGTTTCTAAAATTTTATTTTCCACATTATTGAATATCAACATGCAGTTTGGTTGCTTTAGAAAGTTTTCAGACCCCTTCAATTTTTGTACACTTTATTTGTCATAGATACCATTTTAAAAGAATAAAATTGCAAATTGCCCAATTGTTGAAAAAGTGTTAAAAATCTCTTTTGAAATGTTGGCAATTTTATTAAAAATCTTGAACTGAAATCTCTTATTCATAAAAGTATTAAGACCCTTTGCTGGCATTCCACCTTATGGTCAGGTACATCTTCTGTGCTTTAATTATCTTTAAGATGTGTATGAAACTTATATGAAACTTATATGAAGCTTGACTTTAGTCCCTCTGTGACACTGGACATAGTTTAGAAAGGCACAGACCTGTACAGACCGACTACAGACCTTATATTGGAGGTCTGTAGTCGGAAAACCTTTATTCTGTCACTTTCAAATGGTATTAGCAACTCAGTCAGCTGAGAGGATAGGCTTTTATACAGCCAGTAGCTGAGGTAGATGGTAGATGATAGTAAAAACTGTCCATCAATCTACAATTCAGTAACAGACTCCACTTTGCTGACATTGTTGCAGTACTGACATTCCTTTTGTAGTATTTATGTGAATCTAAATGTCTCTTATGGTTATAACTTATTTATCCATATCAATCAGCTTCAATCTGTATCTGCATTTTGTTTGAGGTTGCAGATGAAATTGTTTGTCCTGATTGTTTGAAAACAGCCAGTCCAATCTAATTGTGACAGGTGGTTTGATGAACTTCCAGTTTGTGATTAAAAAAAAAGAAAAACACAGGATGCATTTGGACATAAAGTTAGTAAGGCTTCAAATTCCCTTTCCAGTTTCTGGCTTCTCACTAGCTCTTAGCAATATTATAACCCTCCCCTTACAATCAAACCTTTCTCTGTCTTTGTACTCCATTTCAAATAAATGTATAGTGTGACCTCCGTGGATTCATTTTGAATAATTTTGTGCATTCTACTGTGCTGTCACTTTATTAAATACAGTCAATGTGTCATGTCATGTCAACTGAGTCATGTCAAAATATGTATAGAGTGGAAGCATAAACCTACATCTTGGCCCATTTATTGCTGTTTTGCCTACATAAAATTGTACCAGGTTATTACAGCAATGACTCAGCCAGTTGGAAAATGAAGACTCTTTAAAAGGGAATTTTTGATCCAAATAGTCCAAATAATCACTATTTACAAGCACACGCCATCTGTGTATATTCCCAATATGAGCATAAAAAATGTAGGTACATGATGAAAAAGTAAAGTTAGTTTTGATTAATTGTCAGTAAAATTTTAGGAAAGTCTAAATACTTTATTTGATAGAATATCCTGTTTTTGTTTTTACAGATAATAGACAAAAACAATAATAAAAGAAAAATGTTCTTAACATATACATGCGCAACTATCTATCTAGAACAGAGTTTACTTCTAAACAGGACTGCAGTGTCAGATCGCATTAATAGAAGAAAGTCTTTGTTTGACTGAACAGTCCAAAGTATGGAGCAGTCTGTTTATTTCATTTACATCTCACTGACGGAAGTCTAGCTTAACAGCTTTTTAGTGTCTGCAGTGTTGCACTTTAACTCACAAAAATAAACACAACATCTGCATTCTAAATAAAGATCTATTAGAATAGAAAATAGCTGTACTTTCCCAAGTGAAGACAGTGATTCAGTTCATTTGTTATTTATTTTACTTTTTTTGGTGCACTGAAATGGAAATGAAGTAGAACTTTGGACTTAGCCAGACTAAATGCTGAGACAGTGTGCTTTTTTGTAATGCATGTTTTGTGTCAACCTAGTCAAGGCAGAATCCATTCAGTTTTAAGCTAAAGTGATATGTGGTGAGAACACCTCAGGGACTGATGCCCACAATAAATAACTACACAAATCAAGCTGCAAAATGCACAGTATCTTCCATGGCATACTAAAATTAATGAGCAGAGGAACATGGGTTTGCCCTTTAGTAAGTGGCATTTATTTATCGCTTAGGAAGGTAGCAGCTTGAAAACAGGTTCTAAGTTGGACAGTTTTCTAGGTGGGGATAGAGTGAAGTGAGAGGGAAGGGAAACAGATAGCAACAGAAAATATTTTTAGATGAGCACTTAAATTTAGTTGTGCTTTTTTGTTGCTGTTTATGTTTATGTGATGACCCTTATATATGTTTGGGTGTCAGTTTGTTTGTTTGTTTGTTTGTCTGTCTGTGAGCAGGGTTATGCAAAAACTGGAGCAATTTTCACTGAATTTGGTTGAGGGACGGGGCATGGGCCAGGAAAGAACCCAATAAATTTTGGAGTAGACTGGAATAAATTACAATGAGTTACAATTTTTCCTCTGACCATAAGGTGGAATGCCAGCAAAAGGTATTAATACTTTGTTGTTTTACACTGGCCTTGTCGGAGGTCTGTGCTCTACTGAGCACATTTTCTAGTGTTACTAATGTGGTGACTCGGATGTGTTGACACTATTAGATTTTCATAGAGGAATTTAACCCTTGCAGTTCTGTTTAAATAGTTTAATGTCAAAATTAGCTTTTTTCTGCTGGGCAACTTGGTAACAATGAAATGCTAAATGACTGAAGAGGCAGAGGGTCTCTCACCTTTCACAGGAGTTATCAGTCTACTGAGGTTTTAAACCAGAGCCTGCAGTTACTGACATACCGACATATATGCTCCAATTATTCTTTGCACCTCAGACATACCATACATGTATGAGTGAGAGTGAGGTTTGTTGGTTGTTTAGAAAATAGAAATGTTTGTTTGATTGGTTATAATACTTGATGTTAGCTCATATTTCTTAACAAGTGAGCTTGTGAACAGAACTGATTGTTTGATATTTCTTGATGACCAAGGAGCGATGGGCAGCTCAAGTTCTTTTTGTCTGCTCATAGAATTCTTATTTTAATAATATGACAAGTGGTTTGTCTGTTGCAATATTTCCTTTGTAGTGTTTAATGTATTTGTAGACTGTCTGCAGATTGTAGAATGAAGAATTTGAAATCTTTGAAATTTCACCAGGCTTATACAAATCCCAGCAGGGTTTAGCCCTCTCACGATAACCTCTTTTTCTGCTGCACAGGCCTAATAGAGGTGGTTGTGAATACCCTCACAGAAGCTGCAGTGGTCCACCTAAACGGAGAGGGGCATGCCATGAGGAAGATAGACCATCTTGTGTTACAAGCTCTTCTGGAACTGCTCCACAACACACTAAAACAAACATCAGTTGTCGTTCGCTCTGCACTCAAGGTATCACTAGTTACCAGTTAATAGGAACAATAAACTCACTATCCTCTCTTCAACAATGGTCACTTTCAGCAAGTTATAGAAAAGTTCAGCAAATATACTGAAAAACTAACCTCCAGTTTTATCTCTCAGTGCTTTATTGGCAATATGTTTGAAATTATTCCCTGCCCCATTGATAGACCATCAGTAGAATGCTTCCATAAATAGAATCTTAAAAGAAAGTAAAAGAAATAAATGAAGGCTCTTTGAGTAACTTAACAAACTAAATGCAAGTACCTCTTTCTCCCATATACTTGTTTGGCATACCCACAGATGAGGCACACAAATGTCCATTAATTGTGATGTTAATTAATTTGAAGTTAATTGAATGGGTTTTCAACTCCATCGTTCTCTTTATTCTCAACTACCTTAATTTTATCTGTGGAGAAAATATCAATATTTGGCTACTTACACTCGCAACTTACAAACCAATATTGTGACAAACTTAGGTTTTAAATTTTCTATACATCTATATATGACTGCATTGCAACAGTCCTTGTAAATAAATCTTTAAGGAGCCACAATGACTTCCCTTGTATTTTTAATGTTTTTTAAATGATTGTTAGCTGTATGTCAGTTGTTTTGCTGTGTCATTTCGTATTCCCTACATTGATTCACCACTTTTTGTCAATTTAACCTCTGCTGAGCACATAATCACTAACAGAATCACAAAGTCAGCTCCCTAAAAATGTTGTTGTTGTATCATGTCCCTGAAAGTATGTGTGTGTATATGTGTGTTTGTTTATGAGTGTTTGTACATTGATGTGTGCAGTGAAAGCTAGCTGGTATAGGTAACTGCAGTATTGAAGTTGTGGACTCAGGAGAAAGTGGATGAGGTCCCGAGTTACTGGGACACACACACGCACGTGCACATACACATTCTCACAGACATACACAGAGGGCCCTGTCTGGCTATGTCCCTGCGGCCTCATTATCACCACTGGCTTTGTCCTCAGCTTGCCTCCTTACACACAGATGCACACACACTCACATATGCTCACATATACACACACGAGCCCCCATCTCCCCATAGTGTGCACCCCAGCCCAGCGCATACATATTAATGCTTAGACGAGACGAGGGGTGGGGGGACTAAAGGGGAGGCAGGGTAAAAGACTGGGTGGAAGAGAGGACAGAGAGAGAGAGCGAGAGAGAGGGAAGGATGGAGAGATAGAAGGAGAGGCAGAGATGGAAAAGAGAGCAAGCTGAATGTGCAGCGGAAATCAATTCTGTGAGAAATGCAAAGCTCATTAAAAAGAAAAACTTCTGCCCAAACCAAATTCATTTGGGTAATAAGGTCTGATAAGGAGAAAGGACGTGACTAGACCGCACTCCCCAAACTATTACTCAGTTGGTCAAGAAAGAGAGAGTAAGAGATTATATATACTTCAGAAAAAAAGAGAGAGAGCATTACAGAGGAGAAGTGACTTTGAGAGAGAGAAAATGTGTGCCAATATTAATCACATTATTCCACAGCTAATTGGCCTGAAGTTCCATGTTAGGAATGAACAAAATGAAATATGCCAAAGTGAGGGACAGAGGTGGTAAGGGGGATGTGTAAGGGAAAAAAGGAGGATGTGAGAGGACTGAAGCCTTAATGAAATGCAAAAATAACTTGATGTGACACAATAAATTGCTCAGCATGTGTTATCCTGAACACATGTTGAGCTAAAGAGGGGTTAAAGTAACACATGTATCTAGGAAAAATTTTTCCTCCCTCGGTCTACCTTTCAGTGTGTCTTTCTGTGTCTGTCTCAGCCTGTCAGAATCTGTCTTAGCAGGTCTCTGGATCCATCATTATTGACTGTCAAATCTCTATAAATGATTTAACTTGTTTGTGTGTGTGTGTGTGTGTGTGTGTGTGTGTGTGTGTGTGTGCGCACATGCACATGTGCATGCACATGTGCACACATGTGTGTGTTTGTATAGAGCCAGAGGCTATCTTGTCCAACAGTAGAGATGGAGACAGCAGAGAAGCTGCTGCTAGCCAACAGACCCTTGAGCCAACTCAGCACACACCTTATTCACATGGTGAGACCAACACTCACAACTCACAGAGCCTGTGTTTGTGTGTATGTTTGTTTGTGTGTCTGTAAATTCCTTGCATGCAACTGCAACTGTGTACTTCTGAGTACATGTTTGTTTACTGTATGTCTTAATTAATGCCTGGTACAGTGAGAGAAACTGTATTTATGCTTATTAATGCAGGAAAGTGTGTGTGTATGTGCGTGTGTGTGTGTGTGTGTGTGTGTGTGTGTGTGTGTGTGTGTGTGTGTGCGTGTGTGTGTGTACATATGGATGTGAAAGAGAGGGAGATACAGAGGAAAACATGCCTATTTGTTTGGTTATGTGTTTTTCCAAGTTGTCCAAGGAATAGGTCTCTGGGTATTATTTCTATACATGAATAAAACTTGAATTAGTCAGCAAGAATGGTACAAGAAAAAAGTACTTGTGCAAGATAAAGATCTCCTTTTTTAAATCAACTGTTTGAATTGAAAGTGACACCTTATGAAGCACTTTTCATTATTTGCTATAGTTAACCATTGTCACTTCCACCTTACATCTGTGACTGTACTTCACCTTAGAGATTTTATGAGCCTTACAGTTTGTTCAACAAATTAGTTTGAAGTGCTCATAATACACTAGTTTGATCGTCACTATATTTCTTTTCTGTAGGTAAAATGCAGCACATCTAAAATAACTTTTCAATCTAAAGGTACAGTACAAAAATGAAAAATCATTTGATATTTGAGTAATTATCACCAACACCGGATGAATCCGTTTATACAGTAAAACCATTTGCTAAAATTAGACTACTCATTCACCGAAACTGGTTCTACAGCATTGTCAGTAATGTGACAATAATTAGATATGTCTGTTCTCAAACTTACTCCCATGTCTGACTACACTCTAAATAATAGAACTACTGATCAACCTTAGTTAAAGGTTTCTCCTTAATTAGCTGTCTTCTCAAGATTTTGTATATCTCTGTTAAGGTTATGAAATTAATCAAGCAGTCCTATAATATAGTACTTTTAAAGAGACAAGCAAAAATTCATGAAAAGCTCTTTCATGGACTGACTGTGTCCTCTAATTCCTACAACTAGTTCTGTTAAAGTTACATAGTTTTTGTAAATGCATTGACTATGTTATATGTGATATCAATGTAGGAATGCTACATAAATTAATTACGCACCATGCACATCGCCAGTCTGTTCAATACAGATGATAATCTTAGTGTACTGAAGTAATTATTCTATAGTTATTACAATTGTTAATCCCAGAAATCTGCAGAAATGGGTCTCATATCTGCAAGTACCCACACAGAACCTGATGCAATCTGAAAAACAGGCAGATAAGAGTTGGTACAATCTTGGCCTTTCTGCTGAGAGAAATGTGGAAATGTTATCGTAGCTATTCAAACATCCACACCTTCTGGCACTATACACATTACTGAGGATTAAATAATCTCTTAAAATTGGATATTAAAGAATAATGTTATGCAAAATAACTTCCTTCTCTATCTACACTTACAATCTGAGAATTATGAATGAATGAAGTACTATATTATTTGAGTTAAAATCAAATTCAGTTACTTGATGAATAATGGTCTTTCTCTCTTGCCTTCTGCAACTTTCTTTACATTAGAATTATTCAACATGATTTATAAACTTTTCGAAACAATACAGTGACTTGGATAAATAAATGAAAAGGAGAGTTTTAGAAGAGAACTTAAAGAGTGGAATAGGTTCGAGGGAATGAAATAGAGGCGAGATGATGAAATGACATGAAGGAAATGAAGGGCGAAAGAAAGATGGAGAGAATCCATTCAAAAGAGAGAGGGTGCTGTGAGGCGTCCTGGGAAGTTGCAGACTTAAAGGAGAGGGGGGAAAGAAAGGAGTGTGGGAGGAAGAGAAGAAGGGGTCTCAAGGGACACAACAGCGGTTTTTACTTGAGTGTTTGGTGAGCGTACATGTGTGTTTGTGTCCGTGGTTGTGGATGAGAGGGCTTAGGGAGCAGCTGACACACCCCTGACCTCTGCACAGCCCCTTTGCCCCCCTTTACCCATGGGGTATAAGTGAAATGGAGAGAGCATGAGTGTCAATATGGTCACTGAATCTAATATCATTAAAGCTGCAAGTCTTGCTTTTATTAAAAGCGTGGAGTTCTGAAGAGTAGTGGGCCAATTATTGATGCTTGGTAAAGTGTTATTAGTACTGCACTAAATTTGCAAAAAAAATACTGCAATCATTTTGTTGACAAGGGATCAGCTATGGGCTGTAATCTTGTTCTTGTTGGTTTAGAGGGAACGTTGATCCTGGATGCTCGCCTGTAACATTTTTTGATATTCACTTGATTTGGCCTCCAAATAAATCAATATATCCAAATACATTACAATAAATAACTTCAGATTGTGTTTGTATGCTTTTTTTTGTTAATTATAATTACAAAATACTGTTACAACTTACAGCAAACTCATAAATTTTGCAACTAATGGCTTTAATTATTAATTTTAATAGCATTCCCTTCAGTGTGCACTTTAACACACTAACTTATGAGTCTGAAAAAGAAATTATTTGGGATATTTGTTTAATTTAGATTTATTTTTCAAATATTTTACTTATGGTATGTACAGTAAGTACACCAGGAAGAAGAAGGAGAATTAAATCAGTTGACTTTATTTCAGCCTGTGGCCCATAGTAAACAACAATGTAAATGAAAACAGGCGTTTCATCGTTCCTTTTATTGACAGATTTTCTTTCTTTGTAGCTGTCCACTGAAAACCAGGAGGTACGGGAGGAGTCTATTCAATGTGTGTCCCTATTGGTCCAGCTGTACGGTGGAGAGGGTCATGACTGCCTGTCACCCTCCTGCTTGCAAAATTTTTCACAAATGCTGCGTACACACATGCACACCGAGACCCCCCGAATACAGCGCACAACCCTTAGGATTATCAAACGACTGGTGAGTACAGTGCGTGTGTTAGCAGACACACAAACGGACACAAAAAGACCAACATCTATGCATATGCATAGCAAGTTTTACATAGATGTCAACATTACTTGAATGACATTTAATCAGATATCAATTTGTGCTCCATCCCTGTCCCTTCTTAAAGTGCCATTACTGGTCATAACAGAGCACTGAAACATGTTTGAATCTATCTGTATGATTGAAGAATCTTGATCCTTGTATCTTTGAACTTTGGGGGTTGAAATATTAGCTGCTACCACTGAAGAATGAAAATATTGGAATAATAAAAACAGACTTAGTACAGACACACACAAACACCTTCAGTCAGCCCTGCTGTGCTGCTTTTCTGAAAATAGTGTAGTTTCACCAAAACTTGACTGACAGAGGGAGCAAGACAGAGAGGGAGAAGAAGTGTTGGTTTGTATCTGCCTGTCACTCTCTGTTCAAGTGTCTGTCCAATTTTGTCTAATAGTCAAAATGATTTGTAGTGAAAGCCGAGCACACCAGACTTCAAAAGTATACTGCAGTACAGCAGGTTGAGATTTATTGAGGCATCTATTTCTGAAGCATAATAAATAACATTATCGTTTATTATGTTAACATGGTAAAAACTGATGCAGCGCCAGCTAACTTTCACAAGAATAAGGCAGGTTTTGAGAAGGAGGCAATTTTTTTCCTACTAGAAACACACAACAATAAAATAGCGCTCTAAAGACACAGGATTTGAATTTAAAAAGCCAAGGAGAAAGTTAACTGAACTGCCAGTAAAATATTGAGCAGAGACTCATACCCACATTAGACAAAGTAAGTTGTAAAGAACCCAAAGTTTTGTATACATTCGGTAGCTTAGCTTTCCGAGGAAATAAATTTATATTGGATAATTCTACAGTACAAGATTCATTCCCAGTACTGGCTCTCAGTGTCGTTGCAGAAAGCAGAATGGTATTTATGTACCAAAAACACCAAAGACCAGGGTTTGCATCCTTTCTCTAAGCAAGTTGTTTTGGTTGCCTAAACTTAACAATGCTAAGTTGTCATGTCACTGATACTTCACAAGTAAGTTCTTTAAAATTAGTTGATATTGGATTTTTTAAATTGTAGTCACTGAGTATGATCCAAGGCTGTACAGAATGATACAAGATCAGTTTAAACTGTCCTGGTAAAAGAGACCAGGCAGGGTTGGAGTGGGCAGTCCAGTGAAAATACATCTCCAAAGTCAACATGACCAAGTTACCTAATACTTGTAATCATGAGTGTGTGTGTGTGTGTGTGTGTGTGTGGGAGAGAGAGTTTGCATGTTTGTATTTTTCATTCTGCTCACTAATTAGATCTAACCACAAGAACCACCTGCAAACAAACACTCCCTGTCAGGCACAAGCACAGATTGCTTTCTTTTTCTGCAAGCCGTAACAAGTTTTTGCTCATGTGCAAACTCCCTCATTACCCACTGTGCTAACAGGTACAGTAACATCGAGGTGTATATGCTTTATCCTGCTCACCAACCTGAGCAACTCACAGACAAAGCTGTGTGTTTTAGCCATTTCCTCATAGCTATAGTGTGAGTAACTAAGCAGCACAGTGCTGGGAACTAATTTATTTGCAAAGAAAAATATCCATCAACCTCTCCACACATTTAGTCATTCTACTCATTGCACATTAGTTAATGTTAAGAGTTTACTCTTTTTCAAATTACTGTGTACTGTTGCAATACTTTTCTCTCACCTTCAAGCTTTTTCCATTGGACTCTAGTTGCTATTTTTTAAAAAGAAAATGAAATCAAAATCTTCTAACTTTTTGTTTAAAATGAGTTTTCTTGAATCTCATTATCAATCAGCAGATCAGTTGACAGAGAGCAATGTTCAGCTTTGAAAGAATGCAACAGACATGCCTTCACTGCAACACACACTTTTTTGCAGCTATATGGTCACACAATGACTCCCATATTCTCTCTAAATCACACACCTACACACGCAGACAAGTGCCTGCCCTTCAACAAAGGCTTTTTAATTATCTTTCATTGATTTCAGGGCCCTGTTAATCTCAATCAAAGATCCCGCTAATAGCTTGGAAATTGCAAGGGAGGAGAGAGGGAGAATGAATCAAGAGTGAATTAGTGAAATTTTCGACTTGTCTTTTTTTCTTACATCACAACTTGGAAAAGACTTAAATGGGATTGCTAATTTAATGAAAATGAATTTAGAAGAGGTTGTTAGATAAAGAAGCATTTTTTCCTTTTTATAAAGAAGTTTGATTTGTTAGTGTAAAAGGTTTTCAAAACTGCCTCTAGCAGTACAGCATTTATTGTGTTGAGTGACTGGTCCCTTAATATGTATGAACAATTCGTATCTTTCTCAAATCTATTTCATACATGTTAACTTGTCCAGCAGATATATTGTTTATTACTCCAGTATATTTGTGTAAATTGTGTTCACACACTAGGTACAAAACTGGTTGCATGAAGGAGGGCAGGATGTTTTTGATGATGATGTCCTGTGTTTGCCTTACCCTGCTTTTTGAAGCCTTCTCCTATCTACTCTCCATATGCTAAAATATCTCAGTACAGTTTCCAAAATGTCAAAACATATTATTTCCAATTATCGGGACCTTTTCCACATTTCAGGTGGAAATGTGTGTGTGTGTGTGTATATATATATATATATATATATATATATCTGTTTATTTATCCATCATCTCTGAGTTGCAGTACTTCCTGCTTAGCCAGGTACTTGGACAAACTCACTTGTCTATCTGTTTCCATGAAAACTCTATTGGTGGTATGACAGAACTAAATGAACACATTTGAGTACAACATGTTTTCAGTTTTATCAAGGAATTTTGCCCACGCCTGACTAAGTACTACAGCTAGAAAAATGCAGATTAGGTATTTGTGATCAGTGACATCGGCACCAAAAGTTTGATAAGACAGAATAAGAAAGTACTAAACAGCATGGTCTCAGTCTTCAGGGGGAGGAAATAAGGAAACGTGGCAGTCGTAATGACAATGGTGTGATGCACTGTAGTCAAACTTTATTCAATGGTGTCAGGATTATTTATCACGTCAAATAAAAATCAAAATATATGCACAGACAGTGATGCAAACTGTTTGCACAGGACATTAAAATTGGCCTCAGATTGTGCTCTAGTCTTTAATGCAGATAATTAGCTCTCATTAGCTTAGATAATTAGAATTAGCTCTAGAAGAACTCCACTTTTACAACAGTGGGTAGCAGTAACTTTTTTCTTAGTATCATCCATAAAACAACTAATCATTCCTTGGTAATCTCTCTCTCTCTTTCTCTCATACACACATTTTCATATTTATGCATGATTTACTGTGTGTTATTCTGGCAAATATACTTCTCTCTCTCTCTCTCTCTCTCTCTCTCTCTGCTGTCAGGTACACTGTCAGTTGTTTGAACTTAATATCTATTATGACATCCCTGTGCTGTTTTTCTGAGATGATATGTGTCTGACTGTATGTCCTCTACAAGAGTAGAAGAAGAGGACAAAGGACAAACAGAAGGTGGAGAGCAGGAATAGAGAAGGGATGATAAGTAGGTGTGTGTGTGTTTAGTGGTTGGTTTGCAAGCACACATAAATGTCCCCTCACCCTGACGGAGAAGGCGGGGTGTGTGTGTGTGTGTGTGTGTGTGTGTGTGTGTGTGTGTGTGTGTGTGTTATAGTGGTTCACAGCCTAATTTTGGGGACAAATTTCAGACTAAAGACTAGTTAATTGGGGATAGCTTGTCCAATTGGGGAGAATAAAAAGAAGTGCAAGTATGTGTGTTGGTAAGAGAAAAGTAAGCAAATGGGGGGAGTATCTTTGTCTCCTGCTAACCCCGTTGCCTAGCAACAACCATGCTGTGTCGCCACAGAGACAGAGGTGATGATGTCATTGGAGATCAGAGAGAACACGTTCACCAAACACACAGGGACACATCAGCTCAGACACAAATGCAGGCGTTGCACGCACATAAATATTCACACACACAGGCACGCACACACACTCACACACCTTGAACAAAGTTCAAAGAAACATAGGAAAACACAGAGTTTATTATTTATAGATATTCATTTGTTCTACAAGTTAACCTGTCATTGTAAGATTAAATCAGATCTCAACTCAGACCTAAACTTAGCTATCGGTTTAAACCTGGTAATCAACCCTTTTAAGGTGAGAACCATCCTAAACACACACTCAGACATAAACATAGCAGTCTGAGGACCAGGTGTTCTGGGTGGGTGTGTAGACATCATCGTGTGGAAAGACATGTCAGGACAAGATTTAAAAAAGAGGGAAGGCAAAGAGAAATAATAAATGATGTTGGAAAGAAATTCAGTGTAGGAGGAAAGAAGACAACACTTTAGATGAGTGGCTTAGAGTCTAATCCAGACCGTAGTAGATGTTCAGCAACAGAATCAATGACTAAATTCATGAATCAACAAAATTATGACCAGGTTGTTAAGAAGCAATAAGGAGTGTAATGATCAAATGACAATCTAAAGAAAGAAGGAAAGTAAGAGCAATTATGAGAAAAAGTCCCAGTGTAACACACAGGGTAGATGCATATGTGTGGGTTTGCGTTTTTGTGCACTTAACTGGATTTTGGCTACATTAGCTTTTTGATCAATTCAATTTGTCATGATAGCACAGATGACTTTCAGTGGGGCTGTGGAAAGAAAAAGAATGTGAAAATTATGTTTCTAATGTACAAATCAATGGTTTCTTATTATTGGTGAAGCAGTGGATATAGCTCCTTCGCTTCCCTCACGGATTAATAAGTCCTAGTACACCAAAAAAGAGGACAGAAAAGAAATGGATTTATCTTGCATGTTTGCACAGCATCATGACTGGTAATACTTTGTTGAGATGACAATGACAATCACTGATAGACAGTTAAATGCCAGGTTATGCCAGGCCCATCTACAGGGCTTGGGAACATGACATTATACAAAGTCACTCCGCACCTTTCTGCCATACTGAGGAGTAAGGTTTTTGTCAGTTGTAAGTGTATTTTATTCAGCTCTAGCAGGATGACTAATTGAAGCCTGTTGGAGATTCATAAGCAGTACTGACTTTTTGGTTCTTCAGCCGTTATAACTTAACAAGGTTGTCAGTTTTGTCATGTTTTGGCAAAATTGAATAAACAATCCAATTACAACAGAAAGCGAGAAAAAGACAAGAAGAGTATGTTTCCTGTTTGGCAGTGATTTCTCGCTGGCTTTTGCAAACTTGCAGGTCAAAGTTCACTTTAGTTCAGCTTTGTGTAAATTTGCACACTTGTTCAACAGAAATAGTGAATTGTTATGTTTTGAAAGAAGGTCATTATTCTAATGTGAAGTGATGCTGTCATATGCTGTTTTCAAGTCATACTCACCCTGCTCAGTAATTTTTTATGTCAGATTCGTCATCACATCATTTTTTTTGAGTATGGACCGCTGCCATTTAACTGAAGATGGATGTGACCGTATCTTCTTTCTCTTTCCCTTCTCACTTTGTTCTTCCTCTCTTCCTCTTCAGGTACAAACTACAGATAAATCTGATTCGTTAGAATGTCCTGCATGGGAGGAGCTAGTGAGTGTACTGCAAGATATAACTACGTCCAACAGGTGCGTGTGTCTGCTGTTTAAGTCTGTGTTTGCGTATGTCATGAAAAATATCCATAATTAGGGATTTTACTTCCATCTCTCATTAACATGTGGCAAAACAGGACTTTTTATATGTCAAGTGGGCGGCTGTGTTTGGTTTGTATATGTATACAATATGTTTCTGTCTTTATAAAGCGCTATTTTCTGACTTCACTGTGGGTATGTCTGTTTGTCTGTTATTGGTACCTCAAGGGATACCAGTTACATCATTCCTGATTTAGATACCTCTCCTCCAGCTCTTTCACTCATCTTATTATTTTTATGCATGTCTGAACATGTCTTAGCATTACACATGTCAAGACTCTTTTTCTAGTTGTTAATTAAAAGGATACAAGCTTATGACAGGACAGAGTGTCAGCTTAACAAATCAAAAGTGCTGAGAGATTGAATATATACATTTATTAAAAACAAGACTTTATTTTTGTTTGGGAGTCTCTTGAGATCTCACATTGGTGGCAGACAAACATGAACTACATCTACCCTACACACCTGACAAACTAACAGTTTCCTTCCAAGAAGTATGAGTTTTTGAACTGCAAGAAAAACTTCTAAGATGGTGGAAAGTCAGAATCAAGATAACCACAAATCTAAATCACGAAAACGGCCGACTACAACCTTGCAGCAAGTAACATAAGCTAAAATATATACTTGCACATATTTGGACTGTAACTGCTTTGTTTATCAGTTTTATCATGCAATTCATCTTTGTGAATAAATGTTAAAAAGGATTCTCTATTAAGTAAACATAAATTAAAAAGGTTTGGATATAGATATAGAAGTGCACATTTCTTTACATATCTTTGTCTATATTCCCTGGCTCTATCTTTAAAATGAGAACATGAGAGCAAAATACATTTGAATGCTGAAATATATTTTACTCCCTCTTTTAATGGGGTAACTTTGATGTCTTTTCTACAGCTATCTATAAAACAATCAGTCACTTTCACTGTGCCTTTGACAAGATAATTGAGATCTACTGAAAATCAAGAGAGTGCAAGAAAGGCAATGACTTCTCAGACACAAGCCCATTTAGTTTCACTTAGCTGTAAAAACTTGCCATGCCACAAATTTAGAAGCACATCCTTTAAGTTTGCCAGAACAGGCCATTAACAGTTAAGTCTTTTACCTTTCTTGGATTAACATGTAAAATATTTCAAATAGTTTAATTTCTCTCTGATATCGAATGTTTACGAAAAGTGACAACACTTCTGAAATGCGGTGTGGGTGTGTGTGTGGTGTGTGTGCACACCTGTATCTCTGCATCTAGACGCCTGTTATGACTATGTGGGTGAATGTGTTCCCTCTTTGAGCCAAGAGTTTTGTCACCGTAGCGACCATGCTCTCTTTGATCTTTTGATGTATGAGACCAGCGACCTGTCACACACACACACACACAAACACACAAATAGCCGCTTTCAACCCCTTCAGTATACAAACTCTGTCTCTCAATCACACACACACACACACACACACACACACACACACTGTGAGATCAATAATAAAGGTGTATTGTTGTCCTGCTTTAGAGGCCTCTCTTACTCTCCCCTCCCTTTCCCCCTCTTACTCTCCCCTCACCCCTTTTCTTCCCTTTTTTGTCACCCTCAATACCCATTTCTCCTCCTCTCTCCCTCCTCAATTTTCTTTCTATTTTTCTCATTTTTTTTCTTTTACATATGTTTCTTTCTTTCTCTCATGCTTTCCTTCTCCCACTTCTCCTTTCGTCTCCTCTTTCTCTCCTCTCCCTCTCTGGCAGATGAAAGCAGGGATCAGCTCTAGCTTTGAAGTAGCAGAGACTGGCACACTCCCACTGGTTTAGTGGTAGAAGGAGGGGAGGAGGGGAGCAGAGGTTTTAGGAGAAAGGGCAGGAGATGAGAGGAGTTATGAGGTGAAAGAGGAGGAGAGGAAGGAGGGTAGGAGGGGTGAGGAGAGATTTTAATTGAGAGGATGAGAGGAGGTGGGGCAGACAGAAGACGGTAGAAAGTGGGAAGGAGAGAGAAGGTCTGGGCTGAGATCCTAACCCAAATGATGTCATTCAGCCTTTACCATGGCAACCTGAGGAATGCTTTTTCAAAACCTCAAGCCTGACCGAGTGTATTTTGGGGGGGCATCTAGTATCTGATATCTGTTCAGATCACAGAGGCAGCTTAGATAACTACAGATCTGCTCTACAAACATTCAACTTTGGATCCTGCCACTATATATATATATATATATATATATATATATATATATATATATATATATAAAATATGATTTTAACAAATACACATAAAACACATTGATACCCTAAAACTGCTCTGTAAAAAAACATAGTAGGCTGCCTAGTGTTGCTTAACAACCACACCACACTCTGGTGGTCTCTGTTAAATGAATTGTTAAACTAATTAAATTTAAATTGTTGTTAAACTGACAGCTATCCCTATTGTTAAGGGCAATGATTCCCAACCAAGGATACTTTTACTCCAGGAGTACCTCTGAAGTTACCAAGGGTAATGGAGTAGCTCACCTAATTTGCAAAGATAGAAATCATGAAGAGTGTGTGAAAAATAGTTTGCCATTTCAAATGGTAGAAGATATATGAATGCATGAATGAATGATATATGTAAACCATCTGAAAAAACACCAGATATAAACAATGACAATTAAAGGGCCTCTATGTCTCATGTGAAGAAAGTATTATTTTTTATTTTATTTTATTTTTTTTTTATTTTCCACTTTTATATAATTGTGTAAAACACGACTAGAAGAATCAATGACATGAGCTATGCTTATAGAGGACTGTGGGTACATAAGACAAAAAAGGATGGTTTAGGGAATAGCTCACTTTTACAATAGGTAAATTTCATGACAGTTCAATATTTAGAGCATGTTGTTAAGGGATTGAGATAAATCCACTTACAGTGAATTAATTAATCTACTGTATTCCTGTGAAGAATCTATTGAGATTTCAATTTTTAATGAAGTAAACAGTGCAGGGAACCTGATAGTTTTTTTTTCTTTTAGTTCTTTTGCTTTATCTCAAATGATGGAAGAAACACAAATTCAACCCAGCAAAAATCCAAATTGTCGGTGTATAAACTGAGTGTGAGGCTAATTTGGAGTAGTAGTCTGCAGTAGTCATTCACCATAATCTAAAACCATCTGATTCATTTAACACTGTCCTCCATGCGGCTGCTGAGTGTCAATTTGGGTCTGTGAAAACATACCATATGCAGTTTGCATCAGTCCCTTTCCCCCACCCTGTCTGCTCCCCAGCTTCATTTAAAGGAACGTCATGAAGCCACAAGGCTTATTTTATTTCATGGTACTGATATAAGGAGATGCTACCAATGCTGTTTCCAATAAACAAAGACCTTTGGGTTTCAGTGAATGCCAAGTAACACTTGGAATCAACTCCAGACCTTTATCTGCCTAATTTGTCACAAAATAACAGAACAGGTCACACCTGCCCTGAAAGTGATCAGTTGTCAGTTGTCCAATTACTTTTGAGCTGCTAAAAATGAGTGACTATGTATAAAAACGATGCTATTCCTAAACGGGATATTTTTGTTAGATCCCTTTTAATTAAAGCTTAAAATCTACACTTCAATCACAGCTTTAGGGCTTCGTTTCAAATTCAACATAGTGGTGTACAGAGGCAAAATTACGAACATTGTGTCACTGTCGATGTCTTTGGAAATACTGAAATACTTATGGACCTTACTGTATATCAGGGCCTTTATTCTATGCATTGCTACACTCGTAGATGTGCAGCTGTCCATTATTAAGTTTTACTATCAGTTTTGGTTGGAAAATATGCCCACCATGCTGCCTGATCAACATAAAGTAGATCTGGCAGCATGGTGGGCAAACAGGATGTTGGATTTTTTTTATTGGCCAGATCAGACTTTGCTAGAAAACATCTAAAAACCCTGAATAGTTTTGGAACAAAATTCTTTGGACAGATGAAACCAAGATGATGAAATCAAGATGAACTTGTACCAAAATGACAAAATGGCTAGAGCAACCCAATACCTTCTCAAGGCAAAGAAATGGAATATTCTTCAATGGTCACATCAGTCACCTCACCTCAACCCAATTGAGCATGTTTTTCACTTACTGAAGACAAAACTGAGGACAGAAAGACCCACAAACAAGCAGCAACTGAAGGCAGCTGCAGTAAAGGCCTGGCAAAGGATCTCAAGGGAGGAAACTCAGCATTTGGTCATTGACTGCAAAGGATTTTCATCCAAGTAGTAAACTTAATCTTTACATTTAAAATTGTGTTATTTTTGTCCAATTACCTTTGAGCCTCTGAGAATGAAGGACTATGAGAAAAAAATGGTTGCAATTCCTAAATGGTTGATGTAAAATTTTTGTTAACCCTCTTGAATTAAAGCTGAAAGTCTACATTTCAATCACATCTTGATTTGTTTGTTTCAAATCCTTTGTGATGGTGTACAGAGGCAAAATTATGAAAATTGTGTCACTGTCACTGTTTTGTCACTGAAATACTTATGGACCTTACTGTATATCAGGGCCTTTATTCTATGCATTGCTACACTCGTAGATGTGCAGCTGTCCATTATTAAGTTTTACTATCAGTTTTGGTTGGAAAATATGCCCACCATGCTGCCTGATCAACATAAAGTAGATCTGGCAGCATGGTGGGCAAACAGGATGTTGGATTTTTTTTATTGGCCAGATCAGACTTTGCTAGAAAACATCTAAAAACCCTGAATAGTTTTGGAACAAAATTCTTTGGACAGATGAAACCAAGATGATGAAATCAAGATGAACTTGTACCAAAATGACAAAATGGCTAGAGCAACCCAATACCTTCTCAAGGCAAAGAAATGGAATATTCTTCAATGGTCACATCAGTCACCTCACCTCAACCCAATTGAGCATGTTTTTCACTTACTGAAGACAAAACTGAGGACAGAAAGACCCACAAACAAGCAGCAACTGAAGGCAGCTGCAGTAAAGGCCTGGCAAAGGATCTCAAGGGAGGAAACTCAGCATTTGGTCATTGACTGCAAAGGATTTTCATCCAAGTAGTAAACTTAATCTTTACATTTAAAATTGTGTTATTTTTGTCCAATTACCTTTGAGCCTCTGAGAATGAAGGACTATGAGAAAAAAATGGTTGCAATTCCTAAATGGTTGATGTAAAATTTTTGTTAACCCTCTTGAATTAAAGCTGAAAGTCTACATTTCAATCACATCTTGATTCGTTTGTTTCAAATCCTTTGTGATGGTGTACAGAGGCAAAATTACGAACATTGTGTCACTGTCGATGTCTTTGGAAATACTGAAATACTTATGGACCTTACTGTATATCAGGGCCTTTATTCTATGCATTGCTACACTCGTAGATGTGCAGCTGTCCATTATTAAGTTTTACTATCAGTTTTGGTTGGAAAATATGCCCACCATGCTGCCTGATCAACATAAAGTAGATCTGGCAGCATGGTGGGCAAACAGGATGTTGGATTTTTTTTATTGGCCAGATCAGACTTTGCTAGAAAACATCTAAAAACCCTGAATAGTTTTGGAACAAAATTCTTTGGACAGATGAAACCAAGATGATGAAATCAAGATGAACTTGTACCAAAATGACAAAATGGCTAGAGCAACCCAATACCTTCTCAAGGCAAAGAAATGGAATATTCTTCAATGGTCACATCAGTCACCTCACCTCAACCCAATTGAGCATGTTTTTCACTTACTGAAGACAAAACTGAGGACAGAAAGACCCACAAACAAGCAGCAACTGAAGGCAGCTGCAGTAAAGGCCTGGCAAAGGATCTCAAGGGAGGAAACTCAGCATTTGGTCATTGACTGCAAAGGATTTTCATCCAAGTAGTAAACTTAATCTTTACATTTAAAATTGTGTTATTTTTGTCCAATTACTTTTGAGCTGCTAAAAATGAGTGACTATGTATAAAAACGAGTGCTATTCCTAAACGGGATATTTTTGTTAGATCCCTTTTAATTAAAGCTTAAAATCTACACTTCAATCACAGCTTTAGGGCTTCGTTTCAAATTCAACATAGTGGTGTACAGAGGCAAAATTACGAACATTGTGTCACTGTCGATGTCTTTGGAAATACTGAAATACTTATGGACCTTACTGTATATCAGGGCCTTTATTCTATGCATTGCTACACTCGTAGATGTGCAGCTGTCCATTATTAAGTTTTACTATCAGTTTTGGTTGGAAAATATGCCCACCATGCTGCCTGATCAACATAAAGTAGATCTGGCAGCATGGTGGGCAAACAGGATGTTGGATTTTTTTTATTGGCCAGATCAGACTTTGCTAGAAAACATCTAAAAACCCTGAATAGTTTTGGAACAAAATTCTTTGGACAGATGAAACCAAGATGATGAAATCAAGATGAACTTGTACCAAAATGACAAAAATGGCTAGAAACAACCCAATACCTTCTCAAGGCAAAGAAATGGAATATTCTTCAATGGTCACATCAGTCACCTCACCTCAACCCAATTGAGCATGTTTTTCACTTACTGAAGACAAAACTGAGGACAGAAAGACCCACAAACAAGCAGCAACTGAAGGCAGCTGCAGTAAAGGCCTGGCAAAGGATCTCAAGGGAGGAAACTCAGCATTTGGTCATTGACTGCAAAGGATTTTCATCCAAGTAGTAAACTTAATCTTTACATTTAAAATTGTGTTATTTTTGTCCAATTACCTTTGAGCCTCTGAGAATGAAGGACTATGAGAAAAAAATGGTTGCAATTCCTAAATGGTTGATGTAAAATTTTTGTTAACCCTCTTGAATTAAAGCTGAAAGTCTACATTTCAATCACATCTTGATTTGTTTGTTTCAAATCCTTTGTGATGGTGTACAGAGGCAAAATTACGAAAATTGTGTCACTGTCACTGTTTTGTCACTGAAATACTTGCGGACATAACTCTCTGTAGATGATTAGGGGTTCAGATGGCACTTTGAATGCTCAGAACAGTTCATCTAGGGGCCAGAAGTTGCTTTGGTACTCTGCGTGCCACTTCATGATCACATCTATTTCAGTCTGCCCAACACTGAACCATTTCTTGGTTTACACAAATGAGTCAGAAGCAGCTGACAGAAATGTAAATATAGTACATATGTACATTAAATGACATTCTTATAATTTGCTGCATTTAAAGAAAGATTTTATGTCGCTGGGTAAAAAAACATAATTGTTATATGGTAAATAACATGTTTTTCTCTATCCCAGGTGTCATGCCGATGTGGTGCCACTGGCTGCTGAAATCCTCCAAGAGATCTCTGGATCGTAAAATCTTATAAATCTTCAAACCTTCAACCAATCGAAGATGGTCATTTGTATTTCTTTACCATCGGAACATGAATCGAATTTGGTAACCTGTTACTTAATAACTAGAGACTAGAGAAGATTGTTCATTCAAAATGTTATAAGTTTCGGAATAAAATATCTTTAGACATTTGTTAAATCTCTGGTTAATCTAGGCTCATTAATAGAAACTGAACTGGATCTTGTATGTATTTGGTGACTGTTGAAATTTATAAGTAGCTTTGCTTTTGGATGAAGCAATTTTGCTGGGACAGGCTCCTAAAAGCTTTGAGACAGGAGTTTGGTATCAGAGCATTCATTCATCTCTCTACATGACTCTCATTACATTTGTAAATCGGATAAATGAAAGCAATAAATATTGCTCAGTCACTACAATAATTTGACCACTCAATCAAAACATCCACCCAGTGTCCACCAGACTGTATAGGATTACAGCACGAGTGTTAATTCAGACTGTCACAGGCATCACTGCACTGGCCTGTGGGTTTGGCTCGACAGCTTCAGTCAGTATTGGTGGCAGACTATCTAATGGTGAAGGCAATTATAAGCAACACACTGCTCAACTACTGTCAGCTCTCCTCTTTTCTAACATCACACACTGACACTGGCTCTTATCAGGAGTTATGACGTTTTCTTCTACTTGTTAGCAACAGGTACCAGTGCAATGATAGTTAAACACTATGGTAATATTTGATGTAGATTTCTTATTAGTAGACTGTATGAACAGCAGGATATTGGACATCAGCGCAGAGTAATCCAATATACCATTCGTGAGAGTCTGAATGAGGACAGGCTAGAGTTGAGTGAGACCAGGTATAACATCTGACCTTCATGCAACGCCATATCCTGTTGGGGGAAAAAAAACCAATCCTGGACACACCAGTGACGGCCACCACTGGCAGGCTTTTAGTTCTTCACTCCAGGTTCTAATTTCATATGCAAATCTGCCAAATCTCCCTAAAGCTGCAGCAAACACAGCTGTCGCTGTTCAGCTGTCTAATGTCATACAAGTTAAACTATCTAAAATTTAGGACAGATTCTCATGAGGATAGTGAATAGAACTGCTTTTTGACATCACTCTTCCACACCTCACGACCTGATATGAAAGACTGAGGGTCACACCTTTGATGTCTGATATCCTAATTCTGCCTTCTTCTGGCAGAGAATGTAAGTCTAGCTTTAAAATCAAACACCTAATATCATACAAGTGTGTTGCATGTCAGGTTGAATGGTTGCTTATGAAAGACCCTTTTTTGTTGAGACACAGCTCAGTACTACATAACACAAACGCAACTGAGATTGGCCACACTCACTTGACTTGGTCTTAATTGTAAAGGCAACTAATATGACCCAGTTGTAATTGTATTTATTCCATAATCCATGAACCCTGCTATGGACTCACTAAAGGCTGCAGGATTTAGTCAAAAGCTTTATAAATTTTAAACTACAAACACTGTCGCCGTCTTGCTGTGTAACTTGTGTCCTCCCAGATTTAAGGTGTAGGTGAAATCAGACATGGAGGCGTCCAGGTGAAATGACAGTCCATTTTATTGTTTCAGAACACAGCAGGCTACAGCAACCAGCTCCTTCCACTACCCCAACCTTTAGTAACAGCAGACCAGTAAAAGCCCTCCTCCACCCCTATCCTTTCACAGCCACACCCATCCAGCTTAGGTCAGCTACACCCCCTTTGGAACAGCAAAGACACATCAGTGTCCACCTTTAAAGCAAGAAAATAGCTTGATATTTGGACCATGATTTCCAATTCATGTTTTTTTTATACAAAAGCTACACAATGTTACACTTGATCATCATAATACAATTCAACTGATTAACTTTAGTGTTTGGACACCATTTAAAATGTGATCAGATTCTTTACTTGGATGGAGTATTACCACTAAAAAAAAAAAAAACAAAACAAAAAAAACAAAAAACAACACTATGAGAGACTTAAAATACGAGGGACTGCAAAAACAAGAGATGAGTATCATAATTCAGAAGAATGAAAAAAAAGCAAACTAGAATCAGTTTGTACCATTACAGACTTGAAAACAGAATAAAAAAGTTAAAAACAACAAAAAAGTAAAAATTAAAAAAAAACAAAACATAAAAACATAAAAAGGGTTTTCGAGATTCAACCGCCGAGATCAAAAACCATGTGTCATGTCAGTATTTGATGTCAGCCCCCTGTCAGGCTGAGAGACCAGAGCAGAACCGCACTTAAATCTTATTTGTCCCAATGGAGTTCCCATAGACAGGAAACTCTGCTTGCTGTTGTTGAGTCATCTTCAGGCACTTTCTGAAACCCCGCCTCCTCCATATGGGCGAATCACATTGCAGGTTCATCCAGATCACATGATACAGCTGCAAAGGGAGGAGAGAAATGAGGAAAAAAAAACAAGATGGAATGAGGTGAGAGGAAGGAAACTGAGCAAAGGCACTGGTGAAGACCACACACGCAGATCAAAGGCCGAGTAACATCACACAGACACCACATCACACCACTTTGCAATTAGGAGCAGTGTAACCATGCAGCAGCCTCAGTGAGTAAATCCACTCTCCTCTCCCCTCGGCCATTTTATCCAGACAGACCACACGCCTGCTCTGCTTCTACTTTTACATCTTGCCCAGGAAATGGCTACCATCGTTAAAGCTGACGCAAGGCTGCAGAGTGAGTATGAAATTATTCTTACCTAGCAGAAAGTGTAGTGTAATGTTGGTCTTGGTATTTACAAGTCGGTATCAAACCAAGCCAGTTGGTTGGAGTCGCCAGGTGGCAGGCCCTCTATCAGTTCTTGGGCATGTCCCAGGTCAGGCAGCCCCTCTACAGGGGGGTAGTCCTGGCCGGGGTGGTGGCCTCCACCCAAATCATGGTCCATCATGGGCTCCATGCCCATCGTGTCCCCTCCGTAACCCCCCGAATGGAAGGAACGGTAGCTTGGGTCTGGGGTGGGGGAGGAGTGGATGGAGAAGAGGCAGGGGAAGCAGAGCAGTTGTTAGGAGCATGTTAACAAACCAAGCGGTCACACGGTAGTATGATCATTCAAACGAAACACTACACAGCAACACAGCACACCGTACATCCTCAAAACTACTGGTCAACTTTGTTCGGCTACAGCTGTTGAAGACTGAACTGAATTTAGCTGAACTCGTGGCCTGGTTCAGTGTTTAGTTTGGTTCCATCTGCAGTGGCCAGGCAGTTCTCCAAAATATCTACAAACTTGAAGTCTTTGTTTTCTTTGGTCGGCTAAGAGCCAACTGAAGCAGTTAGTGCTAGAGGATTGGAGAGCAGTGCAAAATAAAAACAGCCAACGCATCCCTTAGCTTATTGATCAGGGCACAGTCCAGGGTCTTGGTACACTGGCAGCATTTAGGTGGCCAACTGTGACAACAACTAAAAGCAGCAGTATTGTATTACTTAGAGCCACCTGCGTTATCCTGACTGACAGCAGGGATAAAATCAATCTCCATCTGTGACTTGAAAGCATTATTGCCCTTCGCCACTGTCTCAAGTTGCCTGTGTATCATGACCTTTACCAGCCAATCCTGTCGTCAGCAGTAATGGCGAGGGACAGATGGAGCTCAGTCATTGGACTGTGACAAAATTTAGTTGTATCAGTTATACGGGGGCAGAGGAGGTCCATAGGTTTGAAGAAACTAAACAGGCCAGAAGTACCCAGAACAGAAAGGCAATAACTGTGTACCCAAAGTTAGCTACTTTAAAAGGCAGCTAACATGTTTCTATTACAGCCTAACAGCTCTGATATTCATGACATTCATGTCCCCCCTCCTGTGTAACTCCTGGGAGCTTTCCGGCCAACCAGAGGCGAGGCGGTGATTTACCTTCCTGTCTGTAGCCCAGAGGCTCTCCCTGAGCCCCGATGTCTAAACCCAGGTCTCCAGTCTGCAGAACAATGCACAGAAAGAATCAGACGAGGATGAGCAGGGAGTAGCAGTTTTAAAAAGACCGCAGACATTTATGCACTGAGGTTAACGTCAAAATAAGTATCGAAAGTTAGCATTTGATCATTTTGTGTGTACAATGTATACTGATTAGCGATTAAAGAATGTGTCATACCTCATTCCAGGCCATGGGTTCCGTTCTGAAGAGCGAGCTGGTTAGTTCTACAGAGAGGCGTTTCTTGTAGTCTTGGGGTTTGTCCTCTGACATACGGAACAAAACTGCTGCAGCATAGGTGGCTGTGGGGGGGGGGGGTAGATTAGTCGTCTTTTTCTGGTGCATCAAATGTGTTTGCAAGGTGCCGATTGCCAGCATGATTACAGTAACAACATTAATGCCGGTGTCACACTAAAAGACTAAAGTCCTTTTTGGAAAACTTCCAAAAAAAAAAAAAGTGGCAGTTTTTTATAGCATAACAGTCAGTGATTTCTCAATTGGACTGGCTATTCTGAACATCTGCTAAGCTCAAGAGTTGCCATTAAGTGAACAATGGAAGTAAATGGACATTTTGTGTACATACCAACTCCTTCGTTGCGGCTGTGCAGTAGCTCCGTGAGTGGAGCAGTGGCTCCCTCAGCCTCGATGGCCTCAGCAGCCTCTTTGTCCTGAGCCAGCTCACAGAGGACGCCTGCTGCTACGCGCTGGATGTTCTCAATGGGAGAATACAACAGCTGCACACAGACAGACAGGCTACTTAGAAAAACCTACACTCTGCTTCTGCTGCAGAACACCACTTGTTCTGAGATGCAATAAATAGTTTAATAGAGTGTGAGGACATATACAACAGATTATACAATGAACTGTTCTTTCCTGAGCAGCTGCAGTTCTAACTACCTGGAGCGACTATGTCTGGCATCATTTTTCAAATTAACTCAAGGTGACACGTATTGAGATCCATTTTCCCTCTTTAATTAATTGAGGAATCTCTGGATTAATCACAATACCTATAGATCCTAATTCTTGAAATATTAAAGAAAAAAAACATTTTTTGGGTTCACTTTCTGAGAAGTGTTGGTGTGATTTCAGCATTAAAACACCTGCACAAGAACAGAGAGAAGGTGAGCTGAGCTAAAAGAATTTTACCTGTACAAAGAGTGGAATGGTGTTGAGTCCTCTGATGACTATTCTGTTGTGGACGTCTCTGGCCAGGATGTGAAGTGCACCTGTGCAGCCCTCCACAATCTCCTCCATACGAACTCCCTCCTGAAAACAGTAATGTTGCATTACACATGCTGGTGTTTGTTGTGGAGTATGTTCACCAGAGGTTTAAGTGTGTGCATGCGTGTGTGTGTGTGTGTGTGTGTGTGTGTGTGTGTGTGTGTGTGTGTGTGTGTGTGTGTGTGTGTGTGTGTGTGTGTGTGTGTGCGCGCGCGCGCTCACCACAAACTGCTGCTGTGTGCCTCCCATACTGGTGCGTCTCTGTGTGTCTTGGTGTGCTCTGACCAGAAGCTGAACCAGTCTGGGGATGGCTCCCTGCTCCCTCAGAGGAGCGTGGTTTGCAGGGCACAGAGCCAGGTTACGGATCAGACCAACGGTAGCCTGACGGAGGAACATAGTTATTAAAGGGTTCTTTAAATGTTAACTTCAGGTAAATATTGTAACATCTGATCAGTGATCACAGTCAAGAGCTATGTTGTCAAGTACAGATTTTTATTCACAAGATTTAAAAATGCATTGTCTCTTTTTTTCCATTTCAAGTTATTCCCTCTGACAGACCACATGTGGGTTGTGTTTGTATTGTATTATGAGACAATTTTTGTCAGACTGTACCCATTTTCAGTGTCTATCTGCACAAATACTGTTAAGTACCTAACTATTTGGACAGTGACACTGAAGAGTAGACCTCAAGCTTCAATTGGAGGGGTTCAAACAAAAATTAACTTTTTAGGAATTACAACCATTTTTTTTGCAGTCAACGACTCCCTGAAGTCTTGAACCCATTGATGTCACCAAATGCTAAGTTTCATCCTTTGAGATGCTTTGCCAGGCCTTTGCTGCAGCTGGCTTAAGTTGTTGCTTGTTTGTGGGTCTTTCTGTCCTTAGTTTTATCTTCAGTAAGTGAAAAACATGCTCAATTGAAGTCATGTGACTGACTTGACATTGTAGAATATTCCATTTCTTTGCCTTGAGAAGCTCCTGGGTTACTTTATCCGTATGTTATGGCTCATTATCCATCTGTACTGTGAAGCACCGTTCCATCGGTTTTTCAGCATTTGCCTGAACCTGAGCAGATAGTATAAACCTATACACTTTAGAATTCATCCTGCTGCTTCCATCAGAAGTCACATCATCAATAAAAACCAGTGACCCAGTTCCAGTGGCAGCCATACATGCCCCTAACACTGCCTCCACCACATCTGACAGATGATGTGGTGGCTTTGGATCACGAGCTGTTCCTTTCATTCTCCATAATCTTCTCCTCCCATCATCCTGGTCCAAGTTAATGTGGGTTTCATCTGTCTAAAGAATCTTGATGCAGAACTGGGCAGGCTTTTTTAGATGTTTTCTGGTGAAGTCTAATCTGACCTATCTGTTCTAAAGTGTTGATTGTACACTTATAATATGCCAATAATACATCTTCCACCTTAAGAGTTTTCTTGACCTTGATAGATGTTGTGAATTCCGCGATCATCCACTTTAATTATCTTCTGTGGTCTTCCAGGCCTTCGAGGCCTTTTGGTGTTGCTGAGCTCACCAGTTCATTCCTTCTTTTCAGCCTAATGATGGCCGCCTTCATTTGCATTGGCACCTCTTTGGAATGCAAGTCAACACTTATCTTCTTAATTTGTCATGAAAGAACGAGGGAACAGGCCATACTTTCCATCAACTGTCCAATTAATACTGAGCTTAAAATAAGGGGCTTTGTATAAAAATGACCGCAATTCCTAAACGGTTTATGCAAAAATTCACATGATTTTCTGTCATATCTTGATTTGTTCGTTTCAAATCCATTTGTTGTGGTGTACAGAGGCAAAAATATAAAAATTGTACCACTGTCTACATACTTGTGTACCTAACTGTATATTCAAGGCCAGGTCTTGTCACTCTGGTGTAATTTGAACTCTACTGGGCCCAAAACAAGCAAAATTTTTAGAGTTTTTACAGGTTTAAGCCATTTATAACAGCCAGGCAATGCATTATCAATGCACAACAAAACATCCAATCCATAGAGACCCAGAAGAGATCAGCTGCCAACATGAGTTAGCAGCTGCTACACTTTTTCACTTGTGCTTTTAAAGCCAGATTTGGCCCATTATTTTGGTTTCAAGGTGGAGTCAAGTATAAACTACCACTAAAAGAACAGCCAAATGACTGGCTGACAGTATGAAGAGCAGATTTTGTGGCTGACTGCTGCTGGCAAGTCTGTTTGAGTGTGTGTGTACCTTAATGAGTGGCCAGTGTGATGGCGGATGCAGTAATTTGACAACCACAGGTAGACCATAGTGCAGTCTGACAGCATTCTGTGCCATCTCAGCATCCTGATGTCGTGATGTGAGGTGACGCAGGGCACAAATAGCTGGCTCTGTAATGTCTTCTCTGTCTCCTGCCCGAAGCACTGTGCGAACTAATGCCTCAATACCTCCAACCTGCAGTGGGACAGAAAGTGAGTTTAATAGATACCGAAATTCAGTCTTATTGTCTGGATAACATTAATTAAACAGGTATGAAATGAGACCATGATTGACTGATGATGAGCTCATATATTTAACTAAGTAAATAATAACCTGAAATTTACCTTAGATTTTACTTTACATTAACTGTGTTTGTGTTTGTGTGTGTGTGTGTGTCTCTCTCTCTCTACTCACCTGACAGACCATCATCTTGTTCTTGTAGTTGTTACAGGTCAGGTTAGACAGAATGCCGGCAGCACAGGTCACCACATTAATGTCATCGCTGCCAAGTAGCTGGACCAGAGTTCCTAGCAGACCCTCCATTCCCTCCTGGAGAGAAAGGCAGTTTTCAAGATAGCATGAGGAATGAGGGTATATCATCTGTCTCTGTATCTGCTCAGCAATATCTATTAAAAGACCCAATTAGAGAGGGTTGGCTTCTGAGTCTACTGAGTCAATCACTACTGTATTTCACAAAAACAGAAAGATAAAAAAAATTCAGAGTTGGATCAGTTCTCATCACCTGTTTGGTGGCAGCATCTGATAAGTTCCTGAGAGTCCAGAGACAGTTCTGGACCAGTCTCTGGCTCGGGTCTGTCAAGTGGAGTCCAAGAGCCTGCATGCCTCCTGGACAGAAGGACAGACATGGAAAAAATAACAGTTAACACATAAAACGTTTGGGGGAAAAAAATTACAGCAAACAAATTTATTGGTTGCGTTTTTTTTTTTGGGGGGGGGGTTGTTTTTTTTTTACTGCAGGTGTTGCCATCATAAATACTGTTAAAATAAGCCACAAGTAAGAACCTGAAACCATGAACACACTAAATGTATAATGATATTCATGATCATATTACAAACAACCGAATGCTTATGAGACATACCAGCTTCTACAATGGCTGGCTTGTTACTGGAGCAGACTGACAACACTTTGAGAACTCGACTTGTGGTCCACAACAGCTTCTCGTAGGTGTAAGTCCTCATGATGTTGACCAATGCCTGGGGGCCACCACTGGCCAGTATTATCAACTACACAAACAGAGAACACACAAAAGCATTAGGAGTTTCAAGGTTCTCCTGATGGCCACTGTGGAGTACTCTTGCTTTGGAATGTCAGAGACTCATACTACTCACCTTGCTCTCCTGGTTTCCATAGGCCAGTATCTGGAGACAGTCAGTGGTGATGGCCAGGAACTTGACATTGGTCTTGTTGAGCAGGGCCACCATCTTCTGTAGACCACCAGCTAAACGGACAGCCATCTTGGCTCCTTCCTGGTGCAGGAGGAGGTTGTGGAGGGTGGTGATAGCATAGAACAGGACAGAGTCCACTGGTGAACTGCAGAACAGAGAGAATTATTAGATTACTGTCCAACTGGGAAACGACCACAAAATAAAAACATTAGTTAATTTTTACTCCACATCCTCTGGCTTTGGTAGGTTAACAGCCTGTTACAATTTTTCATGTTTCTTTATCAAACCTGTTGGGAAACGGTCAAAATGTAGCCGTTTACCAATAAGGTTAAGAAAATCCTTATGTGGAAAAAAAACCCTGCTTCTTACACTGTTGAGTTACAATACATCAAGTAAATGAAAACCCAAGAAAAACATTTCCTAATCAACCATCCCTCCATCCCCATTTTACTTACCCAAGCATTTTAACTAGAGCTGGTATTCCTCCAGACTTGAAGATGGCCAGCAGACCCTCTCTGTGATGGGACAAGTTGTGCAGTGTTCCTGCAGTGCAGCGAGCCGTCTCCACGTCATTTGTGTTCTGCATGGTCCTGACAATAGCAGACACCATCTGAGGGGAGCGCATGATGGCATGGCGAGAAGCTTCTTTCTTTGAAAGCTGGTGGACCATCACTGCGGCTTTGTTTACTACAACCTAGAGAAGACAGACATAAATGTTATGGATTGATAGTAAGGGGACCGGGAAGGGGACGGGGGCCTTTGGACACCTACCTGGTCCTCATCATTGAGTAGTTTGGTGAGTTCTGGTATGGCTCTGGTTGCCAGTTCAGCATCATCTTGATAGTTGATCAGATTAACCACAGCATGTTTGAGCATTTGCGAGGGCTCTGCCAGCCTCTGGACATTGGTGGGGTTTGCTGCATCATACTGGGTAGATGGGATCTGCATGCCCTCCTCAAGAGTTTCTGGGAACATCGCTGCACGCACCCGCTGGGCACGTGTCATGGCATACTGGCCATCTATGTCTAGAAGACACAGAGAATTTGTTTTGTTGTTTTGAGATGTTATTTAGCTGTAGTTGTCCAAGATTTATGTGCAATAAACAATTCTTCCTCAGAAGTACTTTATGCCTTACCTTGTACTTGTTCCTGGGAGAAGTTCTGGTTGAAGCCCTGCTCCCACTCATACATGACCTGGTTGTTGTCGACATCATCTTCCTCCGGATTGCCCTTCCCACTGAGGGAGGGAGCGGTTGTGGTGGCACCTGAATGGATGCCTGAATCCAGGTAGGACTGTTGCTGCCAGTGACTGACTGCTGCCTTACGGTCTGGCTCCATGGCCATGTCCAGCTCCATTAGATCAGCTGTAAGAGACAAACTATTAAAAAAAAAAAAACAAACAAACAAAAAAAACAGCACTTGCTGTCTATAAAAGAGACATGAAATTTGGTAATTTGCTTGAAAAATGTGTCTTAACTGTAGCAGATTATTGAAGCAGGTATTGTCACTTTTGTAATTTGTTGGGAGCAGGTTAATGAGTGAGTCTTTTTAGGTGAGCTGGCATCGGGAAACATTACCAGATGTGATCAGATATAAAGCATATAAACAGAAAACCTACACCCACACAATTGCTGCCAGTAGTATAATCATTATAAATTTAATTTCTTATTCCCAATTTCATCATCAAATTGCTATAGTCTCATCTAACAGCAAAAGGACTTTTATAAGGAGGACTGTTTTACATGACTCAAGTCTTTTAATACTGGAAAGCTAGTTATTATATAAGAGTAACAATTCTTGTTTGAGTGGCTGAGGGTACCAACTGCATCAACTGTGATTTACAGCCACTGCACTAAATGGATTCCTAACCTGCTTCCCGTGCTTTTATTTTACACACATTTTTATACTGCAATAAATGTTATTTACTAGTAAAGAACTCTTCAAGCATGAAGTTTGATTTTACACCTTTTCTAGGTTTCAAATTGAAAATCAATAACTAATTCACTTTGCTCAAATGAGAAAAAAATCTGCACCAGGAGAAGATGTAGTTTAGAAGTGCTGCAAAGTTTAACAATGAAGCTGAAGAGAGCAAGGAGGTGAAAGTATTTGTGTCTGAAAACTATCAACTTACCCTGGGAAGCCATGTTCCTTTCTCAAACCGCAACCAACACAGCTTCCTGATCTGAAACAGAGAAAAAGCATAAATCAGTCCAAATGCCTCAGTAGCATCTCACCTTTCCTGCACCCTTATCACGGCCATCTTCTTTCATTCCAGTCAAACAGACATATCACAGCAGAGAATAAGCCTGAAAAACAGACTTTTGGAAATTAGCAGTGTTTGTTAAAAAGAAACAGCCCAGCCAAGTTACTTTCCATGGCCTTATTTCCTTTCCTGTCACCTCCCTTCCTTGGATTTTCTCCTCTGTCCAAGCCAGCTATGCAAACAGCAGCAGCTCACACATAAAGCCACCATTAAGTGCGGCATCTAGCAACTATTTAGGTGAGGAAGGACAAGGGAAGTGGAGCACTGGGTGGAGAGAAAAGAGCAGGAGGAGGGAGGAGGGTATATGCATTCCTGTGCTGGCTTTGAAGCTGAAACCACACTCTGCAGGAGAGTAAACACTTGCAATGGCAGGAAAGAGGTAGAGCAGGAGAGGCAAGGGGAATAATTCAGGAAAAAAATGAAAACTGAAACAAAGGTGCTTTAAATTAATACTCAAAGATAAATGTTATGATGGTAGATTACAAAAATGAGAAATAAAATAAAACAAAACAGGAAAAAATCCTGAGGAAAATCTCAACTGAAATGAGAAACAAAACGGGCTGTGGGCTCATAGTCTGAAACCAATTCGTCAGAATCTTTCAAAAGTATATCCGTGGTTATTCCAAGATAAATCCTACAGGGAAATCTAGATCAAATCCCACTGAGTCATTACAGAATGCGTCAGAACATGGTGTATGAATAAAGTGGCACAGTGGTCAAAAATAAGGATATGGGGGAAAAAAAGGACAAATGAATTGCTTTACACTCTATACGGTGTTAGTGCAGTAAACTGACACAGCTACAACCACATACCTATTGTCACATCATGCTTTTCTACATAATTTACAGTTCACAAAAATCTACAAATCTCTACATATTAAGCACACCTAATCTATTTAGCACCTTTTAAAAAAGCACATTTAATCATTGTATTTTGCTACCACACACAGTAGGAAGTGCCGCCAAAATTATACCTTCATTGTCTAATCCTGCAAATAAAATTTACCAAAAATAAGCCTCCATCCTAATTAAAACAGATTTTTTTAAAGATAATTTTTTGGTTGTGTGCACTGATTGTGTTCGTTTCACATTCTGAGCAGCCGCCTTTTCTGCAAGGCGTGATGCAACAGGTGTGCAGCTGTGTTACTGTTGTAAGGTCAGATGTAGTTGGTGACAGCAGCAACTTTGATGTGTCTGGAAAAAAAAAATCCAAAGGTGGGTGTGAGAAATATTTGATATTTTAAGTTTCTAAGTGATCAGCCTTGCAGAATTTTGGAAGTCTGGCTATTATCTGTTTTTTTGAGTTTGTAGAAGAATATAACAAACATATGAACAGGCTGTCTGAGTATTAAGTGATGGGTTTAACTTGACTTTCTGTTGAGAAAAGACAAACCTCTCAGGTCTCACAAATTAAAACTATACTGAGTGCTGTTTTTTTTCTCTGTTAAACCTTTTGGCCAAATGTGATAAAGCCCATAGTCACCCAGTTGTATTAAGAAAATAAAATAAAAAAAAAATCAAAAATCAATGTTGGACATCAAAAAAACCCACTACTAAGATTTAAGTTATATCGCCCTATTTAAGGTATACAGTTTCTGAGAAAAATCCTTCCACGCTTTAGTCCCTGTTTAAGATCAAATGCAACTTTGAGTTTGAGTGTCAGACAAACACATTCTTGTTACAGAGGCGACACTCAAGTATCTTATAAATAGACCACAAATAGACATTTAAATATTGTAGTTGGACAATTTGCAGATTTGGCCATTTTTTTTTATGCTGCCTGCAAAATGCTGTATACTGTAAGATTCCAAAAAAGGCTATAACTTAAATCAAGTAAAAAAAGATACTAAAATACTAAAATACTAAAAAAAAAAAAAAGACTTAAAAAGGCCCACAAACAGAAGTGGACATCCAGAAAAACACATAAGTCTGACAAATTAGTAAAAATCAGTCTGGCACGAGTGCCAGTGTATAGGAGTTTGGGACATTAAATGGCTTTGAATGCACCCAAGGACAGCTAAACTACTGCTCTCCATTAAGTCCCTCCTCGCAGACCCACATCACCCAGCTCAGCTGTGTCATTAAAACACGATCTTGAGTCAGGCTCCAAAACGGCTGCTCCTAACCACAAATGCACCAACTCAAATTCACTGTTCACACGGCATCCTCTGGAGCTTTGCAGGCCTGCCCTCACATAACCTAGCCCTGTCCTAATGGGAGCCATATGTCCCTTACCAAGCTGCAAAAAAAAAAAAAAAAAAAAATCAAACATACAATCAAAGCCAACTGTGGAACCATTTATCATTCATACTGGTGGAAAATCTGGTCCTTTACATCTGGTTTTGGAAACTGAGCTGATGACAGTTTTTTTGATGGCCAAACAAGAAAAGCATGGTCCCCAATTGAGAGGCACAAATGGCAGCCTTACCCTTAAGTCAGACTCTGGCTGTTTATACCAAAAAGAAAAAAAAAAAAGAAACTCATTACAGTTTGAGTTCCTAGATATCGGGCTAGCAGCCTGACCACAAAAATCTAAACGAGAGGTTTCTTTGAAGCCAGATGTGAAATCCAATATGTAGAGTAGTGCCTGGTCCAGTTAAAGCCATATAAGTGAAACCAGATGACTTCTGAGTGACACACCATTCCCCACAGTCGGATGGTCGTCTTTTTGCAGGATATGTAGGATAAGTTAAACTATATGTACCCAAGAGAGGCTGAGGTGAAGATGAAAGTCATTTGTAGTCATGCTTGGATAGATACATCACACCAGTATCCCATCTTCTTGGCAAACACACACAAATATGACTGTAGATGACAAAGTAATATTTGTGCACCCATGCACATACACTCAAAACTCTATAAAATCTAGTGTATCCCAATCAATACTGTGCAAGATCAACAGAAAATGAATGACTTACTGTTGAAGCACATAACTGTGTGGCCAGCCATAGTGTATTTCAGGCATTAGGCAGAAACTTAGGCTAAATATGTAGAAATCAAGAAAAACTTACTTCAACCACAAATAAATTTTCTGCAGGAGACTTGGTTTCTCCAAATAACTTGGTGGTAACCTTGGCTCTTTGAACCATCTGGGTTTCCCAACATGTAACTCTTGCTTAATTTCACAGAGGTTGTCTGATTCAAGATTAGGCGCCAAGCCAGATGACTGACAACTATCATTAGATAACTTCATTTCAACTCCCACAAATAAAACCGGACGTGACCAGTAGGTCCTTACAGGTCCACAGTGACACCTACACAGTCTAATATGCCTTCAGAGTTTAACCAATTATCTGAAAACATCAGCAGCCATCTAAACAAGCATGAAACAAAATCATTAAGCTATGTGGGAAATCTTGCATCCAAAAAAAACCTTCAGGTCAAAGCCAAATAATTGGCCGATAAACTAACACTTAAAGATATCAGTTACATTGCTGCCCTGTGAGTTTCTTCTTTCCTTTTTAACTTGTGGAAATTCTAAGTGAAAAAAAAATCATAGCGGGGTACAAAACCCTATCTATTTATTCAAAGCTGAAATTCATGACACAAATAAGCCACGAGATTTACCTAATATAAGATGGCAGTTTTAGCTTTCCATTATAAAAAATAAAGAAATAAATCACTGTATGAAAACACTTCCTCTAATTACATTTCACTCATTTGGCCTGCAGATATCTGGGGCTTAATTTTATCTTCCTGGCATGCTGTGGCATTTAAATAAATATGCAGAATCAATTTGTTAGAGGTAATATACAGTCCTTGAGTTAAAGAACAAATCTTTAAGAAAGGAACTTCAAAATAACTAAATTCATCTCAACTCCCACTGCACTGTCCATTTCTCTCATGTGACATTAAAATAAAATTTAATTTTTTAAAGTGTGCTCTATACATCCATTTTAGTTAATGACCCTAACAAGCTGTATTATCAGGGAAACGGGAGATGCCATAGACTTCAGTGTTAGCTAAGTAATGTGCAGGGTCAGCAGCACTCACTGCTGGCTGCCAACAATACAATGGGCTCGATGCCTGCAGCCGCTGCAGTCTTTGGTCTGTCTCAGCTGCAAAATGATGGATGCCCATGGAGGAACAGCAGCCCCAGGACACATTCAAGCAACTTCTACGTTATGACTTTTCCCTTGTCCTTTTTGATATTTCCCAGTCTATTGAAGATGGAAAAATGAGATCCAATGGATTGAGAGAAGTACAAAAAACAGATACATTTATTTAAAGATATGTTCTCCATGAGAAGTCTAATACTTTGAACCCCATCACTAATAGGCATTAAACTCAACATTTTATAATACAATGTGATTCATCATTTCCTTGCCTGCCCATAAGAACAGAAGTGATTAAATCAGAAATACACTTCTGGAAAAATCTATATAAGGGAGGGAAATTGTCATTTGGGGTGAAATGTTTAGAAATCTGCCTCAGACCTACAAGTGATCTACAAATTGCGGACACAGGGGAGAATTTTTTTTTTAATGACGATACCACTGGTAAGGTTTCATGGTAACATGCTTCTTGCAAGTGGAGCACCTCAACACAGACCACTACCCGTTTCTGATGTAGCCTACACCCACGCTTCCGTCTTAAAAAATGTTTGCACCGCCGGAGGAAAAAATGAGAAGATGACAGGTTTTTCAGGGTTTTTTTTTCTCCTTTTTGTGAGGCAATCGGATATTTCACCGAGAGCCCGCAGAAAGACGAACAAACAAAATGTGTTAAAAACCAACCCGATCGTCAAAGACAATGCGATGATTTCATGAAAATACACAAAAAGAGTGGTAATGTTGGTCCAGTAATTGGGTAAAAACTCTCCTGACCCCCCTTTATTTTAAATAGAGAGACTAAAGAAACCAAGAGCCGCCGGATGAGATGTCAACATCCTCCAGCCGCCGTCTAATCTCCCCATCTCTTCCTCAATCATTATTTCCCCATGCAACCAAAACAGATGGATTTTGCGTGTGTGTGTGTGTGTATATATATATATATATTATATATATATATAAACATAAAAAACCTTTCTCCTAACAAATCACCATCACGTCGTTTTTGTGCCATTAAAACCACATAAAAACAAACGGGAGCCATCGCAGCCGGTTTTCTGTGGCGGCGAGGGATCCAACTTTTCTCCCCCGGTGACCCGCCTCGTCCGCCTTCGACTCCAGCGGCCACGCACACTGAAACCTCCGGCTTTTACAACGGGACCATGCGAAAAAAGTAAAAACCCGAATATAACAACTAAAAAGAAAAAAGACCGAAGCACAATGCAAACAACAGGGCCGGGCACCCCCCGTCTCCTCCACAGCTGCCGACCGCTCCTGACTTTCTTACTCCGACACCACTGACTCAAATTTCACACTCTGGCTCCTCCTCATCTTCCTCCCAGAGCACAGCGGCCGGGAGGAATTTTGTCGGTCTTTGTTTAAAAGGACGAATGGAAAACACACTCTCACGGATGTTTAACATTAAATTTCAACTCAAATATAAACGATTTCTATACTTTTAAAAAAAAAATCAGAGTCTGCCGGCGACGACCTCAATTTAACAACAAAGTTCGCGGCAGTCTACAGTTAAACGAAGTTTAAACCGAACTTCGGCAGAAATGGTCGAGTTCAGGTTAACCCGACTTAACCGGGTTTCATAACTCCGCTCGCAATGATTGTGGAGTTTTAGCACGTAACAACGTAAACGTGGCCACAATAAACTCGGCTTAACACACGTGTATCTCCAAAGCCCGTGTTAAGTGAGGAGTATGTTGAGATAAACATACCGAGCGAACACGGGTGAGACTAGTCCAGAAGCCCGACCGGGCTAACAGCGGTTAGGCTAACGTTAACTACTCAAACAAGCGAGGACGCGACGTCGGCGTCCGCTCCCGAACACCGGCCGAGGTCTCCGGAGGAACCGGGGGGCGACGAAAACCAGCGCACAGTGCTGTTAAGTTAATTACCACGGTCTGTATCACCCGACGCCATATACTTCTGCCCTAAAGTCAATGGAAAACATCGGTTAAATATGTACGTTCCCATTAGGCGGCGTCCGGCGGATCCCAGATATCTGCCGTGAAGGCAGCCGGCTCGCTAGCTGCGGCGGCGGCGGCGGCGGCAGCATCCCCGACCGGCCCGAGCACAACAACCGCTCTCCATTCCTGCTGGATATCAGGGGGGAGCCCGGCGAGAAAAGATGACAAACTGTGAGCGGGGCCGAGAGTTTGAACGCCGGAGCCTACCCTTGTCAGAACAGCAACTCCGTCCGCTCGGATCCGGGAGGGTTAAAAAAACAAAAATAAAACCCACTTGGAAATGGGAAAAAAGTCGAGGAGAACGTGAAGAGGAGCGTCGGCGGGGAGCCCTCGTCCACTCCCTCCGCGGTCAGCTGATACTCACTGGCCCGAACGGCAGAGACTGGGAAATGTAAGATGGCGGCGCGTTTATATAGACCAGAGAACACCCCCCCCCCAGTCGTCCCATATCCTGCCGTGCGCTCAAATAAAATAGAAACTAAAACCGGATCGATCTTTAATTCGCATCCCTTTTACGCATATTCGCATATATATTACCCACCACAATGACTGCACGGCCTGGTCGGGATTTTTAAGTGATTTGATAAGGTAAAGAAAAGCAAAAATCACTGCCTGCAGCATGAGTATGAATACACAATTGAACGAAGTTCCGGCGGACTAGAAAAAGGGAAATCCGATTCCTTTCCCCAAGTTAAACCTCACGGACCGTGAGCAATGGCTGCACCTGTAAACAGTAACACAGTGACACAGAAACACCTCCACCTGTCGAGACTGGGGGAGTTAAGAGCCTCGGTGCTCATCAGCAGCAGCAGCAGCAGCAGCAAATAAATAACTTCACAGAATCAGCTACAAGTTTAAACTGTCCACAGTAGAAGCGCGGTGATGGGAGGTCAGTTCAAGAAACAGTCCTGAAGTAGGGTAGCTCTTCCTAAGCTCAGCAGAGATGCCATTTGCTACTCAAAAAAGCTAGGTGATACCAGGGTTCAAATTATAATAAAGAAAAAAATAAATACACTAATAAATACTGCCTTTACAGTGAGGGTCAGTCAACAGACACCGGGTGTCTGTCAGTGTCTAATGTCCTTGGCCTGGAGAGCTGGATTGTTGTGGTCAGGAACCGTTCTCCAGCTGGACATTCAAGTTGTTGATGCTGTGTATATGTGTTAGCTCAGCAAGAACTCCACTGGGTATAGAAAAGTGTGAGTAGGCCTATAGACAATAAAGCAGAAGTCACTGAGCAGGTTCGAGAATCTTGTGATGAATTTGTGAGTCAGTGATTGTCAGAGATTCCTAGGGAGCTACTTATTTCTAAAATACATTTGTTTGTGTTTGTGAGTGAAATCAAATCTTGTGTGTTAAGGAAATATTTCAAAGAAGTGATTCATTACTACTGTTTTCATGGTTTGAGTGGGAGAAAATCTGAGTTCAGGCAATGAATTGTGATATAGACTTAATTGATCAAACAATGTGTGCATTGCTAAAGGGATTATTTCCTCAAAATATTGTATTAATCATATTTCCTGACTCCATTAGAAAGCAGATTCAGAAATTAAAATTATTAGTGATCTATGGGCATAGCCAAGGTCCTCTAAGTGAATAGCATGATCTCCCTTTTATTCTAAGATCAGAGAGTTGTGGCTATTAATTTCCAGATGACTTTCTGTTTGGCTCAGTAGCAAGTAAGTTAGTGGATAGACCATGTAGGAAATTTAAATATGCATTACAAGTCCTTTAGTCACATTTTAGTCCCTTAATCTCTGTGTTATAAAAGGTGAAGAGCAGATAATATGCTACCTTCACACTATCCCTTCATTCCACAGGTAACAGTGTCATGGGAAACAAAGGTAAAAATCCCCTCTTGTCATCTGCCTACAGTCTATTTCATTAACTTTATTTACAGCATATGGGTGGAATAGGCCACTGAGAGCCACACTCTAATTACAATCAATCAGTACAGAAGTCCCTGGATAGAGCATAAGGGAATCATATCCCCACAGCCAGTAAACCCAATAAACAAGCACATCCCCTAGAGTGAGTCCGCCCTGTGTCATTAGATTACAACATGGAAATTTACAGTAACTGGGAGTGATCAATTTCATTTTGACTGGTTTTCAATCCATGGTGAGAATTACTGCTGTCAGTCAGTTTAATATATTGCCAGGATTTGTGAAATCAAATGACTCTGTTCATGTAGTCACGTGATTTCACAGGAGCTTGCTGATATATCCAAACAGGTAGAAAATCATGGAACAGTGAGTGACTTCAAGAACACAGGATGACATAACACTCTGGGTTGCAGATATTTTGATCATATTCCAAAACACATATCAGTGGAAAGGGAGTATAATGGTTGGGAGATAGGCTGGTGACCAGAATTTCCTGGTTTGTGTTTCCAATATGACTGGGGAGATCTGAGTAGACCTCTCAATTTAACTATTATTAAACTGCTTTATCAGTAACATCAAACACTAAAGACTGCGGTTTTTCATGCAGATGTTAAAAAAAGTAATCTAGGATAAAATATATTAAAAAATTAGCTATTAACACAAAAACAGTAACTCTGGATAGAGAAACACATGCTTGTATTAGGTGGTAAATCATAAGACAGTTAACCCGATCACAAGTTCAGTTTATTGTAAAATATAGTATACTTGTGAGATTCTTTATGAAAGAATTGGTGAGACAGAGTTAATCCAACCTAAAAAGAGCATTTCTATGAATATAAGACTTCCAAAACCATTCTGAAAACGTAGCTGTTTATGTTGCTGGTTATTCTGATTAATGTCTCAAGTCTATTGTTCCCCACCATGAGTTTACAAGAGTGACACAAAAATCAGAAGAGCATAAATCAGAGTAAAAGACCATTTCGTGTTTCTCAGTATATTTATATTGTACATTGTAAAGTTTTACTGCACAGCACTGTGCTAACTCATCATGAATCATTTTGCAGATATCTTTAACTCCACAGTCTACAGGCCTTTTTCAAAATGTTTTTGTATCTATGACAGATTTATAATTAATCAAAACTGTATTTTATTTCTGTAACGCAATGTCTGTACTTATATTAAAATCATATTGAATTATGTTAAATTTCTCCTTAAACAATGACAGCAGAGGACTGACAGTGTCTCAACAGAGGATGTTGCACTGCAGTTACAGCGCTGGGTTTCACTCACACTAAAGTTTTATTCAGAACCTGATTGTTCTGAATAAAACTGATATCCTTCTGTGACTGTTGGTTCTGGATTAAGAGCACAAGGTTAAACACCTGATTTAGTGTCTGTGAAAGTCCTGCTGAAGTCTAATCTGTGACTCTGCTGTGCGCCTGCATCAGCCAAACTGTCCTTGCATTCAGTGTATCTTTGTCATTGAAAAGCTGTGTCAGTGTTTGTCTTCAATTTGTCTGATTATACAAGAAAACAGATGACATTCCTGTAATTTCATCCATACTGTCCTGTTCTGCTATATCCACATCTCGAGATATATACTGTTTTTTATGTGTGGCCATTATTTCTGCATGTGAAATGTTAAATGGCACCATGCTTAGACCTGTCAGTCACTGCTCCTTGGTAATATTTTTACACTCAGCCCAAAATAACGGTTTATGATAAGTGAAGTTTTATGCTGTGAATCTGCGTTTCTGTGTTGCTCATATAACAGTAATGTGGAGTAATAAATACAACTGTTTACAACAATTGGATACAAAACTCTTAAAATCCTTTTCTTTTTCTGTTAGTGGAAGAAAAGCCATAAAGTCAGGTGCAATAACGCTTATGGTATGTGTTTTTGGATGTTTTATTTATGACAAAAATAATAAAGTAGGCTCAAAGGCTAGAATTAGCTGGACAGAGGCCAGTTAAAGCCTTTTTTGCATTAAGTAATAGTTCTTTTTAAACATAATGAATTTATATTTCTTCACACTTCAGATGTGTACAGTGTACATCCTTCCACAGGGGACAAAGCATGTACACTGTATTGAGTGACTACATTTTCATCTCTTCATAAAGAGTCAGTTAATACATTTTAGAAAATATGTGGTGTTTAACCCAATGTGGGTCATATTCAGTCCTCTCAGTCCCGGTCTATCCAAAGGAAAACTCTCAGCTCTAGGACATATGAGGTTAAAGATCCAATTTTGTTTGATCCTGGAGAGATCCTGCCAAAGATTAATCCATAATGCCTGTGAAATGACCCTTCATCCAACAGGCTGTGCTAAAATAACACAGATTGTTCCCAAGCATGCTGTGGCTCTCCAGTGACCCAGTGTTGCGCCACTTCAGGGAGCCCACACGGCACTTGTTCTTCCAGCTGGAGAGGCCGTTTCATGATCCATCATGGCAGCAGGAGGGGTTTGCTGGAGTATTTACACCTGCTATTTATTGATAAATGCAGATTTGGTATATACACTAGGACAGCACATTTGAGAATAACCATAATGTAAATACAGAGGCAACATTTTTGTATAAAGATAAATGTGGTTCATAAAAATATTTTAAAAGTCATGCATTTAAAACATTATTAATGCTTATTCAAAGTGTGGAAGAAAATGTGTCAAACGTTCTGATGTATTTTCCATACTGCCTGAGTTATTGTATATTTTCTCTGGTAATCTTTGGCTTTGGCTATCCAGCATCATGTAGCATGCTGGACTGAGGTCAGCTCACTTTCAACGTTAACAGTCAATAGTATAAATATGTTCATTAAGAAGATGAAGCCTTCAGCTTTTATAATTTCACTATGAAAGTGTTCTGACAACTCTATGACATTAAAAAACTGACATTAACGTAAAACTGACATCAATTCCATGTCCATATTTTAGAGGTAGATTAAGAGTTATAACACATAACAAAACCCTAAGAGACTGCAAACATTTTATTACTTGCGTCATACAAATTAACACACATCTTAACAGAACCAACAAAAATCCTGACGTGAACTCCTCTGACTTAATAAATGACTTTGAGGAAATTGCATACACAGTATTTGTACATGCCTTTTACTCTCACTACACATAGGATCAGCCCATGATAGAACATAACACAGGATAACACAAACAATACACAAACACATTAAAACAGGCAGGTTTCCGTCTCCCTGGAGGTTTAGACTGAACAGGTCACATTCAAGCTCTGTTCTCATTGGCTAAAACCGACTCGATATGTTTACATTAGAATGTGTGTGTACAATCTTGGGTCTGTGTGTATGGCTGCATTTACATATTTGTGTGCCACAATCTTTAAATTTATACAACATGTGTGAACTAACATGTCTGTAAACTGTGAATGTGTTTCCTTTAAGACCTCCTGTATGGATATGTACAAACACACACACATACACAAAACATATATATGTATATATATATATATATATATATATATATATACATAAATTTGGCAATTTTGAGGAAAAGGGAACAGAGACACCATTAGAAATCCCAAGAGTGAAATACAACACAGACATACACTAGGTCAAGGCCTGAGGGGTGTGGTTCCTTTCTCTAGCTGTGAAAGAAAGGGGCAGGACAGAACTATAGATAGGGGCAGACAAAACAAATACCCCTTACACAGGGACACACACATGACAACAGTAGTGGCAGGTCAAAGAAGTGCTATAGAACACATGGAAGGAATGTTTGTTTTGGAATGACACCCTCATGTAGAGGGCTGTAACCTATGGCCTTCATGAAAAAATGGCTCTGACACAGCTGGACAAACCAAACATGTTTTTTTAAACAGACAGTGGTTACAGAACTGCAGATGTCATGTAATGTATCCACTTTGGTTATGACTATAATATTTGATTTACTTGATTTGCAGGTAAGATGAGACAAATGAGGCCTTGTGTATTGCATGTATAATATAAAACAGAATATGACTCAATAATATAAAAAAAATGCGTGTGTATTAGCTTACACCAACTTGGCATAGAGCAGCACTATCACCTCTTATTTCTACTATTTTATTTAGTTTGCTTCACTGCATGTTTCAGTACACTATGAATTTTTGGTACACAAGACATGCAAACATTGCATCATCTAAACATCACCGTATTCACCACAGAATATACAGAGATGAAATTTCTTCTCTTCTTTTGGAGAGCAAAAACACGATATGATTATAAAAATGAAAGTTGTTTTAATCCAAATTCCATGCTAACCGGTGAGCTGTAATTTTTTCAAACACACCCAGCTCTAATCCTTCATGTGAAGGGAAGGTAGAGGAGGATACAGAAATCCTAGAAGAAGGTGAGAGGACACTGCATGGACCAGATATTTGACTCAAGCTACAGTGGGATTATGAGGATTGGACAGTATAAGCCGATATAGGAAACAATGTGAAGGAGACACTTGACAATACTGACAAAGCTAACATAAAAAAAATGAAGTGCAGCTATAAAGCAATATAGGATGCCATGTTGAGGAAAGACTCTTTTGTCATCTACAAACTGCTGAATGGAAACTAAATAGAAAGGATGCTGTGGTGCTGAACTAATACAGGAAACAATAACCTCATTTCAGACGGGAGCCAAATGGGATTTAGTGTTGACCACACTAGACATCAAAAGCAATCCCTGCTCATTTAAAACAACAGCCTGAATGACATTTCACCTGCCTTCCATGAATCCTGTATTATTACAGCAGCAGACAAGGCTCAGTCCCTGCATCTATACTGCATTAGTGGTTGCCATGGTAAAAGTCCTCCATCCCGCATCTAATCTGCGCAGCCAGAGAGGCAACACTCATGCTGGTTTCTGCTAGAGGAAATCCAGGTTGTGAGAGTCAGAAACAGCCAAAACTAAGTGACAGTTATTCACAGTAACAGGGTACATCGATGTTATTGTGATCTATCTGTAAAATCATGCTGAGATTTTGTTACATCTTTACTGCAAAGCACAACATGGCGACTAGCAAAAGCAAGCCTTTGGACAAGGAAGGCCATGAAGTGCATTCACATCCAGCTGGAATTTTATTATTCTGAGTTGTCATTGTTTCAATTTACTCTATTTAAAGAAAACTTCTGTCATTTTCACTCAGGCAGAGAGAGGGAAATCCATGTGCTAGATTTCAGTCAACATGATACTCTGAATATGTGGATGATGCACTAAGGGTTGCACTGCTCCCTGTTATTTTATTACATCTCATGGTGCCATGTTCCAATTAAACTTCACATGGAGAGATTCTGGAGCTGAAGAGTTTAAAGCTTATATAAGACATTTATCAGATGGATTATTGCTAACAGCTGCTCATTAAAGCCAGTCACATCTGGATTTATATGCCATTTGTGTCACATACACAGCAGGACCTAGCAACTGTCAATAATATTTTCATATCATTATGAACTGAGAAGTAATTTTAACAAGTCGAATTTAAATGTTAGTTTGATGGGAAATGAGGGGGTAATTTCAAATAGTGCTCTACATTGATTTTTATTCAAAATATAGCAGATGTGGTATAGTTTGGATAGATAAACTAAAAAAACATAAATCATGAAATGCTTAAATGATGCCAGCCAGTAATACATATTACACACAACAATGGCTGCACCGAAATTGGAAGAAATTTGCCAAAACAAGAAAAAAACAATCTTCACAAACTGTCTTGTTCGCTGTATTACTGATTAATATTATTTAAACAATTTTATCCGATAACATAATGAAATACAGTGGGAGTTAATTGTTTTTAACAAAAAAGAGAGATTATGAACTGAGTGTTCAATTTCAAAATCAAATTACAACCAACTTCAAATAAAAAAAAAGAGATAAAGCTTGGTTAAAATAAATAATACTATTACTAATACTATACCTGAAGAAAATGAAGCAGGCACGTACAATATAAATTAAGTAGAAAAACTAAATATTTTGAAAGTCAACATGTAAAAATAATGTATCAAAAGATGACACTGATTCGGGCATCCTGAGCCAGGAGTCCTCAGCTGAGACGACGAAAGTGCATCTCGAGAACAGGGTTTACATTCAAATGAACTGAATAAATCTTGATTGAGCATATATTTCCACTCATATTGTTGCACAATAATTCAGTAATTATTATCTGGCCAACCCCAACAAATTCAAGCAATAAAACTGATATAAACAACTGTGTCACATTTATCTCAAATCATCTTTCCGTGGCATAAAACAACATCCTTCATGGATGGCTCCAGTTCACCTTCAGTTTAATCAATTTAGGAAGCCAATTTTCCTCCAAACAATTCAATATTGAGAAGGACAAGGTTGTTATATCCATCTTATTAAGAGTGAATAGTCTATCATTAGCAAATCAATTGCAGTTCCTATTCAAATTTGGAATGGGTTGAACCGCGAATTGAATTGAAATGTATTGACACTCTCCTCCTTGTACAAAGCCTGGTTCACTCACACCCAGCTATATGTGAAGTGAGAAAGCCTTTTCTTGTACACACTATTTGGAATTCTCCTTTAAAGTTCTCCACTAACTCCAAAGCAGCTTATAGACAACAATGTCAAGTTGGCCCATAGACGACCTCTAGCATGACTGATCCTCTGAATGTCTGACAGTCTGTGTGTGTGTGTGTGTGTGTGTGTGTGTGTGTGTGTGTGTGTGTGTGTGTGTGTGTGTGTGTGCTCGTGATTGGGAGAATGCATGACACATATAGAAAAAGAGTGGGATATCGACAAAAGAGTGGGAGTATTGTGGATGCTAAATCTCTGTTTAAAAGGGTGCAGCACACACACACACACACACACACACACACGCACACACACACACACGCACGCACACACACACACACACACACACACACACACACACACCAACCATCACAATGACATTTCTGTTAACGTAGACAGTTGGACATGAATGGCAGCCTACAGCACAGGCCTTAACTATAGCTAACAGGAATGAATAGATTCAGTGCTGAGAAGAAGACACTCCTTTTAAATGTCAAAAGGTAATTTTTTTTGTGGCCATTGTGCACTTTGTGAACATTGACTGTTTTTTTTTTTATTCCTGTTAATGGCACAAAAAAAAGACACCTCACACCAAATGAGTGGTTGATCAAATTTTTATCTTCTGTCTCACATAATGAGACATAACACAAACCTGCATGTAAGGACAAACTAACAGTTTAATTATCAGTGAAACTCCGCTTTATCACTGGTGACTGTGACTTCACTATTATCTCTAGTCTGACGCTTGAGTCCTGATGGAAAACAGATGAAAATCATCTCAACTTTAATTATTTTTCTACTTATCTTTTTACTGAAAACCGAGCAGACCTACAGTATTTTATGTACAGAATCTGCCCAGAACACACATATTGTCTACTGAATATGCCATCTATAACACTAACACACAAGACCTTGTGAAGCACATGTAATGAAATCACCTTCAAAAGAAAAACAGAAAAAAGAGGAGCAATATGAGAGAAATGAGAAGAACAAATCATATTATTTGACTCGATATAACTTCAAGGCCTTGAAGGTAAATCACACCATCATCTAAGTCACAGTACTTAAGAAACTATAGAAATCTTATCATTTAGGTCTATTGTCAGCAAGGTTAAGTATATACATACAGGCGTATATGTTACTTGTAGAGATAAGAAATACAGAACTTGATAATAAATCTGAAAGATGGGGGTATCTATTTTCCATAGAGATAAGAAATATGAAAAAAGATTCACTTGAAATGGTTTTAATTTTGATCACTATATATATATAATTAATTTATTTTTTCATCACATTTTTGTGGCTTTCTGGCTCTTGATTATACCTACAGTGATTTACTCATGTGCCACAGGAGAATGTTTCAGGTGATTGTTCAGTGCCTGAATTTCTAGGAAATCATGTGTGTGGTCATGAGAAAAAGGATCAAATGGACTTGAGGAGAGAGCAAAAAGAATAATTCAGTGTGAAGCTCATGATTAACACTGTTAGATTTAACACATTATAACATGTCTTACCACATATTTACACTACCTCTGCAACCAAAAGAACACTCTTATGCATTGCAACCTTTGAAATAAAGCGACAACAACTCATAGTTCAGCAGACTGGAGCAGAAAATTAAAAAAAACACACACCTCACTAACACACCATTTGACTTCGAATGCAAACTGGAGCCTTCTAATAAGGTGCATTCAAGATGTCAAGCCACATGAAAGCCAGTGGGGGAGCTATGCTGTTCAAACACGTAAAGTCTATTTACAGTAATAGATTTTAAAGATTTTCTTTTCTCTCCAAGCATAACATAAACAGTCAGTGTGATAATTAATTAGCTAATTCATCTAACATATCTATCTATTTCTCTTTACATTTACATACATATCTCTCTGTCATTGTATTTGTTTTTAGCCAGGTTCATATGAGAGCTTTATAGGTGCATTTGACACCTGATTATACATACTGAGATCTGAGACCTGAAAACAATTAGCTGGAAAATTTGACGCATAATCTCAATATAGCGATTATGCTGATGGACTACTTCATTTTTGTTTGTAGGTTTTAACCCTTTTTGAGACACAGCATGTTTTGCTGATGGGACAGGTTAAATAATAGTGGTCTACTGGTGTGAAAAATATTCAATCATGTTTTTTTTTTGTAGTGGTAATAGAAATCTTTTTTTTTTTTTTTACAAGACACTTAAATTACATGATATTTTTGATTGATATTACACTATGTCAATACAAGCGTGTATATATCAGTGTATAAATAGAGATATATACACATTACATATGTATATTTATCTATATTTACTGTGTTTAAGACATATATTGTATATATACACCCGCTACAACAAAAGTGGTGACTGACTTTAATCTTGTAGCTGATCAGTGTATATTGTATATAAGCTGTTGTTAACACACAGTCTGTTCTTAAGAAATGAAATATCATCATGTGAATATTACTTTGATTTTTGTAGGACTTTGCTTTGAATATAAGATGAGTAATATAGGTTTACATGTCACATGGCACATGTCACCATGAGGCCTATATCCTAAATTAATGCTAGAATCACATATTATTTTGCATGCTGCATAGTATTCAGGGGGCAGAATCAGAAATGCATTTAGCATTATGAAGTCAGGGCATTGAAACTGTTATAAAAACACCATGTGAAAATAATAACATATAACAATAAGCTGTATTGAATACAATTTGACGACACGCAACAACATTGAGGGAGCTTTGGATGTAAAAAATGTCTTTAATATGTGAGTTGTGACTGTGCCAGCTTTCATGCTTTTATCAAAAAGATTACACAACGATTTTGCATAAACTCCATCCCGCTATTGTGGGAAAGCCTAAGAAAACAAATCAGTATCGTATGAAAATTTGAAGCGACAGAGGTGACACAAGCTTGTAAACAACGGTTATGGTTGCCACCTTGGCTGTCTGTTTCACTGACCGCTCTGTTAATCCACTTAACACACAATAGACAACAGATTTGGTGAATCCCTAACTTGCTCAATACAATCCTAACAATTTATGGTTAAAAACATTTAATTTCACGTGTTTCCCTGCTAATATAAAATCATGGTTCTTAAAGTAAAAATGACAGAATTAGAGAGGGCCGTTTTTTTGTATGAAAAAAGCAGCCCTGAGTCATTGGGACTTGGCTGTGGTCTGAGTAATTTTTCACGGTGTCTTCTCCCTTGCTCTTTCTCTCTCTTCTGCATTACCTTAACAAAAGCATCACAAACACACACACACATATATCCACTCCACCAATGTGACAGACAGGGAGACAAAATGGCTGAATAGTGATGGAGAGGGTTCGTGTTCCTTTATGTGCCGACTAATCAGCCAGCACTAACATGTGTCAACACTACACTCACACTCTCCTCAGAATGGGGACATTGTCCCACAGACAGAGGGAAAAACTAACACTCTCTCGATATCCTGACAACGAATGAGGAACAAATAAATAACGCTTCGTTCACTCTGAGAATATCAGTAACGAAATACTATATCAGGAAAATCACTCTCACAAGGAAATATGTTTTAAGAAATAGTATCAGCTAATTTCTGATTTTAGCTCAGATTTTTAAAAGTAAAAATCATTTCTTGTATGCTATATTTATATGTGAGCTACTGGTGCTGTTTTTATAATGACAGCTCCACTGTGACAGAAGAATAGTGGCCAATGGCTACCTTTGAAACCTGCTGCAGTATCGCTGATATTCTCCACTGCATGTACGCAGACAGTGTCATCGGTATTCTGCAAAACCCGCCTGTCTCCAGTTCTGCTGTATTTGTATTAATATAATTGACAGCTGACATCATCCTCAAATATTTAAATAATATCTTATGGATCTGGAGCTGAAAATGTAAGTCTTATTTTGATAGATAGATAGATAGATAGATAGATAGATAGATAGATAGATAGATAGATAGATAGATAGATAGATAGATAGATAGATAGATAGATAGATTAAATCTTTTTCTAATTATCATATAACAAGTGTGATGCAGTGTGCAGTTTGACTAAATCGAAAACAAGGGAAGATTGCAAGAATAGAAACACAATTCAATGACAGTGATCACTGAAAAATGAATCAACTAATAACATTACTTTTGCTTTAACTGTTATTTGATTTTGCACTGTTAAAAATAAGGAAAAAAAATGCAAAGATAATTTGACACAAAACATGTCAGCTACACTACATTTTCAGTGGATCTTTTGTGAGCCTATAATTTTTGGTTTTAATGTGCAAACCTTTCACTCAGCCATTGTGCATGAACATACTGGTAAAAGAACAGAGAGAGACAGAGAGTAGAAGAGGTGGAGAGATAATGAACCTGTGAATAATCAAGGCTTGGCAGGCTCAAGAGGGAGAGGGGTTGAGAGTGGAAGAGAAAGAGGGAGCGAGTGACTATAGCACCAGTCTCTAATCCTATCAGTTCAGTCCATGGTATGTGTGCGTGTGAGTGTGTGTATTTGTGTGTGAGGGTTGTTTCTTTAGGACGGCTCCCACTGCGAGCGCTGAAAAGCAACCTGGAATCAAAGCCTTAAATGCATCTGTGTTTGTGTTTATCACAAAATAGCAAACCTTCTCTCAGTGAGAGAAGGTTTGCCTATACATCTGAATTTTTCTCTCCAGCTCCCCGTCTCTCTCTGCCTTGCCATGCATTTATGGGGTTTTATTTTGTGCGTGTGTGTGTGTTACATATCGATGCTTTCCCCTTGAAACGGCTTTCTCTTAGGCAGTGCATCACTGTCAATTGCACTAAAATGATGGAGCATTTGTGTGTGGAGTAAAAAAAAGAATCCATTACCCCTTACACTGCTGGTTTTAGAGTTGGGGGGGGTACTTATTGTCTTTGCATCTACTGTAACAGTATGGCATTTCTTGTATTTTGATTGAGGTGGGTCAAGTAAATGAAGCTCATGGTATGAAGCAGCAACCATAGTAAGTCATCCTTTATATTCCAATTAACCTGATTAGCAGCAGACAGTGGTCATTAATAACTGTAATGACACCTTACTATACAGTCTGCAAAAAACCCGTCTAAAATAGGTAGTTAAAAGTCTCAAAAGAAAACAACTATTATGCATCGCAGAACTATATTATTGGTCCCATTATTATGTTGACTCCCTATGTGTCTGTGTGTACATGTCTCTGTATGTGCTTTCCCTACATAGCAACTGGCAGACTGCTTGCGGTTCTCCTTTTCGACAAGGACAGGATCGGAAAAAATTCCCCCTGCTCCGTGAGTATGTGTTTGTTTGTGTGAGTGTGTGGCAGAACAAACAACAGCTGATTCAGTGGACAGGTGGACAGAAGGTCGCCATCCCCCACTAATGTCCACACAAACAGTTTAACCCACACTAGGTATGTGTTAGCATGTTTGCTTGGACTAGTACACATGAACACACATACACCTTCTGAGCTTACATATATAAAGTGGAGAACTAAGTAATTGTAGAAAATGGATTGTTTGACATCTATACACACACACACACACACACACACACTCACTTATACACAAACACACACACATACACACACACACGTCCTAACTCATGTATAAATACAAATAATCATACACGTGTTCATATAAAAAAAACAAAATGAAAACACCAAGCGCCAAAGCAAAACAATCATCTGAAGAAATCAACAGAAATCAATATTACTACAATGCTGCATAGAAACAAAAATGTCTACTGTCTTACGAAGCTGTCCGCTAAAAGCATAGTTCTCGCCCTCCATCTTACAGCTGGCTGGCCGACAGGCAGACAAAGAGACACTACTGCAGTGTGAAAATATACTGACGTAGCTGGCTTCTCTGTGGCTGAGATTTAGTGTGTGTGTGTATGTGTGTGTATGAGTTATAAGGCAGGTTTTAATGCTTTATGGAATGAAGTGTATGTTGATGGGCACAGATATTTTGTGCGATTTTACGTCTGAGTGTGCTGACGTAATTATTTTATTTTATTTTATTTTATTCATTGTAATTATTGTATATGTATGTTTGTCTTGTGTGTTGATGCATTTGTTTCACAAGTACAGCGGGGATCGGCAGGTTCTAGCTGTAGTAATCTGAATTCTCAGCATCTTAGTGTTCGCTCTTCTTTCCTTCCCCCTTTCTCACTCGGTACCTCACCCATCCCCCCCATCTCCTCTCCTCTCCACGGACTATTCCACTATGCAGGTTGTAAATAAAATTGCAGTGCTTGAATTTAATGATGGGTCTTTTCCCTGCATCTGGTTACTGCCTAAATACACACACTGAAGAAACTAAAAACACTGACGTCTTTGTAAGGAAGCAACACACAGTCAAACAGAATACATTTAAACATGCACATAAAACTAGTAAAAATTAACCTTCTAATAAAACTTCTAACTTTTAATAGAACTTACTTATACCATTACAATATAAGTTGGATACAGTTGTGAGACATGGCAAGAAATACCATGATTTCATTGATTTGCCTGGTATTAGCTTTTTCTTCATGACTAACAAAGCTAAAAAGCTAATCATTTTTTTCCATCCAGCAGCAATGTATATAACACACAACATTACAAATATACCTAATTATTTTTACTTAAATGCACCAGCATTACAGTGCCTGAATCCTCAGAGAGGTGGATTTAACACAAGTCACAGTGGTGTTTTAAATTTGTATGGTGCAGATGCTCACCTGTCTGAAGCTGTTGCTGGCAGATTAAACAGCTGTCTGTGTGATGGGGCCTGCAGACTGCCAAGCCTTTGCTTCTGTTTTACACAGAAAAAATGCAAAGAATGGGCCATCAGCTAACCCTTAAACGTCCTTTCCAAAGTAAGGGTGAAAAAGAAAACCTAAATGCAAAGAAAAATGTTTAAAAAAAAGTCACACATCTTTGGTGTAAGAAGAAATTAAAAAGTAATAGAAAGTAGAGACAGAGAGAAGAGTCAAAGAGGAGCAGACAAAATCTAAAAAAGACAGAAAGCAGAGACATGGTAGCACTTCACTGATCAACTTTCAACTTTGAGAACAGGAGCAACAGATGCAGTGGTGGTGTATTGTGGTGGGTATTAGGATGAGGGACACCCCAAAATCTCCCCCACTGCATGTACGCGTTTGTTTGTGTGTGAGTGTGACAGCAGGGAGCAGCTCAGTGCGGGACGCTGCACGCAGCAAGGGGCCATTAGACATGGTGGGGTGACCCACATAAAAGACACACAGACACACACACAAGCATGAAACTTTCCCTTTTGCGGCCAATGTGCCATGATAACCATAAAGCCAGGATTCTTTGGTATTGGGTTTAGCATGGCCATTGTCACATGGTTCTCACAAAGTAAGATTTGGTATGTTACTGCTGGTCCAATAAGCCTCAGTACATTCACTGGAAATCCAACAAACTCTTTTCAGTGACGAAACACATTCTTCCTACTCATTCGTTTGGGTGAGAAGTTTTCACAGTGTATGTATTCTGCTGTACTTTAGCTTGAGTTAGTGCTCTGGGCATTATGTCTCAACACACACTGCATATGGTGCTGTGAAAGGCTGATTTCTGTAATTCTGTCAGCACTGACTGATTTGTGGTTGATAGGGTTGGAAGGATCAGTTTGTGGTGGGCTGGGAATACTGGCAACAGCACCACAACCTACAGCCTCAAAATCACCACTCAAGGCCTCTCTGACATCATCTCAGCCGAAAACCTTTCCGTTGCAGTGACATTGTACTGGATTACATTACTGAATATTGTACAGGTGTTCCCTATGTTATGCTTGCACCTTTACATGCTCTGATCTCAAAGGAAAAATGTCCAAAAAAAAAATTCTATTCACCTCAGGCACATTAAGTGATTTTTTTTCTCTACGTTAAGAATGGCAAGGCTGAAGGCCGCTTAATTTTTTTGACCACAGTTTTATGTCATGTAATTGGACATGCTTATATTCAATCACATTTACCTACAAGAGACCACCTGTCCTGTAATCTTCCAACGCATTACTGCACATGCTCAGCTGTGATGACAAAATCTGCCCATGGCTTCTAATTTCCCTCTAAATAATTACAGCTGTCACTGCAAAATGACTTCAAATGTATATTGCATTTTATCTGTTCTAGGCTGTCATCCTTACATCTATCAATACATGTATCTATTTTTATAATGTATATACAGTATGTAGCATACTTTTGGTATAAAAAGGCTAATAATTTGACTAAGTTGAGAAGGCATCATGTTCTCCACAAACTCCAACACAATGTAGTGCTCTGTAATAAATCTTCAGCCATGTCTTTTTTCTCTCAGATAATTACAATTTGGCTGCACAGCTCCACTTCCTCACAGTGCTTCTCAGCAGACAGATTGTTGAGTTTGTGAGTTGGCCTGCAGTTCTGAAACTCTCCTTCTTTCATTATCCTTATCTCTCCATATCTCTCTCCTGCCCCCACCACACACACACACACACACACACACACACACACACACACACACTAACACATGTATATACATTGCCAGAGGGATTTGCAGCAGCTAGGCAGATTGTGTGTGTGTATGTGTGTGTGTGTGTGTGTGTGTGTGTGTGTGTGTGTGTACACATGCACAGCAGGGAGTTGCCAATTACAGCAGTGATTAAAACCCAGAAGTGTGGAAAGAGAGGGAGAGAGAGGGAGGAAGGAAGAAAGAAAAAAAGGCACATAGAGAGACAGACAGACAGAGATACATTGAACAAGGACACAAAACTGTTCCTCCACATGCAGCCTTTTCCATAAATGCTATAAATAGTAGTTGTGATATTTGTGGACAGCCGAAGTCAAAATTTCAGAAAATGGGCATAGGTAATTTGCTGTGTAACATCCAAGTAGAATCTCTGTAAACATGAGTGCATTTGTGTCAAAATAACCAGCATAATTATTGTAAGTAGGATAATACAGATAATCATAAGCAAAGTGCAGTTCCTCAGGAAATAAAAATCCCCTGAGGGCCACTTTTACTAAACAAGTCCGCAGGTCTTGATGGTCCATAGCTGATAAAGGTATGCCACATCATTATACATTTTGCGTATGAGATCTTGAGAAGAGTTATGGAGACACATACATGACATGGGATCATTATGAATTTAGAGTCTCTCCCACTTAGAGACTGTCCTCTCCTCCCTTGCTGTGCCAGTTCATAGAATGAGGAAGGTGGAAGATCAAATTTCAAGATAAATTTCAAACTTCAACCTCCTCCCCCATTTACCCCTGACCTCCCCACCTGCTTTAACCATGGGAAATCAGCTTCATTTCAGTCATATATCACAAAGAGAGGGAGAAAGAGAGGGAGACAGAATTAGGTATGGGGGGCGTGAAGAAATGACAAGGAAAAGAAAGTAAATGAATGAAGAAGAAGAGCATGAAGAGAGAGAAGACTGGAGAAGACAGAAGTAGTACATATACTATGCATACAGTGATAATACTTAGATAACCGTATTCTAATTGTCTGTTAGCATTAGAGTTGTTATGGATGTTAGTAATGTTTTAATCATAGCAAATGCTATAGGATTTATGTAATGTGAGTGTTGAATGAGAATCTTTCACTCTTGGTCAGGCATACATGGCCATGGCTGAACTGGTCTAAATGTTGGCTTTTATTTGCGCTCACCAATATCAGAGAAGTGTTGATGCCTTTAAGAGGCATGATTCCCATGTAGTAGTAGAACTGCAAATTCACCTATTTTCCCTCTAACTGAATGATGTCGGGCTCAAATTCACCTATCACCTTGCCCAACCTTAAAATGATGAATTCACAGTGGTGTCACACTTAAACATGCTGGTGGCTAAAACACCTAAATTGAAAAGATCAATCCCCAGTTTGCCCTGTGCATGGTTGGACAGTTACTATACAACCGCCCAGTTTCCTCAACTCACAATATGAAGTCATGTGCTGCATTTGTGTCATGTCAGATTTAACATAAATACATGCTCCCCACTGAGAAGAACCATTCATGTCAGCCTCCTGCTGTACTTACAAGAAAGAGATGTGTATTTTTTTTATTTTTTTTGTGGGCTTAGAAATCGCTTTACATGGCAATTTAAAAACGTGTTGAAATGGGCTGCAAACGCCAAAATAAATTCACTGATGTTGGCTGTACGGCGACTACAACTACTAGTTAGCCTGCATTCACAGTAAGAGAATAACATTTTAAAAAGTGAGAACATCTGCATTTAGTTAAAATCCTCCTTTTTGTTTATGGCAGCTATTAAATTTTCCCAAAAAGAAAAACTCTATATTCTAACTCTAATTCTAAGAATAATGTACACATATGCATAAACCTACATCAACAAATATGACACACGTAGGTTTAACTGTTTAATGTTAAACCTTTCTTGTATTGTATGGGTATATACAATTCTGAATATGGTTACAATCTCACATGTACTGTTCAAACAGTTGAGTCATGTGACTAGCTATTTCATACAATAAATATCAAGAGTGGATGCTCTGATGAAACTTGTTTGAATCATGAAAAAAATTTGGATTTAAAACATTAATAGCTACTTAATACATAATGATTCACTGAGTACGTTCACTTTTTTAAAAAGCCATAATTTTAATTGTGTATGTATTCATAAGTGCCTCCCTTAAGACTTGTTTTGCAAATATTTCTTACAACTAAGCGAGCAGAATTCATTCAATGCATTGCTCACTGACTCTTTAAAAGATCACATGGATACTAGTAGCTAAAACGGCTATTATGAGGATTGATTGTTAGAAAGAAAACTTATCTTTTAGCGTTTGCTTGTCAAACACAGCTGTGTTCTCCATCATTTTTCTTGAAATATAACCATCTTCGGCACAAAGGAGGACAGAAAATGGTTCGTAAACATACTTTCAGTACAAATTTGATATTTTGTACCTCAAAGCTGAATTAAAATTCCTTGATTTATTTTATTCATCATATCGAAAGCCAGGCAGCCTCTTTCTAATGAAGCCAGCGGACAGTTTGATGTTTGTGCGTGTTTGTGTGAGTGGTGTATGTGTCTGCAGAGTGGCAGGTGAGTGAGCTATCTGCAGTGCTCACACACTCACCCCCTGCTGTGTTTAATCAATACCATTCTGAATTCCAGCCTTCACACAAGCACAAACATGCACACATACACACACGCGCGCACACACACACACACACACACACACACACACACACACACACACACACACACACACACACTTTGCAATATCTTTCTGTAAGACACCAAGGGAATACTAAGTATGAGCAACTTCACAATCCTCCTTGGTGTATAAACCGTACACATGCATTCTCACACATACATACACACACACACACACACACACACACACACACACACACACACGACACACACGCACACACACACACACACACACACACACACACACACACACACACATAAACAGACACAAACACATACACATGCACACATAAAGGTGAATGTGTGTTTTCATTTGTGTGCCTTTTTATGGCGGATGTGTGAGATGTGTGTGTCCATAACGGGCGGGGCTAATTAATTCTAGTCCATCTCGTCCACTGGGAGAGTCCAATATCAAGATTGAATGAGGTGTGTGTGTGTGTGTATGTGTGTGTTTGTGTGTGTGTGTGCAGGAAAGCTTCTTGAGAAGACTCAGAGCAACAACTAGATCGATTCAAGTTCACCCAGGATGGAGAGAAGAGGGGGGTGAACAAGAGTAAAAGACAATGAGAGACTGAGAATAATGAATTGCATTCAACTTGTTAATAACATTTGTGTTTACTCCTTCAGTAATTTCGTTTTTTAGGATTATTATTAGTGTTATGATTTTCTTTTATTTGTGGAAGTTAAAAAGCCAAAATGCTACTTTTGATGGATTGTCAACACTTGACGTCTGACTTTGGGGAAATAGTTGAAGGTTGAGCGCATTCGTTAAATGCCCCTGGACAGTGGCTTTTGAGAGAAGGAGCCCCACCCACATTTTCTCAGACAGTCCAAGGACTGAAACTCCAGGCTACTGCCTCCATCTGTGAAAATTCAAAGCTGAATGCCCAAGAAACCTTTAATTTAAAAAAAAAACTTGACTGGAAATTGCTAGATTATCTATTTTGTATATGGAAAGAAAGAATGATGTCTGATGGTGTAATTTGGTGTATTTAAAATGGAAAAAGCCCATAACAATCAGGAGATGAATGTAAAGGTCACTGAACACTTTCAGTTGTTTGCTGTTTCTGCATTTTCGTCCAATGTCATGCAATAAGAATCATAAGAAAGAGAGGTCTGTTTTGCAACAAGGGTCATGAGCTGGCTTTAGATGGAAAACATCACAAACCAAATGGGAAGTCAAGCCCTACCACTGGGGTCTTCTGCTTCGGCTTAAATATATTTTTTGTGAGTAATGGGGTTAATTTATATCTAGAACTGATATCTTTGTTTACCTTGTAACACTTTATATCTGTTGTGTAGCTGGTGACCACAGCATCTCCTGATTTTATATGGTCAGTTGGACAGTATTCAGCAACACCACAGGATGCCGCAGTGTTACAAAATGTTTTTTGAAGACACAGAAAGTATAGATGAAGAGCATCATACGGCAAAATCAAGAAGAGTTAACTTACTAGTGCTCAGGTAACAAGTGGATACTTTTAATGATAGCAAAAATTTAATCTACTAAATAGCAGGATAGCTAATATATTTTAATTGTGAAAGTGTAGGTATATAATTTGTCTGTATTTTTTTGAGGAAAAATCCATATTGAGTAATTAAGAGTAATACATTGATGTGACCTTGTGTTTGTATATCTAATTTTATAACAGTGTGTTTTTATGTGAATTTTCTTTCTGATACAGATAATCTAATTGTCACAAGCCATAATATTTTGACCTTTAAACTTATAAATAGCAAATAATCTCTAGGTTTATATTTGCTCAAAATAAGATGTAAAAATGATGTGATATTATATTTCAGATATAAGTAGAAAGCGGTAGGCTGCAATCAATTAATATGCTTACTAAAAATCCTTGGGGAACACAGGGCAGAGGTGTGTCGCTCTGTGAGTTTAAGTGTGACTCACAAGCTATTTACGAGCTATTTTGAAGTCTCCTCATCCCATCCCTGCTGCCTGTCTCTACCGTGTATAAATAACTAGTTAGAGAAACCTGAAAACGCTGCAAGATGGGGGATAATTAAGGCATATAGGGAGCTAGAATTTTACCTGTCGCACTTTTTCCTCTTCTTTCCCCCTCCTTTTCTGTTTTCAGGGCGTTTTCCGTCCCTCCTGACACCTTGCTCTCTCCACACATGAACACCCTGCCTGCAGCCCACCTAACACACACACACACACACACACACACACACACACACACACACACACACACACACACACACGTGTGCTACCTCCACCATCAACCATCTCCCCTGCTGTGAGAGCAAACACTCATCGCACATGATCACCATGACGATATGGAAATATGAATTATGCATAAAGGCAGCCTCGCTTCAGCTGTGGGTACAAAGCTGTGTGGGTGATATTCTCCTTTCAAATGATATGGGAAATATCCCCTTAGTATTAATAATATAATAATCTATTCTACCACATTATTCTCTGCCGTATTACAGTCTCATAGATTTGTGTTTGTTAGGTGTCCCACACATTTTATATCCCCATACATGCTGAACATGGAACCATTAAGAAGATTTAATTAATTCAAAAAATATTTTTGGATTTGTGCTTAATATTAAAATCAGCATAAGCGATAAAATATTGTATTGATATTCCAAGCCTAATCACAGGAACAGTTCAGTGTTGCCCTTCGATAAACTGTCAGAGCTGGGGGGGGGTAATTATTTTCTGCTGACTTTGCTTTTCTAAATATTCTTCATTCTGTCATTTCAAGGTCACAGTACAATTAAACTTCCTCACAAAGAAATTGCATAATTGGCACTTAATACAATATCACCATGTTGTCTATTGTTTATTAAATCGAGTCTTAAATTGTATTGTATGCAACCATTTCATCAGCTCAGTATTCAAGGGCTCCTGACAGTGTGACAGTATGAAACACCTCTCTGTGTCTAAACCCTGGCAAGAGCCATCTATCTAACAGCCTGGCTATTATTAGATATTTGTCTAATACAAATTTGACATTGAGAAGAAGAATTGAAGTAGCAACAGATCCAGTGTTGACAGGCAGACAAAAAAGTGCCTGACTATATTTGCCAAGAAAAGAGCAGTTCCTGGAAGTGAAAATAAAACAGAAGAGGCCCATAGAGGCTCTGAATCATGAGGAATCTGCACTGTACAACAAGCTTGCTTAGACATGGCTGGCTGGAAGATTACATTAAGGCTCCATGCAGTTTCTATAGAGTAGGTGTTAGTAGAGCTAATCGGCAGAATAGTCCATGAGACATAATAATATAAATAAATGGCTAAAAAAAGACTGAAACACAAAAAGAGCAAGCAAAAGCTGTTATATTATATTTGGCAGCATCCAGCCATATGAACATGGTATAATGGAAATCACATTAAATTTTGGCTAATGTTACCATTTTTATCACAGGCCCCCCGCAGGCAAAGAGAAATGACCATATTACTCTGAGTTCATCTTTGTTAATCAAACAAAAGAATAAATTAAATAATGTCTCCTTTCTGCTTTACTACAATTCATCCCTCTCATCACACAAAATCAAATGTTATTAATGATTACTCACATTGTCTTCTAAAATATCTTTTATTGTTGTCACCATTCCTGCAATTATGAAAAACGTTTTGTAGTTTGTAACACTTTTTTAAAAGGTTGCTGATATCTCACCAATACCTGTATAAAGTGCTGGTGAGATTTTCAGTCGGTTCTCCATAGGAATATGTTTTGAGTCCCCAAGCCAAAAGCTTTTTAGATCTTGAATCTAAAAGACAATGGCGCTCCTAATGCTTAAGAGTGACAGCAAACACAGAAATGATTTTAAAGTAGACAAAAATGCTGAGTGAAAAGGAATTATGGTAAACTACAAACATTATCCTATAACTATAAAGACAATTACATTGTAAATTACTAGTAAAATGCATCTTGTGAAATCAAGTTAGTAACAATACAATTTTATAAAAGAGTATGTAATGTTTAGTATTGATAATTAGTGTTGTGAAATGCTTACCAGAAATAAAACATTATATACTACACACTGTAGTGTATTCAATATGTCAACCTGGCAGCTTCATATTCATTAATACATAGTTTGTTTTGATAAACCAGGGCTCATTGTTTCTTCTCCATTGTGAAATATCTTCTCGTTAAATATTCTTCTTATAATACAATAATGTCCCCATTAATTATCATGTATTTTTACACCAAAAAAAAGAAATTTTCAAATAATGCAAGCATGTTATTGTAAAGGCCTCATATTTTTTTAGCAATACCTTTAAATTAATTTGGCATCTCCACTATGTTTTCGAGTATGTGTTTATGTCTAAATATGTGGCATTACCACCTATTTCATGTCACCGGGCCTTAATGCAATACGTTAACTGTATAAGCCCGTCTAATTATCTACTCAGTGTGGCATAGTTTCGCTACACACTAAACAGAGTTGACAGAAGCGTGTGCAGGTGTGGATGTGCTCATGTCATTTGGGTATGTGCAATGGTGCTGACGATCCCTATGTGTGCTGACACCTCCTCGGTATGTAAGAACCATCTCTCACATTGCATTATTTAAAGGTTGAGAAGGAGACGGGAGGAGAGGGAGAGGGAACACGAAGAGATAAGGGGAGGGAGGAAAAGATTCAGGTGTCCTTCAAAACTGTCTCTGCAATTAGAGACATCTGTATCTGAATTATAAACCACCGCAAAACTTTGCTAATTACTCCTCTCACTCCCTCTCTTCCTCCGTCTTTCTCTCGCTGTTTCCCATGTGCTTTCTCTTCTCTCCCCTCTACCGTTTCTATTTGTTTCCTCGCTACATCAACCCTCTCTTCTCCCCCCTCACTCCCTCCCTGCTTCCCTCTCTCTTGCTAGAGCTAACAAGTTGCCAGGAGAAATATGATTAGCACAGCAGAGAGCTGAGAACCACAGTATGCTGGAGAAGTGACACACACAGGCACTATTCCCCAACTGTGCGGGGCTAAGAAAGAAAGAAATTGGGGCGAGACGAAAGGCGAGACAGAGAGACAGGGTGTGACAAATAATAATAATAACAGGGCAACACAGCAGCCTATGGTTTAGCTAAATTAGTTGTTTCCTGTGTGGAGTTTGAATGATCCCCCATGTTTGCCCAGGTTTCCTCCCACAGTCCAAACACACACAAGTAAGGGGGATCGGAGAGTCTAAATTGCCCCTGAGTGTGACTGTTTGTCTATCTGTATTCTCCATATGATGCTCTGGCGACCTGCTTAAGGAGTTTCCCTGTCTTCTGCTCAATGCATGCTGAGAGAGACTCTAATCCCAGCCCTGCCTCCACTGTGACTGAACAGTAGAATAACTCAGTCAAGAGCAAAAGGGTCAAAAATCACGATGATGTATCACGCCATGAGCTGAAAAACATACTTTGGCAGTAATGTTTGTAATTTCTACACTACAGTAGCTACCGCAATCTTATTTCATCGTCAAATTTTTTACGACTCCTCCTAAGATACTGTGAATGTAGTTGCTGGCATCATTCATTGGTTATCATTCATGTAATGCACCCTCCCACAGTTCTCCCCTCAAAACCCCTGTCCATATTTCAGTTTGAACAAGGGAACACATTAGCCTCTTTTAAACAGAGATCCCGCTATATTGCTGTTAAGACACCTCATTATTGCAGCTTTGCTTGTTTACTCTGAACCAAACAAAGCTGGCATATGTGATTTCAGATAGCACGCTGGTGTTCTGGAATCAGTTGCATGACTTGTAATACAAAAGTGTTGGTGTCTGTCCTGCCATGCTGGCTCTCCCTTTTACACAGACGTTGATCCGGCTCTGTGACTACCTCCACGGCCGGCTTACAGGCGGATCAACAATGCCCCCCCTCCCATTCTGTGCTTGTACTTTTCATACAGAATGGAGAGGTGGAATAAAGGTGCAATATTCCCGCCTTGAGCAGGCTGTTTCAAAGGGGCTGAGCTACAATTTCCATCTCCGAGTGTTTAACAAGGTTTCACACTGCAATAAAAATAAAAGGAGCAACACATACAACAATCAAACAAGTTGAATGAAAGAATTACAAAGGTTGACCCTTCACCCTAAAGGAAAAAACACAAAAGTATTGTTGCAACTGAGATGTAACAAAAATGACAGAAATCTAATCAACAGTTTAGTGACCACGAGAACGAAGTTAAATTAGTTAACTGTAGGACTGCTCACGATACTGCAGAATCTTTTCACAAAGCAAAACTCAGAAATGATATTGGATATAAAAGAAAACAAATATGGACAATGACAATATTATCAGCTGATGATGCAATCACATGCCATAACTTCAATGAATAAATAACTTCAATGTAACTTTCATAAAGTCTGTTTATAGTTTTGTCTTAGAGGAATATTGAGTATCTCTAAATGAAAGGAAAAAGACAAAGAATCACAGAGAGTGAGGGAGAGAAGCAGAGACTTTGAGAGAATGAGGGAATGCCGGAAAAGATGAGAGGGGAGGGAGGGAAGGCGGAGTGGTTTAAGGCCGATGTGAAAGCCAGCAGGTCACAGAGGTTCCCCTTAAATTTAGAACAAACCACAAACACTGAATGTCTACTCCAAAAGGCTGAATGACTGATTATAATGGCTGCCTGTTTCAATCTCATCCTGTCAGCCTCTCAGCACTGCTTTCTTAAGGGGGCTGTGACTAGTGGGCTAACATGTGGGTAGGCCTACAATTTACAATTACAATTGAGGCATTTAGCTGACGCCCTTTTCCAAAGCGACTAACAATAAGAGCAGCAGTAGAAAAGGCTACAGTGTCTGTGAATCCTGTGATCCTCAGCAGTCTGGTAAAAAGCAAGAGTAAGGGACCACGACACATTTCGAAGACCCTAAGAACAGGTGCAGTGCCAAACAAGTGAAAGGAATAAAAGAGAAGATAGGAGGACAACAGTACAATATAAAAGTATGTATCAACATGCCCCATGAATAAAAGAACCAAGGTTATACTGTGTTTACACACTTCGATAACAGGGCCACTTTAACTCTAAATGAACTGACCCTAGGAACACCTCAACCAGGCTAGAATAACCTAAGAGCTAAGAGTGACAATAGGAGTTGTGCACTTTCGTGTAAATGGTATTGTAAACTTTCTTTTACTGATATTTTTAAGTAAAAAAAAAAAAAGCAATGACAAGTAATACAAGAGGACAGAGTATTAGAAATATTTCCAGACAATTGAAATCTGGGCCTTCTAAACCTCCAGTACTTATTTACTCATATTGAGGTTTTGATGCATTATATTCAATGTATCAACATATATATTATTAGCCGTATATTTATTATAATTAAAGAATTGTACTGGTCAGAGATGAGGTGACATGAGAAGTATTTCACAGCGAGCGGAAAGATGCCAATCTGAAGAAAGCAATTAGAAAATTATGACACTGATGCTTGAGGTTACTTCAAGGTCAAGCCACATTAACTCTGATCACTCACAAGACTCGACATTCATCAACACATCCCAGAGAGTTTGACCACCGTCTTCAAACATCTAGGACACAACAGCAGAAAAGTCATTTGCAATATGAGGTTGTTGGGTGACAAACCTGTTGCTTTTGCTAATATTCCTGGCTGCAGTAAAAAAACTTGCATCCATTACAGTAACAGTATCACTCATAACCTAACTTCTCCTAGTTCAATATATAATATCATCAATCCTCTTACTGTACTATATAGAAAACTAGTGATCATTCTTTTTTTTTTTTGTTTTAGGTGTTTATTTTTGCAGTGTCATAATATGAGCAGTATGCAATATGTATGCTAAAATGGAGAAATGCAGTCTCATCTGATTAAACTCTTCAAAAGTGTGCACAACACACTAATTGACATAACTGCCACTTAATGGAATGCAACAAGTCACACAGAAATTACTGCCTGGTAATACTTTTATATCTTCTGGTATTCAAACAAAATAATGTGGTGGTTTATAATTTTTGACAGGAGGAACATCTTGTCATAACCAACACATTCATTAAGAGACATAAATGCACAAACCTTGCAGAGTAATAGGAAATAGTTTAAAAGCAGTTTAACTGACAAAATGCCAAATGAAACAGAATAATCTTCGACATTATAAGTGTAAATAATTTGCAAGGCTTAGAAAGAGCCAAAATCAATAATCAGATCTTCTCTTTCTTCTTTTCTGCATCAACATTTTAATTTACCTTTTTATCTGGTATATAAAATACATCCTCCTTAATATACTGTTTCTCACCAAACTTGACTCTGATAATAATTGGCTAGAGGAGATTCGTGTCTCCTCCCTTTTTCATGGTAAATGGCCAAGAAACCTGTTGTTTTGTTTTGGTGTAAGTTTCCATTTCACCAAGACCTGAAGCAAGGACAAATAATGTAAGCAAAGAAAGAAACACTCTGACCCATGGCACAGTAAAGTGTTAAAGTATCTTTTTCAGTTATCTGCTGTGAAAAATCTAATATCAATTATCACCATAGAACTATACATGTATTAATTAAGGAGTAATAATGAAAGTATGACATTATGTTCATAAGAAAAGGTCTCGTAAGAATTGTAATCATAATAATAAACCAACAATAAACTATCAAGCCAAGTGGCTACTCTCAAGCACTGCTCTAAAAATTAAAATGGCGTGATACTACACCCCACACTTAAAAAAAAGTTAAATAGGTGGTTAAATAGATTTTTTTTAAATTACGATTTATTGAGCTTATCAAAGACAACCCTAAATATCATTTATTCAAAATGCACTAACAATATGAAATAATACTGCAGCAAGAAAATTAAATCTAGAAAATACAAACTTGATTTAGATTAATTTCTTTAGCCTGCAAATATTTACAAGATACATTTCTTGTAAACAGACAGTATTTCTAAGAATAAGACAGCATAGAAAGCATCAGAACAAAGCAGAACAAAACCAAACAGAACAGGTACTCACTCAGATAAATGTAGAAATAGCCCCCAAAACACACCACCAACATGCAGAAGTCTGCCTGCTATCCTGTCAGGGTGCAAGCTAGTTGCCTTAGCCCTGGCTGGGCGTTATTTGTGAGCAAAATCCTCAAAGAACAAGGAGCTTTTTCTGTGCCTGAACCTGCCGACAGACAGGGGGCTTTGAAGGCCCCCAACTGAGCTCAGCACAGAGCTTTGAAGCCAACTGAAAACTCTGCTTTCTGGGACCAAATGAAAGCGAAGAAAAGGGGAAAGTTATAAAAAGCAGTGAAACACTGAGCACTGTTGCTGTGTTTCTCTGCTGGTTCATGAGTGCAAGTTTGTGTGTAGTTTGATGATTAATTGGAGGCTTGTTTGTCACTTTTTGCAAATATTTGTGAGGTCTGTGGTAATGTGTGTGGCAGGAAGCGCTATGACACCGCAGTTTGTTGGTCTGTGCTATGTTATGTTTTCTTTTCAATGTTAGACACAACTGGTTGTTTTTATGTACCAATTAATGGTTAATAATGTTAATCAATAACATTTTGTAAATTTTTGAAAAAGTCTATTTAAAAAAAATTTAAAAACAAATTGAATTGTGTTCATAAATTATCTGCTGTTAAAAAGGACTAGTTTGTTAACATTTGGCAGAAGAATTCTCTGTTACAGCTCGTTGTAAGATATTTTATGTGGCTACTATTTTTTTTTATGAGGGTGAAAATGTGTGCAGTATGAATTGTCTCTTGTTTGTGTCTTTTACTCTCTAAGACCATGACATACTGTATATAATTTGCATCATTTCATGTTCTCAATGGCTGACATTAGTGTGCATAAAAAAATCTCTGTATATAGGCTGAACAGAGAACTGATAGATAGTGGGTTTTCAGTATATTTGTATTTGTGTGAAATGTTATTGCAGTAACATGATGTGGATATATCAACTTTACAGAAACTCTTTACATTTAGCCTATTTATTAAAGAAAAAAAAAGAAATGCTGGCTCCTATTTCCTTGAATATCAAGGCCACATCTTTTCCTAGGTGGGGCCTCTATAATTTGTATAAACGAAAAAATAATAGCAAAAGTAATTGAGAAATAATTAATTCTTAAATAAAAATATTTTTCATATATTTTTTAAATATTTATTTCCAGATTTATCTTGATTATGGTGGCATAGATTATTATGTTGTATTTTGTCTCACTAATATCATTCCATACTTTTTACTTTTTAGAAATAATAAACATAATTAACTACAGACAATATAAGGATTTTTGGTTTTCCAGCCATAAATACAAATTATATAGGTTTGTTTTTTTTCTTACATCATGTTGACATTTTTGTATCAACTGCCAGCTTCATCGTATTTTTTTTTCATATCAAAGATAGCGTTTTCACAGCACTTTTGCACTACATATTATCACATTTATCAGTATCAGACTTGAAACCAGATTGTTATGGTTGAAAAGCTTCTGTTTTTAAACGGCAAATTGAATAGTTTCATGGTAATAAAGGTGGGTCGACTGAGTAAACACTGGCTTGTTAGGTGAAAATCTCAATTCTGTTTTTCTTTTCTGTCACCTTGATGTCTGAACTTCAGCTCTGAAAAACAATTCTGGTGCCAAGAACCATCCATGAAACATCATTGCCATGGTGCTTTTTATGTTAGTTTAGCCTAATTAATTATCAGAAAAACAAACAACACCTATCTAAACCGAAGCCTGTGTATTTTCAGGATGCTGCAGCTGACGCACATCTACAATCAGATCGCTAGCTCTGGACTTTGAGAAAACCATTTATCACTTTTTCTGTCTCTCTTTCTCCCTCTCTCTCTCTTCTTTGAATAAGTCCTTTAGAAGCACACACACCATCTCCAGCAGACAAAACAGTGGACAAGTCTCTGTGATGTCCTGACTCATTCTGCTCCTCTTCTCTCCAAAGCCTTGGGGCCGACGCATTGGGACCCAAAACCAACACGCACATAATGGGGCCTTGTTGGAGCCGCCTTAATGTTTCTAATGTTATGTAAATGATGAGGGAAGAGGGCAGGAAAGGAGAAGAGAGGAGCAGAGTGGAGGAGGAGGCAGTGGGAGTGTTTGTGTGTCCGAGGAGGCTGCTAAGCTCCCATTACCAGGGGATTAGGCAAATGCTGCCGTTGTATCGATGCTGGTTCGACAGCGAACCGCCAACCCTAATCCCCTCCTCTCTTCTCCTTCCGACAACGCCTCGTCAACGCCTCCTCTCCTCCTCTCTATATGGTCCCCCCAGCAATCGTTTGTTAAAGAATCTCCACAGAACTTTCTGCATTCAACTTTTTTTACTCTTTCCTCTTGTTTCTCAGTCATGCATATACACTCAAGCTCACCCGAACTCAAAAAACACAAATACTACTAGAATTACTTGGTTTACAGCCAGTGTAAATTTGTCTGTTCATTGATTTCTCTGACATGTGATGTGTTAGTGTGAGAAGTGAATGTGGGAGAAGTGATCAATATTGAAAGCCAGAGAGTGCCTTTCTGGTTTGTCTGTGATGTGCTTGCCTGGAGCCTTTAAGCGCAGCTATGACCTACTGGCTTCTGAACGTATAAACTCTTCAGTTCACTGCTCCTCTGACTCTGGGCAGGAGGACGAGTGCTGGTCTCTGGGTGCTGCTCATCAGTCCCTGGGTGCCCTGGTGGCTTCTTTAAAAGGGATTCTGGAGACATTGTTCTGCTTTATCTTCCTGCAATGAGACAGTGCATGAACACGTGAGAAAGAGAGAGAGTGAGCACATTTTGTTCTATTTGTAGGCAAGCAGTTTCCCTCAAACTTTATCTGCTGTGCACTGCCTCTCATATCTTACGTGTTTTTCTAGACTTAATAATTACATTCCAAAATGCAGATATAACGGAGAAGTATTGGATCAAAAATACACATTTTTACTGTTTTATTGACATGAAAATGACGGTTAAATATTCTATTAGCATTTTTTGGGGCGTAGAGTTTTCATACATGTGTTAAGAAGCATAACACGAAAAATACTTTGCTAAATTTACATGTCTGAGATGATGCGACATACATGATAGAAGCCAACATACATGCAAATAAATCAACAAAAAAGAGCAGATTAATCTCTGCATGTGTCACCACTAACCATTCAATACAGCTCAGGCTGAAGAGTATAATCAAGAAGTGAGGAAGCTATTCTGAGGCAAACGAGTGTGTGTGTGACACAGTTGCAGGCAGAACTTGGAATACTCAATTATCACATTAGCACATCCAGGGAGAAGCCGAAAGGCTACACACACGAACAAGCACACATTATGTGAACACACACACGCACACATCTTTGTTTTACTCTATTGGTGGGGACCCTTCATTGCTATGATGCATTCCCTAGCCCCTTACCCTAACCACCCCGAACCCTAACCAATTAATGCCTAACCTAGTCGTGATTCTAACCTGGACCCTAAAACCAAGTCTTACCCCTTAAAGGGCCATTTAAGCTTGTGGGGTCCAGCATTTTGGTTCCTAGAAAGACTGTTGGACCCAACAAGTATGGTGGCTTCTAATTTTTGGACCCTGCGAATATAGTAATACAAGCCCACACACATACATATACACACACACACACACACACACACACACACACACAAACACATACATGAGTGCGCAAGTACACACCATCTCCACAAATCTGTGGAACTGCAGGCCCCCTGCTGAGCTTCTCAAACACAGCAACTGGGGGGCGGGGGTGGGGGGGGGGTAGTAGAGGAAGAGGGGAGGGTTGTTGAGAAGCATGAGGCTGGTGAGTGACATTGAGACCAAGGTTAAACACAAACCATCCGCTCTGTACTGCTGTAGGCCATGTTGAGACAGGCAGTGGCACTACCTCACAAAACCCAGCCTCCTCATTCATTTCTATGAGACCAATGCAAAGGCACAGCAGGGGGGATGCTGCTCAGGGCCCTTACAAAAATAGTTGATCCTTTCCCAACCTTTGCCGCATCCCAATGCATCATTCTCCAGCAACACATTGCATTAGCTGAGCTTGTACATATTCACACGTTCTAGATAGATTACCCTGTAGCATGTAGCATGTAGCATTGTGGTAATTCCACTGTTTATCCTGCAAATAGGCAACTTTCCAGTGAAAGAAGCTTTAGATTGTTGTAAACACAAATGCAGACTATGCAAGCTAGCAGTACACTCAAAACAACATCATATTTTGCTAGTTTACAAAACGGTATGGTTGTGACTAAAAGGAAGCCCTAACAAAGTGTGAGGCCTGGTCAGCAAACTGGATGAAACCGTGTCCAGTCTTGTTCCCTCCTCACTAGTTTATCATTTGCAGTTGATAACAATGTCATAAGGCAGTATATTTACATGGCTATGTCCATACTTACCTAGTGAGCTAAATAATTCTGTAGTAAGGTGCTGCGGTCTAACGTTGCACCTTAGATATGAAGATCAATAATGTTATAAAAAATAAGCCCTTAGCCATCTTGCAATACTTCTTGCCAACTGTTGCTCTTCAATAAAAAATAAACGGATATGTAATAAATGCCAAGCACTGCCTGAGAATGCACAGCACATCTAGTGATTGCAGATGTAGCGGGACTGTAAGGAAGCTGTAAGTACTCACCACCTTATGTATTTAGTGAACTGACAAGTAACAAATATAATCGAACCAGGTGCCCAAGTGCAACTATGATTAAGATAGTGAATGTTTTCTACATATAGAGTATATAATAAAACACCCTTTCTTTATTTATTTTTATTTATTTCATTATTTATTATGAGTCTCAGTTTGGAAAATGCTCTAATTTAGAAACAGTCTGGTCTCCTGTCATTTTCCCATGGGAGAGTTGGACAAAGACAAGTAAGAATCCAGAAATATCTCAGACAATATTATTAGTTTTATTAGTTTTGCCTTCATCAGTTGTTGAACTGTGTAAGTCTTGTGCAACTGAAAACCCATGCCCTTATATTAGTTATCCACACACTTAGTTTATTTGTTATCCTGAATAAATAACATCATAATTCAGCAGCACCAACAAACAGCTAATTGCAAGAAAGCAAGTCATACATTCATGAACAAAAACCTGATCTAAAGTCAAAATGTATACGTCTGACTCATGAGGCAGCATCTGCTTAGAACAAAGTATAGCATTATTGTTGAGCCCATACAGGTTTCGGACTACACAGAAAAGAGCAGCTTTCAAAATGATAAATGTCGACAGCTCACTGCTTACTTACTGCTTCTACACTAGAAGACCGAGAAGCATGTAGTCAGGGTCTAGTGATGGTGAGTAACTGCTCAGTGTCAGCTTGGCTCCTGTCAGCTGATATGCTGTAAGAGGTGTGGCTATTTAAAGTCTAGTGGTCGGCCGTTCAGACGAGACAGCCATTACTAATGTGTAAAAAAAAAAAAGAGTGTTGTGTGTGTGTGTGTGTGTGCTTCGCCATGTGTGTGACTTTAGTGTGTCTTAGCTCAAGTGTTGGTATGGTACTTTGACTCCACTGGCATGTTGTAAGGAGAGAGAGAGGGAGAGGAAAAATGTAACTGTGAAGAGTCAAAACATGCAGATACCTCATGAACAGACAGAAAGGCATGTTGAGAGGGTAATGAGCACTCAAAGATGTGAACTATGTGTGAGTAACAGGAATGCCATGATAAGTCCAGGCCTTATCCGACCTACTGTTACAGTCGGGGACATAATGCAGGTAGTATGTGACACTACCACCCTGTTACAAGTTAAGCCGTTTGTTAAAAGCTTACACATTTTACAAACACGTATCCTGAGGTCAGTTTGGGTAAAATTTAAGAAAATTGCACAAGCTTGTTCTTCACACTGAAAACAGTAAAATGGCATATACAGTGCGCTCAGAAAGTACTCAGACCTCTTCTCTTATTTCATAATTTTTTACGTTGCAGCCTTATGCTAAAATCGCTTCAATTCATTTTTCCCCTCTTCAATCTACACTCAATACCCCATAATGACAACCCCTAACCCATCCTCACCGGAGACATTTAGACTGTAAAACCACAGATGAAGTTAAAACACATTAATAAAGGCAGCACTACATTTTGTTGTTCCAGTCTCAGGATATATGATATTGTTCACGCTGGCACAAAAGCATGGCTAACTCTGTCACCTGAATGAAACCAGCCCTCAGTCACATAATTAGCTACAAGTGTGTTTTTTTCTGCTCTCTGCTAATAAGCTGTAGTATGACAGGAGTGTGATGTGATAGTTTAGACACTCAGGTATCATCTAACTAGCCATTGAGTGAACTCTAGTATTAATAATGAAATCATAACTACTGTGTTCACAAAAAATCACAAGTACTTGACAAATTCTGCATTCACACCATCTTGGCAGACTGGGAAAGAGGAGCAAAACTTCATATTATTCCAGCTCAGGACTGGTCACCCCTTAGTCCAGGGTTGTTTATCCCTTGTTGTTAGCCTTGTAATCACACTAGAAAAAGGGAAATTAAGACTAAATCAGCTATTTTTGATCAGGTTACATTATTTGCAGTTAACAGTTTGTTAAAAATTGAAAGTGTTAATATTAGTTTTTATTTAAATGTATCTTCCGCTATAGTTAATTTCAATAATTTCCCATTACTCTATCTCAAAATCATAACTAGGAGGCTGACATAAACTGCCTTAGTATAAATATACGTATATGCAGTAAATGATGTGAAGTTGGCATACGCACTAACTACATTTACCTTGCTAACAGACTTAACAGGGTGACATTATTTGAACACAATGGCTAAAGTTATTTATCAGTTTACAAATAAGGGGGGGAATTAACTTACACATCTCTATTCAGCTTTTTTGAAATGTTGTTTTTAGTTACTTTAGTTATTCTTTAATGCCTCAGTTAGGAACGTTTTTTGTCTTAGTGACAAAGGGATGCTAGTAGTAGATGGTTACAGTTCTCAAAAAATAAAAACATGAGGAATAGTAGCTACAATCTGAACTGCAGGTCATAAGTAACCTCTGTTGCTGTTGCCAGAATCCTTTTCCTCCTAGTAGTTAAAAAATTGATTAGTACTGTTGTAAATATTGATATTTTAGCACAGCAGGCCTTTATTGTCTCCCCTTTGCAATTTACCTCCTCAGTTCAGAGCAGGTAACAGATTGAATATTCCAGGAATTCCTTGAGAGGATTTCTTGAAATTTGGAACAAACATTCATTTGAACTCAAGGAGGAAGTGATTAGAATTTGGTAGTCAAAGGTCAAAGGCTACTGTGACGTCACAAAACACATTTTTGGCCATAACTCAAGAATTAGAACTCTAAGTATGAAAAAATTTATGCAAATGTCTGAGAGGATAAAATGAAGACATTTTATATTCAAAAGGTCAAAGGTCAACTTCACTGTGACTCCATAATATCTTGAAAATACTCTTACCACTTTTTTATCTTTTTTTTTTTTTAATCAAATTCCTTCAAATTCTTCACTATATATGTATATTATGAGTCTGGACTGACATGGATTAAACTGCAACCTCACAGGCTGGTGGAGGCATACGACTGTGAGGTGGTAATTGTAGTTTTATATTGATCACACTTAATATACTTTCAGCTTCTTATTGATGTGTTTACTGTTTTTCCTTTCTACTTGTCAAATTGGCAAATAAATCACAGTTGCAAGGACAAGACGATTTAATTGGATGGTGGCTTACAGGGGCAAACAATGCCTATAAGCTGTGATGCTTCTCCATGCATGTCCCACACTGTTCATGTGTGTTTAGATGTGCGTACATGGAAGAGGATTTTATACTCAATGAAAAAGTAATATGTGAAACAACATGGCAAGACTATAGGAGAGAGGTTGTTCTGTTACACAATAGCCCTTTTTCATACATAATAATAAAATTAACAATGGCTGACCCCATTTAGATGCTTCATCTTTGGGATCCTGAAAGTGCGCATTTTGTCTATATACAGAAAAATCTAACATACATTTATGCATTACATGTATTTCATGCAGCTGTTTTTTCACAAAAATACACACAAACTTATGTATGCATCAGGATTAAACCAACTAATTCTCTGTTGTCCATTACATGAACTGTAATAAGAAATGCAGTAGGCCTGAGGGCATGAGAAATATGAACAAGCCACTGTGAAATTAAACATCAGTAGAAAAATGTAGGTCCTCTTGACAAGGTAATTGCAGGTAGCTCAACAAAGAATGAGTGAGGCCTACCTTGACAGCACTTGAAATTATGTCTTCTGAATGCTGTGGAATTATTCACCCCAATGATATGATTTATGGCTTTCCATGCTTTGCCCTCCTACTTCAGCAGTTGTAATGAGACATCACAGTTAGATTAATTTATGGTAAAGCTGATACAACTCTTATTTGCAAGGTAAGTAGTTCTCTATCATGGCTTATGGATGGCTTTGTGTTAAATGTAGATTCATGTTCTCTTTAAAATAATTCACCTGGGATTTTTTTGGGTTGCAATTTACGCATAATTTAAATCAATTTGTTTGATAGATAATTATGATTCATTTAATAAGCACATAAGTGCAGATAACATTAGGCCCTGGAATGTGGGCATCCACTAGAAATGATAAAGTGGGGAGACTATATCATTAGAGGGTGTGTATTTGAGATCTTCTGTGATTGTCTGCAGCTTGGTTCTGCGTATCTTGGCTGATTATTTTTGCAGATTATTTTCTTTGATACTGATTTTGCTTGGTTGGTGCGAGTTTGGTTATCTGTTCTTCCTTGGTGATGATGCAGTTTTTTGAGTGATGCTGATGTGTATTGTTGTATATAGATGCATGTATGTATAGTTGAAGAAGTAAAAGAAGTAAAGAATTCTCCTCAATGCTGTTCAGCAGAAGTATTGTTTCCCAATCACTATTGGATTTTGTATTTTTTAGAAATTAATAGGCAAGCAAGAAGTATCAGTTGGCATCAGTCAGATCAAGTTGTAGTTAAAAAAAGAATTGTAAATATATTTCCAATACTCAAAAATCGATGTTTATTTTTTATTTTATTTATTATTTTCAAATGTTTTTATATCTCCATCTAAACTTTAGTTGCAAATGTATCTGAAAAGTCAGAGAAGTAAAAAATTGATCAAATTACCAAAAATATTAATGTCATATGTATGGCCATTTCATCGTGTTTCCTTATTAACTTGTTTATCTCTCAGAACCTCATATTTTATTCAGCCCCCACTCAGTGTATTCTGGCTTATGTCCATCTTACATTTAGTCTCCTCACCTAACAGCTGATCCAGTTAACTCTCCACAGAATCCTACAGCCAATTGAGACTATCACAGGGACACCTGAGTGTGTTCGAGTGTGTCAGGTGTGGTAGTGCCAGCCTAGTCAAACTGGGTAGTTAGATTCTGACTGAATCCGATGTGTGTGCATGTGTTTTTTTTGTGCTTGTGTGTGTTTGTGTGTGAGTGTGTGTGTTTGGGGGGGGGGGGGGGGGGGGGGATGAAAAAGAACCTTTAGTCTTGGCATGGCAAGGCCTGGGAAACAGCAGAGTGGGTCAGGTGTGCTACTTCCTCTCTAGCTAGCTAACCTGGCTGAATGTGAATGTGTTGTATGGTCATCTCTGGCTGCTGACTGCTGACCTGAGAATTGATCTTATCTTATATATTTTATTGTACTAACTGTTTGGGGGGGGGGGGGAGGGAAGAGATGAATGCTTCCACTGTATACCAACTGCATGACTGTTGCATGACACTGTATGTGGGCCCACCAGAGCTTTCTCCACAACACAGTGATTAAACAAAGGTGTAGCCTGCAGTTATGTTGTGTACATGTGTATGCGTGTGTTTGAGAGATTGCAGTGCCTGTAAGATAACTATTTTTTCCTTCTCTCTGTTTAGCTGCCCAATTTGCATGCTGTGTTTCTCTTTATCTTTGTCTGAGACACACAGGCATACAAACACAGAGACACACACACGCGCGTGCGCACACACACACACACACACGCGCACACACACACACACTCACTCAAATATCTTTATAAATCTCTCTCATGTTGTCATCTTTCCTAAACAAAGTGTCTGGCAGAAAAAATGGAGCATCAGGAAAATTTGTTACCAGCAATCATAATTTACTCCACCACTATGTGAGTATGTGTGTATATGTGGCTGTGCTAAATCCTTGTTAATCTGACTGTACTCTCTCACTGTGCCATTGGCAGCACATCTGGACGGATGCAAAAACTCAAGGGACAATCCACCCTGAAATTCTGGGCCTGCTTGTGTTCACAATCCCTTCTGTAGTCAAATTTAAATGATATGAAATCTATTTTGTGGTGGAATTGTGAAAAAATTTACAAATATAAAAAATATCACAAACGGCAGTGTATTAATTTTATTTTTTATTGTTTATGAGTCAGCTTTGTGGAGGGAGCTTTACTGGACTTATCCCTGGACTAAAAGACAAGCACACATCTCATACAATTCATGCAGTTACACATGCACACACAACACTTGTCGCATACATACATACACAGTTGCTTACTTGATGTACATTTTGCTACAGTGCATGGCTACAACAAAAGACCCACAGGGTTGTGAAACACATGAGTTCCACAATTTTTTTTCCATTGAATGAAGAATGCTAATATGTTAAAGCTGCAGACTATGGGAAATTTCCCACCAAAGACTTTGGCACCTGTGTGAGGTACAAAGATTCCAACTCCCCAAAGGTGTCTTCATTTTGACAGATGGACAGATTGTATTACTTACAAAAGTGGTATGAGCTCCTCACCAATAATAAAGTCATACAAATTCCTTGGGGGAGGGATGCAAAACAAAAAGAATCAAACCACAAATAAGCTCACAATACAATCATCCACAACACAGTACATGTTTTCTTAACACTTATTAATCTTTTCATAGGGCTTCATGCTAATTTGTGTTTAGCCTATTTGTACATTCTAGAGCTAACGTATCACAAAGCTAAATATCACAATGACTGTTGGACAGAGAATTCAATGCTGAGCTAGAATACCAGGTCTAAGTACATTTTTACTGCCTTAATTTCACTGACCTAAAGATTCTTGTCCAGAAAAGATATGATATATAATAGAATAAATTTGTTCTGGAATTGATGAATGTTGTGTTTATGCGAGTATGTGAATACCTAAATGGTTCTTTTAAAATACCCATATTTTTTAAAAGATGAGTTTAAAGTTCAAGTCCTCAGTATTCATTTCCTTTCAATAACAGAAAGTGAAAGAAACAAAGAGAAAAAAAATGCAAATTAAATTACTCACTGCAATTTTTTTTGCAGTGAATAATTTTTCTAGTAGCATTTTTTTTTAAATTTAAGATAACATGGATAAAATCATTAACACAGGAGCAGGAACTGCTGTACAGTATATGGAATATTGTAGTCTTAGAGAATGTGTTTTTCTAACTTTATTATACAAAATAAATAGGACTTTGGGTCAAAAATCCATCAGATAGGCCACTGAACTCACTCAAGAGGACAATATGTCTGTGTTTCTCTTGTCTGAAACTCGCTCCCATAGACACAGGTGCAAACTGAGAGCTTGTGTTTGGGCATGTGTGTTTGTGTATATCTGTGTGTATATGTGTCTGTATAGGGAGCTCGGGGGGGGGCTGCTGTGGGAGAGAGTGGCACAGGTGGCACAGAGCCCCGGCAGTGCCGAGGGCATCGGATCGGCATGTGGCGCACAGCCAAGCACACACAGCATATGCCAAGGGGGAGAAAAGAGAGGGAAAGTGTGTGTGAGAGAGAAAGAGAGAAAGAGAGAGAGAGAGAGAGAGAGAGGAATGTGTTGATCTAACGACCACATGGGTCCACAGGTCTCCTGTCTTGCACCATATGCTGTCAGCATCTCTGGCTTTCTGTCTGTCTGTCTGTCCGTCTCTCTGTCTCTCTGTCTGTCTGTGTGCCAACAGAACAAAGTGCTGTCAGTGGTCAAACTGTCAGTGCAAAGATGATGAGCATGGGATGCGATCTCTGCGATTGGATCTCTGTTTTAGCTCTGAACATCCAGCAACATATATTCACAAACACACACAAAAACACTCACTGGAGGGGGCACACAAATGCCCACATGAACACGGTGCCAGCTTGTGTCATTATCATATTCATCAATTATGTAAACAGTTATGTGAACAGAGTAGCAACACACACACACACACACACACACACACACAAACACACACACACACACACACACACACACACACACACACACACACACACACACACACACACAAACACACGCACACACACACACACATGTTCCTCAAAACACATGCATTTTAATGAACTGCCGTGGGGCTAGACATGACCTCCACATTGCTTCCATACACACACATACACATACACAGGTGTTTGACAGTGCATAGCTAAGGGGAGAAAGACTGTGTTTGTGTTTGGATACAGACAAGGGCTCTCACTTTGTGCATGAGTGCGTGTGGTGCATCAGTATGTGGATATGTTTCTTTGGAATATTAATGATTGACAAAAATGAAAACAGGAAATTTATTGTAGAAAGATAAAATCCATGTATCCTTTAAATACTGCTCAAGTAATAACATCTATAATGATCTAAAGCAATCCAGGGAAGACTTGTGTGTTATGCAATGTGTGAATGTGTGAGGTTTTTTTCTCTGACAGATGACTATTCTTTATTCTGCTATTTGCCTTAACTGTAGACAATAGTATAATTACATTGAAACTCGTATCAAATTAGTCTTCACATATCATATATCTGCATAAAACAGGAGAGTAAAATCAAGCGAAAGCCTACATGCTTGATAAGGATAGACCATGGGCATGTCTCTGATAGGGATAGAAAAGTACATTTTCAGTGAAAAGTAGCTTTCAGTGTTGAACTGAACTTGTTTAAAAGCTAAAGTACAGCTCGTGACTTCTGATCTTTGATCCTTCACCTGCAGGTCTCAACAAAGTTTCAAACTCAGGCTTTGACCAATTCCAAAAAATTCCAACATAAAAGTGAAATGTGTGCTAAGAGGTACACGTTCATTCCAATGGTAATGCATTGATATCTTGTACTGTATGTTTGTATACTTTACTTCAAGTTTCTTATGTACATGTCTGTCTCTAAAATTTTAAATAATAAATGCTGTAAAAACACTGCATTAAACAATGTGAAAAGCACACAGGTAACACACTATAAGCTGTCTGTCAGAACTAAAGTGTACTTTTCTGGAAAAGCTTCTGCAGAAGGCCACTTGTGTGTCAGGTCTGGTATGGAATGGGAGCATTTTCATTAACACACACACACACACACACACACACAAACACACACACACACACACACACACATGTTCCTCAAAACACATGCATTTTAATGAACTGCCGTGGGGCTAGACATGACCTCCACATTGCTTCCATACACACACATACACATACACAGGTGTTTGACAGTGCATAGCTAAGGGGAGAAAGACTGTGTTTGTGTTTGGATACAGACAAGGGCTCTCACTTTGTGCATGAGTGCGTGTGGTGCATCAGTATGTGGATATGTTTCTTTGGAATATTAATGATTGACAAAAATGAAAACAGGAAATTTATTGTAGAAAGATAAAATCCATGTATCCTTTAAATACTGCTCAAGTAATAACATCTATAATGATCTAAAGCAATCCAGGGAAGACTTGTGTGTTATGCAATGTGTGAATGTGTGAGGTTTTTTTCTCTGACAGATGACTATTCTTTATTCTGCTATTTGCCTTAACTGTAGACAATAGTATAATTACATTGAAACTCGTATCAAATTAGTCTTCACATATCATATATCTGCATAAAACAGGAGAGTAAAAATCAAGCGAAAGCCTACATGCTTGATAAGGATAGACCATGGGCATGTCTCTGGTAGGGATAGAAAAGTACATTTTCAGTGAAAAGTAGCTTTCAGTGTTGAACTGAACTTGTTTAAAAGCTAAAGTACAGCTCGTGACTTCTGATCTTTGATCCTTCACCTGCAAGTCTCAACAAAGTTTCAAACTCAGGCTTTGACCAATTCCAAAAAATTCCAACATAAAAGTGAAATTTGTGCTAAGAGGTACACGTTCATTCCAATGGTAATGCATTGATATCTTGTACTGTATGTTTGTATACTTTACTTCAAGTTTCTTATGTACATGTCTGTCTCTAAAATTTTAAATAATAAATGCTGTAAAAACACTGCATTAAACAATGTGAAAAGCACACAGGTAACACACTATAAGCTGTCTGTCAGAACTAAAGTGTACTTTTCTGGAAAAGCTTCTGCAGAAGGCCACTTGTGTGTCAGGTCTGGTATGGAATGGGACCATTTTCATTAACACACACGCATGCACACACACACACGCACGCACACACACACACACACACACACACACACACACACACACACACACACACACACACACACACACACACACACACACACACACACACACACACACACACACAAGCACATAGACACACCCATCCACAGAAACACACTTTGCTGACAGCTCTGTTGTGACTGTGAGTCTGTGAGTCTTGACAGTGAGAGCTGATATTAATTCATGATGTCATTGAGACCTCACAAAAGACAGACTATTAGGGTGAGTTATGATAAATAATAACTATGAATACACTAATAACTCCTGCTCAACAACTTTTGGAATAAAAAAACAGACATATCCATGTTAATTGTCCTATCTTTTTTAAATTTATAAGCGCTGTTAAAGTATATTCTGAATATTTTGTAAAAATGGCAATGGTTTTAAGTGCAAGTAGCAATTGATAATTCTAAATCACTAAAAATCAAAACAAAACCTGCTCACAACAGGTTTACCAAAAAAAAAAAATAACAAAAAAACACAGACACACACAACTGAGTTAGTTTATAAATGGTAAAGTCCATAGCTGTACAAGCTATGGACAGACTAAGAGTTGGATATGGCCAGTCAGTCCGGCTGCTAATATGCTCCACGTATAAACTGTACGGTTTTATATTTGATAAACTTTGCCACAGCCAGGAAATATGTTTTTGGAAAGTAGTTTTTTGGGGCATTGCCCCAGTAGAGAGAAGACAGGAAATGAGGGAGAGAGAGAGAGATACAACAACGGGTCCTCAGTTGAACTCAAACCCGGGGCCCTGGTTTAGGTTCATGGTTGGCGTTTAAACATTGAAGCAATGGGAGCCTCCTGAGAAAAGCTACTTCTATGTCGGAGATGTAATCTCGAAGAAAAGTCTGAGTGGGGCCTGTGAGAGAAATAGTAGTTTCTTTTCCCACTGGTCCCAATAGGGAAAACCAGAAAATGAGAAATATATTTTAGTATAATTAGTAATTTTCATATGAATGAATGGGTGCCATCTTGTTCCCGGGTTTTCACTTACACATAGATCCTTGGTACAACTGAGTGCAATACCATGAATTACTGCCCAAAATGGGCATGTTATCCCCTTTTGAATGATTAATTGTGTCAAAATCCCAAAGACAAGACAAAGATAACAAAGAGAAAGATTGGGGAGGCATTAGGAGGAGGCTGTGACAGCAGACTTTTCTCCCCTGTGGAAGTTTAAAACAAGTATCCTGCTTGTCCTAGGTGATTGCTGTAATTTGCATATTTTTCTGATCAAAACAGATGGGTTTGGCCACTCTGTTATTGCCTTGGTATTTCAGTGTGGATGAGGACCTTTACAGTAAAAACCTGAAAATGCTATGGTGGACACTGTAAAGACTGATTCTAATATATCCATCTTAGTATCAACATGATCTTAGTTCATAAAGGAAACCCCTTTGGAAAACAAAGAAGTCTTCGGCTTTGTGTTTAAATTTCTGTTTCTCTGGCGCTTTGAATGTATCTTTATGCATTTGTTTAATAAATAAAACACTTGTTTAATAAATAACAAAATAAATTAATAACGAAATCAGAGCACTGACACAGTTTCCAGGCCAATAGTTCGAGAGGCCGTGCTTCAGAGGGCTCAGCACACATTCCTATCTGTCCACTGAATTTGAATTCTATGGGTTTCAGTAAACCATGCCAATGAAATGAGTGACAGGCTCAAAAGGGGTGCCAACTTGATCGCAACTATCGCCACGGGCAGTAAGTCAAGGCTATGGCACCCAGACAACACTTGGAGCCAAAGTAGACAGACAGTTTAGCCAACGATTATGACCAACAGTATTTTCCATGATACTTTGCTCCCTTACAGCCCACTGTGTTATAGACATTGATTTAGTCTGCGTTGCCAACCCCCTTTTTGCTGAGGGCAGTCCTGTCTTGCTATATTCCCTTGAATTGCTGTGATGGTGTCAAAGCAAAAACCAAAAACAAAACAAATAAACAAACAAACAAAAACACAGACAAATAGGACTTGATTTTTGGCAGTCTCCCAGTCCCTGTAAAAATCTTTGTAGAGATCTGTTTTTCAGATTAAAGTTTCGTCTCATATCCATTACAGTTTTGACATTCAAAATCACTGAGGCTCCTGAGCTGAAGCAATGCTTTGCAATCTAAAGCTAGAAAATTTCTAAAAAGTGACAGACCGATGAAAAGACAAAAAGTAGGATGTACTGTGTGAACAGTCGCATGCAGGGAACACAGCTTTCTTTGGCCTCTCCTGTTTGCTGACTAATGAGGGAATAATTGAGTGCAGTCGGCCCTGCGTCTCCCTGATTAGAGCCAGACTCGTCCCCTGAAAAGACAGAAAGACAGGAGTCAGGCCTTTCTTTCTTTCTGTTTTATCTTTCAATTTATGCTATCCTCTCCACCCTCCTCTGCAAAGATACTTATCACATCAGATAATAAATTAAGAAACACACACACTCACACACACTCACACACGCACGCACACACACACTCACATACACACATACACACACGCACACACACACACACACGCACACACACACACACACACATGAACACTCAAACACAAACACTCACACACGTAGACACAGTCCTTTACACATACAGTCACACAGTGGTACTGATTGTTGAAACAATATGTGGTTCAATCAGACAATACATGCTGCATAATTGTCCCAGAGGACAGTGACAATGACATTAGCAGCACAGAGTGAAGTGAGACAGAACGGACCAGAATAGCGGGACTAATGTTTTATTTTTTTTTAGAAATTAGATTTGAGCAGCAAAAAAACTGTCTTGTTGGATCAGCAAACTACATCCTCAGAGGTTGAAATGTCCCCAAAGAAGAAAATGATGATGTTTTTCAAAGTATGGAGCTGAACCAGTAGTTGGAACATGGAGAAGATTATCTTACAGCCGTGTTAATCCAGCAAAGCTCTCTGCAGCAGAATCAAAATAATAAGCTCTAATGTGAATGTGAATTTTTAGCATTTACCAGATGATCATTGCAACACACACACATATATATGTATATATATATGTGTATATGTATATACACATATATATAATTTTAAAATGCTGTGTCATAGTATTAGAAACCACTGTGTGATTTGGCTGATAAGCTCTTCTTCAAACTTGACTTCCTGTATGTTATTTCAGTGTCCCGCTGATACCTTACCAACACAGTCACTTAAAGGTTTTTACTGCAGAGCTGTTTTCTGTCTCAGTGCCCATTTAGTGAAATGAGGATGAGCCTCCTCTCAAAGCTGACACAGGCATGGAGATAAACAGTCATTTAAATGCTAAATGATTTCTAAAATTCATCCCTGAGGCAACATGTGACAGAACTGAGACAGTCTTCTTTCTGGATGTCATTACTCTCCAACTCACCGCTGTTCTCCGGCAGTGTGGCCATCATGGACAGGAGGAGAGAAATCAACTATATATAATCTTTATATGTGTAAAAAGAGTCCAAATGGATGAAATGAGAAACTTAAGTGTGAACCACAACCTTACACATTTCAAGTAGGAAATGTTCCATCTTCAATGTGGGAAAATAGCTACAGTGTCTTTCACATAATCCCAGTTCTTCAGTGTTTGTGTCTTGTGGTCTATGCAATTGGAGAAAAGTGGAGGCAAACAAACACATGCACAAACAAACACACACACACCATCACACACGCAAGCACACACACACACACACACACACAGACACACACAGACACACACACACACACACACACACACACACACACACACACACACGCACACACACAGGTAGACACTTAAATAGACAAATAGACACACAAAGAGACACACAACCCTGATAGTGCAGTGCCTGCAGCCACAGTATAGTAAGAGTGGAGGTGTGTGTGTGTGTGTGTGTGTGTGTGTGTGTGTGTGTTAGCGGGATCAGTGCCAGTCTTGGCATGGCTGGATGCCTGTCTGTGGGTCTCCTGAGAGGGGACCAGGGGCACAACAAATTGGCACACTACACTCCTTGGTCCCACCTGTGTGTGCTTGTGTATCCATGTGTGTGTTTGTGTGTAAAAAAAAGGCTAATATGTGTGTGTGTGTGTGTGTGTGTGTGTGTGTGTGTGTGTGTGTGTGTGAGTTTGTGTTTGTGCACATGTGCAGAGAAAAGGTAACTTTGTGTGTTTTTCTGGAACCCTCTGGCTTAGAGTAACAACAGCTGCGGAAATGCCCTCTCTCCTTCCTCCTTTTCCTCCTTCTCCACTTCTACTGGATTTCTTTCACTGTGTTTTTCTTTTCAGGTCACCTCACTGTCTTAGACTGCACCCCCCCCTATTTTTCCTTTTGTCTCACTTCAGACCCTTTCACACACACATTAGATTGCTCCAGTCCAAAGCTGCATTAGTTAATGATCTGATATCCAATCGTCATGTTGATGTATTTTTTTCTTACTGAGACCTGGCTGTCTCATGATGAATTTGTTAGCTTAAATGAATCCACCCCCCCAGTCATGTCAATACTCATATTCCTAGAGACACTGGTCGAGGAGGTGGAGTTACTGCCATTTTCAACTCAAGCCATTTAATCAACCCTAAACCTAAAATTAGCTCGTCAACTCATTTGAAAGCCTGGTTCTTAGTGTTACACATCGGACCTGGAAAACTTTAAAGCCTGTTCTACTTGTTATAGTGAATCATGCTCCTGGACCATACTCTGAATATACATATTCTATCTGAATTTTCAAAGTTTTTATCAAGTTTTTATTAGTCATTAGTACAGACAAAATAATTATTGTAGGTGATTTCAATATTTATGTTGACGTTGATAGTGATGCCTCAGCACTGCGTTTATCTCACTTTTAGACTCAGTTGGCTTTGCTCAAAGGGTAAATAAACCCACTCATTGTTTTAACCACACCCTTGACCTTGTTCTGATTATGGCATAGAAATTGAACACTTAAATCATCTTTCCACAAAATTCTCTTCCCTCAGACTGTTGTTTAATAACTTTTGAACTTCTGTTACTGGACTACACAACATTAAGCAAAAATGTCTCTACTAGACGTCTATCTGATAGTGCTGTAGCTAAATTTAAAGAAGTGATTCCATCAGCACTGAATTCACAGCCATATCACAATATAACAGAGAACTCGTGAGCTAACTTTAGCCCCTCCCAAACTGATCAGCTTGTTGATAGCGCTTCAGGCTCGATTAGAACAACACTCGACTCTATTGCCACTCAAAAAAGGAGGAAAATAAGGTTAACTCAATTTCTTTAACTACCAAATCTGTATATCAAAGCAAACGACACAAGAATTTGAAAGGATATGGTGCATTGCTAAACTAGAACAATTCTGCCTAGCATGGCATGACAGTCTCAAAACCTAAAAGAAGGCCCTCGGTGATGCCAGATCAGCCTATTACTCATCTTTAATAGAGGAAAGTAAAAACAACCCTAGGTTTATTTTCAGCACCATAGCTAGGCAGACTAGATTGATCCATGTATTCCTGTAGCTCTCAGTAGCAATGATTTCATGAGCTTCTTTAATGATAAAATTATTAGAAACTATCACAACTATTAAACTATTAGAGACAAAATTCACCTCCTCCTGCCCTCAACTGGGACTGATTTGTCCTCAAACATAGGAACCTTAGAAACCGCCATTAAACCTGATTTATTCTTAGACAGTTTCTCTCCTATTGACCTTTGCCAACTAACTTCAATGATCTCTTCATCTAAACCATCAACTGTCTCTTAGAGCCCATCCCAATCAGACCGCTTAAGGAAGTTCCATCCGTTAGAACATCTCTATTAGAATAATCAATCTGTCCTTATTATCAGGCTATGTACCACAGCCCTTTAAAATTGCTGTAATTAAACCTCTTCTTAAAAAGTCTACCCTCGATCCAGATATTTTAGCCAAATAGACCCAACCCTAGGTTTATTTTCACCTTCCTTTTCTCTCTAAGATCATTGAGAAAGCTGTCACCAACCAGTTGTGTGACCTTTTACATAATAATAGATGATTTGAGGATTTTCAGTTATGATTTAGAGGCATCATAGCACTGAGACAGCACTGGTGAAGGTTACAAAATATCTTCTGATCCCATCAGTCTCCATACTTGTTCAGTTAAGTGCTGCATTGTTCAGTTAAGTGCTGCATTTGACACTATTGACCATCAAATCCTATCATAGCAACTGGAGCATTTCATTGACATTAAAGGACATTCTCTTAGCTGGTTTAGGTCCTGTTTATCAGATCAGGTTCAATTTGTTCATGTTAACAATAAATCCTCCATATACTCAAATGTTAATCAAGGAGTTCCACAAGGTTCTGTGGTTGGACCAGTTCTATTCACCATATATATGCTTCCCTCAGGCAATATTATCAGGAAACACTCCATAAACTTCCACTGTAATGTAGATGATACCTAATTGTGCTTATCAATGAAGCCCGACGAAACCAATCAGTTAGCTAAACTTCAAGCATGTCTTAAGGATATAAAGATCTGAATGACCAGTAACTTCCTACTATTGAACTCAGATAAAACTGAAGTTAGTATGCTGGGCCAGTAACACCTTAGAAACGCATTATCTAATGACATACTTATTCTAGATGGCAATGCTCTGGCCTCTAGCACCACCGCTAGGAATCACTGAGCTGTCTTCAATCAGGACATGTCCTTTACCTCCCACATCAAACAAACTTCAGGGACGCCCTTTTCACCAACGTGATATTGTAAAATTCAGGCTCATCCTGCCTGATAATGATGCTTTTGTTACTTCTAGACTCGATTATTGCAACTCCTTATTATCAGTCTGTCCCAATAAAACTTCAAATGTGCTCCAACCTATTCAGAATGCTGCAGCGAGAATATTGACAAAAACCAGAAAAAGGAGATCACATTTCTCCTGTGTTAGCTTCTCTGCATTGGCTCCCTGTGAAATCCAGAATAAAACTAAAGTCCTCTTCCTCACCTACAAAGCCCTTAACGGTCAGGCACCATCCTATCTTAAAGAGCTCATAGTGCCTTATTACCCCAGTAGAACACTTAGCTCCCAGAATACAGGCCTACTTGTGGTTCCTACAGTCTCCACAAGTAGAATAAGAGGCAGAGCCTTCAGTTATCAGGCTCCTCTGCTGTGGAACCATCTTCCAGTTTGGGTCCTGGCGGCAGACAACTGTCTCCATGTTTAAGAATAGGCTTAAAACCTTCCTTTTCGATATAGCTTATGGTTAGAGCTGGCTCAGGCTCACCTTGAACCATCCCCTCACTATGCTGCTATAGGCCTAGACTGACAGGGGACTTGCCATGAAGCACCCAGCTCCCCTCTTCTCCACCTCCTCCTCTCTCCTTGTGCACATTAACATCTCAAAAATGCTCTTTACTAACTGTCCTTCCTCCTTCCTATAGTTTAGTGCTTCCTCATCTCTCTCCTCATCCTCCTTTCACTTTCTGCAGGTTTTTCTGCCTCTGATGCTGCAGAGTTTGGATCCATGGCTGCAGACCCACCTACTGACCCGTGAGCCCGATCAACACCTACTGCTTTAATTATTATGATTACTAATATTACTATTTCTTTTAGTCTTATTAGATATATCATTAGCCCCATTAGTATAACTATTAGCTTTATTTTAGTCCCATTATTATCAAACATCTTTACATGGTACCTGGATTGTGCTATGCTCACTCTTCTCCCTCCTGCCCCCCCCGTCTCTCTCTCTCTCTCTCTCTCTCTCTCTCCCCCTTTCACTATCAAGCCAGCCGGTCGAGGCAGCCCCCCCCCCACCACTATGAGCCTGGATCTGTTCAATGGTTCTACCTGTTAAAAGGGAGTTTTTTGTCGCTTCTGTTGCCACGTGCTATTCATGGTGAAATGTTGTGTCTCTGTAAATAATAACTATAAAGATTCTTAGAAGAAATCTTAGAAGACAATTTTAGCTGCATATTTCATATGCTAGTGAATATTTATGGCAGCTGGACAGTATCACCTCAATTAAATTGAACCAATGGAAAAATGACAACTAGTTCAACAGGGTGGCTTAATGATGTGTTTTTAATAGTTTTAGAGATGAATAAGCTATATCAGGTTTTAAATACTCAGACACTGTTGGTTTGTGCATTTTCTTAGGATTTAGTCTTGATAACTCAAATATATATAACGAGTATAAAATTTCACAAAACAACACTCACTATTCTTTAAAGTCCAACTGAAATTACATCTATCTCTGCCATCAAAATATTTTCAAAATTATTGTTAAGAGGACATTGCTTGTTCATTTTTGCAGATATGAACGACCTTATACAAAAAACAATGTGTAAAATAATGGATGTTGACTTATGTAGATCTTTTTCAGCTGCTGAAAAACCGCTAAAGCTAACCCCTGAACTAACAGTCTTACACAGATTCTCTTTTAACCTCATTGACAGGTGCTGGATGATTAGTAAGCCAAAGTGAAGGATGTGATATATTTCTGTAAATGACAAATTACAGCTAGCAAGGTAGTTTTGGTATGGTGTCATCATCTGTGGCTCCTCTGCTGATGTCCGTTCTGTGTCACAGTCCCTCTGAAGATAGATCAGTATGAAATGACTGTTTCTGCTTAATGCAAATGCTGTACAAACTATTGCGTCTCATTTAGCCATTTGTATTTTTTTCTGGACTCAAAACCTAAAATATAAACTTCCTCTCTAAGCTTCAATTCCCCCTACCAATAATGGGAAGCCTTTTTTGCCCAGAACAGTCACAATCGTGTCCTGGCATTGTGCATGTCCATAGCAGTAATTTGACGCTTTTGTTAAAAACAATATGCCACTGGTAAATACATTTCACGCTGTAAAACTGTTGAAAATTATTATTTACTGCAATTGCAGTATTACCTCCCATTCACACATAGTGATTTAATGGCAAAATGTCATTAAAAATGAACAGTAAAGGCTTTATTTGTGCATCTCATGTTTCCTTCCATCCACCCTAATCCTTTAATCACTGTCACTCTCTCGCCTTGTCTTTCTCTTATTTCTCCACAGTGATGTGTAATAAAGAAGAGACACAATGAAATGACCTTTAAAAAGGGACAGACCCATTCCTTCATTACCAAAAGGTGAAAGATGAGGATCCTTTTTTCTGTAGTCAAGACCATTGGCGATAGGAAGATGAAATTGGGCTTTAGACTAATTCAACCCCTACATCTTAGATAAGTTGAAGCTGCCCCCCCCCAGCTTCAACTTGTCTAAGATGTAGGGAGTGGCCACAAACAGACATGACTGATAATTCTTTCCACCGTCATTGCTTTTCATTGCAAACCATTTTGAGTGTGATTTTCTTTCCCAGGAGTAAGTTTGATTAATATGTATGTACCCTGCACTACTTACATCAAAAGCACAGGATGTCGGTCTGTTAATTACATGGAAACATCATTATCTCTCTCATTTGATTTTTTTTTTTTTTGCAACACTTTTAGCCTGCTGAGTATTTTCACTGTCCTCCCCACCTCTAAGCCAAAACGGACGTATTATGCTCTATACAGTTACCAGCTGGAGCTTTTTTTTTTTTTTTTTTTTTTTTTTTATCAGTGGCTGCTGCTTGAATTAATAATGGGCCTATGTACCTATACAAACACATGCATTCACACATTCAATCGGTTCATTGTGCAATGTATTAGTATATACTGTGTGTTATAACATGATGGAGTGCATGTTCAGACCTACAACATAATACCTGTATGAACTGCTGATATTTTGTGTTGCACTACAGGAAGACATACAGACATGAGTGAACATATAGTTCTACAATTCTACAACTGTAGAACTATATGTTCATTCATGTCTGTATGTCCTCATGTTGTGTAACACACTATGACATCATTGCTTTATTTCAATTCAGAATGTGCAAAACATAAATATCTGAACATCTTGTTTACCAGTTGTACTTTTTAAAGGTGTGGTTACTTTGTCATTAGTATTTTCGTTCATACTTAGACAATAAGAGAGAACATGGGATGGGTGAGAGGGAAATGATCTTCAGAGCAGAAAGAGAAGGGATCATAACCACTCTTTTATGTTCTAGCATGCATGTCAGTAACTTTTACTATTGCTCACTTAAGCTGTGCCAGCAAAAAAGTATTGTTCAGAAGAAAATAAAGCAAAATAAACACTTTAGACCTCTTTAACCCACAATTCTTTGCCCTGAAAAATGATAGATATAGGTTTAGTCCTTGAGGTCTGTACAGTTTTTGGATCTTATTTGGATCATATTTGGATATGTTCCACTGAGGTAAAGCCATGTTTGTCTGTGTTTTTCATTATCATAGAGTCAGAAGGGGAAACCTTTACCAATGTGCCCCTGGGCCAAAGTCAAATGAAGCACCTTTAATTAAGAGATATTAAAAATCATTCAAAGTATCTGTCTGTAGGCCAGCATTTGCAGACACAGTAGTGCCTGCGGCTTATAAACATATGATGTGCTTACATGTATACAACTTTTGCATCAACATCCCATGTGAAAGTGGTCTTTCAGGATTACCTTGTTTGGCTTTTTCTAAATTCTTATGAAATCAGCAAGTGGTTTGAAAATACAGGAATATTGTCACTGAGGACCACGGGAAGACAAATACTGCAACCCAAAAAGCATAAAAACAGAAAAAAGGACAGGGGACTGTTGTGTAGAAGAGAGAAAGCTTAGCTGGCAGAGAGACAGAGAGACAGACAGACTTTCAGACAGGCAGGCTGACAGACAGATAATCTGTGGACTCAAAAGAAGGGAATGTCATTGATCTCCCAGAGGACAATACGATTCTGCGCCCTCTGTGCAATGTTACCACCAGCCCTTCGTGCACACACACACACACACACACACACACACACACGCTCACACACACAGGGGTCAGACCTTTTGGGTGTGGTGGTGAATGGAGTCTAATTCCTATTCAGTCAGTTGGAAGCTGTCTAAGTCTATAGAGTCATTGTCAGGAAACATTACCCAGCATGCCACACAACATATCAGGCTACATAACCTTCACACATTCATTTTGATTTTAAAAGCCACTACTTACATGCCACTACTTTTCATTACATAAACTGCAAATTTCTAAGTTGGCAGCACCCACTCCATGTGCCAGAATGACATTTTATCATAGAGCAGGAGTGTTTATCTTTAAGTCAGTCAGGTGATAAGACTACCCTTGGCTCTAAAAGATGATTCACTTTTCATTGTTTTTACAGGAACATTCTTTATAGCTATTTATATATACTTACCTACCTGAATAAAACACAAAGAGGCAAGTTTACTTAATGTAGTGCTCCAACAAACAAGTAATTAAAGGAGAACGGCATGCACATCCAAAAACACGCCTTACAAGGTTCTGGATCAAACAGAAAATACAGTATATTGAGTAAATGATGAGCACAAAAAACACTGTGCAGATTCTACTTATCTACATTACACTTTATTGCTACTTTATTATTTACTTTGTTGTTGAGATCACCCTTCATCCAACTCACCTCCTCATCATTTCTCACAACAAATTCTCCAACCTAAATGATCACATAGGTCATTTGTCTTCATGGTAAAAATTACAATCAAGCAGTTAAGTTGTGAAATAGTAACTATTTGGTTAGGTTAAGGCACAAAAACTACTTGGTTCTGTTTACATAAAGATCATAGTTTGGGTTAAAATTAGTACTTTTTAAGTCAAGAGGACCTTCATCGTCATGGTTTCAATAATAAACATGGTTAAGGTTGTAGTAAACGAAGGTCTGGGAGAAAAAAGGCAGCTTCCTGTGTGAGAGTCCGGTGTTTGCTGACCCGTCTGTCCATCCTGACCTCCTCTTAACATGGACTTTGACGCTCTTCGTACTTCACCACATGACGTTGCCTAACAATAAATCATAGCTGTGGGTCATAATACCCTGCCTGCAGGGATTACCTGTGGGGTCATTTTTTAAAGGAGGACAGTCTCCTTGCTCTAGAAACACCCACTCATGAAGTTGTGGGTCTCTCTCTCACTCTCTTTGTCACAATATCCTCCTTTTGAATATAGTAACACACAGCACTTAAACTCTAAGCAAATTAAACTACTAGTTTTATCTATGAAATTTGTGAAAATCATAAAACAGAGAAATCATCATCCCGCACTTATTGTTGCAGTTCAAGATCAGATCAGAATCATTGCATATTAGTAAAATATCAAATTTGGTGATAATGGTTTGATCTGTGATCATAACATGTTCCACAAAGGTACATGTATAATGTATATTTTACCAAAAGCCATTACAGTGTATTCAGAAGGTATTCAGACCCCTTCCATTTTTCACAATTCATTATGTTGCAGCCTTATGCTAAAATTGTCTAAACTAATTTTTCCGTCTTCAAAGTGAAGTTATACTCCACAATGACGAAGTGAAAACAGAATTTTAGAATCGTTTTGCAAAAATAAGTATTCAGACCTTTTGCCATGACACTTGAAATTTAGCTCAGGTGCCTCCCTTTTCCCTTGATCATCATTGACATGCCTCTACACCTGGATTTAAGTCCACCTGTGGTAAATTCAATTGATTATACTAGTCTACATAAAGTCTCATAGCTGACAATGCATAACAGGGCAAAAACCAAGCCATGAGCTTGAAGGAACTGCCTGCGGAGCTGAGAGACAGGGTTTTGTCAAGGCCCAGATCTGGTGGCCCGAAGGTTCCCTAAAACATAGTGGCCTCAATAATTCTTCAATGGAACAAGTTTGGGACCACTCTGACTCTTCCTGGAGCTGGGCTCTATGGCAGAGTGGCCAGAAGGAAGCCTCTCGTCAGTGAAAGACACATGAAAACCTGCTTGAGTTTTCAAAAAAAGCACCTAAACTACTGTCAAACTGTGAGAAACAAAAGTTCTCTGGTCTGATAAAACCAAGATTGAACTGTTTGGCCTCAGTCAAGTGTCATGTCTGGAGGAAACCATCTCAACAGTGAAGCATGATGGTGGAGGCATTATGCTGTGGGGGTGTTTTCCAGTGGCAGGGGCAGGGAGATTGGTCAGAGTTGAGGGGAATCTGAACAAGGCAAAGTACAGAGATATCCTTAATGAAAATCTTGTTCAGAGCACTAAGCACCTCAGGCTGGGCCGAAGGTTCACCTTGCAAGGGGACACTGACCCCGAGCACATAGCCAAGAAAACGCAGGAGTGGCTTAAGGACTCTGTGAATGTCACTGAGGGGCCCAGCCAGAGCTCTGACTCTAACTCAGTCGAAACTCAATGGAGAGTCCTGAAAATGTCTGTCAACCAACGGTGCCCATCCAATGAGAGGATTCACAGAGAAGAATGGCAGAAAATCTCCAAATCCAGGTGAGCAAAGCTTGTCATATAATTTCCAAGAAGACTCAAGGCTTAAATCGCTGCCAAATGTGCTTTAACTAAGTAAAGGGTCTGAATACTTTTTCAATGTGGTATTTCAGTTTTTCCTTTTAAATAAATTGTAAGTTTCTTTTCAATTTGTCATTATGGGGTATTGAGTGTGATGATGAGAAAAAAATTATTTTAAATGATTTTAGCGTAAGGCTGATACATTAAAATGTGAAAAAACGAAGGGGTCTCAAAACATTATGAATGCACCGTAGGCGGTGTGTTCTTAAATACTAACTAATAAAATATTATGGTTCAGCCGAGCAAGAGAGCCTAAAAAATGATGTCTTATAAGAAGACTTGCAGACTTCACAAAAAAAATCAAAGACCCATATGCACTATTTTAAATTTTTCATGTTTCATGACACATGGCAAGGCTGTATGATAAATGGAACAAATCAAGTTGGCTAAAGGAAACAAAACCTCTAGATTAAAGATTGCCATGCGAATATTTTTTTTATTATCCGGTGCCATGACTGAAAATGGCTCATAAAATGCCAAATATATATATCTCTGGTAGGAAAAAAGACATCTAAAACCAATCTGTAACATCATCTTCAGAAACCACTGGCTTCCAAAAATAACCTGCTAGAAACAGTGAGAGAAAACTGAATTCTCTCTTGACAAGCATGTTCCCATGCATTATCAATGGTTTATCTCGGCCCCATGGTGATAAAACATTTTCTACACTTGCGAGACAATGTTGGCTGTCAGTTCCTTAAAAGAAATGTTAAAAGCGGAGCTATGTTTCTTAGAAACACATAATATAAATAATAAACAATGACTGGAAAAAAAGAGCCAATTACAGAGAGCTGGGAAAGTAGATGATCACTGTCAACGTGAGACAGAAATGGACAGAGATCGATCGATGGGGTTTCAGCACATGTAAATATTTACAGCCTTACAGGTCAATAAGGAGACAGGAGCAGGAAGTATATGTTACAGAAAAGCCAGACAGAAAGGTGAACGGAGAAATCAGACAGAAAAAAAAATAGGAGTGATTTGGAAGAAAGCAGGAAAGTAATTCAACATGCATACGCTGAGACACACACGCACATTCACGCAGAGGCCACTGTGATAATGGTGACATTTGCAGTGTGGTGATGGTTGTGTGCGGGTTGCTGATGGCCCGCAGCGATGGCCTTTAGAAGAGTGACAGACTGAAATTACCATTGAGAGCCAGCAGTATTAACCCTCCATTATACATACACCTCACTCTCTCTCATTCTCTCTCATTCTCTCTCTCTTACAGACACACACACACACACACACACACACACACACGCACACACACACATGGTTCATTGCCATCCATTACTACTCTATGTGAGTTCAATAGCTTAATAACCTCTGTGTTGGAAAGATTTGATTGCTCTCTCTTTCTCCCCTGCTCACCTATCTGTCCCCCTCTCATCTGCTCCTGTCTCCATTTTCTCCCTCCAGCAGCCATCATCTCCACCTCAATCTCCACCTCCCTTTTATCATTCCTCCCATCGCCCTTCTCTGTGATTCATGCCTCTCTCCCACCTCCCCTAGTTTTTGTTTGTTTTGTTTGTTTCTATCCTCTCTTCCTATGCCCTTATTGTGTATTTTTCATTCCCACCTAAATTTGGACAAGCATATCACCACATTTGTACAACTTTTGTTTTTAATGTCTAAAAAACTATCCAAGACTAAAAATAAGTAAATAAATAAAATTTGACCAATTTTGAGTTTTAAGAAACAGAAGTTGCTAATAATGCTAATAATGCATTGGTTTACTGTTGCAGTGGTCTTTAACAGGTGTAAACTAGAAAGCACAGATTCTAACTGGTAATAAACATGGCTGACAAAGAAAAGAAGAAAAAATTACCTGACAGCATCACTACACTGCCTAGTAGTCTTAGGCCTGGTTTTAAGATTATAGTGATTACTTTTAAAGTTCTTCATGGCCAGTTTGAATTTCATAGTTGGGGCTCCTTAACTGGTCCTTTAAATCACTCCTTAACACATTTTTATTTTTTAACTTATCAACAATTCTAAGCTTGACATTTCCTTATGTATTATACACTGCACATCTTAGATCTTTATCCTTTATTAGTTTAACTGGTTTCAGTTGTTTATTTTTGTGTTGTTGTTGTTGTTCTTACTGTTTTGTGTGAAGCATTTTCTAATGGTGATTTTTGTACATTTTAGCAAAAATCACAAACAAAAAACTGCAGTTGAAATCTATTTTTATCTGTTTGTGATAAATGTATAGAATTCCAGGTAAAGAAAATAACAGCCTCTACTGGATTAAAGCAGGTTAGCCATGTTTTAGCCTTACATCATATGTGCATAGCCCCAACCTCACTGCAGGAAAGGGCTTCACTGGCTCATAGATGTAGAGGCTTTTCCGAACAATACTGACCTTGGCAAAAGGGGATATACTTGCAGAGCAGCAACCAGACAGAGAGACAAATAGACCAGCTGATACTCTACAGGCTGTAGTATTTACTGGACTGTAAAGTCAAGGTGGGAGACAGGGGCTGTGCATAGCCTTGGTGCAGGTGCATGTCTATATGTATGTGTGTGTGTCTTGGATAGTGTGAGGGAAAGCTTGTGCGTGCATGTGTGTGTTATCAGGGCAGTGCAGACTCTGCTGTCCAGCAGTGTGTGAGATGAGACAGAACTAACAATTTACCACCATGGAACACTAAGCAGACTACTAAACACACACACACACACACACACACACACACACACACACACACACACACACACACACACACACACACTCAGTACTGTTATCAGAGTTCACTATTGGTCCATATCTTGGCCAGGGGCAACCACTTGGGCTTGTATGATGACAGGCGTATCTGCAGATAGAAAACTAACCAGCCAGTGGCCACCACTCAACCTCGCAGCACACATTCTAAAACAGCACTTTACTAATACTGGGTTGGGAACCCAGTGATGGACCTGTAAAGAAACTCTCCTTTAGACAGGTCAAAAGCAGGGTCAACTACAGACAGCACTGTGGAGTTGTAGTCGCTGTCCAGCTAAAAAACAAAGATACAACTGACACTATGATTCTTTTAGGGCTATAGTATATGCTTATCAGTTTATCGTTTATCGTTTTAAGTTTTTAAGTTTCTTTAAGTTTTAACCAGTTCCACAACATTAGTTGTCATTTAATTTTGGAGCAGTTTCTATCAAAACTTAATTACTCCCTTTACACTCATTATTTAAAACTGAATGTGACTTATGCACCACATCTGCAGATTCCTTTGAGTGTTTTTGTTCAGTATTAATGTGAGAGCAATATGGGCCTCTTCATTTTGCATGATGCAAGCTCAACATGTCATTAACTATGAATCAGAGAATCGCAGTGGGAGCAGAAGCAAGAACAGCCTGAATGATATTCATTAAAACTGGCACATGATTCAAACAAAAATAAGGCCAGCCTGGCTACAAAAAGATTAGTGTTCCGCTAAAATCTGAAGCCATTTTGTGTGCATGCGGGTGTATGTGCAAAATAAACAGAAAGAGAGAGCAAGGTGTCATACTTTTATAACCCTTGGTTAAGGTAAGTCAAAGTTAACCCAGTCATGTAGCCAACCTTTACCAGTATCTTTATCAAGCTTTATCAATATCTTACAACCTCAACAATGAATAACATTTGTTTGCCTACAACAAAGCAGACGATGGTTCATATTCATAGTCTGCCCAAGACTCATTCACTCCACCCACTCATGTCCAGCCTCAGAGTGGGACGTGAGTCAGTTTTTGTGAAGCTTCCGTAACCACCTAATACCCCCATCATATCGCGAAGCTCTCGTTAGCATTATGATGACACCACCATTGTACTGTCCTGTAAAGTAATATTAACGATGATTTCTTCTGATGGTTTTTCTCAGTATTTTCCAAGGTTCTGGCACATTAGAAGAAGGATGAAATTTTTTATCCTAAAATAATGCTATTTATAGTGCTATCCAAGTAAGTGTCAGTCAGCTGAAGGGGCCAGACGCTGTTGCAGAAAAATAAACAAATACAAATAATGAGGCTGTTTCTGTACATTATAACTAGGTTTGAGGCTAATTGGCTGGCTGCTTATGGTGGCACTATCAGCAAAGCAATGCCTCAGTTATAATCCCAACAGAAACAGACAGAATTAGCAGCATCCATTAGGTTGATATAATAAAACAAACTGAGCGGGGCAATAGTTCCAACATTTATTAAAAGCTGATATGGCCCAAAGTGGCGTATCACCTTCCGTCATAGGTTCATATAACCACATTCATCAACCATACAACAAGAAGGTAAAACCATTTTTTTCCTCTCCTATATGTTAATCAATTTACTTTTCAGTTTTTTGGGCTTAACCCATAAAAATGAACATATTAGTGGCAGCAGCTTTTTAAATTGGATGCATGATACACACTGAATTCTCTTTTCTCTGAAAGTTTCTGATGACAGACTCCTTGCAACTCAAGGGTTTTGGTTATTTTTGGTATGACGCCAAAAATACAAGGGAGTCATAGTGTTATTCAAATAAATTTCCCAATCTCAAAAGTGACTTGTTTTACTCAAACTTGAAACTTAGACTTTCTAGACAAATTTATAACAGTGCTTTATTTTCACTTTTTGGAAAAAAAAAAAAAACATGATCAGATCACACAGACTGCTCCTCCAGGCAACAGCTCACCTTAATGTGTTTTCTGCATCCAAATATTGCACCCTGGCTGTATGCAGTCATCAGAATCGTTACTTATTACTGATCAGGCAATTTCTATTGATCAATTAGATGTTTTTTCAATACCCCGATACACAACAGACCCACTCCTAAATACACTGACACTCTAAATTGAAAAAATAAAAAGATTGCTTAAAGTAAACAGCAGATAAGGAAAGGAGTTGTTAAATTATTGAAAAACACAAAAAAACAAAACAGCAGACTGTAAAAAATCTATTTAGGTCTCCTGAGAAACTCCCTGCCTGCTGATATTTGTTTTGTTCCATTTGTTCTGTTTTTATTGTCTAACTACCCCGGGCCAAACCATCACAAGTGTCTAGCAGGGGGGTTGGGGAAGCAGCCAAGTTGAGGCAACACTCTGCTGCTGCCTTCCCAGATTTTTAAATTCAGAAGCCATTTTCTGATTCGGCTACCCAGAATTCACCCTGAGCCCCGAGCTGGTCTCTCTTTCTCGTTCTCTGTCTCTTTCTCCCAATATTTATGTCTCTCTGTCTCTCTCTCTCTCCATCTTTATTGCCCACTTCATTATCACTGTCCACTCCAAAAGATGGTAAAGGGAGAGAAGTGGGGGGTGGAGGGTTAAGAAGGAGAGAAGTACAGAGAGTTACTGAGAGAGAGAGAGAGAGAGAGAGAGAGAGCAAGAGAGAATGATTGAGAGAGAGAAAGACAGAGGGGGAGAGTGACTGTGTGAGACAGAGAGCCAGAGAGAGATATACAGAGAAAGAGAGACAGAGAGATATAGAGAAAGAGAGACAGAGAGAGATATAGAGAAAGAGAGAGGGAGAAAGGCACAGAGAGCTGTAGCTTTCTGCTGAAATATTCATGTTGGTGCCAGCAGCTTTTCCATTCCCCACTCAGCAGGAGGCTGCTGTTTGATACATCCATTGCTCTCTCCCTCTCTTTTTTCTCGCCCCTCTCCCCTCCCCTCACCCTCTCTGTCTCTCTTAACTAGTGAGGTTCGAAGATAATAATCATTGAGAAACAGAGGGCCAATCTCTCCTCCACCGGACAAAGCAGCCCTGCCATGTTGAAAACAAAACAAAACAAAACAAAATAACTTCTATCATTAAAAACAGGGTTTTCTTATGTTCCATAATATTACTGAAACCATGGGAGACAATGTATATTAAATCACTCAGTGAAATCAAAACTTCCACACCCTTACCTCCATTGCATACTATTTAATTGTGATGGTGTCACCAAAATAACTATCATTAATAAAGGATTCAGGCATGATTACCAGTTTCTAGGATGTGACATTGTGAAAATATGTAGCAGAGTATAATATCAGCGATGGCATCAGGGATTTTATTCATACTTATAATACTGTGGTGGCTATCACTTAAATATTTCTGGGTTTATCTTGAACATGTGTAATCAATGTGCATACCTGCTGTATAGTAATAATGACTTTTATTAGATTTTTGCACCAAAGTAACGAAGTGTCTTGATTTACAAGGTGCTTAATTCATTGGATTAGAGACAAAGAAACAACTCCATATGGTTATTTTATCCATTAAAAGTTTCTCAATTGATTTTCCAATTGCCCCACATCATGACATAGGCTGATATGAAAAAAAACATGTATATACAGTTTTATATATATATATCTGTATATACAGAGCATAAAGTTATAAATCTATCTGTATATGTATATAAAAATCTGTCCTCCTGACAGATGGTTTTACACATGTTGTCTGCTCCTAGTAGCTGTCAATTTAATATTATTTCAGGAGTTATTACCTAGAACAACACTGAAAACTTCAGTCACTTAAAACAATAACCCCCCACTTTTTACTCTCTCTGTAGCAATTAACTCAGAGTCAACATGGTGAAAAGCAGCCACAGCTCTCTTCGCTGATTCCCTAGTTAGGGGCATGCATTTATTATTTTGTACTAAGCTCCAACCTCAAATAGCCATCAGCAAGTTGAGCATAACATCACAGGTATTTATTGAAGAATCACTGAGAAAATATGTTTAGCTTTAACCAAACACATAGGAGCAGCAACAATCAGGGTAAAGCGAAAATGAAAATTTTCAGCAAGTAATGAGAATGATAGTTAGAAATAAACTGAAATTGAAGACAGAAGAAAATAATCATAAGAAAATAGAATACAGGTTAGAAAGCAATAAATAAAGGAATAAAGATGTCAGGACTGAAAACACTGTCGTTACTTGGCTCTGATAAATGCTAGTATCACAGGATAAATGTACTTTTTTGAATAATTTTCATTTACTCTGACTAAAAGTTCTAGTAGAAATGTTTAGTATCATCCAAGAACTGAGCCAGAGGCCTTTCCACATAGCACTCCTAGGGAAACACTGCTGAGAATGAGAAACCAGCAGTTCTAGACTCAGAGGGTGAGGCTGTGCCTTTCAGTGAAATACTGCATCATTTTATTTAGAACTGATGTCAAGGCTGGTGGTTAAACAGGGAGGGGCTGCCTGTATGGTTACACTGGGTGCGTGCATGATATGTGTATGCGCATGAGTGTGCGGTTACATTTAAACAGCACATTTGCGGGGGGATGTGGCAGATGTTGCAGAGGCAAGGATTAGTGTGTGTGTGTGTTCATGTGTGCGTGTGTGTGTGTGTGTGTGTGTGTGTGTGTGTGTGTGTGTGTGTGTGTGTCTTTAAGTGTGTGCATTAAAAATATCTTTGCCACAGCAGGAAGCCACTGCGGCCAATTACAGTGCAGCATCTGGGCTAGCACACATTTATTAGTGTGTGTTTGTGTGTGCGTGTGTGTATGTTTTGTAGAGAGGATGGGGAGGTTCAGGCTGAGTTCAGGTTATTTACATCTTAGCATGTAGAGTTTCAGTCAACGGTACAGTGTGTGTGTGTGTGTGTGTGTGTGTGTGTGTGTGTGTGTGACAGTGATGAGGCTTTGTCACTGCAGCAGAATCTAAACACACACCATGAAGACGAAGACAGAACAGGGGAGAGAGAATTGGAGGGATAGAAGAGTAAATGCAGCGAAGCAATGAAGACAATGGTGAGAATGGACAAGGCACTTTAAAACAGGGAGGGGAGAGGAGGAAAACTAAATAAACGCTCAATCATCTCCAGCAGAGATGTGATACCTTGCTGTCTTTCTCTCCACACTCCCAGAAATGAAGGTACAGAGTGAATGTAAAACCACAACAACAAAAGGTACAACTCTGCACATTTTAGCCTATTGAATAATTCCCTCTGGAGTCTGTGGAAAACTAATCCAAACTTGTTTTGTTTTCTGTCTTTCAGTTCAATCAGTCTGAGATGATTACTTTGCTGTCTGACTGACTGTGAGCCACTGGTAGGCCTGAATTCACTTTAATAATGTTTAAATGAAAGCAGTTGAAGTGAGATACTGCAGCAATAGTAAAATTTATGCCAAAATATCATATATAATTGTCATTATCCATCAAAAAGTCAAACATTTTGTTTTGTTATTTTGTCACAATGTCTAATTATAAAGCTGAAATTCTTATCCCATGCGAAAGTTTTGTAAGTTGTGGACTCACACCTAAAAACACAGAATATATGGTTAATAAAACCAAGGTTGGCCTATGTGAAATCTTTGACCATCTTTATTATTGTTATCATCATCTTTATCAAATTATCAAAAATCCGATATAAGTCCAGGGGAATGAGCCTGTGTCGTAATCACACACAGAAAAAAGTCGGAAAGATGGTAAATAACTATTAATCACCTGTATGCTTAGCCTTTATGCTATTTCAGGGAATTTAAGGAGAAACCCAATTTCAATTGAACCACTGAGATAATAGTTAGTCAATGGTCATGATTACTTTAGATAACTAAGAAAGTGTCTACAACAGGAGGTATTAGGTCAGTGATGTGCAGAAATGACTGCTAACTATGAACGATCATGCTCCAATATTTATTGATATTATCCTTCCATAGAGTACTTATAGCTTTATGAGAACTCACTGGCACTTTTTTTCAATATTATCTACATGTTTCTTCAACATCTAATTAAACCATCAATGTTTCTGATAATTTTGCAAAACTCCATCCATCTCTGCATATCTTTAAACATGAAAATTTACCAAAACTGAGATCTCAAAATGTGTTTTTATGGGGGGGCTAGTGTGGGGACAAATAATGGCATCAGGTGATTAGAGTTATATAAAGACAAGTGAAGAAGTGTGTTACAGCACATGGAGCAGGAAGAGAAGGAGGAGAATCGACCAGTAGAGAAAAATGGAGAGACATTCAATGAGTAATAAAGCTCCCAAATAAATTTAGTGCCACTTCAATTGACCATGTCATCAATTACAGATTCCTTTGTGGCTGGGGAGAGAATCATCATTAATGTGAATATATCTACAGTAGCTTCCATTATTAAAATGCTCCCTATAGATACTCTGCAGGCAGCACATTTTGGAAAGCACACCTTTGATAAAAAGGTTGCTTAATGTGTGTTATATAGGATAGTAGTAAAGGACTCTAAGTGGATTGAATATAAACACAAATACTAGCAGGTAGACAAGCAACAACATGTGTAATCGAAAAAATGTATTTAAAAAAATATTTTACCAGTTCAGATCACGCAGAATGTTCCACACAAAAAATGTCAAACAAAGAAGGATTTTCTTTAAAACCTAAAAGTTTCAGAGGGTGGATTCTGTCTCTCAAGAAATAATTAAAAATATGCTCTGACATTGGTAAAGGACGTTGAGATTGTTTTTTTTATTATTATTTTTAATTCATAGAATTAAAGTCAAATGAACCCTCTCCTGCTTTGATAATTAGCTGTTAGACAGGTCAAATAGAAAATCTATAGATCTCTGGACAGAGGTTGCCAGTCCCATATGCAGAAATGCCTTCATGGCCATGTGTTTTTTTTTTTTTTATTGTGGTGGCTAGATGTAGCCACTCATCAGCTCAAGAAAGACAAGAGAAGCTGGCTTATTAGTTCAATAAATGGAGAAAGAGAGAGTAATGCAGAGTATAGATTGCTTCAGTGTATATATTGCTGTTCAGAGCAGAATGGGCTCAGCAGGGCAGAATCAGTCCATCAAGTACTATAAGATAAAGCAAGTAAAATATGCAGTCACATAATACCTGGTCTAGGATATTGACTGCAGTACAAAGCATCTTAATATGAAGGTTATTGGTCTATTTGTTAGCATTTTTTAAAGGGCAGGGAGAACTCCGGGTCCAATCCAATGAATCCTTTATTTCTGAATTCATTCTAGGATCTTGTCGGCTTTGTCGCCATATGCATTTTAGTAATACATAGGACTGAATTTATAGTCACCTGATTGTTACAATCAGCCCCGTCCAATCAGAGTTACAGCTGGGACTGCCTCCTTGGGAAACCGCTGTCAGAATCGGGAAACAAATAATCCCACCGATTAAATGCAAATACAAACTAGAAAGGCTCTCAATAGAGCACATACCTCTGCCAGGGCAAAATATCAATGAAACCGTCGAAACATGCATTATCTTGCGATGTTAAGGAACGTGAATTAAAAAAAATTTCCTAGATCTGCCCCTTTAACTGGATCTGTACCAAAACTGAATAGGTTCTGTCCTGGCCCATGCCCCATCCTCCCATCAAATTTGGTGCAAATTGATTCAGAAAGTTTTGTCTAATGTTGGTGACAAATAAACAATCAAAGCAACACAACAGAGGCAGATAAAAACACAACCTCCATGGCAAAGGTAATTACATTAAAGAAAACCTTTCATCTTTTTGATGAAGGTTGTATTTGTTAATCAGCGTATACTTTTGTATACAAATTTATCATCCGTTCGATTCTAAAAAAAACTCCATATGCAGTGACATGAACAGTTATAAATGTCTAAGCAGTGGTCGTAGCAACATGAGACATTCAGCTATCCTCATTTCTGCCTCTGTGTAGTCGGGCCTGATGCAGACCCACTTCTGTGGGGAGGTAATGAATTGGTGTTGCCTTCTAGATATTAACAGCAACAATAGACATAAACAAATGGGTGAAAATGACATTTTCTGACTCACAGTGTAAACAGTTAACCAGCCTTGTCGGCCTAAATGTTGCATCTTTTGTCTCTGCTGTTTCCTCTGGTAAGGTTTGTTTTCCATCCATTTGTAACTACTGCCCCCCAGTGGTCAAAGCCACCCACTGCCTCCATAGCTGGTTCAAATTAGGCCAAAAATCTTAAAGCAGTTGAACTCAGCTTAAACTACTTAATGCATCAAAAAGGTCTTGGCAGATTTTAAAGACTGAGAGGAAGAGTTAATGAATATGCAGAGATTGACACTAGAGAACTGTTTTCACACTCTGCAGAAGGGGAAAGTTTCACTGTGCTCACCCTAAATCTGAAGTTACCGTGTACATAATTGTGGGATTTTGTGACTTCACAACTGGTTTGGAGCAAGTTAACAGAAGAGTGATGTGGGAAGAAAATAGATACTTAAGTGACGTAGGAGAAATCTTATATTTGCTCAAACTAACAGCATATTCATAGATACTGTATTTTATCTGTGTAGGAAAAGAAGTAGGTGTAGTTTTATAATTCTTTATTTAAGTCATCAAAAGCAGAGCTTTTTCATTGGTCAAAGACACAGACAGGGTATTTAAACTGAGCTCCACTGGTTTTCATTCATTTCATTGAAAGCGATGCAATAACATTTTTTTTTTTTCCAAGGATGCCTCTCTAATTTAGTAGCCCTCTATCTTGGATATCAATGAGTTTTTAAATGCACCTCGAAAATAAATTTTTCGTTCTCAAGCAAGACTGAATGTCTGCAAAGTGATTTTCAAAGAATTATTGAAAAAAAAAATGACAGCCTAGAATGTCAACATAATTAATCAATAATAGTAGTTAAGGAGCTCAACTATCCAAAACAATAAGTAGCGTCCCTTTGGTTCCTCACAAAGACACCAACTCTTCCTCTTGCCTATCAGCATCATTTATCATCAGCAGCACAATGCCCATAATCAGTGTGTCCTGAAATAGATTTTGCACAGTAACACTCTGACTCTGTTTCCTTCCTATTTAGTGAAATTGTTTGCATCAGGTCAAATGTTAAATGTAGCATCACAGCTCCTGCATACAGTACCTTTTATTACTTGAAGCAGTGACAGAACAATAAAGCTTGTACATAATTATCCATTAAACTCTATCTTTTTTAAGTGCCAAATGGGCTCTATTGTTTAAATTTATTGACACCTTAATTATCCAAAAGAGAGAAAAGTCTTTTTTTCTTGAGTTAGAGATTTTTAAATCAAGTGAGACAGGGCACATCTCAAATATTTGTTTATATCATTACTGTTAATGTGCAAACTGATCCATGATACTTATCACTTCATAGAAGGGTGTCCTTGTTGGATTCCGGGACAGGAACACAACTTCCTCTGCTGCAGCAAAAACCCCACTGAGAGCGCACACAGCAACAGTGTCAGTGCACCATGGAGAGAGCTGTGGTCTCGGGCCGCAGGAGTCCCCCACTACCAGAGTACAATATCTCGACCTCCACCTTGGCCTTTGACCAGCATTTTACCACAAATGCGAAAGGGATTCTCCTCCTGGCTGAGATAGTAAGTGTGAATATATGTATATGAAGTTTTCAGGCCTATGATTGAAGACTGTATCGTTAGAAAATGCTTAGCAGTTTTGACGCGTCAAAATCAAAATAGAGCTAATGACAAAAAGTTATTATTTTAACATCTTTTGATAACCATCAGCCACCTAAGATTTTGATATTTATCTGAAGAGTATGTTACATTTACAATATATTGAAAGTGCACATCTTCTTACCAGGTAATGCAGAAACAAACACACAGCTGGAGACCAGAGACAGTTGGATCTCTGTTTAGTTAGTTTCTAGTCAACGGTATAAGCCTATCAAACTTCACAGAATCATATAAATGACAGATTTTGAGTTAGAAAAAGAAGCTTCTTTAATGTCTTTCCCCTACTTACTTTACTATTTTTCTATAAATTGAATGAGAAATCAATCGGGTGATAATAGCATAAATTGTTTTTTGTGGTTTTCCTCAGACTGTATTCAATGCTCAGAGAAAAAAAACAATAGGAATTTGACCCAAAAATACACTAAGTAAATCTACTCTTCCTCCTTTCTCTCCCTCATTGTCTCTCTTCCTTTCTAAATCAGCTGAGGAAAAAAGATAGGACTGCCTTTCTCTAAATACAGTCTGGCTGGCTGCCATTTAGAGGCTGGGCCTGCCACATTTGGAGGAATCTGACTGCAAACGAACATGTTTAAATATGTAGCATGGAATTGCAAATTTTTAAACAATATCCAATATAAACACCGTTTATTTGGGAGTTATTTAAATATTTAATAATGACAGATATTTAACAGATTGGAAGATCATACTATAAATTATTAAAGTCAAATATTGTATATTCTAACTTGAGATTATGTTTAATTTGTAACCTACAAGACATTTTATTTTAAAAGAAACCAACATGACTCACAGTCATGTTTCACACAAGAAAATGTTTTCTTCCTGTGACGAGAAACAGCCAACAGGAATTTTTTGTTGTTAAACAGGAAGGTTCAGTTTGTAATAGTCTTGGGAGGAAAGATATTTAACACTTTGACAACACTTTGATGCAGTGGAGATGAAGAGTGTTGGGCGAATTAATCTGGAAATCACTTACGGAGCTAAGAAGAACACAGAACATGAAAAAAAAAATTGAAAACAGAAACGACAAAATTTAAAAAGAAGTTTGTTGTGGTTTTTAGCCGGGTTCAATCGGATTTTCTGTTATCAAAGTTGCCTATGAAATACCTCAAGATACCACATTTTATGTTCCATACTTTTCTCCTCTTCATGCCTTGATTAATATATCTTAGAGCGAAATGACAGAGCAAAATATTTCCTCTTCTTGGTCTAGATAGAATTAATATTATGTTTTAGACAGAGGAAAAACAAACCAAAAATCCTGCTGTACCTCATTCTCTCTTCTCTGCCCTTGTTTCCTTTGTTATTTATCCCTCTCTGTTACTCAACAAATTTTATTTACTGTGTGACAATGTATATTTGCATTGCCACATGCAGGCATGGACATTGAAGTAAATCCTCTCCTCTCCCTCCAGGTGTGTGGTATGTTAGTGTGGATTCTGGTTGGAGGTACAGAGTATTTTCATCTATCTGCTCTTATCTGGGTGATGTTTGTTGCCGTCTTGTGCTGGGTTCTGACTGTTTGCCTGTTTATAATTTACCTCACTGGAGCCCACAGGAGGATACCACAGGTCCCCTGGACTACACTGGTAATGTGCATACACACACACACACACACACACACACACACACACACACACACACACACACACATAAAAACAAAAAGTTTATACTCCCGAAGTTTAAAAATGACAGTGGTTCTCAAATGTGGCCGTACAAGTACACACACATGCACTGGTTAGCTTCATCACTCAGAATGTTCTGTCTGCTTAACCCTGAGTGTTATAAATTATGTTTATATAAAACTAATTTGCAACAGTGAATACATTTTGGAAACATAATCGTGACAGGATTACATTTTCTATAATGTAATGAATTAGTCCTTTTTATATACATATTTGAAAATATCAGTAAAATGTTTACAGACAACATGTGTTTTTTACACAAAAATATCTTATAGTACAATATCTATTCATACTGATTACAGTATTATTAAACGGGAAAGATTGTGGTCTGGTTTAATGCATAAAAATTAAAAGTGGCACAGCATGTTTATTTGCATTAAGCCACAATCTTTGCCTATTTTGCCTCTGAACGGAAACCAGCCAGTGATTACATTACTACCTCAGCCTATTTAACAGAAAACTGTTTTTTTTTCTGAATAACTGTAACTCAATGTTTGTGTCTGTGTCTCCTCTAGTACCTGTGTTTGAACTGTTGTGCTGCAGCTCTCTATCTGGTGACAGCAGTTGTAGATGCTTTATCAGTCAACCAGGCCATTAGGGGGCGACACAACTACAACTGCTGGGCAGCATCTGCAGTAAGAGCACTCCTGTCAATACATATGCTAATGTTCATCCATGGTTTTACTTCATTATCCAGGATTGTATGTCCACATTATACACAACAAGATGAGCAGTTCAAGGCAGGAAAAACAACTGAAGTGCAAGCTTCTCCCATGAATTTCCAAAAATAGAGGGAAAATGACCACAACCATACATGCATTGTAATTGTGCAGAGCTACCATGGAGGACACCAAGGTAATCTCCTCAGTATTGTTTTTAGGTATGAGGAGATTTGAATTACTTTTGGAGGAGGTCAAATTCCACGAATAGACATGGTAGGGTTTTAAGGCTTCTTCACTGAGATTTGACATATGACCTTTCTATAAAGTCAGGGGGCACACATGAGACAGATTTTTGAAAAGTTGTCAAAATCAAAGCAACACAGGCTGAGATGCAGTGTTCTGACTTTCAGTCTCTAGTATAGATGTATCTCCAAAAACACTGGATCCTGCATTTCATTGATTGTTGATTTCACTAATGAAGGCATCATCAGGGGTTATATTTTCAAACTTAGGACATATACATTCAGAGCCACAGAGGACATTATAAACTTGTCCCAGGCTGAATATACCTCCTTGCAATGAGTGAACTGACTGTGTGTATAAAATCAATGTAATGTCCCTTTAAGTGTTTCTAAGAAATAAAAACAACCCATAGCATTATAATTATTGGCATTAGTATTTTGCCACCAGAGCTGGTCTTTTAAAACAGTCGTTATTCAGTCACTTAGTATAACAATATAAAATGTCACCCATTGTATTGGCCCAGATAACTGAATGAAGAAAATGTAAAACAAAATCAGAAAATTTTAAGAACTCGAAAATGTTGAGGGGGGTGGATTGTGCTGGTATGAAATTTTGTCGTTTTTTTTTCTGTTCACATTTTGTTTTCTATTTTCCCACTTTCTTTTTTTCTGACCTCTTCTCCACCTTTTCCCTCTTTCAGTTCTTTGCTTTTCTGACCACACTGTGCTATGCAGGAAGCAGTTACCTGAGCTACCGTGCCTGGAAAACCCAAGAAGAAGAACCATAGTGTCATTGCCTCTTGTTTTATGGAAACATTGTTTGCAAGAGGAAAAATCATACCATATCATACTTTTCAAAAATGTTGTATGATGCATGCAACAGAATTTAATAAGGCTCAGAATGAAAATTTCTCCAACCATTGACAATATGCAAAAATAAAAATGTCATGCAGTCTTTTGAATAATCTCTTGTTATCCTTATTCATTCCTCAAAATATGTGTAAAGTGCAATACATTATTGATTGGTTTCCTTGAGTGATGTAGATGTGAAAAATGGTTTTAATTAAAATACTTTCATTTGATAAATATTTTTTTTGATATTAAAAAAAACATTATTCCATAGACAGTTTTCAGTGTTTCAAAGTTTTCAAAGGGATAGACACAAAAGATAGGGGAAACACACTTAAGCACAGAAGATGATACATCATGAAAGAATGAAAGAAGACTGAATATTAGGTACAGCCATAATGTAGGTGAATTTAACAAGAACAAGTGAACCATAAGGAAAATTCACAAAAAGTAGTAAACACTGACACCATCTGAAGCAATAATGGGCCTTATTGAAATTACTGGGGAGCTGAATCTTAAGTTTCTCTTAGCATAAAAAAGACCTCCCAGTTTTATTGAAACTTTCAATGGACCCTCCCTTTCATGTCACCTCTCCACTAATATCATCAAATTATATAACAGTCCTTCATTTTTAAAACTTGCATAATCATAAAACTGTAGCAGTCATATAGAATAAAAATGCTGTACCATTCCAAACTTAGTAACTTAGAAACATTAACTTTCTCAATATAAACCCTTCAGGTAAAAGGAAAAAAAAATCTCCCCCCTTTTTGACCCCTTTCCCCCTAAGCACTTCTATACAGTCCCTAGCTCATATGAGAAAGAAGGAGGGAAGACTCACCCAGTGATGTAAGAATTGTTGATCTCCCAAACCCTGACCCCTGTGATCCTTCCCTGTCCCTCTGACGAGAAGGCAGTGCCATTACCACCTCAAACAGCACGAGAGTAGGAGTAGTGAACCAAGGTAGCTGGGGGGGGGGGCTTTTTATGTGAAGGAAACGAGGAAGCTACTATTCTTGATTTAACCACCCATATACAAAGATCTAAGACGCTTCGGTGTGTTTTTGCGAAAAGGATAAAAAATGGTGTAAAAAGGCTTCAACAGTTGAGCTCTTATTCCTTGCCAGGCAGCTGGCAAAGAGCATGGCAAAGACTTTATGTAACAATAATAAAAACAACAATTTTATTCTACACAGCACTCAGTCCTTATCTGATCTTAATCATCAGTAATAATATCCCAAGTTCCCCTTCGACATGAATTCACTAACATGAAATGAGTAATCCAGCAGTATTTTCTTAAATTCCTAATTTTGGCTAATGACTGGTTCACTTCTTCTGACAGGTGAAATACCACTGTCTGCAGTAGACTGACATCCTCATTAACATACAGAGGTACTGTCTTGAGTTGAAAAGCAAGCAAGAATGACCCAAGCTGAACTTCACTGCAAGATCAGTAGATCAACAATGATGTAACCATAATCACACTACTTCGTAATTGATTTTACACAAACATACAATTCCTCTGATTAGCATTTATGAGTTTAAACTGAGAACAAGCACTAAAACCTGCTTGCAACCTCTGCTATGTCTGCTGAGTCATGTGTGTAGACCAGAAATAGGTCAAGCAATGCTATTTTATGAATTCACAAAAGTCATGGACATAAAAAATCTATCAACTAATGTGGACCTTCTGGGCTTCCACCATAATTACTCCAGTCACTAAAGGCCACCTAACAATAAAACGTAACTATGGGTTGTAAAAAGCTTTTTGCACATAAGACCTCTGGTTTCATTTTTTAAAGTATGTATGACAATACAGTTTGAAAACAAAATATAAAGCAAAACCTGACAACATAGCCTGGACTTCAGCCATCGGTTGTTAATTGTCTTGGGCTTTTTGGTTTTAAAAATGGTGGTTGTATAACAATGCTGTGGAAAACAATAGCATACTTGACCAATAAGCAATGTTCAGCCCTGGAAACCCCACTTGAAACTTCATGAACTTTCAGAAAGCACTACCTCCCAGGAAGGGACTTTTTGGGGGAATAAAACTTGATTTAGACCGTGGTACTGCAAGTAGAAGTGCATGAACGGAAATTGAGTCCCTCAAATTTCAGTCCCCTTCTCCCCTCCTACTCTTTTTACAAAATAATGAACCCACACCCACCTCACTCCCAACAAAATGAAAAAGAAAAAGTATTCCACCTTTGAGTCGCTGACACCTATTGTAAGCATGACTAAAAATAAGGGCTTCTGGGTGATTACAGTCATTTGTTAAAATTGGATAGTAGTCACCATTACAATAAATATAAGTAATGATTTCTCATGAAGGACTCAGTCACACAAATATTCAGTGGTTCAGATAGAAATACATGTTACATGTTATTAATTGAACTGATTTTTTAATTCTGGCCTCTGCTGCATTGACTGTGTAGCTTACAGTAGAAAGACAAAGAGAATTGCTTTGAATATTTATATTAAAATCTTTTCTCTTTATCTAAATTACATGTAACCAGTAAAACTCATGCAATATTTTCCCCTTGCATTATTTATTTATTGTAAGACCCCTCTGGATTTATGGCAGTCCACTTCACAAGAGACTGCACAGCTTCAGTGCAACGGGCAGGGAGCATAATGCTGGCATCAGCTTTTGCTATGTAAAGCCCGGTCTGGTCTAAAGTGCAGAAGTGACTGTCGGTCAGTTTGCTGAGAGCCAGGTTGGTTTTGGCAGGCCATGAGGGTCAGTTAATCTGACATGGTGACAAAAGTACAAAATCCTTTTTTGTAAACCTTGCTTTTAATAAAGACAGCAGTCAGAATTATAAGCTCAGATATGGTGATGGAGATGAATGTTATTGATATTGCCATGACAGTTCTTGGAGACAGATAAGGTTCTCTGCAATTTTTGATAAAGCATTGAAATGAGAATTGCTATGAGTCTACAACCAAAACTTGGCTACATATTAATGCATGCATTATGCACTTTATAAAAGAGTTTCTCATTGATCTCTTTTCTAAGCAAAATACATAAACAACCCCCTTAAAATCGAGCCACATAATTCCTCCAAACTGTGCCAAGGACACACTTACAAGTCCAAGAGTGCAGTCAGTAAAGTAAATGGCTCTGTGAGACTGCACATAGGTATAACAATGCTTGAGCTGAATGGTAACATACTCACAATGACAATGTTAATATGCTGTTTTTAGGAGGTAATGTTCATCAAGTTTGCTATTTATTTTAGTTAGCATGCTAGTATTTGGTAATTAGCACTAAATACAGAGTCGAGCTGAGGCTGATAGGTATGTCTTTAATTCTATGCATCTGGCCATTGATGATGAAAGAAAATTTTGGACAAATTGAAATTTTGACCTATTGGTGGATCTAATCAAAAAGTTAAGGGAACATCAAAGTCCACCAGGCCTGAGTAAAACAGGTAGGACTTAAATGCATGCTCCAAAGACACAGGTAGTTCACCTTTCCTGGAACAGTAGCAGGCAAAGACAAGCAAAAAGGGGGAAATGGCGAGAGGTAAAGTCCGTGCACAGACTGAAATCAATAACAGGCAAGCTGGAGCACCATGGATACCTGTCCAAAATTTCATGGTAGTTCTGCAAATAGTTGTAGAGATTTTTCACTTAAAATCACAGATGTCAGCCTTATGGTGGTGCTAGAGGATTGTGAAAGTCAGTAGAATTCATCATCTGGGGACCAAGAATGTTTTGTGCAGAATTTCATGGCAATATATCCAGTAGATGAGATATTTCAGTCTGGTGGGCTGGAAAGCGGTGGACCAACCAATAGTCATTACTGTAAGCATGACTCAAAATTAGAGTTACAAAGGGGTTTCTTGCTGATCTTAATCTTTTTTAAGATCATATATTGATCATCATTACAGTAATTATATGTAATGACTGGTCATGGAGGCCCCATTCAGAAAACATTCAGTGTTTCATAGATAAATGCGTGAAATAAATGAAATGAATTATAAGTTATGTCAGCTATAAATTACATTCTTTTTGCTAAATGGCCTCTTCCAATTATGACAAAAGGTTTCAGTATAATTCTACAATGGAAGGAATTTTATTTATTCATTTATTTTAACCACAAGTAGAGTTAGAACTGATGCATTTCCTTTGTTGAGTCCCCAGTTGCAGAGGAAGTTCCGTTTTGGTTTTCTCTTGAAATGTCAGAAGGTGCTCACTAGCGTTTTTTCTTAACTTCTATGTCCCTCCTCTGTATGTGGGTCTGGAAACCTTATCTCTCTAAAACATCACTGATTAACCCTTACTGACACCAAAGACTGAGAGCTATTACACTGTCATCAGGCATAAACCTGTCTTTTACTACCTGCTGAATCAGTGTGTCACTAAATGCCTTTTAAATTTTAATGTCTCTGGGCACAGAGTGCTGGGTAAGCAGTTTGCCTCAGGGGGGTTGCAAGTGGGTGAGAGGGAGGGAGATGGAATAGAGAGTAAGACATGAAGTGAGAGTAAGAATACTGGTCCCATGCATATAGTCATGTAGGTTTAAGATCTTCAGGTATGGCATTTACTGTATGCTGATGCTTTTTTTGCTACTGTATTTTCTTGTCCAGTGCCATCTAAACACATACGCACATGCATGCGTGCACACACAAACACACACACACACACACACGACAGTGTGAAAGTATTGCTGTATCCAGTCCGAACCAGTTCTGCAAGCTCAGAGATTTGGCCTCTCAGCTTGTGGGCAAAAAAAGAACAAAAGCATCATTAACCAGCTTTGTGCACTAATACTTCCCAATGACCTACTATTGGGAAAAGGTCTATGACTAGTCACAACCAAACCAAGAAAGGAAAGGACAGCTTAGAACAAAAGGAGGTAGAAAAAATTATGGAAACACTTGTCAACACATAGTGTCGGTATCAAGAACCAAACAAGTTAGAGCCATCTTTAGACTCAAAGACAGCTTGAGTGGTATATTACAACTCTGTGTTTCAAACCTTCCTTTTTTTACACTGTTAGAAGCAATTTGACTTTGCTGGATAGATGGGGGTAAATGTTACTTTTTACACTTTGTATTGTACAAATTCAGCTAAATGTACAATTATAAGTTTGAAATCAAGGTCAATAGATATCTGGCTTAAGCATTAGGGTTTTTTTTTTAGCATGGTATATAATTTACACTGAAAAACAGAAATGAAGAATATTGAAGAGAGACTGATTTTTAATCATCAATTTTGTTGATCCATCTGAAACATCCTAGTTAAGATTACAGTTTTGTATAATATGGATATTCACATGTAAAACTGATCCAGCAGGACACCCAAGCTGATACACTTTCACCTGTAACCTTTCTTTGAACTGTGGCCAAGCTCTCTGAATTGATTAACAAATGTTCAATCCTGTTTTATCATCATGTAGACACGTACACTGTTGACTTGAATGCATGTACACCCACACACAACTAGATGAGGCTGTCTTACTCACAAATATACACACATAAACAGACACCTACCCTGGAATCCCACATAAAAAACCAAACATCCTGTGCCTACACACATGCATTCACTTCATGAGGTTTAGTAATTCCCTTAATGGAATTTTAAATTCCTGAGAATCCAAACATTAAATGACTTCTTCATTGAGTCATACTAAGTTGCAGTAAAGATTGAAATTTATGATCAAAAGCCTTTGCGGGCACATTGCTACGCTTTTGTGTTACCAGCTGTTAATGGTGAAAAAACATGAAACCAATGATAGTGTATCATGTTACACTTGCTTGAAAGTGGGGCCCAGTTCTAAAAACATTACTCCATAGCGCTAATAGTAGTCAAGGACTCCACAAAGTACCATAAAGTGTTTTCATGTTAGCCCTTTGACTAATTCTGAAAAGCTCTCCAACCAAACCATGCATTGTCTGGTCTCAAAATGAAAAACAAAACTAGGTCAAAGGGGGTAAATAGCGGGTATATAGGGTTCAGCCCCTCCTCTGTTAGCATCTCTTCCTCTCTCTGTGCTCACATAAACATTATTTTGTTTCAGCTGAATTCCCAATAAAGCTATTCTCATTTATATTTTTTTCTTTTTCTGTTGTTAAACCACAAAACAAATGTGAAATAATGACTGAAATGCAGCCCATTAAGACCACATGGTAATCTTCATGTTATAGTATCTTATTATAATTTTTTTTTGAAAGTACCCATTCATTTTTCAAAACATGAATTTGTTTTTATGTGTAATGTTTTAAGAAGGAATGGTAAGAGAATGGTCTTGCAGTAGTACACAGGGACTCAGGAGGCAATCCTAGCACAATAAAACAATGGCATCAATCTTTGGACTTATTTACCAGTTATGAGTACCTTTTCTATAGTCTAAAAAGCCACCATACTCCATCAGTTTACTCATGCACCACTGTTCGTGTTGCAAAGGCACAATGACTTGAAACACTAGGTTTCACTGAAGAAAATTTGAAATGCATTCACACTCTTGGCTGCAGAACCCAAATGCATGCAGGAGTAAATAAGGCCTAAAATGTCAGCCTGCAGAGTGATGCCAGTTGGTGTGCGTGTCCCTGCATGCCTGATTGCCATGTTGTTATCCCTGTCCCTGTGTGTATGTGTGTGTACCAAACCCGGAGACTTGAGCATGCTGGCCCACAGATGTTTTTCCCATGTCTGATTAGAAGAAAGCATGAATGAAGCAGAGATGATTTATAAGAACTGAAAAAGAGGTGAAGCATTAATGGCTCTTTAGCCATTGATGCCAGAACTTACTACAAACACAATGACAAAGTGTGTGTGTATGTTTGTGTGTGTATATGTGTGTGTGTGTGTATTTGTGTCTGCGTGTACATGTACATATGTGTGAGTGTGTGTTAATGTACTGTATGCCCATGTCATTTTTCAGAAACACACAGCCACTGGGAACTGACGACAACAGCCAAGTAAACGATCAAACAATGTTCTTAGGGCAGCAACACAGGGGTACTCAAAATAAGGTCATCATATGCCAAATTATGATTGACATTTAAAAAAAACCAAATAACTCAGCTGTGACTCTTTTGCACACAGCATGTGTCTGTAATCATGTGTGGGACTGACACGTATGCCTGCATCAAGTATGAGTATGGGAGCATGCATGTCTGCTGGTGTTTGCACATATGCATGCGTATATTTACATGTCTTTTAAGTATGTATATCTGTATATCTGTGTGCTTGTGTGTTTACCTATTGATCTTGTCTGTGTCAGACTGGACACTGTCTCAAATTGATCCATTTCTATTTCTCTTGAGTAAGAACATCGTAGCTGATTGTTGACCCCAGAGTGTCTCTATTATAATCTCCTGACCTGATATCTGAACATGAGCAAACCTGTGTTTGAGTACTGGGACCATTATCATAAACAATCATTTTGTAATTTAACTGAGTGCAGTCCTGCCATTGCGGCTGTCGAACCATAACTGTTATAACTTTAAGATGATGTTGTGCTCTTTTTATTAATATTTGCTGAAGTAGAGAGAAGACTGAAGATCTAGTCATAGAAGTGAGGATATTTGGAAATAAAACCCTTAAAACCCTTAAAGCAGAATAACTGCTTTAAAAGCTCAGCATGTTCAGATGACCCAGAACTATTGAGAGATCTTTTAGGTTGTGTTTACACAGTAATTCCTAATAACATAGACAGAAACAAGAAAAACAATTACGTGATTCTGTTTGAACTTTAATTTAGAGAGATAATAGCCTACACTGGAAATTGATTGTGTTTGAAAGGTTAGTATTGAATACTGATCATTTATAAATGATCAACAGTGTAATCAAAGTATGCTGCTTTGATTTAATCTTGATATTAAGACTTGAGCCTGAGACCAATCCTGGAAGAGCAGAGACTGTTAAGATAAAGACATTGAATGAGAAATGCAAACGGATAACCAGCATTGTGTGTATTCAAACCTACAATCTGAATAACAAAAAAGAAAACAAAAAACGATAAATGCAAAAAAATTATGAATATACTCTAGAGACACACCCTGAGCATGAACCGTAGTTATACCACCAAAATTAGCTAACATGCGCCTGCCAAACCATGTGTCATCAGCATTTCCTAGATATTGCATAATCCCCAACTCTTCCCAAATTTTATAAATTCCCAAAAAGCCTTGCTCTAAGCCCTACAACAGTCCACAGCTATTCCTTCATGTGCTTTACATCCTGTTCTGAGAAACTATCATTTTGGGCCAACTGAAACCAACAATCCCCTCCCATTTTGCATAATTCTAGGGAAAGCTGGGGAAACAGGCAGGCTGCAAGAGAAAGAAAAAAATAAAAGCTAAAGTGAGAGAGAGAAATAAATGTGATGAAAAATCTAACTTAAACTAGAAGTGTATTATCTCAGGAAATACTCTTCTTTGTTTGCTTGCTAAGAGTTTGTTCTGAGAAGATTTATACCAATCCAATAAATACAGTATGTAACTGGAGCCTGCCGCTGTTTAGCTAAGCATAAAGACTAATAATGGGTGGAAACAGCTGGCCTGGCTCAGGCTGAAAATGGCAAAATCCACCCACCCACATTTATACAATTCATTAATTAACACTTTATATATCCTTTGTCTACATGTAATGACTCCCAGAAACATAATATAACCTCAGTTAAACCATAACCTGTTGTTTTTACACTTCAGTTTTGGTATGGACTAAACAAGCAGAACATAATTTGTTAATTAATCACTAGAGTTATTTTCTTTTTAATATGGACAGAGCTAGGTGATCTATTCCCCATTTCTCGTCTCTATGTTAGACTAGGAAGCTAAAGGGGTGTTTGCACTAGCTTGATATTTACTTTGCAGGCACGAGAGTGGTATAAATATTCTTATCTAACTGGTAGCAATACAGCAAATAAGAATATCTCTAAAAATGTTAAACTATTCTTTTTTAGGTAAAAGTACCATCATTATCATAAAAATGTGCTTAATGTATCTAAAGTAATGATGCTCATTATTCAGAATGGACTATATATATTTAAGTGGTTTTACTGATGCCTTTACATGTACTGAGGATTTTAACCTTACACCTGGTTGGCTGGGATAATTGTAACTACTTGAGATACTGTTAGTTATTTTTAATTTATGTATTACAATGCATTGGATTGTATATAGTGTTTAGATTTTTGTTTAAAATTATCATGTGCAAAGTAACCCGTGCCTGAACAGTGTATAAAGGATAATATTTCCTCCAATAAATGTAGCCTGGTGGAGTCACACAAAATGGGGACACTCAAGTAAAGTACAAGTACCTCAGAATTCACTTAAATGGAAATGTAATTTACTTTTCATTACTTAAGGGTTGGGAAAAGAGAAGCACAGACAGGAAAGAACAATGAAAAGACAATCAAATCAACAGACAGAAGTGCATACAGGCCTTTATCTTTCTATCAAGCCACTTCATTCGGTCACTGAGCCACTACCTTGACACAGTAACTGTCTGAATTCCAGCCAAACTTGAGGACAGGGACCTAGAGCAGGTCAAGTTAATGTGTCACTAGGTTTGGCTTTCAGGCACCATTGTGAAATCCTTGTGTGAATACGTGCAGGCCATGTAGAGCTGCTGTGGAGAAAGGGGGGGTCTATGGTCAAAGGGGCTTATCTCAGCGACTGATCCGCAGGTATAAAATGCCGGCGATGGCAGAGACTCAGTGTAGCCATGCTGCTTTAGCACTGAGCTTCCAAACCATCCGGTTCCCCTTCTCCTTACGGTTTCAACATCCTCTGTCAACCATGGGAGTTGCCTACAGCGTTGGAGAGTAAGTGAAACGCATCATCAAGTCTACTGTAAACATAGTTATACTGGGTCTTGAACATGATGGTTTTATCTAGACTTGAATCAAACAGTATGTTGATCTGCTTGTTCACACTCATTTAACTGCAAGAGAATATGAGCTTAGCATTGCAAAGACCAATTAATTCTGACATGATTTTGAAACCAATCTTTAAATTTATTTGAAATCAAATCAGATCAAATGCCTGGGAAATAAATCTTTTTTTAAAATCATAAGGAAGTGATTAGTGTTCTTGATGTAGGCTGCGTTTATTATTACATATGTGCAAGGAAAGCTTGCTAAAGTTACTTTTGACATTTAGTGGTAGGAGGCAGATTGATAAATGAAGACCGAAGAATTGGACATTGTGTGTTTGTGAGAGGAATAGAGTGAGGTAGCGAGGGAAAGAAAAAGAAAATGGTTTGATTGAGGTGAGACATCCTACAGTCAAAGTAGGCTTTTACCATGAATTTCTGTGTGGCAGCTATCATTAATTGTAAATCATAGAGACATAAATGAAAAAAAAAAAACAACTCCAAATAAGGATTATTAATTTTGACTTATGTTCCTTAGTCCGGACTGATTTAATGCTTATAGTCAAGCATGCACAACTTTCCTGGTATTCATGTCAAGGCACGTTTCTCCAGCTATCAGTCCACCGTGGACTGGCATTTGTTCAACTTAAAGTTAGTGGGTGGGTTGGGCTAACTGTCATTAATGCTTTCAAACTGCAGCAACACACTAGAGAAAATGTATTTACTGTATTCTGGTTAAGATGATTTTGCTTTTACTTTAATTATATTTTTCTAATGCCATTGTGAAATTGTAACTTTTTAGCAGTTAGCAGTTTTCTTCATACGAAAAGCTACTCCTTTTAGACATAACATGGTGTATACATACAGTACACACACAAACATTCATATATATGTGTACTGTATATATAGTGGATATGTTTGTGATTAATGCATTATTTTTCAAGTATAAATTTAACTTTCTCCCTTTGCCCCTGCAGGGTTGACCACCTCTACACCTTCTTTGTGCAGTGGTCACCAGATATCTACACTAAAAGCAACAAAAAGAACTGCCAGCCCCGCTTTCTCATTAAAGAAAAACATCAAAACCACTATCTGGTTGTAGAAAAAAGCAAGGTGGCTGTGATCAACAAGCTCCTCAGCAACCCCGTCAACCATACTACTAAAAATTGGGAGGTAGGGACTGCATTAACACACACATAATTGATTACAGAGGAAACAATCGCCCTCTGTGACATTTTAGGTCAAGACAAGAAATCCTCTACATTGTAAACATTTCTAGAAAAAAACCATCAAGCATCCCCAGATTACAGTAACTGAGGAGTGAGTGCTTGGCTGTTGTCCCAGAAGTTTTGGGAAGTTCCGCTGTCTCTATATATGGACGTCCTTTCTTAACTCCTTCCCAGAATTACAGAACTATGCTTCACCTTCCTGTTTAGTGAGAAAAGAAACTGTTTGCTATCAGTGCAAGCCAATGACAACTTTCACTCAAGTTTTCAACCAATAGCATTTCAAACACAGGAAATGAAAGTAACATAGAGGGTATAAAAGCGATGGATGCTACCTGGTTCATCTTTGGTGCAGGGCTTGACAGAGAAATCAGGAGATATGAAGCTGTTGCCAGAAAATATTAAAGTGCTTTATTTTGCAAATAATTATGCGGAGCCACACGTGGAGGTAGGATGACTATAAAGTATGCAATCATGTACAACATTTATGGGGTAAAAGATACTTTACTTTGGGGGTTAAAACATGTTAAACTTGCATCTTGCAACACCTTAGCACAACGGCTTAGCCTTACCCTTTAGATTTTACATGTGTACTATTATTACATGAGCCACTCAACCAACAAGAGTGTCTGTGTAATGTAGGGGAAATTTTTTAGAAAAGCAACAAAACAACATTTGAGAATAGTGGCAGTGTTAAAATGTTTGACAATAACTGTTTTCTAATGAACTTATTGCATCATGTGCCCTTTACCAGATTATCAGAGTGAAGGACTCTAAACGCCGCCTAAGTCTGTGTAGCTCAGAGGACTCAGAGGCAGAGGAGCCTGAGTACCAGGAGGAAGCTGAAGATTCTCTCCTTGTCCTGAGTGACCACAGTGAGCTGTTGGATGACCACCACCTGAAGCAAGTAAGTTGTACCTTGCAATATTTATGTAAGTGGGTGATTTTGTATTTTTTAGAGCTGGTTTACAATAAGTTTTGCCTTGGTGAATTCGCTAATTGTTTTTATACCTATTAGTGTGGCATCTTTTGATTAACAATCATTTGTCCAACAGCTTTCTGCTCATATACCAGCAAGGACGCAGGGCTATCCATGGCAACTGGTCTACAGCACCATCATCCATGGTAGCAGTCTCAACACACTGTACAGGAATATGGCTGGTCTGGACAGTCCTGTCCTGCTGGTCATCAAAGACATGCACAAAAAGGTTTGCATCTCTATCTTTACCCTAAGAGGCATTTCAATACAAAATAAGGTAAAAGGTATATCTGTGGGTACTCCTTTGATGACCTGTTGTCTTGGTCTTATCAGGTGTTTGGGGCTTTTTCTTCACATCCATTCAGAGTCAGTAAATACTGCTATGGCACTGGAGAAACCTTCCTGTTCAGCTTCAATCCTGACTTTCAGGTAAGTGTGGAACAGGTCATTCTTTTGTTACTTACTGTCAGCCCACCAGCAGGTCTGACAACAGGTGTGTTTTTATTACAAGCAAAGACTTGTCTCAGTTATGGTAAATTTTGCAAAATTTTAAGAGAATGTCTCTAGTTTACTAAACACACATAGCAAACTAACAACCTCCAGAAAATAATAAAAAATGAATTTTGTTATACAAGATTTCAGATATTTAGAAATGTGGCTAGTAATAGTGTCTAATGTCTTATATTTGGCATTTATCCAGGCATATAGGTGGAGCGGGGAGAACTCCTACTTTATGAGTGGCAACTTGAAATCCCTGCAAATTGGTGGAGGAGGGTAAGTTAAGAGGTTATTGTTTTTTCCTGTACAATATAGACATCTGCACCAAAGAGCAGCAATTAAGCAATTACACCTGTCAGTGTCATAAAGTAATAAAAAGACCATAATATATATATATATATATATATATATATATATATATATATATATATATATATATATGGAGAGAGAGAGAGAGAGAGAGAGAGAGAGAGAGAGAGCGAGAGAGAGAGAGACAATGCCAGTTACCTGCAAGAAAAAATTTGATGATAAAGTTGTATTTTTTTCTTGCTCTGTAGGGGTGGTTTTGCTCTGTGGCTAGATGCTGATCTGTACCATGGTGCAAGTTTTTCCTGTCCGACCTTCCGCAACGTGCCTCTCTCTACACATGAAGACTTTATTGTACAAGACCTTGAGGTCTGGACTGTGCAGAACTGAGGGAGAACATCTGAAAATGTAGGATAAAAACAGAGTATAACCCACGATCACAGTACTTCAAGGAGTCCTGGGAGGTTTTGTGAAAAACCTTATAGAACAGTTGCTACTGAATCATCCGTGTACCTGGCTGAGATTAGCCCACACACAGTATAAAGCCTGTTCTAGTGGTTCTATGGCTGGACTTACTGTTTACACTGATCAGTGCCTATTAAAGAGAAGGGGCTACCTGAAATCCTGTTATCCAGGGTCCTGCTGCTTTAAATAACAGTAGCCATCCCTAAGCCCAAGTAGAAACTGGCAATCAAAGCTTTAAGCCCTCTGTGCCTATGTGTTCGTAGTGAGAACGTTGGATACAAATGTTTGTAACTACTGTAAGCACGTTCAAGTTTGAAGGATTTTTTTAAAAGAAAATTCTGTCTAACAACCACACCAGATTTGAAAATATGTTTTTACAGTATGTTTTTCTGCATGCAAGTATAAATATGTTATATTTGATTTCATGGGTTTGGTGTTTATGAAAAACACTTTGCATAGAAAACAGCCATATAAACCTTTAAGACAAATAAGTTACATATTTAATTTATGGTAAAAACATTTCAACATGTAAGGACTCAAATTGCCCTTTCTGGACCCTACTTGTACATTGAAGTTATGAGGTCCTGGTTTTAATATCCTCCATTTGAAAAGGAGACACCTGCCTGGTTAGATGGATAATATTTTAAGAAAACATTTTACATCAAATGTTTTACATCATTTTACTATCTATATATTTAATGTACTTTTCAGAAAATCTAAATTTGAAAGCAAAGCATATTTTCTTGTTGTTCCTGTGTCTTTTTTACATTTGTTTGTTTGCAAATCTGAGTCTGCCAGGCAGTGCTGGCGCTGCCAATGGTTTGGGTTTTTTTTGTTGTTTTATTTTTGTTTTGTTCTGGAACTACATTAAAAATTTGTCTTTCCTGGTGACACTGCATAAAGCAGTCTTATTTTTATTATGAATAAACCCTTTAAACAACCTCTATATCTCCAATGAGGAAGAACGATTTTTTTTCATGCTCCACTTAATTAAATACAAGTCATATTTGTTTGACTATAAAGTCATTCCTAATATTCACAAAAGGATTAAACAACAGAGCAGGAGTAGAAGTAAACAAAAATTACTACAAAGCACACTTGCAGTCTCCCAGACAATAGGATGCTGCACCTTTAGGAACTTCAGGTACCTAAAAAGGGAAACACCATCCAACCATTCATCAAACGTAGTTCTAGATTGCAGTGCTACACACTTACAGGACACCATACATGGAAATGATATTATACAGCGGCCTGCAGTTCAGCATCAGAGTCTGAATAAAGATAATAGGACAAAACCCTATCAAAAAAAGGGAAAAATACTGGTGCTTCATGTAACCGACCTGCATGCAACTGACCTGCATGACTGTAGACCAGTGTGCAAAGAGGGAACCAGTGTGGATACAGGCAGGGGTGGGTCACAAAATGAGCCAATGGGCCTAATGGCTTAAAGCAAATGTCTCTGACAATTCTTATTAGGGAATCAGAGGATCCAGTCAAATGTAGAGATGCTCTGATTGTTTTTTAGAATTTGATACACTGATACCAACTGATACTGTATTTGTAATTTGTAATCCCCTAATATAACTGCACACTGCAGAGTGCATGTAGAACACAAGAAGACCATACTGGAAGTAGTAAAGTATTTGTACATTTGACAGCAAAATGCACCTGAAACACAGGTTTTCTTTAATTTTTCATAAAGAATTTTAAAGTAGAGAAAAGTAGTCCATGGAGTAGAGTTTCACTTCAAATCTGTGACGGCAGGAAGGTTTAAAAAAGATTTATATAGCCACTTGTAGTTTCCAGACAGAAAAAAAAAAAAAATCATGCAACGGCAGAGCATCAAAGTTTGGAGGTTAGCCTGGAAATTACCATGGAAAGATTACAAAACCACAGTGTATGATGCAGGGCTGTGGGTGCTCTGGCAGGTAGATTCTGTGCACCACTGAAGGAGGGGATTTTTTTCTATTTACCCTGGTTCTTTGCCCTGTCTATCGCAAATTATAATACTTTAACATTAACATTAACTGACATCATTACATTACACATGACATTATTTCCGTTTTTCTATCCATAATGTTGTTGGCTTCAATCCTCAGAATCTTCATGGCCACTGTTGTTTCCCCTCTTTATTTAAAGGTTACTTGCCTCTGCCACATGATTTAACTCAATCCCTCCTTTTTACTTTCCTAACATACAGTAGTCACAGATTGCCTGTTTCTGTTCACTAACTGCAAAATGTCCGCGTTGGAGTTAAGTTGGCTTTAAATGTACGTGATTCTTGCTGAAAGGCATCAGTGTATAGCGGGGTCATCGACCTGCATCACAATGTGACTGAACTTTAAATTACTTTTTAGAGAAGAAAGTTGCCGCACGCAAAATGATGAGGGCAGCCGGTGTTTTCATGAAGCGAGGCTGGATCCAGATAAAGACCATTATGCTAGAAGTGGGTGAGGGAAAACGAGATTAGTTTTTTTTATATATATTTTGTTTATTAGATACAGTTGTTCATACAGTAACAGCACATTAAATACACTCATTTGAACCACGTCGCGCTCTTGTGGCAGTTTTCTTCCCCTGCACCATTAATCGACATCGACAATCTCCCCGCTCCCCTTTGTGAGCTCGATGCTTCTCGACCTCGGACATCGACTGAGCCGGTCTGAATGTTGACGGCTCATTGCGCAAGAATGGCAGGAGTCGAGGCTACGCAGGCTGATCGGCTCGATAACTCCACCACCAGCGGTGTCCCAGCAGAAGGATATGACAAGAAATGTCTTTTCTGCAAGATTGTAAACAACGAAATGGGAACGGAGCTTCTTCACTGTGTGAGAATATTGTAATTATTGATTTATATTGAGCACCTGCAGCTAGCTAGCGTTAGCCTGCTGCTGTTGTAAACACCTGTGTTTACAAACACCGTAATGAATATCTCTCTCCAAAAAAATGACTGGCTTTGTAAAGATTTCGCTAACGATTTGTTTTCGTTTTGGCTGTGGAAATCAACAGTTCATATTGAAAATGGTTTGTTAATGTTGTTGGCTAACGACAAAAGGGTAGCTGACGTGAGCCAACGTTGTCATATTACGCCCCAGCCTTGAAACTCACCAATTAATTCGTATTTGCTGACTTATTAACTTATATCTGCTGCAGGATGAAGAGGTCTCATGTTTCAGAGACATCAAACCTGGAGCTCCCCACCATTACCTGGTCGTCCCAACCAGACATGTTGGAAACTGTAAATCACTCAGCAAAGAACATGTGCCTTTGGGTAAGTTTTTAAGGACAAGCTTTATGATGGATGACTGTGGAAATGAAAAGGTTTAGACTACTGCTTGTTTCTGTTTTGAATGTAGGTCAACTTAAACATTTTAATGACCATGCATTGCTTGTATTTTGTGTTATAACTTATAGTTGCAGAATTAAAAAAAAAAACTTTTTCTTACAAAAAGAAGTCTAATTTTTAAGGGAAAATTGATTTAAAAAGATCATGTGTTTTTTGGGGTTTTTTTTTGGTCATACCCAGTGAAGCTGATGGTCGAGACAGGGAAGCAGATCCTCCAGAAAAACAACATCACAGATCTCATCGATGTCAGGTGGGCTACATGTAGTGGTATATAATGCAGGTTGCAGCCCTTCACATGTTCATGGTTAATGAATAAAAATGTGATGATAGGTCTATATCAAAGAGAGAATCCTAAAACATTTTCAGTGTAACAGCTTTTGTCATTTGATGAAATTAACCATAGGTCAGGGGTCACTTCAGTTGTCCTGTTTACAAATTGTGACTGGCAAATAATTTAGAGTTGCACTGTAATAGATAATCTTCTAAACTGTTGTGTATTTGTTAATGACTAATTTTTGGTTTGGTTGAGCAAAGCACCATAACTGTTGCTTTGATGAGGTAACATCTTAGCAACTTGAACTGAGTAAATATCCTTGCTGTAGAGCCTTTAAAACTTGTTTTATTTTCGAACAATGAGCCTTTGTGCAGAGAGGGCCTTTTACTTTGTCTTCAGGTTTGGTTTTCACTGGCCCCCATTCTGTTCGATTACACACCTACACCTTCATGTCCTTGCACCTGCCAGTCAAATGGGCTTCCTGTCCCGCCTCTTCTACAGACTCAATTCCTATTGGTTTATCACAGTAAGCACCCTCTTCATTTTTGTACTGTGCCTTAGAGATGTGTTATTTAATATAATTTGAGGGTTAGTAAAGGTAAATTGATTGCTTCTCGATTTTAAGTTTGGGCCCCATTTCTTTCTTAGTTTAGTAGTTTTATTATCACCTACCATGTGGTACCATAATACATTAGTTTTTTTCAGATTAAGTTTTTAAGTCAAGCAGTTCTGCTGTCAGTCTTATTTCTTTTCTGTTCAAATCTTTTAATGCTTTGCAGGCAGACCAGCTAATAGAGCTTCTCAACTCTAAAGGAGAGACCAAATGATCACTACAATCCAGATCTGTAGTACTTCGCTGTGATGCAGTGGCTGAAACATCCACTTTCTTGCAGATGTCATGTTGGAATGTACACACTCACATTAAGTCATTGTCTGGTTGACCACAGCAAATGACATTTGTATTTCCATCATAAATGAAACAAGTGTGAACTTAGGTTTTTAGTGTTATGAAAACTTTTCAGACTTATAGCCATGTAAAAAGTTGAATGAAGCCAAATCTTGTTTCTCGCTGCTGAAGACTTGTCACACAATTGTGCTATTTTTTAAAAGTGTTTTACATGAGAAGAATTGATTTTAAATGTCCATTAATTTGCTATAGTAAAAAGTGTATTCACTTTAACGACCAAGTGAGATACAGTGTGATTCAGATATTTTAATCAGGCATTCCCTCTTTCTACTAATTACAAAGGTTAGTTTTATAGGACATGGATATACTGAGGTGATTTGTATAATTTTCATTATTATTTCACTGCTAAAGAAATTGTTCACATATTGTTCTCCTGTCATGCAAGGCTGCCTAAATGATTTGCAGATCTGACTTAATACATGTATAAACTGAACTGTTTAAAACTTTAAGAAAAATGAATTTATATAATCTCATATTTTGAGATAGCATACATATTAGACAGCTGTTTATACCATAAATTCCTCACCTATGTTGAGTTACCTCTTTACTTATGGCAGCACTGGGTGACATTTTCATGAACCATTTATAAGGTTCCTTTGCAGTGGAAGCAACTGACCAACCCTCTGATACTGAAGGTAAAGTGTGGTAACCTCAATGATCTCAACAAGCACTGAAATACAAAGAAGTATCTGCTCATCTCTTGTTTGATTTGATGTATTAATACTGTGTTAACATATATAATATATAATATGAGCAAACTGGATGGTGTGTGAATGCTATTACACTGTACTGTAATACACTGAATTAGTGGAATGTAAAGAAATTATGCATATGTACTGTCAAAAAGCATGCACTTTCTGGAATCTTAATTTAGAATAAATAATATGTTTCTAGTATGATTTTGTCAACTATGTTGACTTCTCAGTATGTTTCTAATGTAGTTAGTATAAACTCATATCAGTTTAAAATGTCTCTCAGGCTCTCTCTCTCTCTCTCTCTCTCTCTCTCTCTCTCTCTCTCTCTCTCTCTCTCTCTCTATTAGTTTAACAACACCAGTCAGTGCTAATGGTTTACAAAGCACTGTCAGTAACAGAATGACAAAGAGGGGTCTGTGTCTTTTATTTCTTTAATAATAGACAATAGGCAATACATGCTAATATATCAATCTACAACTCCATGTTGAAAAAGCTCAATAATTTGCATTAAAATTACTGCACTACCAATAGCAGCAACAGATGTCATGGCATCCATCAGTCAGTTCATAGTTCTTTACAGTGTAGATCTCACTACATTAAAGCAGTGTTAAAGTTTATTGTACATCTGTCTCAGTTTGGTTCAGGTATTTTGTGCTCCAAAGTATAACAAGGTTGCCTAAACTACAAGATCACTTGCAGTAAATACATGATCTGAAGCACCCAAGCCAAGTGGGGTCAAGTTCATCCTATAGTACCATATTGTCTGTCACAGGTGGCCTCATGTTCTCGTTGGCTTTAGTTCACACTCATTAACAACTCTGACTTCATGTCAGCTGTTCACTCCTCCACTTTCCCTACATTAAAAAGATTTCAAATTCAGATCAGGTGTAGTTTAGCAACATTGAATGAAATCTTAGAATTTTTTGACGTGAATAAATCACCATCGCCAAAAACTACAGAAGTGGGCAATGTTAGGCTGAACCATCTTTATATAACCAGTATTTACACTATATCTCATATCTCCGTTGTTAATTTTCAACTCATGAACAAAGTCTCTCTTAAGTTTAACTGTTAGTTTGGCATGCCCATGATTTTATTACCTTTTACATTAGATTGTATTGTTCTTTGATTGATGCACCTGGAATTTAGGTACACACGGTTTGGCCTTTTTTGCTTCTGAAACTCACACATCAACATGCTGATGATGGCCAGACATCATTCTTTAATGGCAGGAGCTGCGGAATTGCATTTTACTTTGTATAACCCAAGCTTGTAACAGCATTTGTAACTGTTATTAACTTATGTTGGTCCATACCTTAAGGGTTTTTACATGATTTTATCTACCTCTGGCGTGTATCTTTACTCTGGACACTGGATTCAGTAGTTCTTACATTTATAGCATAGAAAGAAAATGCATTTGTATGCCTAATGTTTTTAGTTGTGTTTTTTAGTTGTTAAGGTTTTTAGTTGTGTAAGCAACAAAGAGGTTGTTTTTTTTTTTTTTTTAACTACAATGAGTGCTGCCATGCCACGAAGTAGCTCTATAGCTGCCACTGCAAATGCAACATGAATCAAGGCATCAACACTAATCCAAGTGTCTGATCAGTGTAACAGAGTGATAACTACATGGTCATCCTTCCCCTGCCACAGCATCTCCCCCTCAAAGTTAACCAGCCCCTGCTTCCTTGCGCGTAGAAGAATCCCCACCAGCTTATTAGAGATAGCCACATAATGCTCAAACAGTTTTCCAAATTCTACAGCGATCACTTTCCCACCGCCGCTGCTGACACTCCCATCGCCATCTCTCAGCTCTCCAATGTTCCTTATCACCTCACACAGCTCCTGAACCTCTCTGCTGATATGTGTGTGAGCATCCTTCCCCCGCTGCTCTGTCAGGGAGCCTTGCAGGGGCTTCCCATAGTTGTCCTGCCCCCTCTGAGGGACCACCACAGTGGGCCTGGTGTTGTGACTGAAGGGGTTGTGCTTCTGGTACTCCTGATGCTCATCAGACCACTTCTGCCAGTTCTCCTTTAAGCCTTTCACGGAAACAATGCAAACTGCAGTGTCGTCTCTGAGTTGAGCAGGAGCTGAGACATCATCTTCAGTTTCCATGACGGTGGTGCTCTGGCTGTTCGTCCCCATCACCGGCTTGGTTAAGAAGATGACCATATAACCTTAGTTTGTAATTTGTAAATAAGGGAATACAATGCTCTACTCGTTGAATAATAGCCCTTTAAAGTTTTTTTTTATTACTCAATTCAAAAAGAACTACCTAAAATAATCTGAATAATCTTTTAGTTACAATCTTAAAATTATTCACCCAATTCAAAATTGTTGTGCTGTTATTTATTTGAGGTGTTGTGGTTAAGCTGTATAGATCTTACTATAATCTATGAAGATTGAGAGTTTAGTCCTGATTAGCAGTTGTGGCAAACAGTCAGGGACACAAATTTAACTCGATTACAATCGATAATAACTTTAAAAAAAGAAAAAAAATTACAAAACCAGTACCACTTAAACATAAAAACAATGACTGAACATCTTGCTATGTAATTTATCTTATATAACCTTTCAGAGATTTTGAACAAACAATCATCAAACATGATTCAACTTACATGTCACACACTGACTCGACCCTCACTTCATCTGCAACTATGTGTCATTTTAGCCAAAGTGCAGTAACAGTCCTGTGGTTAGGCTCTAACAGTCTAATACTATTTATCAATGCTGCAGCAGTGCTGACAGCAGCAGGAGAGCGAACGCCCCCGTCCCGGGGCGAAACCACCCTGACGGACATCTGTCTCGACCAATGCCTGTTAGAGAAGATCAGACCAGCCAATCAGCGACCAGAGGGGCGGCGACGAAGAGGTGCTTCTGAAGTAAAGCAGATTACAGCCTGGACGGGAGACGAGGGGAGACGAGAGGAGACGAGGGGAGACGAAGGGAAACGAGAGGAAACGAGGGGAGACGAGAGGGGACGAGAGGAGACGAGGGGAGACGAAGGGAAACGAGAGGAAACGAGGGGAGACGAGAGGGGACGAGAGGAGACGAGAGGAGACGAGAGGAGACGAGAGGAGACGAGAGGAGACGAGGGGAGACGAGAGGAGACGAGAGGGGATGAGAGGAGATGAGAGGAGATGAGAGGAGATGAGGGGAGATGAGAGGAAATGAGGGGAGACGAGAGGAGAGGGGAGACGAGAGGAGACGAGAGGAGACGAGAGGAGACGAGAGGAGACGAGAGGAGACGAGGGGAGACGAGAGGAGACGAGGGGAGACGAGAGGAGACGAGGGGAGACGAGAGGAGACGAGAGGAGACGAGAGGAGACGAGAGGAGACGAGAGGAAACGAGGGGAGACGAGAGGAATCGAGGGGAGACGAGAGGAGACGAGAGGAAACGAGAGGAGACGAGAGGCGACGAGAGGAGACTGCGCAGGCGAATACATTAGAGAAACCTGTTGGTGACAAAACGTCGCCAATACGCGATGTTTGGTTTAAAAGCAAATAATACTAAAGCATCGGTGAAATAGCGACAGCTAATGATAGTGAGACTCTCAAAACAACAGTAGCTTGTGTAAACACTTCATCCCTCCGCAGTAGTGTTTTCAGTACGCGCAGACACATCGTACAATTCAACGCCAGGCAATAATTTACAATGAGGTGAGAGAGACTGCCTGGTCTTTCCGACCATTTATGGTCATTCGACCCGCAGGGACCCTTTGTGTCAGACCCTGGTTTGAGGACGGACGTATTTTGAATCCGCAACAAAGATGGCGACTTCCAATAGCCGGTCATGCGTCAAGTATCTTTTACATCTTGCCCAAGATAATCTGGACTTCAGGTTACCGGTAACATTAAGAAACCAATCGCCCCCTATCTCGCTTTTAATGTGAATGTAAAAGTTTAATTATTTTGTGGAGAAGATGAGAATTTGGCAGATCGGACTCCCATTCGCCTCGTTGCGTTAGCCAGCGAACTTGCTAAGTCAAACTGTGAGAACTGACAGTTTCATCTCAGTAGATTTGTGCTTTAGCTTTATGTGAGAATTTCGCGATAGTAGCACGATAACGCATTTCTCCTTCTAGTTCCCAGCTGCATGGTCTCTATAGGCTTTGTAACCATAATATCACAACTTGTCTTAACTTAAGAAGTCATATTAAGTGAACAGGATAAGTATTCATGTTATCATACTCGCACAAGTTGACATACTGTACATTATAGACTTAATCGGCAGTAATACACACGTGTTAACAAGTAAAATCATGTATCCCACCCAAAGGAATCTTTAAAGGGACATTCCTCTGATTTGACACATAATAATAGGTTAACTGGTCACAAGGAGCACTACTCAGGCTGTGAACACAGTTGCATACGATCTGTAGTTCTAGAGAAACTTTCTAAAATGTGCTAAAATAATCTTCAATTGGATTTGAGACTTCACACAGTAACAACTCGGGGTGTGAATAATGGAAGACATGGACAGTTCCACCCAAGAAGGGTGTAACAAAAAGAGGCTTTTGTTTTGCTTTATCTGAATATAATGGTCCAGCCATATTAAAGCTTGACAAAAAAACTCACACCGATATATATTCTTTGAGAGTACAATGCTAAATCCCCACAGTGCTCTTTTACACGTCTCGTAAGTATGATGGTTCCCAATAGAGTTTAATGCATATTCCAGTATTTGTGGTTTTTCTGTTCACTCTTGCAGGAGATTAAGTCTCTGCTGGCTCTCAGAGGAAAACCATTCCATCCTTGTGAAAACTTCAAAGAAAAGGTTCGCAGGTTTAATGCACCTGTTTTAATTCTTCTCCTTTTGTTGTTCCTGCTGTTTCTAACAAATTTGGCTAGAGGGTGATGATGTGATAGTGGCTAGATCAGAAGGTTTTGTTTTTAATTTTCCCACGGCTATCCATCTTTTTGTTTCTTCGCTGTAGTCTCCTTTCTGGTGTCTGGATGGTTTGTCTGAGGAGGATGTCTGCGGTATCATGGCCAGATCTGTTTGTGCAAAGTAGGTGACAGCCCTGCACCTGTGGTGATGACCTTAACATGCTGTACATATAGCCATCCATCCATTAATTTGTGGCCCTGTTACCATACCATAGTACCTGTAATGTAGATTTAGTTTAAGTTACACTACCCTTCCAGGTCTGCCTTTGAATTATGGGGCCATGGACAGACACACAGTGAGCTCAGAACATCCCTCTTGAACTACCCATCAGAGAACATGGTTTGTGATGCTACAGTTTATATTTGTATTGCGATGGACAGACAAATCCATGCAATGTTTGTGAAAAGTTTCATATGAACTTAGGCTAATGTGTTTTAATTTTGTTCTTGCTCTTCCTTCACTTTCCCCTGCAGTCACCATTCATGCATAAAGACTCCACATACAGAATCAATGTCTACACTTTCAACAAGACTCTGGAGTTTTCAGAGAGAATCAAAAAGATTGATGTGAGTGTTAGATTGCTGTGATGTGCTCAGAAATGTGTGTAGTTTATTTTCATCTGTGTAAGCTTGTGTATACAGTAAGTTCAGAATATGATGTTCTGTACTTTCATTGTCAGGCTTTGGAGTATCTTCCATTTGAGGGCACAGTGAGCCTGAAAAGTCCCCATCACATCTTCTGTTTGTTGGAAGATTACGGCACAGACCCCAACAACATCCCTGAGCATCCAAACTACGTCTACTTTGGCCGATGGGTGAGATATGCACAAGTCTTTGTTTACATTAGACTAATATGCATTAACCTTCACCTGAACACTTGTGGTCCTCATATACTACTATATCAGATAGCAGACGGTCAGCGTGAACTGATTCGCTCCCATAGTGTGAAGAACAGACACTTCATAGGAAACACGAGTATGGACGCTGGCCTCTCATTCATCATGGCCAACCACGCTATGGTCAAAGACAGTGACCTTGTTTTTGACCCATTTGTTGGCACAGGTGAGGATGTATGTCACTGCCTCTTACACACAGATGTATCCAAAGACCTCCACACACTTTGGGAAATTATCAGAGAATTCCTTCAATTTCTGGTCTCTATCTGTTTTAGGGAGCCTGCTGGTAGCATGTTCTCATTTTGGAGCCTATGTCTGTGGAACAGATATTGATTACAACACTATTCATGGCAGAGGTACATTTTGTCTGCTAAGAGCTTACATGGTACACCACCTGTAGTCTCTTAAAGTTGTTGACAGCTCTGAATTTTTTATTATCCAAATTTCGTAAAAGTGTCTTTGTCTTCCAGGTCGGTCAAGCCGTAAAAATCAGAAGTGGCGAGGACCTGATGAGAATATCAGAGCAAACCTGCGGCAATACGGAACAGAGAAGATGTATTTGGACGTGATGGTGTCTGATGCATCCAAGACTGTATGGAGGGAGGCTGCTCTGTTTGATGCTATCATTACTGACCGTAGGTTCCAACTATATTCTTAACAGACCACTATTACCACTTAGGCATACTCAGTGTGAAAACCTTTGATACATCTGGTTATTGTCCTTATATTGAGCTGGTAGAAATATTCTAGTAGTATTCTGAAAAACGGCATTTAGCCATTTCAGGAACTATGAATAGGTCCATAAACCTGAAACTTGGCCAAACCACTGTCCTATTACTAGCTAAGTATTGCAGAGTATTGTCAGCTCGACTTGTACACATTACATTGGTAGTGTTTAACACACACTGAATTTTTCTTTATTTGCAGCGTTGCAACCAGCCTGTGCTCCAGCTACACCTGACCGGGCAAGGAGTTGCTCATAATTAGATAAACTTTGTCTTTCATCTTTCATCTTTTTTTAATTGTATTTGTTTTTTTTTTCTGTCAGCTCCATATGGTATTCGTGAGTCCACAAGACGAACAGGCTCCAACAAAGACATCACTAAACCTCCTGATGGCATGTTAGTTCACCTGATATTTTACCAACACAGATATTGTATATTATTAGTATCCAGGCCTGCGTCTTTGTTATAAATTAGCTGACCATAATTTATTAAGTTATAAGACATGAATTAACTGCAGTAAGCCTAGCATCTACTCTTTACACTTGTGTATACAGTAAGTTCAGAATATGATTCATTGGTATTGATTTCAAATAAAAGAAGAAAAAATTCTCAGCAACTTTGTCTCAATTAGACAAATGCAAAACTTGAGGAAATCATTTGAAATGTTAAATGTTTTGTTATCATTGCTCTCTTGTAACCCTGTTCATAATTCTGTTAATCTTCTACCCAGCTACGCAGAGTCTCACGTCCCTGTCTCACTGGCGTACAACCTTAGTGACATCTTCACAGATCTGTTAAACTTCTCTGCCCACCACTTGGTCATGGGTGGGAGGCTTGTCTATTGGCTTCCTGTCTACAGGCCAGAGTGAGTATACAGACTTAATTGAACCTGCTACCACATTCATTGTTTTCTCCAGTTTATCTTTAACCTCTCAAAGTAACATCCCTTGTTTTTTTTTAGCTTTTTGTTTAAAAAATACCTGGGTGCTTGAAGATTTATACTTTGACACTGCATTTAGTGGAGCAATGTGGCATCCAATGGTGAGGTTGCAGATTGTGATCAACTTAATAGCCCTTCCCTGACCCCTCCCTTCCCAAGTGTTTAGGAGAACCTATGGTGGCCTTGAAGTAACATAAAAATGTGAACTGCCCTCTCTAGAGGCATTGTTGGCTTTATCTATTCAGGGCCACTGTAGAAATATGGCGGTGGGCTCTGTGGAAGAGCACCCATTCCCTATGCAGATATGAAGTGCTCATTCTGAGCTAACAAAAACACAACGATTCTTTGTTTCAGGCGATTATACAGTGGTGAAAACACAATTATGAATATCATATTTCATCTCTGCCAATAGACCCTACTGAATCCTGCTCACTGGTCCTTTAAAGTCTACATTGTCCTAATGGGTTAAGACGAAGAAATGCTTGCTGAAATTATGATGCTCTCCAAATAATAATTTGTATCAATAGGGGGCAGACTCATTCCACAAACCAGAACTGCATAATACAGACTTACAATATAGAACAAAAGGTACAAAATTTTAAATATCTAATTGGCCTAATTAATTCCCCGCATAACAAATAAACATGAAAGAAAGCAGTATTATAATGTAAACATGGTTCCATTTTATGAAATCTGATGACACTTGGATTTGTAAATTAATTAGGGGAAATTTTAACAACACAGAAATTAGGGTAAACACTATTTATTAATCACAATTTACAGTCTTGATTAATTAGTTTATTAGCTGTTAAATGCTTTTAAAATCCTGAGGTGTAAGAGCAGCTCTTTCAGTTTGAATCCATTAGACTGGCACACAAAACTTTTCCACTCAGTTTTTTTTTTTTTTTTTTTTTTAACCTTCCCATATTTCCCTTTAGCACTATTCCATTCCCACTTCTATAAAACATTGTCCTCCGTGTGCTACTACCTGTGTGAATGACAGTGTTTTTACACAGTTGTATACAGGTGTTGTAGTTTTCCTGCCAATACAGCTGGTTCTCAGTTAACCACAACTGACAGTAGTGAGCTTCTTTATACGTGGGCCACATAAGACACCTCTTCTGAAACAAAGTTGTTCATTGTTAAATGTTCTGTGCATTAGCAGAAAGTGAAGTGCTGACTGGCAGTGCAGGTGTTTGACTGTAAGGGTACGAACCACAACAGACAGTGTTAGTGTCCGACGTTTGGGGAAGAAAACCCCTCTAGGGCTGAAACTCCTTTTGGTCACTGATTATAAGACTGGGAAGATGATGAGATAATCATGCATCCTAGGGTTTTAGTATGAGTGTATGTGTGTTTGTGTGTGAGAGGAAAAAAAACACATGTTCACAAACACCATGCAAACTTATGAATTTACATCTCTTTGCATTTGTCTATATGTGTATTTATCTGTCCGTACATAAGTGTGAATGTGTGTGGTCTTTGCGTATAAGCACATGCATACACATGTGTCGTCATGTTCACACATTTGTCTTTGCTACTCATCTACCAGTGCTTGACTCTGCCTGTTAGAGCACCATGCCAAAATAAACGTCTGAGGCCAGCCAAGTCAGATATGTGAACTATCTGTCCCTGTGGTCTTCAGGCTGACCTACATGTGTATTGCTGTGCACGATCGCATGTGTGTCTGTGTGTGTAAGCCCAGACGTAGCCTGTCTCCTGGGCCTAATCTGGGGCTCTCCAGGGGAGATATCGGGTTTCTGTCACCCCCACATATGTGTGTATCTGCAGCCATGGCTGTGATAGAAACAGTGGGCATTGTGTGTGTCTGTCTGGTCTGCTGCATGAGAGTGGGGAGGATGTGTGTGTTGTGTGTGTGTGTATGTTTGATGATAGGTGACACCCAATCCTGTTGGTAAAAGATGGCATCTAGATCAGGTCAGACCCCCTAGACTCTTGTCCCTTTTCCCCTTAAATAATAGATGACAGAAGAAAAAGTATAAAGACAGATGATGGAATATCAGTCATCACAGCCATAAAGTGACCTAATTACAACATAAACAAGTGGAAGGAAGACATAAAGTGACTGTTTTGTCAGAAGTAAGTTGATACTCGTGTCACTGATAGAGTATAAAAGGAGCTGTGTTTTCATTTTCAGGTCATAAATCTTTACTTCAGTATACATTCTCATTTTCATCTTAGCCTTTCACTCATTTAGTAGCTTAGCACCCTTACCAGAGGCCATTGTCCACTGCTTCTGTATCAGATTTTGCATTTTGTGAAACTGAGAGTAAATTGGCTAGATTTTAATATATTGAAAATTAAAAAAAAAATGTTTAACCTATATGAGACATTTTAGTTCATGTTTTGTGTCAATACAGTTTAAATCCCACAATCTTTTGCCCTTCTTTTATAATCATCAAGCTGATTTTACATATGACTGTTTAAAGTGTCAAATCTACGGGCCTCCTCATGACTGAAAAAGTTTAAACCAGTGCAATACAAAAGAGTTAGAGAGCAGTAGCAGTTTATATGAAGGTGCCCTTTATTAAGTCATTGGCTCTAGTAGAAAAACAAGCTCTGAACATCAAAGACAACAACTGCCTCCGCTTGGAAGTTAACACCGTCTCAACAGGTTGGACTCACCCCTAACGACTCATGATTGGCAGGAGAGAATTAGCGCCTGAGTCACAGCTAGTCTCCGTGACAACCAAACATCCTGTCGCCGCAGAGGCTCACATGTGGCCATGGCAACAGAGCTGACAAATAGTGATGTGCAAATCTGGCTTTGAATCTCCACTGTTGCTACTGTGATGTTGGTTAGAAGGAGAAAATTCTACTGACACAAATATGCAAACACATACATCATCCATTGTTAATAGGCCCTGACCTGGTCTGGCTGGTGATGACAGAAACGGCAGTCGGTCTGTCAGGTCAGAGTCACTTTTTCCAGCTTCTTCTTTTCACACAATGAGCTAACTTAGGTTTATCAGCTGCGTTCCACTATGCTGATCGAATGTTTACATTATTTGATTGGTGAAAGAGAAACCGAAAGAGGCATGTACGGAGAAAGATGTTGGCTTGGAAGAGAAATTTGGCTTTGAAGAGAGAGCTGGCAAAAATTAAGTAGTAATTTTGACAGGATTAGTGTCTGTGTCCAAGCAGCCTTTGTATAGTCTCCAGACAAAATGCAAACTGTCACCATCGCCTTACAAAGTCCTACATATAGTTCTTTAGGTGTATGCAGTCAGAGTAACATGCCCAGATGAAGGAAAGTGGTCTACCTCTGAAAGTGGTCTACTTTCCTTTTGGAGAATGATTGATAACTGTGTGTGTGTGTGTGTGTGTGTGTGTGTGTGTGTGTGTGTGTGTGTGTGTGTGTGTGTGTGTGTGTTTGTGTGTACACACACGCATATGTGTTTGTGTCTTTTCCAGATACTCTGAGGAGATGGTTCCTCTTAATCCATGCCTCCGGCTCATCAGTAACTGTGAGCAGATACTCTCCAGCCACACTTCACGACGCTTGATCACCATGGAGAAGATCAAGGAGCCAGGGGTGGGTACATATACTCCTGAGTATGTTTGCATTGGAGTTGAAATTATTAGTCATTTAAATGGTAAGTCAGTTGACAGAAAATTAATCGGCATCTAATGATTAATGCCAAACAGTTTCCAGTTCCAGTTTATCCCATGTGAGGAATTGCTGCTTATCTAACATATGATTTAAAATGGAATATTTTTAAACAAACTTATAGGCATTTATAGGCATTTTGAATAAGCGACCTGCTAACCTGCAGATTAATCAGTCATGAAAATATTAATTGGTTAGAGTCCTAGGCCTTTGTTTTTTTGCTTGCAAAGCTTTAAGCATGTGTGGAGATGCATTCTCATGCATGTTTGATTTTGTCATTTGCTTCATACATTTTTCATACAGAAATTGTCATTGTTTTGTGCATAAAGTAGTACAAACATTTACTTACATAATTGTTATTCAGTTAATGTGAGGGGGAAGCAAGTAATTTTACAGTATTTAAAACATACACTTTTTTTCTGATGTGTATGACTAGTTAAAGTTGACCATATAATCTAGTTCATCCTTTGATTTGAAGCTCAACTATAATGTATTGTTTTTAAGTTATGTGTTGTGGTTCCATTGTGAAAAACGGCATATCTGCACACTTTTTGTTTGTGCATTTTGTTTGAGCATGAACAGCAACATAGATATGACTTGGTTTATGTAAAATGAGAGCATGTGTGTGCCTGATGGTTGTTTCATGTTTTAATGTTTATTTCATAGACTTGTTTGTACAATGTATATATAACCACATAAGTATGTGTCATGTACGTGTATGTAGCATATGCCTGTGTATGTTTTTTACATGTCATCCCAGTGGAAGTGATGGTGTCTCTCTGTCTGTCTGGGGTTAATCCTTACCATCTGGCTGTGATTGGCTAATTTCTTTTATACTGGAACCCTAAATGGCTTAATAACACATCGTATGGAAAACAATCCATCTTTGGATCTGTCATCCATTCCACTTCATAACCCCAAATTGCTCCCATAAAGGGCCCTGTATGACACACACACACACACACACACACACACACACACACACACACACACACACACAGTTGTTTGATCTTATCTGACGTGTGTCTTACTCTGGGTTTTTCCTCTCTGCACTTGTTAACCAGAGTTCACAGCTTGATGTGTGTGTGAACACTTAAATGTGTTTGCATGTCTATGATACATGTGTGTGTCTACACTGTTCCTGTGTTTTGACAATAAAGGGGCCAGCCTAATTGTTAGTAATGTTTTGTGTTAAACGAGTGCAGAAAAACTTCTCTGAAACCTCACATTTTCTCATTTATGATGTGTGACAGAATGCATTTGGTGGCCTCAAATAACTTATTTGCCTAATTTAACACGAAATATACTGTATGTATCCCTACACCTGTATCGTTGTTGGCATAGCCCGAGTGCCTATTTTCACTGTTCTTCATTTACTTGTAGTCATGTCCCTCTGTCCGTATTAATTTGGGTTCATGGTTAGGTTGTCATTCTCGTTACCCATATTTTTTCCTCTGAGTGGTCATGGAAACCATTTTTAGGTTGCTTGGCAGTATCATCAAGCAAAAAAAAGGTGTTGCTGATAAATTGCAGGCACTAGCACTGGAGTCATCACTTCCAACTCAACTCACCTCATTATTTCTCTTCCAAGCATATCTTTTCCGTCCTTCATCCCTCTGTTGACCCGTGGCTACCTTACAGCCAAGACAAACTGTTTAGTTGTAGTGATTCATAACAATTCATATACATTGTTCATATACACGAGCCCTGTTCCTACATGCAAACATGGAAAAGGTATGCAGACCTTGGGATGTTAATATTATACTGACTGGTAGTGGGAGTAGCTTCATTGAATGGAAAAAGGAAGAGCTGTTTCAACTTTTACATCCAGATGACCTCTATGTTTCTATAGTGTTATCAAATTTTTAGTCTCAACAAAAAAGTTCCCTAATTGGGGAAAACAGGCAGCACTTTTAGTCAGCTCTGTTAAGTTCAATTCAATTAGATTCAGTTTTATTTATTTAGCGTTATATAATAACAGACGTTATCTCAGGGCACTTTTCATATAGAGCAGGTCTAGACCAGACCCTTTATAGTTATTATTTACAGACTCAACATTCCAATATGAGCAGCACTTGGTGACAGCAGCAACGAAAAACTCCCTTTTAACAGGTAGAAACGTTGAACAGATCCTGGCTCATGGTGGGCGGCTCCGCCTCGACCGGCTCGGTTGAGAGAGAGAGAGAGAGAGCGAGCAAGAGAGAGCGAGAGAAAATGGGAGAGGCCAGGAGGAAGGAGAGCGAGCATAGCACAATAATAGGACAAATAGCTTTATGTACTATAGCTATACTAAAAGGGCTAATAATATTACTTTTAGGACTAAATGAAATGCTAATATTTCATTTAGTTCAGTACGATAATCTCTATGTTTGTCTCTTTTACAGGAGTTAGACAGCCTGGCTAATCTTGCAGACCCATGCTTCAGACCTTACCAGGGACACAACGCCTTCAGGGAGAAGTATTTCAGCGGACTTAACAAGAGGTGTGGCAAGGAGGAAAACCAATCTAATATTAATGGAGAATAAATAAATGAATGCCTCAAGATGAAGATCGGAAGAAAACTCAAAAAAACTAAAGAGTGTCTTTAATGAAAAGAGAAAACTACCATACACAAGAATCAGGACATGGTTGGCAGTAGACTCAGATGCGAAGACTGAGACCTATTTGTTATTATGATTTTTTTAAAATATTTTTATCATGATTATTGTTATGTCTGTACTTAATTCTTTACAAATAAATAGATAAAAAGTGCCCTTCCCTAAGTTCTGACTAATAATCTATATGAAAACTACTACACAAACGCACTTTACTGCTGGAACGGTAAATGTAGTGTTTGCTAATATTTTTAAAAATAACATATATGGACATATAGTCTAAAATGTTAAAGTGGTACTCTTCCTACTACACTTCCATAAGATTGGATTGGAAGTCTTGTGATAGAGATTAAAGGGACAAAATGGTCAAAATTCAAACAGTAGAGCCTTAAATAGTCCGTAATATGGTTTAAGATCCCATAAGACTGGATCTTAAACTTCCTATAACGCAACTTACCATCTTTCATTAAAGCCTTTTATACCTGGTAGCCACCACGTCTTTCATCGCATGAAATCAATCAGCCTCTGTTAAAATTTTGGTGTCCAAGCCCTAGAGGAAATAACCCTGATAGTGTCATCAGGGTCATTTGTCAGGTTTCACAAAGCCCCTCAATAACCACATAGAACATTAGAAATCATAGGCTGAGTAGTACTCCCCATGACTAGAAGAATGATCTTTACATGTAAATTTGTTGACCATCTACACTCTTCACAAAATTATAACTACCATCTATTATCGGTGCCGCTTATACAGTAATTACTGGATTCATTGTCCTAGACTGGCCTGGACTGATTTTTATTTTGACTTTGAGTTTTTTCAATTTATTTTAATTTTTTTAAGGAGGGTGCTACTCAGTCACAGAGCCTAAATAATTTAAATAAAGAATCTAAGACTACATTTGGAGCCACTGTCCTGCTTTACTCAAACAAAGGGAGCATGTTTAGGCGAGAGAGGCCTCCCTGTGCAGGCAATAGCCCAAATGACAGGACGTCCCCACCTGACCACACACCACTACAGTTAGTCAGCAGCTTTTGTTGTTTTCCAACCACAGTTTACATGCAGCCAGGCTCATTATTCATCTCCTGAGAGCAACGCAGCAGGCCTTTATGTACATTGCCCCTTCGCTCTGTTTATCAGTTGGACGTCTGCCTTTCCACCACACTTCCCTGTTTTTCCCTCTCTCACAGAGGAGAGTTCCAGGCACCATCACATGATACCGGCTCGCCATCATATGCGGTGCATGTTGTTTACAGTTCCCACAGTGCCCTTTTGTTGTCTGTCGTCATCAAGCAAAATCAACTGATGCTGCAAGACATTTAGAGACCTCGTCTTCTTTTACTTATCACATCTGTCCTCTCTCTTTTGGCATTTCCTTTCTTGTCTCATGTAAATGAGTACTATGTTTGCCACAACACAAGACCCCTCTATGTTGAAGATGGTATTTTTAATGCAGCCGCTGTCTATTACTGTGTTTGAGGAGTGCTGTGTGTGTGTGTTTGCTCTGCCACAATACAGTGATAAAATGTGTTCTCAAGAGCTCTCAGTCTCCAATGATGCAGACTATAATTAGGGAGGGGGGCAGTGGGAGGGGGTTCCTCTCTGTACCATGTAATGCTGTCCAGACGTTGAGGAAATTCTGTTTGTGTGTGTGCATGTGCGTAGTTGTGAGATCTGGTTTTGGTTTATGTTGGATGCTAACTGCAGCAGAGCCATTTCCTGATGTAATTCCGTAACAATAAAATGATCTGAGACCTAACCTGTAAGTAACAGTCAAATCCCAGCCACTGGTTAGCTTCATGATCACAGAGTTAGGTCCTTCTTCACATACTTTCTTTAGTACTCTCTGTAAAGATGTGCTTGCATTTATTTATTTTACTATTTATTTATTTGTTTATTGATTTATTTATTTTTTTACATTTATCCAGTGGGATTTATAAGAGGTTCAGTTCCTCCTCCATTCTTCCTTTCTCACAAATCCTTTACCCCTCTCCACCTCATCTCCATCACTTCCCTCAGCCTCCTTTTAACCTCCTCACCCATTTCACTTCTGTCCTTTACTCCTCTCTCTTTTTCTCAAAGAGGAACTCCTTGTAGGAGGAGAGGGCCACTGTTTTGGAACAATGGCTCCTGATTAAACTCCCCTCTGTCTGAAGCCAGAAAGAGACCTCCTGACTGCTGAATCAGCTGGTACACAAAAAGGCTTGGTGAGCCCACATGCACACATACACAACCTATCTTTAACTAAACTAAAATCAAGTCAGCCCCTTGGAGAAGAGAACCAGAAAAAATGTCTGAACTTTGCAAAAATGATCCTTTCCCTTTAGTATCTCAAACTCACTTGTTTTCAGATTAAAGCACAACATGCACACACACATCACTACTGACATCTTTACAGGCCAGGGAAATTGTAGGGTAGGGCAAGAAACAAACAAAACCACATTACAAATGATATGAATAAACGGTATCATTTTGGAAATGAACTTATTCACTTTATTTTCAGCTTATTCACTTTCTAGTTGGCAGTTAGACAAGAAGATCATAACCACTTTCATTTATGCATGGTAAGTATGAAGCTACTGCCAGCACATTAGCTTAGTATAAGACTGAGAATAGGGAAAAAGACCTCAACAAACCTCAACCTCAACATGTTATTATAACACTTTGTTTTTTATACAAATTAAACAAACAAGATAAAGTGAATTGAAGGTGCAGGTAAGCAGATTTTGTTTCAGGTTAGAAAGACCAGTTTTTAATCTTAGCTGAGCTAACCAGCTCCTTTCCCACAAGCGTCATATTTACTGTAAAAATACAAGATGGTTATCAGTGTTCTGAACAGACTGCAACAAAGTGAATAAGTCTGTTTCTCAAAAGTTAAGCTGTCTAATCGTCATTATTCATCTATGTACTAGATGTAGAAGCAAACACATGCACAGCACACACCCCACTCCAACCCTTAGGGAGGATCCCTGTAGTCAGCAGCAGTGGTTTGAATATCACAATGTCCTTATCAGTCTTGGTTAGCTGTGATGGACAGATGTACCACACATCTGTGAGCCAGTGATGGATAGTAAATCATTAAACACCCATTGACCCATAACACTGGTTTATACATGAATTGATCTTTTTCACGGCAGTGTGTTGGTTGCAGATGTATATGTAAGTGTGTTTTTCACAGGTGGACTGCATGTGAAAGAAAACTTTGTATGTGTGTGTATTGTAGGAGGCAGGGTGTTAATTATGTGAAGGCGAGAGAGAAAAACTTCATAGCACACAGCTGGTATTCAGAAGTGTCCAGGCTTCAGACACACACACACACACGTGAAACATATGCGGCACAGGTGCAGTGCACCTGTCTGTAGCCAGGGGAGTTTGGACACCTGCAAGTCCTCAGACCCTTCCCTCTTTGCCCTCCCCACCCTCAGGTCACCCCAGCGCCCTCAGGTCACCCCTGGAAGCCCTCTGCAGCCCCTTTAGTTGTTGCTCAAGGTAAGGTGAGAGCTGTAATCTAAATGTCTGGGAGGAGAAGCACCGCAGAGGATGAGCCATTATAGAGCTACAAATCACCTCAGGTCTGAGCTCACACAGCTTTGTGAAACTCAAACCATGCACAGAGAAAGCAGAAGATGAAGATGAAGAATAAAGAGGGGCTGACAGTAAGGCAAGGAGTACATCTTGTGATTGAAGGTCTTCCAGTTACATTACAGTCAAAGATACAACAACTTCAGCGCATCTTTTTCTAGCACCATTGAATTTAGTGCCACTAGATGACAGCCTTGAGTAGAGAAAGTATACTATCTCCTAAACTCAGAGGTTCTTTGTGTGCTGTACTCCTGCCTCCAGCCCGTTTGCTATACAATCAATGCTGTGCAGCTTGTAAACATACAGTTCAGGGGTGAAGCTTTTGAAGTGATAGAGCTGTGGTTGAGAAAATGCAGAGCAGCTCTGAACACACAACATCCTCTTTATGATACTCGCCTAGAAGTGATGAAGGTTGTTGGCCCAGGAAGTAAAGGGGGTGACTGAACGGTTTGTCACACAACTTCCTTGTCTGTCTTTCACCTATTTACGGCCCACCCACAATGACCGTACTTGACCGTTACATCATCATCATGCAAGGTTTTATCACAGAGTAGAGCTTGGGGATAGTGTGCTACAACCACTCATGCTTTATTTTAAACGAACCACTAGAAATACCCCTTTGTAGTTTAAGGAGCTCTTTGTTTTCCTTTTGTTTTCCCTTATTTTCCTACGGAGTATTTCACATATTCATTGTTGTTTTTGTGAATTTACAAGTTTGTCTTTGTGTGCATGTCTTCATGTGTGTTTATGGGGTCATCACACTTATTAAGACCGGAAAGAAGACGAGAAAAAAAGTGTTTGTAGCAAAGAGCAACAGGGAGCAAAGAGCCAAAGACAAACAGTCAATGGTGTATTTGGATGTGTGCATATGTGCCTCATTTTGTGTTCATAGTGTTTGTGTGGGCATTTGTGGGTTCTTGTGGTTGTCAGTGCTGTTTTCATTAATGACAAGAAACCGCTGGATGGCTCCCTCACGCCCTTTTTTAATGATTCTTAACTGCCAAGTGGGTACATACACATTCACCCACACAAACACAGCCAAGATGGCAAACATGGTGGCTGTGACACATTTCCTCTTCCACTTTAGCAAGGATCATAAAGCACTAATGCCTCTGACGGGCCCGAGTATAAGACACTATTGAGGATGTGGCCATTTTCATTCATTCATAGTTTTTCCATCGCTATCTATTCAGGGGTACTGGGATCCAATCCCAGCAGGCATTGGGCTCAAGGCATGGAAACAACCTGGACAGGTCACTAGCCACACAAGGCAAGTACAGAAACACAGCCTCACACTGACATTCACACTAATGAGCAAATCTGAGTCTCCAGTCTCAACAGACTTACATGTATTTGCTAAGTGGGAGGAAACTTGAGCTGCCAAAGGAAATATCTGTGAACACAGGAGGACCACCTCAGAAAGGAAAAATTAATATTTGCTGTGCTTTACATGATATATTTGCAGGCGTTTAAAAAATAATTCTCTTATGAACTCCATGGCCAAGTACTGTACTTGTTTCAAGAATCTCCCTTCACCATTAAAAGACTATCATCTACACTCTCACATGTAAAAGTACCAGCAGATGCCTGTTCCTCCATTCTGTTTTTATTCCTGTAGTCCTCTCTTTATCTCTTCCACCTACAGCCCACTTTGCATGGTCCATGCTTCCCCCACATCATCCCTCTCCCTGAGAAATTACATCTTTCAGGATGAGATGCCTCTCAGCAGTGAAGAGTGCTGTCTATGCAGGGTTTGAATTTCAGCGATGCACCTCAGTGCCTCTTGGGAGGGTCTGATTGAGGTGTAGGGGTACGGTGAGAGTGTATACTACAGGCAGTTGTGTGTCTGTGAACATCCCTGGCTGAGTAGATATGTACTTTGCCGATCACACCAACCACTCTCACGGTTGTTTAGCTGAGTGGAATGTGTTATCCATGGGGGTGTGCGTTAGTCGGGGCCAGGATACACGCATGATGCCCAAATGTTTTCTACTCTGGGACCCGCGGAGACTATCACACCCCTATCACTGATGGGTGAATCTGTTAGGTGCCTCCTGGCTACCAACAGACTCACACCTGTCCTTTCTGCACAGGTGGGCCTGCTGAGGACCGGCTGAGCCCCGCTCACCTGCATGCCTGCGTGCATCTGGCTGTGTTTCACTGTGTGTCGATGTATCTCTCTTTGTATGTTAAACGTGCCTCGTCTTTTTCAACCTATACTTTCTCTGTCAGTTTTTTTCCTTTTCTCTTGCATTGATCTGTGTACATCTTTAGCCTTATTTACCGTAAATTTGGAGTGATATTTGCAGTGATATAAGTTTTTGCTTGCTTTTGCTTTTATTTCTATCACTTTTCTTCTATTTAAATTAGCATGCTAACCAGCGAGCCTGTCTGTCTGACCCATTTTGTCACTTTTTGTCACTTTCCAAGTGAGTCACTGTAACATCTGCCCTCGGTCCATAATGAGAGGACGAAGAAATAATGCTAAAAAAAAAAAAAAAAAAGATATACTCATTTAGTCAAACACATTTTTATGCTCTTTAAAGGAAAGAAATAGGCTACAACAAATTCATACACATAGCCTCATAACTATCAACTTATTATGACCTAGAAAAACCTTTTCTCTTCAGAAAAGGCAAAAACAGCACCTTGTAGTTAGTATTAAAGCAACTTAATTATCTTTCATTTCCATTCAGTTTTCCTGAGCTAATAATTCAGTTCATATAAAAGTGCCTGGATAAAGCACTTTTCTAACTTCATTTTCCTCTCAGCTCTGCTCTGCTGTGTGGCCAAACACGGCCTCGCCAGTATCTGACAGTGTGGAACTCAAACCAAATAAACCCTGTAGATTTGAGTTAGTGCTTGTTCTTGTTGTTACAGCTTTTTGGCTTGATGCAGGCCAGGACCAACACTGACTTTCATTCATGTAGCATTCAGAGCTGCCCAAAGCTGTAAAAACTTTGTTTTATATTGCAAGGCAGCAAGGAAATCTATAATGCTGGTAAAATATTACTAAGTTCTTTTTACTTACAGATAATACTTAATAAATGGGCATCTTCCAGCCGTATACCAAATTTTAGCAGAGATGGCTCAAATCCTACGTATGTATTTTGTGAAATGAAGTTCTTTGTTTTCTGTTCCGTGCAACAACAGGCAACGTTCTGGAGGAAGAGGTTTCTTGAGGTATTTTAAATGGTTGATATAAAATTAAGAATTATGGGCCAGTTAACACAAACACACAGCATCCTCAAACAAACCACAAGAAATACTGTTTATTTTTGTTCTTTTCTTACTGTTTTTAAACAATGTTGCTATGCCACCTCTTCTTGCTGCATCACCATAAACAATTTTCAGACCCCAGAAGACCTTGCTTGTCGCTCCGGTCTTGCTTGCTGGGCTGCCAGATTGCTGGGATGGACAGTACATGTAAAATGCATATGCTTTTTTTTTCTACTCACTTTTGTTTCTCATTCCAACCACTGTGGTTGGTAACCACATAAGATAACTTTATAAAAAAAAGCACAACTCACTCTTCCACCTGGAAAGCAAAAAAAGGATTTAGGTTGTAGTATGTAGTATGTATGTTTCAATCTATAGTGTGTAATATGATGCTGATGGGAAGTTGGTTACAATAGTTTACTTTTGTGTGTTTGGATATGGCATGATGAAAAGTTTGGTGCTGTTTTTTTTTTTTCATTTCATTCATTCTTGCATAGCTTTTGTTGGACATTTTGAGGTTTATGACTGTAAATAAATAAAATGTGTATTTTTGTAAGCTTCTGCATGTGCATACAGCAGCATTTTAGTGTGTGTAGGTGTTTGTACACCCACTGCAGTTGGTTTGTACATGTATGTGTGAGTGAGTGTGTGAGTGATTGTGAGTGATCTGTGCAGTTCATGTAAGGGGGACTTTCCAGAACATCTCTCTCTTTGCTTGCAAATTTTCCTTCTAGCTGCCCCCATTGAAATCTGCGTTATTCTCATTTTCTCCGCCCTCTGATGCTTTTTACCTCTGACCTGCCAGGCTCATACAAGGATTCAGCATCTGCCATAAAACAAAAACCAATCCCCGGTAGTCTAAAACCACCTTCCCGCTTTATTTGGATTTGATTTAATAGGTGTAACATGATCATTTTTTGTGGCCCTGGGTTTTTCCACATGCAAAACAAAAAAGCACAAATGTTTCAGATTTATTAAGATCTTAAGCTTAACCTAATATTTAGTTAAGGTTTGAAGCAGTTTTGAGTTCAAAATAGAATGGACCATTTTTTTAAATTTTGTAATTGCTAGGCTTTCTTTATGCAAATACTTGCAGAAAAGGCCTTTACCTTTACCTTTTGCTTCTATACCTGCTTTGAATATTCCTCAAAAATCTTTTTTTTTTTCCAATTGGCATTATTGAAGACAATGCACCATTGTCTGATGTTTACATATGGATAGATATGCTCAGGAAAAACAAACAAAAAAACAGACAGTTCATTTTTTGGTGCTTTGTTTGACCAAATCCGTGAGGCTGAGTTCTGTTTGAGCTGTGTACTTTGATACAAACACTGAAACAGAATTCTCAAGCAGTTGTATAAGTAGGCTTCACTGATCACCACATTTCAGAGTTGGAGATGGGTTCTCTAAGAACTGAGCCGGATGGTTCTGGATTCCAGGAACACAGCAGGATGTCAAGAGAGACCTCATGAAGGGTTTAGAAGTATGACTGAAGTGATGGGTGTTCATGGGCAGGGCATGACACTGTGAGATCATAAGATATTGTAAGATAAAATATATATTTTCTCTTAATCTAAATATGTTTGTTTAATGGGTAATGTGCACATGGATCACAGAGAGAAGAGCTTGAAGTATGTAGTAACGAACAAAATCCCTCCATTAAATCTGCACTGGGTGCAGCAGTGCAAACAACAGGAGGTTAATGACTTTACCACTTGTTCTTTGTGGACCATTCTGATAATGCATTTGACCATAGTCATTAGTGAACAAATAACAAACATGACATTTAGTTGCTTGGTGTAGCTTCTTAAAACACACATAAATTCACAATTAGTGGGTCTATTGAACATCTGTGCAGCAGCTTAGAATTGTGTACATTCCATGGCCAATGATAAAGAGACTGTAAAAGGAGTATGGAAGAGGTCTTGTCCTGATTTAAGGAGTTTTATCTCACCTTTTATTAGACACTTAGCACCTCATCAGAACTTTCCAGACAGAACTGTTGTAAAAAAAAGGATGATTGGATGCCTGCCAACCTGCAGCCATGGTGAGCATGACTGGCAGGTGGTGGGTGTTTCCACTGGTGGCATTTCATGGTATGGTCCACAGCAGACTGGGAAAAGCCTGCATCTGTTTCAAAAGCTGCTAAACCATGATCTGAGCAGTCAACACAAAGGCATTTTGAAAGATTGGTGAATTCGTGAGGCAAAACAGGTTTTAATAATGATGGCAGCCATGCACCATTTTTGTCATTTAAGTTATCAAATATTTGAAGTTTGTCTGAAAAGCTCTTAGAAACAAAGCCAGTCAGTCCTGCTCTGTACTGTACTGCTCCACACATTTAGACCAACACCGCATGTGAAGCACGCAGATGCATTAATGGGAGGGAGTTGGGCGAGAAATTCTTCTCTGACCTCATATGCATTGAAGTCACTCTTGCTTCTGCTCTTCGTTCAGTCAAATAAACTGACCAATTTACCTTTTGGTGACTAATTGAAATGGTCTTGAGGGAACCTTTATTTTTAAGGGAGAAAAATACGACTTCATCCTTCTTCCATCTCACCAGCCTCACACCTCTCATCCCTCCCTCCATTTGTCATCAAAGGTCCATGTGCCCACGGTGTAACACCGTGTGTGCCTCCAACACTCATTTATCATCATGTAGTTATTTCCAAAAAAGAACCATTTGTGTAATGAAAGCTCAGAGGTGGAAAAATGGAAAAATTGAAAAAAAAATGAAGAAAAAAAAAACTTTTAACCTGTAATAAAAAACAGACATGCCAAGTAGGAGGCATTGAGGTGATGTCTCTTTGCTGCCAGTGCTCCCTAAGGTGGGGGTGGTAGTGGGGAAACATTACATTATAAGGAATGAATTAAGGCTTGGATGCAAAGAGGAGCTTTAGATGCTCTTCACTTTTATGAGGCTGCAAGCAGAACCAAGCACACCAGTGTCCAGGGTTGGCTCTTAATAGCTGAATGCTCTTGCACAACAGCATCACCACTGACTGCCATGTTCCCAGAACTGAGGTACATTTTTCCGCAGTTAAGATGTCACCAGACAAATGTTGAGAATGTATGCCCAGCACAAGGCAGATGTCTCTGGAAAGAACGTTTAGAAGACGTAAAAAGGATTGGTGATAGAACATCTGCAAGGAAACAGTGTTTTTGCTGAGATCACAGTGATGGTAGAAGAAATCAAATTTTGCAGATTTTGCAAAATAAGTCTTTAAACCCTTTTTTGCTATTACAGCTCATGTTATAAGCTCCATTAAAAAGTTTGGGGGCACAAGCAAATACTATGGTATAACTTTTTAAATATATATTTTTTTCATCATTATAAAAATATGTAGGGGTATCTGAGTTTGATATCCTTTCCTTTTTGTATTGTTCACTTTTTTTTTTAATTGTGTCTGGGAAAAAAATGCTTTCATAGACACAATACATACCTTGAGAGAATTGCTTTAGTTTATCGTCAGCACCGGAGTTTGGCATGAAGCTGACATTCCACTGTTATCAATCCATAATATTGCAGACATGCATGTAATCCTTGTTTATGCTTGCATTTTGCAGAAGTGTGAAATTTGGAATTAAAGACTGGGGAGTGCTGGTCAGATCAATGCAACAGATCAATGTCCAAAATGGACTTTTAATTCTTGTACCTTGGATATTCCTGATCAGGTGAGTGGTGGGTTCTCTTTAAATGCTGCAAAGCTTGAGCAGCAGTTGGAGGGGAACAGCACTGCGATCCCCTCCAACTGCTGGGGAGTCATAGTGCTCTTTATACAGGAACCCCTATAACGGAATACAGTATGTTTTGACAAAAAAATGAGACAATTTAGGGGTTAAGATGAAAGGGTTTAACAAATCCTGTTCAAATATTAATCTTTTGTCAACACCTATAATACATTATCACTGTATTTTAGCTTTCTCACCTGTTTTCATTTATCCTGGCAACTAAACAAAGTTGGCTTTGTGAAATACCTACAGTAATTGGCATAAAATACATATAAAATACATATTGAGCTTATTATTATACAGCGAAAGCTTTGAAGATGAGGTAATGGACTACTGTGCTGTATTTCTTCTTGACACCCTCTTTAGCAAGGAATCAAATCCAGCACATGTGCCGGCAATGAAAGCTCTGTGATTAAACGTCCAGCTAACTGATGGTAATAGCTGGTAATTGATCATTCACGTTATTTATCGAGCGCAACGAATTCACAGTTTGCAAAGTCAGCCACACCTTGTTCTCTTGCCTCATTCTGCAGAGGGTACCAGCCCAAGAGCACACATGCTGAGAAGTAATGCTTATTAGAAGGAAACATACACACACACACACGCATGCACTTAACGTACACTGCACGGTTGAGCAACGAGCTGAACTTAGGCAAAGCTGCTTGATTACTGGTGAGGGGAAAAAACAGGAAAGCTTTTTTTTTTTTTTTGGAGAGAACTGTTTTCTCTTTTTCAAGTTTGAGGTGCAGTGTAAGAAATCTATTGTGGACTTAATTTCTCTTAGGTTCCCACAAGCGGATCACAGAGCCCACAAACAGGCCATCTCTGGCCAGTGTGTGAGAGCTTTTGTTAAAATGATTTATGGGGTCTATCATAAAACATGAGCTTGTATGTGGCAAATGCCCAGGCTTTACTTTGTTTACAATTCAACAACCTCTTAATTTCCCGTGTCTAAATTTATTTTGTAACATGCAGACCTTTCTTTTCTACTTTCAACAACTTTCTCATTTTATCTCTCAATATTTCACTGCTTCTTTCCTTGGATTTTTCCCTCTCCTTCGCTCCACCACAAGACTGGCTACTGCTACTACTTCAGAGACATTCATGAGAATATGAGAGTGCTACTGTGAAACAGCCTCAGGGCTGGTTACAGTTCCCTTCAAAGCAGCAGGTCCTGGATCATTTCAGCAGTTGTCCCCAGAGATTGAGTGTACAATATGTTGGGGGGTGAACGAAGCTGATCCCAATGCAGCACCAAGCTGGGGCAGCAATTTTGAGTCCTTTTTTGTAGTGATAGCTGTGCCAAGACACTAACATTGGTGTCAGCTAAAATACAAATGTGTGTTAGTAGAAACACACACAAAAATATGCCATATCAAGTCTCTCATGTTTAGCGAACCTCATTAGGGAAAAACAGTTGGAGATGACATCACTGCTTGGGCTCAGAAAAAGGAGTTTTTGTGGAGGTGTCTGTGAAAAGAAACCATAAAAAATACAATATTTAGGTTTTCTCTGCAATGGATTATTTTCTTGTGTTTGCTATTGATGCAATGGCGTCACATGTGGGAAACATAATCATAATGTCTGGAGATTAGATTAAATTACTTGTAAGAAAAGAGAGCTATAAATGTCCTTAATGTGTCTTTTTTGATATAGATGGATAATCAGTTATGTGTCTTATTGTTCTGTGGTTGAAATCTCTGAGCTTTTTTGAAAAACTTTAAGCTCTTTCACTTCTGAACCAGACTGAAGACAACCAAGTTGCGATCAGAACCAGATATATCTAAAGGGGAGGGAAACTAAACATGGCATCTTGAGATGCATTTGCTTTGAGATTTATAGAAGTACAGTAACTTTAGGGTTGAATCATGAAACATTTATGATGTATAGAATAAACCATTTTCTTTAGATGTTTTACTATTTCATTAATTTTATTATTAGCTTTTATCTTTTCCATCAAAATATTGGTTATTGTTTTTTTTGATTAATGGCCCCTGTCATATCAAAACAATATCCTACAATTTGATTTATTAATGAAAAAATGTATTTTTACATGCTGGCAGGATACAGTCCATAAATGCATACAGTAAATGTATGTTTGTACATACACACTCTAGCCAAATCCTCAAATGGGTGGTCTGTCATTATCCTTTAGCAATAAATGACTCCTTGTTTATATTTTACTAGAAATGTCCTCCAACAGGGATGAGGCTACAGTTTGGACATGAATCATACCATTCCAAATGAATATTTGAGAGGTGACGATGCCACAGATACTGTCTCAGAAACTAAAGCAGACATTCGATCAGATGAGGATCTGACTTCAAAGTTGTTTTAATGTGCCAAACTCTGTCATTACCAACTCTGCTCTATGACCATGTGGAAAATATTACCTCACTTACTTTAAGTGTTTCACAACATGGCGAGCGGCAATATTTATTGAAAAAAAAAAAAAAAGATAAACCAAAAAGGGCACGTCAGGTTCTCCATAGGTGCTCACATGGGAGAACCACAGAAAAAAACTGAGCCTCTCAAAGAGAGTATAGAGTTACATGTTGGGTACATGTTTCATTTGGTAAATTTGTTTAGTAAATAGGGAAAACATCTAAGAAATATATGTTATTGCGTGTTTCAGCTGTTACATTGCTTCAGCTCAGTGTTTCCAGTTAAACTTGACACAAACCATCTGATGAATAGAAAATACCAATTATAGAATAATACATTATTTTGGAGATGGAAAACCTATGAGAAAACCTTTTTTAAAATTCATCTTTAAATACATTTTGAGGAGAATTTTTTTTGAAGTATGTAGAAATTTTTTTACTAAAATGTAGATTTTTTTTCATCATCATGATCTTTCATTGGAAAAGAGGCTATTAAGGGAGACATTTAAAGAAAACAAATACTTCCCCAAATATTTCACAAAAATTGATAGTTAAATGACAGCAACAAAAATGACAAAACAGAGAAGGGGTCTTATTTGTGTATGTTTTAATCTACACATTGTAAAGATCTAGGACAGTAATGATTTTAATTTTTGTCTAGGGTTTTAGTGAGAATGGACTGTATGATGGTATTAAATCATCAAGTGTTTTTTCTCTGTTTTAGTCCTTACAAATCTCCTTATTGTTATGTCCCCAAACAAGGTGGCAGAATGAAATGAAAAAAGTAAAGGTTACTGTTATTTTAGTAAGAAACATTTTAGAGTAATACATTTTCTTATCTTATTTTCCACTTACCTAAATATTATCCTGACTGCATATGATAGTCTCTGTGGGTGTGACCTATAAAAAGGCTTGTTTCCCGCCTAATCTGTAACATGCTGTTAAGCACACAGCAGCTGATAGTTTGTAACCCTCCCTTTCCCTCTGCGCTGTTCTATCTTCACCATTTTGGCATTAAGTTGTGCCAAAGATTTCTATAATATTAAAAGTCTACAATGCTTAATTCTGTTTTGTATATATGTGTGCTTTAGGACAAATATTGGCATTTCCACAAATAATTCCAACATTGCAAAAATAGTTATACAAAATGATGCAACGATGGAAAGGTACTGACCACATTTTCAAGACAGTATAAATTGTCAGCATAAACAAAATAATGATGTTCATGCTAGATTTGCAAAATTTGTTAAAACTGATGGTTCTGATCTAAGGGTAATAATCACAAAATTTTGTTTTTGAGATAAAGCAGTCCTTTGATGATCACCTTTGGCTGAATTATAGTATTTAGCAATTAGAATAAACATAAGAACAACACATTAAAAAAGACATTTCAAGTGTACTTATGACGTTCAGTCAAACACTTTTAGTTGCGGATTTGTTGGCGAGTTTGAGATTGCAGCGCAATCTGGAAGCGAATTCAGTTTTTTATGGTAGATCAGGTCTCAAGTTACAGAAGGTTCAATGGGTTCATCTTTACGATACAATGTGAGAAAACCTGAAGTGGAACAAAGCATAATGTTAGCTTTGAGTTTCTTTTGGGAAAGTGGGTTGAGGCATGGTTTGTTTTCATTTGCACACTTTGAGGTATCGTGAGCACATAAACACATACGACCTGTATCACTCAATCTCTCTGACATACTGATCTCTAAAAAGCACTGAGGCTCTCTGCCTTTTCAAGCTAGGTAAGGATTGTTATGATCCTCTGTCATCATCCAAAGGCCAGAAGGAACAAAATGAAAAACTACCACGTTTAGAAAATGTCATCTACTTACTCATTTTCAAATTGATGTCAGGACAGTCTTTTGCTTTGCAACTTTTATTTCTCTCTACTGGACACCTCCTTCAAGTTGATGAACTTTAACACTTTTGCTGTTAAAAAGCAAAAAAATCCTTTTTCTCTGCTACACATTAATGGGTACAGATATTTGTGCTTGTGAGGGAGCTATTTGCGTGTGTGTAGTGCCTGCAAATGGTGTGTCAAGCATGCACTGGCTGCTGCTATGACGCACCTGGCATACCCCTACTGTCTTGCTAACAGGGCCTGACAGGTCTGCTTCATGCAAGCCCAGAAGAGGAAAACACGGTAGGATAGGTCTTAAATTATGATGCGTTGGCAGGTCATTTCTAGTATCTCCGTGGGATCCTTACATCAGCCAGACGAGCCATGCACAAGGGAAGAACTTAACTATTTTGGGTGCTTGCATAGCAGGAATATCCATTTTTATTGGTCACCTTTCATGTTTTGGCCAGTGAGGACAAGTGTGTGCTGGCTTGCATGGAAGATTTTAAGGCTATGATCTACAATGAATGACTGACATTCAGTATATACAGGATCACTATGAGAAGGGATGAGGTTTGAATGGTGGAGAAAGACCAATTCGTCCAAAGTGCTGCACACACGCTACACACACACACACAAACACACACACACACACACACACACACACACACACACACACAGGTATATTCATTCTGTGTGTGCTTGCCCCGATGCTTTCATTCTTCTACCCATACAGGTAATGCTACATGTTGGTGTTCTCCTGAACTGTTGTGTGTATATGTAATATATTGTATGTGTATGTATAGTATGTATGATTTTGTGTGTGTGCATGTGTGTGCATGTATTTTGTATTCAGTACGCCCCTGTCTTTGATGTGCACTCCCTGAGCTGAAAGGGTAACATGAGAACTGAGGACCCACAAAGCAGCTCTCACCTGTGTCCTTTGATGATAGGACAGAGGCTAAGTAGACCAAACCATGGATTTCTCTGTCATGAAACACACACACAGACTCTCTCTCTCTCTCTCTCTCACACACACACACACACACACACAGATATTCTCCATGACCTTTTATTGTGGTGAGTGCACAGCTCAAACCAGTCTAGCTGCCTTTGTTGGCAATCGCTCTGATGCGCTCCTGTTACGATGGTGGATGGATGGGTGTCAAGCAGAGGTGAAGGCCATGCTCTCCCCTCTCCATCACTCAGCTTCGCTGCAGGAGCCACTGAAAACTCTGGACAACACTATTATTTCCAGACCACTGCTCTTCTCCAGATAGCACTTTACATTACTAAACTCTTTGTTCGTCTATTTATTGACAGTGTTTCTGTTATTTATCTAATTCACTGGAGGAATAATTGTTACAGCCTGGTTTTAGACAAATTGCAGTCAAATTCTGTGCTGTTTAGCTTTACACTAGACTTTAATTTCCAATAATTGGATTTTTAGTCTACCTCTTTGCTGTTAGGGTTTAAGATGACTTGAGAACCAAATTATGAATTAAGACTTTTTACGGCTAAAAATAGTGCATCTTTCAAAAACATTTATTCATATCTGTACTTGTCTGTAAAGTACACTGCAGATGCAAACAAATGGAAACAATTGAAACAAATTCAAACAAGTGTTTTTTTTTTATTGTGTTCTGCATATATTGATTGACACAATTTCCGTATTTGTAATATATGGAATTTGACAAGATTGAAAGTTGGTCATATGTGACTGCTTTGCCCACTGGAGGGAGCAAAAGGGCCATTACTTATTACCACCCCCCACACCCCATCCCTTGGTATTTTCTTTCCCGGTCCCACTTCAGATATGTTTCTATACAATAACACCTGCAAAGTCCCTTTTTAGATCTTGTTTGATTTTCCACTGTCAACCGCATTCAATCAGAAACAACTGAATAGTTTTCAAGTGTTTGCAATCTTGAGAAATATCTTAGCATCCTCAGAGGTTCCATGTTTATCTACCTGTATTTACTGAGTGTAAATTCATCATGTAAATAATCATCCTTCTACTGCTAATTCGTGGCTGTTGTAAACAAAAGTCAACGGTAGTTTGTTTTCAGTCCAATCTGCAGCCACAAAGATACAATGGTTTGATGGAGAGTGATGACTTGACAGTGGGATGAGGAGATCCCCTGTGGACAGGTGAACAGATACTAACTCAGGTCAGTACAAGGTCAGAGCGCAGAGTGAGAACAGGGACCTATGTGTGTCTGTGCATTTGTGTGTATACATGTGGAGGACAGTACTTCCGTGTGGCACCAACCCTTCTCTCTCTCGTACTCTCTCTCCAATAGACTCCTAACCCCTCCCTCCTCACAAACCAACTGTTTAGCCAGGCAGAAGTAACCCATTGTCAAACCAAAAAGGCGCTGAAGGGTCCTGTCCTCTGGTTGCTTCATCCGTTCCTTCATCTCTCCAACCGTCTGAGGGGATGACAATGACCCCTCTCTGACACAGGATAAGAGCTGCACCTGCGAGGGGGTCCCGTGCAGGCTAGTTTGATCCACTTCTTCTTTTACCCTCATTATCAGTGTCACACAGCTCAATGAATCTCAAACACCAAAATAGATCAGTGGTTTTCTTATATGAGGCCTTTTTCATGACAGAGACATTTTTCTATCCTTTTCTTATAATATTTGTCCCCAAGCGGAGTGTACATAGTGAGTTTGGGTATCAGCCAGGTTGAAGAGGACTGGATTAAATGAAAGAGTATGATAATTAATGTGGGGAAAATAATTCATTGCAAAAGAATGGCAATGATACATTAAATATTTTTTTTTTTTTTAGAGATCAATGATATTGATCAAACCTAAAATCTGAAAAGTCTATTCAGCACCTCTGTTTATTACTTTGCATTCCTTAAATTTACAGTTACATACAATGTCAAGTCATTGCAAGAGGATCAACAGTGGTGCTATAATAAGGAGAGAAAAAAAATGTACGAAAGCAATCTTATCTTTCAGTCCGTCAAAATTGCGATGCAAGAGCGTCATTCATTTATCAATGAAATAAGAGGCTGAGATATAAATTTCTTCTGCAACTGTTACAGTTTTGCTGAAAAGACTTACTTTTGTCTGTTACAAATGCCACTTGAGTAAGGAGGTTGCCATAGGCCCAGGTGATATCCTACCTACCATCGGCTGTAGAGAGGCCCTCTGGAAAATGTAAGAAATAACTAACTGAAGCAAATGATTAAGATTTAGAGGTTTCCACTTTTGGGACAGACAAATAATTTATAAAATAAAATAATTATAAAACAATCCTTGGAGTGGATGAAGCAACATCAACTGAACAGAATTTAAATGTGTAATTTTCCTTTAATGGTCTTCATGCACATGCGCACAGTTGAGATGTGCAAGTTTACGCTGACCACTTTTCCCCCACTGTTAGAAAAACAAATGGAGGAACCAACTGCACACATACTGTGGACTGTGGAGACATGCAAAGGGATGTTTGCTCGAGCCATAGTCATAACAAACTCAAATCAAATTAATCACTCATCCATTCTCAGCAACTTCTGTTATGTATCTATTTATATGTCCTCCTCTCTTTCTCCTCCCTCACATCCCTCCTTCAACCAGTCCCCCTCCTCATCATCATCTTCTTAGTTCTTTATTTTTTTTTTACCTCCCTCCTCTCCCCTCCCTCCATCTCCCTCTTCCCTCGGCCATCTCACTGCTGTCTCTATGCCAGTCCCTGTCTGTCTGCAGTGACCCAGCCTGAACCAACATAGCTCTAATCCCAGGATCACCTCTCATCGCTTGGTGACAGAAAGTGGGATCAGCCCTCCTCCCACCTCCAGGATTCTCCAGTCCAATTCTCACGGCCACACCATGCCACACCACACAGAGGTGGAGGCTGGAGGGTGGGTAGAACTGACAGAATGACAGAGATAGACACTGACACATGCATTATGTATTGTCTTTGTAATTAGAATGAATGTAGTGGCTGCTATTTATTGACACAACTGAGCCTGTGTGTATTGTGTGTCTAATTGTCTTCAGTCTGGTGCTTCGGGGTACAAGGTGAACAAGGCTTGTGGCAACATTTCACTCATAGTTAACATGATGTCTGTATCATCTCCTCCGTGATGGTGAGCTATACTATACACATGCAATGTAATACAGCAGATCAGCCTGCCACAATAGACTGAGGCTTACCAAGATGAATCACATCAGAGACACACACTGGCTTAGAAGGCTGAGGCTCAAGCAGTGACCATATTTCATAGTCTTTATTTGCTATTGTGTGTTTTCCTACTGGTAATGACTAGTAATGACGAACAAAAATCATAGTAGGAGAGGGGCAATGTTGAAAAACATCAATGCATACTACACTTGTGTCATGAATTTACTATATACAGTATATAAATATCTAGAAATCTAGGTCTCTCCAAACCCCAAAAGAAGGAGTTGGGTCAACCCCCAGCTGCATTGACAGCTGCTGTTAATCAGGAAACTGTTCGAGCCATCACAGGCCATAGAGGAGAGCAGTAGGCAGGCAGGGCACTCTGAAAACTGAGGGGTTGACTATGGTAGCACTGTAGCATGACAAGATAACACAGCACATCTGCTTAGTCTCAGCACCCACACTTTACATGATCAAGCATTATTTCAAGTTGCTGAAATGTTTAAGGCCCGAATAGTGTAATTGAAATGTCAAGCCTTGCATGCTTGTTTTAATTTTCCAAGATTGCGTTTGATTTTTAGTAATCTATTGCTAAATCAAGTCACATAAATAACTTGTTTAATTGTATTTCTGAAGAGGAAAATAGGCATCGTTAGTGCTGTATCCATGGTGGGATTTTGAATCGCTGTGTTACCCCCCCAAAAAAGCCTGAATCTGATTTTCTGTTTCTCAGACCCCTAGTGAAACTGAGGAGTTAAGCCTACCTCCACCAGTTATCTGCTCAATGTCAAAGCTCACACATTTTGTCATCAGATTAATATAGTTCCATTACACACAGTCTCGCAGTTAATGAGGCATCAAGTACTATTGGAAATCAAATTCAAGTTGAGCCTTTGAGTCCTAAGGGTTTCCTTCAGTAGCTCTGTGTCATGACAAGATAAAACACAGCACATCTGCTTAGTGTCAGCGATACGGTAAAGTAAAAGGTTGGAGGGATAAACTAGTAGCGAGGAGTGTGTGGCGGTGGTACACGATTTAAACTCATGAGCTGATGGTTCTGCTTTTTCTCTGTTGGAAAAGGGAGCCAGTTTCAACCCCAGACGGTTTAATGCATAGCTACATACTGTATTGGATGTGTGTGTGTTTTTTGGGGATGTTATGCGAGGGCTGGGTAGCAATGGAGTATTTGTAATAGCATTATATGATAGTGTTCCATGGTTATCAGTTTCTTCGGTTACTGTGCGGTGATGATGCAGAAATGAATAACTGGTAGAATTTATTTCTAACTGACCTGGTTGTTTGCAGATGCAAGGTGTTGAGCCTGTGTGTCTTTGTGGTCCTGGAGTCTCTCATACACATGTTACAATACAACCAAATGCCTATGCCGCATTCTGTATAAGCTGGCTGGAGGTTTACACAGCACAGTACAATCATCTCAAGATGTTCCATCCTCTGACTTATAGGTATAGGTTCATCACTGTGTCATCAGTACACTTCTCCACTGGATGTTTCATATAGTCATCGTTTAATTAGCAGAGTCTTTCTGGAATTAAAGGTTGTTATTTTCAGGTTGTGTGTCTTTGAGTGCGTATGCGTTTGTGTTTATGTGGGAATAACCATATAGTCTATGGCACATAGTCAAAACACTAACTGTAAAACCATTAATTACATCTCATTCAGTGTAGTACACTGTTATATGCCATAACAGAGGGCCAACAAGTCCTCCAACCTCAACTTCCTTATAGGCTGTTTGTCCCTACCTTCTGACACCAGTCGTAAGAGCATTTCCTGAATTAGTGCTCTCACGGCAGCAGGAGATATTCTACAGATAAACCGTACAATTCACTGTTGAAAAATAACCAAGTGACCTTTTATGTGACAGTGCTATGGCAAAGGTTTGGCAGGATGGATCAGTCAAGAAAACGCAAGTCTTTTCACACAGCACATTGCTATTAATTTCCTGTTTGAAACTGATAGTCATCATTGTTTCTTTTATCCATGACTGTTCCGAAACCTTAACTGCCTGTTTATTATTGTAACAATGAAGACAACGGTCAGATAGGCCTGCTGCTGTAGTGGTGCTATTACAGTAGGGGCTCATATGGGTCATATGTGAGGGCAGGGATGAATGACCTATATGGTGATTTAGGTTGGAGGACAAGTTGGAATGTATGGAATATATTGTTTTGAGCATTTGGGAAAAGGCCGATGCTGTGTGACATGGCTGCTAGACGCCACTTAATAAAACATAATTATGGGTTGTAATAAGCTCCTCTAGCAAATGATTTATGGGGTCATTTTATGGAGTTCAGAATGCGTGATGACGTTTGGACAATTACAGCGCAACAGGCTATAACAAGCAAATTGTCAAGTTACATGGAGGAGATTTGTGATTTGTGATTATTATTTCATTATTATTTTATTGACTTATTTTTTAAGAACAAGTCATAAGAAAAAGACAGGAGGATGAAAACATTATGTAATATGTTTCCAAAAATGAAGCATGTTTCATTCATATATGCAGAGGTTTATTTGCTTATTTGCTCGCATTACTTTTTGTTTTTTTTTTTTCAGTTGTATGCCGTGTTTATAGCCACCAAGCAATGTGAGGCAGAATGAAAAGGGCAGGTCAGCTTGCTCTGAAATAATTCTCAGAGTTTAATGAAACACAGAGATGAATAAAACCTTCATAAAGTATCTTCGCTCATGTCATTCTCTCTCTCTCTCTCTCTGTCTCCAAATGTCATTTCATTGATTTTTTTCACTCAACCCTTTCTCTTATCTGTCAGGAAAATCTCCTAAATTACTTGAAATAACAGATCTTAGATATAGGGAGGATTTACGCAAAAGTAGAATTCAAACCTTCATCTATCACCGGTAAGAAAACATGGACTCATGTATTTAAGTCATACTTTGGATCTTATAAATTGATAACTATTGTGGAAGTTATTGAGTATCCTATTCTTTCCCTTAAAAGGTTTCTTTGTGAGTCTCTACATGTGTCTGTGTTAACATATCTGCTTGCATATACAATCATAGGTCTACTTCTGAGGAAATTTCCCATCCATCTTTCAATGTGTGTGTGTGTGTGTGTGTGTGTGTGTGTGTGTGTGTGTGTGTGTGTGTGTGTGTGTGTGTTTGTGTGTGTGCGTGTGTGTGTGTGTTTGTGTGTGTTTGTGTGTATGCATGTGCGCATGCATGTGTTTGTGTGGTTGTGAGTGAGTGTCTATGTACGTGTTACCTGGGGTCATAATTCTGCCCAGGACAGTTTTATAAAGTGTGGTGCAGGCAGCGAAGCAGCAGTAAATCAGTTTTATTTGCTGTGTATTGGGGGTCAGCTCTCTTGACATCCGTGGACCCTGACACCACAGGAATGGAGTGACTGGCTTTTGCTGTTGCAGCTGTGTTGTTGTAGGCTTGGAGTTCAGGTGGATTTCTTCTTGTATGAATGTCGTTCACCTGAAGAAAAATATTAGTGGCCATTGCACTTTTTGCTATATTTAGTTAGTCATTGCACAATTTTTTTTTTAGTTCTTCGGATAAAAACTTCTACACTTACCGTATTTTCTTTTATTTAAAGAATAGTTCGATGATAGTTAGAAATATGATTATTCACTTTCTTGTTGAGAATTAGGTGAAAAAATAGATGCAATTCTCCTTCATCTGTTTAAGTTCTGATTTATCGTATTGGCACTGCTTTTGACAAGGCCGACTCAGCACTTGCGCTTTCATTTTTCTTTCTGTGGAGTTGGTCTACTACAAACAGTTGAAATCACTAACTGCATAATATAAACTTAGATAGTTAGATAAATCAAATAAAGTAGAATATATTATACCTTTTTGTAGTAAACACATTTTACGTAATTGTAAATTAGAAATTTGTTTCACAGAGAAGTACAGCACTGTATAGATTTTTGTGAATGAAAAGTCCTTGTTCCATATCTTGTCAGGTCTAATGGTTTCACTTTGCTGTAAGAGACTCATCTCAAATCCTAGAGAACACATACTCTCTAGCAAACACACACACAAACATACACAGTCCTAGAGAGCGGGGCTGGCGTGCGTGGCACACTGATGATATAAACACTATGTGGGAATGCAAACAAACTCCCTTGCTAGTTCTCTTTCTCCTACAGCAAACTTCTTCTCAGACACATTTACTTTGAGCTCATTTCCTTAAATTCTCTTTTCAAAGTTACAAGAGCTAACAAAAACCTCTTTTGCAAATTCAGCTTTTTTCTCAAATAAGTAAAATACCCGTTCACTGGATTTACAATTAAAAGAATTTATGATGTTATATAACATGTCATGTGTGCTAATGGGTGAAAAGGCAGACTGTGACTTGAACTTGCATGTAAGATTGAATGAGTCATGTGTGTATTATACACGGGGCAAGATGGGCTCTATGCTTGTTGTGCTTCATGCTTATGTATTTTTCGAGGTTAAGTGCTGAGTTACTAAGTTATTTCATATTTTCACCTCATTTTACATTATTACTCAGTTAACAACAGTAGTATCTCTTTCATTATTACTGTAAACTTGTGAAGTTTATACTAGGGGTTTGGTTCCTCCTTTGTCAAAAGTAAATTCAAATCTTTAGAAACTCAAACATATAATGATATCATAACTATGAAAACTTGGCAAACATGAAACACAAACAGAAATTAAGGAGAAAGTACAGTTTCCAATGATGTATTTAAAGATTTTGAAAGACAAGGACACGGTATTGGAGTCATCAGAATAATGGATGGTTATTTTAAATGATCTCTCTGGAGATGGGGTGTTACAGGCAGTGTCAGCAAACTTCTGTCAGCGTCTGAGTTGTTTGCTGTCTCTCGCATCTTCTTCCTCATCCTCCTCTCTTGCTCTTATGTATATATATATATATATATATATATATATATATATATATATATATATATATATATACATAAACAGACTGCAGGGGATCCTCTGCTTCCAGAGAAGTATCACTGAGAGCCAGGCTATCTTTGTCAGGTTGGGGATTAAGGTCCTCGCTCAGGGGCACCTCAGCAGTTGGTGGGGTAAACATTTCCTCTCCACTCTCCTTCTCATGATTTATCCTGCTGAGGACTTTTCAGTCACAAGCCCAATTCTCTAACCTCAAGCAACTCTGTTCCAAATAGGATGAACGGGTTAACACTATGACAATATGTCCAGTCAGCAAATTAAATGTACTCTTAGGTCATTATCAGCTTTGTGAGTAAACAAACAGGATTTTTTTAAACATCTAATAAAACTTGTGCAGTGCAAAATGAATTTCAGTGACACCATCCTTGGGTTACATTTAATTTCAAAATGGTAGCCCTGGTTACCATGGTAACAGCAAGTTCAGTTTAAAACAAATGGAGGGTGATGGTGACAACCACTTATCTGAGAAATTTCACCATCGACAACTACAACTCCCCACGCTCCCAGCAATACAACCACCAAGTTTGAAGTCAATCCGATGAGCAACCATAAAAGTAAAAATCAATGGACAGACAGAAAGGAAGACAGAGATTTCTCCTTATAGTCATTAGTATTATTATTATTAGTTATTATGAAAACTAATATTATTATTAGTTATTGTTATTATTAGTAGTTGGATGTCACCGAAAAATCTTCAGTCATAACAAAAGTCACTCCATTATGTGACTTTGTGAGAAGTATGCCAGGTAAAACAGTATGATATGTATAGTATAATATGTATATGCCTTTTGACTTACCCGGATTGATTACACACTGAAGAACTGTTTATCTCTCTAGAAACTTCTTACCTGCTAGAGATCGTAGTGTGCAACATCTTCTGATATTAAGGAGAAGTGTCTGAGATGACAGTGGAGTGTGTTTACTGTTAAAGATCATTGTTATAAACAATACACCACAACTTTTACCTGTTTCATTTTAAATATATATATATATATATATATATATATATATATATATATATACATTCACATATATACATATATACACAAACACACACACACACACACACACATATATATATATATATATTTGATATTGTACTGAAAGATTGATTATATCGGCAAAAAAGTCACCTGCTCTCAAGTCTTGTCTATCTTGTGCCAGTGAGACAAGCCACAAAGCCACAAAGCCACAAATGAAATCCACTTGAGTTACGATAATATCTTGGTCACAATTTATTTTAAGGAGGTCCCATTCAGAGATCTTTGTTCATGGTATGCATTGATGTTGAAAAAAAAAAGAATGTTATCTGATTTAAAGTATCAATACCTTAAAAAATTTCTTTTTTGAGCACCAAAAATTTTCAACAACTTTATACAGTGTATGTGATACATGCATATTTTTTAATTTGATTGTGACATTGCAAGAAATATTAACTTGAGTGAAATTCAGGTTCCGGTATGATCCTAAGGACTCTTGAGAGTTACATTATGTTTCCTGGTATTTGTTTGCTAAATCTACACTAAGCCAACACCATGGCACAGGCCTTGTCTTTATGTTCATTCTTTAACATATGTTATCTAATGGATAAGAAAGCTAAAGTGGAAGAAATCCTCTTTCACACTAGTTTAGTAAAATCAGTACAGGCCTCACTTGCTGTCTTAATGCCTGCTTTTTATAAAACCATGACAAATCGCTCTCTGATATCTGCAATAACCTGCATCTTCCTACTATAGATTTTCATATATGTATACTCAGCAGGGGGTAGAGAACTGAATCTCTGATGCTGTAGGCTTTTTAAGATAAGATTAATAAAACTCGATTTTATAAATTAACCCAGCTGAAAAAGAAAGAGGATAAAAAGCCAATGACCGATCACACATTTAATCTGAGTCTGAAATGTAATGTATTAAATGTTGTAAAGTGATCCGAGATAAGCCCACAAGGAAATTTGATAATCAAATAAAAGAGCTAACGACAGTGTACTTTCAATTTGGCCTTCAGCTGCTTTAGAAAAAAATATTGGATTAATGGCACAGATTTTATATGAATAAATTATTACTGTAGCATCCTACTTCCTCAATGTTTTTTTCTTCATGTTAACCATTGGAGCAGCATGAAAAATTACAATTAAAATGTGATCAACTGGGCAAAATTAATAGTATTTCCATAGTTTTGAATGCAAAGCTCTGTGTGTTGGTCTTCTCCCACAAGCAGCACTAAAAACACTTCATCAACACTGGTCGACTTTGCTCCTTGCAAACAGTGTTTCAAATAATGCCCACACACCTCTCCACATGTGCATTGGCGTTTAGGATAAAATGCATTGATATTCAGCAGAACCGGGAAAATCCCCCTTCGCACATTCTCTGTCAGAATCTGGGGGCCATTTCCTTTCTTTTTCCGAGTTCGTGTGTGTTTGCATGCACCTGTTTTATGTTTCTTAGCTATCAACTCTGGAGGTCTTTCAAAGCAAGTTGCGGAGTCCACTCGTCAACAGATGTCTTCTCACAGGGCCAAGGTTAGCCTACAGGCTAGGTAGTATGTAACATAAAATATAATAGACTTTAAGGAAAAACAAGATTCATTACACGTTCATGGAGACAAATACTGTAAATACTATAGCTGTACATTTGGTTTGTTTGATTTGGTGGTTTTGTGCTTAGTTCTTATGTGTGTTTACGTTACGGTCATTGTAGGCGTAAGTTAATGCGTTGCCCTGAGCAACTTGTATTCATCTGCTGGAGGTCCCTAATTGGAGTAGACGCAGCACTTGTCACATAGTTAACCAGTCAGTTTGTGAAGCCCTCTAGCAAGGCAGAGTATAAGATGTATGTGTTTGTGTGTGTGTGTGTGTGTGTGTGTGTGTGTGTGTGTGTGTGTGTGTGTGTGTGTGTACGTGTACGCATGTGTGTAATGCCCTAAGGTTGCTCTCCTAAATAACATCCAGAAGCACTCAATCAGGCCACGCACAGAGGACTGGAAACCATTTCACCTCAACAGGCCCAACATGAAGATTGAGGGGTCTCAACACCTGAGAGTGAGTGTATCTGAGAGAGAGAGGGAAGGAGGAATATGGAGTGTATAGAAACATTGAAACCCAAGTTAAATCATATATATATATAGATATATATATATATATATATATATATATATATATATATATATATATATATATATACATATATATAATCATGTTTGAGTTCAGACATATTGCATCTTCACTTTTGAATATTTGAGTTATGGTGAACAAGGATTGCATAATACAGTGATATATGTGAAAAATTATACACAAACACTAATCAATAAGATAACAGTCTTAAGCTGCAGCACACTTACAAGAAATAAAAGTTACAGTTTTACGTTTGCTCCTTTAGCCTCTAAGATAAAATTTGAACATAAAAGAAAAATCATTAATCAAACATATTTAAAATAATTCAAGCAACAACTCAGAGCCTATACTGCTGTTTGTGGTCATTAAATTAAGCATCTTAAACTTATTGTATTGAACAGGATTTCCTCTGTTTTCTTTGACAATACAAAATTTTACAGTAAGAGACAGTATCACAAATTTACATTGTCCAAAATCCAAAAAGGAGACCAACCACTTTCCAAGTTTCATTATATTATGATATCAGTTATGATAGCAAAATTATTGTTCCCTCTTTTTGCGGTCGATTTAATATATATTAATTGGAAGAATTTATTTTTACTTTTAGATAGCTCAACTAAAGATTATTATGATTTACAGCGTTTAGCTGGAAAGGAGTTGTTTCCATTGTTCCCTCACTGTTTTCACTGTTATAGTTTCCGACATTGATGACAAAGGTGTATCTGAATTGAGAGGATTTCTTCTGGGTGAGTTCAACCTTCCAGCAGAATTCAGGAAAGAGTGTCAAAACTGGCAACAGACTCGAGTCGTTATGGCAGCACTTCCTGGTTAATGGTGTATGACGAGCCTTTGATCGCCTTTCAGCGCCCTGAGCTGCCTTCACTGCAAAGCAGAAATCAGAAAAATGTGTTGAGGCCAGCAAATTACTTGCTAATTATCAAAAATACCCTTTTTTGTTTAGTGGTTATCTACAAAATGACTTTAAAATAGCTTCCTTGGTCTGTCCAAATACATACAATGTGAATGAATTAAAGTCTAACAATCTCTTAATAACATTTGGGTCTGGTTTTGATCTTTCCTTATTTTTTATTTTCAGCGTCACAGTTTACTGTTAAAGCTTTGACTCACAATTTGATTTACGTTACAGATAAAACAAATATAGCAGCTGCAACCAAACTGCCTCTCGACTCGACCAAACTGAAAAAATATTTTTGAACAATTCCACAACCTTTCATCAGGAATACGGTATTTGATAACATCTGTGGGATATAAATGGCCTACATTTAACGGCAGGTTCCTTTATTCTGCCTACTCATAAAAGTTGGGTCCATATGAAAAGCAATGGAAAGAAGAAACTGTCACTTAAATATGAAATCTGTCCTCTACACAAAATATTCACATAATGGATACCTTTAATATACAGCAGATATCCATTTTTATCATTATTAAATGCCTGAAGCATACCAAGTTGCGTATCATATACGCGAGGTATATACTGTATGCAGATGAAAAGCAGTACATGGACAAAGTGTTTTTATCAGTAAATCTCAACAACAGTGTTGGACGTTTGAGTTTTCATGCTTGAGTTGTGTTTTGGTAGGAGTATTAATGTCTTATCAGGCTTCCTATCATCTGCTGTTATACATAGTTGCAACATTATATTCACACTTAAATTAACCTCTCACCAGGCTCAGGCACATTTGTACTTCAAGCTCAGCAATATAGGGTGGAAAAAGTGAGGTAGAAGAAACCTCCAGCTCCAATATGTATTTTTATTGGTAAATATGATGTATTTTGCCCAGGGCTAGTCTCTTTCATTTCAGCCTGCTGCCAAACGCCAAAGCCCAGGGTAAATTAATACAAACCATGAAGCCATGTGCCATTAAACTGGACTCAAAATCCTGGCAGAGCACCAGATGCCCTTTATTATTTATTAATTTATTTTTAATTCTGCAAATGCTTTGCAGATGTTCCACATACCTCATGTTTTTTGGGAGACGATGTGAAAGAATAGTAGTGGTACCTAACATATGCTGATTTTTTTTTTTCCCTCTCACTTACTTGTATCAGAGAAAAATGCGGCAGCTCTTAAAGTATAGTCTGTTTTAGTTTATTTTCAGGTGCATGTCTATCTGGAATTCCCTTGTACCATCTGAGGTTGTATGAGATAGAATTTGCATTGATCTAAGTGAGCAACTATGAATCATTCTAGCTTTTCTTCCCACTCTGTTTCTTTGTATTCAAGACATGGCAGTTGACATTAGGATTTTTAAAAAGAGTTTGTAAGTAAGAGGCTTATATTCAATTTTTGACTATCTAGGTAAAAACAGTTCTTAATCCCATGTTTTTGGATTTGAAAAGCCTGCAAAAGTAGCATAAAACACTGTGACTAAATGTCATGTCACCAGTCTGTTTTATAGCACTGAAAACCCTCTCTCCTCCACAAAAGTCGGGTTGAGCCAACGAAACCATCCGGCAGTGCATCTCTTTACTTATATACAAGAACAAAAACACATTAAAGTCATATACTGCCTACACAAACAAACAGAGCCCCAGTCAAAGTACAGTAGAGTATACCAATCAGACCACAACAGTCCAAACCAGAACTGTTTATAGAGATCTTACTGTTTTCCCCTAAACTAAAGCAGAAGACTGCTTCTGTTATGGAGGCTGTTTGAAGTCCTTAATCAGTTTTTAATGGCACAGAGTGAGGTGGATATTAACTCCTACATGTGTGGTTTTATGGTTACTTGCTATTGCAGTAGTTTGCCTGCTATATTAAGCTATGCCAGATGCACTAAAACCCAAGGCCTCTTGTTCAGATAGCTGGCTAATGATAGTAATAAACAGGTGCTCTGCAAAATATTTTCTCTTTTTTAAAGCAGAATATGACATTTAGTTCCCCCATCCTACTGCAACTCTTGGCCCAACGAGTTGGAGGGAGAGTTAGAGGATGCTGTCTGTTTCCATGTGTAGCCTATAGAGAGGTCAGTGAGGGTTTTTAGATAAGTAATAGTGCTATGTAGGAATATAGTCTGTATGACGGGAAGGGCAGCAATGACTCAAGTTATGAGACTCATATATTTCTAAAGTGGTAAATGTGGGTTTTGTTATATTTGTGGATAAGTCTATCTTACTGGTACTTAGTGGCCATGGTGGTTAGCAGTCACTCACATTCACAACCACAGAGAATGAGTAAGTTGTTTAATGAGGGGCTCATCATCTAAAAACTATAGGGATGTGAGGCTGTACTTAGTCCCCGTGGCACTTTGAGCTAGATGCTAAATGGAAAATGCTAACATAACTGCAATGAAAATGTTAACATGCTAAGCAGATATTTAACAATTATCACGTTCACCGTCTTAGTTTATAGGGTTAAGTTGAGGGTTATATGTGGGAACCATGAATTTTTGTACAAGATTTTCTTGACAGTCAATCAGGTAGATGTTGAGACATTTCATAGAATAAGTAAAAACCTTAACCTGCTGATGGCACTTGAGGAAAAAGGGATAACCAAAGACTCATCCTCTGGGGACCATGAATCTCTGCATTAAATTTCCATTGTTGTGGAGACATTTCACTGAAGACCAAAAATGCCAGCCTAATGTTAATGCAAGATGAAAAGTCTGGGGAAATCACTAGAATCATCCTCAGAGCAACATCAAATCTGTACAAAATTACACAGCAAACTCTGAAATAGTCTTTGAGATGTTTCAATTTGGACCAAAGTTGTGGACAGACCGACACTGCTGTCTGTAATATTATAATTTGACACTGTTATCGTGATGAGTAAACAGTTACTCTTGGTCAGGTAAATAGTTTTAGGTTTTATATTTAAGATTTTTATTAGTTTCATATTAGAGCATCTTGATGGCGAGCTAATACCATAGATAGCTTGCTAAGAAAAGAAGCAGCACTGTGTTCGGTTTGGCCGGCAGCTACAGGGTGGATCAGCTGTAGGTCTATCCTCACCATCCTTCCATGTTACTTTGGTTGTCAGGCAAGCTGAGCTCATTAAGTGCAGGCTCAAAGTCATTTCAGGTGGATATTTGCTAAAATTCACATTAAAAGGGGATTTGCAACAATAATGCAAAGTAGTCTTTTTTATGGCACATACGTACATATTGTACAATATTACATAGTTTTAAGATGCTTTTAATATACAATGCTTATGAAGAAATGACTTTTGAAACATGATTAGTTTACTGCAGTATTTTGTTCAGTTTGTTTTTTTAAATCAAAAAATGGAAATGACCTTTCAGCAGCAGTATCAGAACAGTGTAATATCTCAGACTGACTTATCATTCAATATTACCCCTGGGTTACAACCAGTCAGTCAGTTTGAGAGTGACTGCAGCATGTGTAATCCTACGTTTTCAGTTTTAATACTTGCACTTTAGGTTTTTAAAGTTTTATTATATTAGTTCTATGTTGTAATACACTGAGCTACCACATAGGTAGTTAGCAGGTAATTTACCCTAATTTTGAAAATAGAACGTAATTTCAGTTTGGTCTTATCTGAGTTTTGTTTTTTTTTCTTATGTCTAGTGTATAATGAAGGTCTAAAAAACTGACAAAAATGCTGTTGTAAAACCTCAACGTGAGAGCTTCAAAAAGTAATTACAGTAAGTTGAGAAAAGAGACTGAAGTATGCTGAGGTTTCAGGCTTTCTACAATGCATTCAAAACACTGTATTACTGATCTCAATCATAAATTAAACCAAGACACTATTTTACATTCTTAATTTAGCTATTCATACAGTGACAACAGATGTATTAAAAAAGTAAGGGGGGTCATTATGAATGTATATGCACCGTACCCAGATTTTCATGCTACACTACTGTCCAGAGCCACATTGCTCTTATGATTAAAAAAGCTGCAGAGACTGCCCAGATGTTTGCTGGCCTTTCAGGCCTTTTTATTTACCTACCTGTTGGTTTGGTGCTTTCCTCATTTTCATTTATCAGTGTGTATCTGCAGGTCTGTCCAGTTCTTCTTACTTCCTTTTCTTCTTTTCTTTCTCAGCCTAATGTAATGAGTTAAATTCATTAGCCCAGAGCCAGCTGGCTGGACTTTATAGGCCTTGAGGTGGAGATCCCTGTTGCATTTAAAAGGAGACCCTGTCTGCAAGGTGCAGTGCTTTACAGGGGTCTAATCCAGCAGTAAAGTCATGGAAGAGAAAGAAACAGAGGAAAACACTGAGTGTTCTTTTACATCAGCCCACTCTTTCCTGGTTGGATCTAGTCTCTGGTACCACATGTTTTAACACGTTTTCCATGATTTAACTGGCATTGTTAATTGGCATTGTTGGCCTCCGGTTTTTACACTGGGGGTCACGAGGTTTGTTGTAAGTGCAGTAAAAAAAATTGCAACTCTTCGTTCTCATGTATATCTCTGTTAGCACCAGGTGACACCAACAATTTTCTGCCATACGTCTGCCTACATAAAAAATGTATGTACTGAATGAACATATTTTCTTATGGATAATGGTGGCAGCAAATAGCCATTAACTCTAATCTTATGACACTGTCAGTCCTGCATTGGTGTCCATATCTCTTTTATTACTAAAAAGCCTTTAAAAAGGTATTTGGTTTAAGACTGAATACAATGTTCAATCTTCAGTCATATAGACTTTGGTACAAAAATTTGCCTGTCACTCAACAACGGTTCCCATAATAGGCTTATAGCTCTTTCATTTAATCGTTTCCAATTCAATGATTTAAGATTACCCTCAGCATCTGCGCAATAAATTGTCATAATCTTATAAATTACAAATACAAAATACAGTGACCACAAAAGACTTTAAACATTGGTAGCCTCATAGAGTGGAAAGTTGTGGACTTCTACAAATGAACAAATCTCACAATGTAGTTTCCTGCAGAACACTTTTCATCTGGGTCCTGCTGCTGTGGCCTGTCCTGTGTTTATATGTGCAGAGCTTTCAGGGTGGTTGCAGTGGCTTTGGGCTCAATGTGTTTTTTTTCACTCTGCCTGGCCTTGGCCACGTTTGATGGTTGATTGAACATGAAAACACTTGACTGCATTCTGAGAGGAAGCTGTGAAACTGTCAGTCTGCCTTCCCTCCGTCTAGTTGAGTCGAGACTGACAGTGGTGGACAGACAGATGATCCTCCAGACCTCAACACCCTCAAACTTAACAATCCGATGTTGACAACCAGTAGACTAGTGCTGTGTAGTAAATGGATGAGTTTTTGGAAATCTCAGAGTTCTTTTCATTCAGCCCTTCTCTCTCTCTCTCTCTCTCTCTGTCTCTCTCTCTCTCTCTCTCTTTCTCTCTCTCTCTCTCTCCCTCTCTCCCTGCAGGTCATCAGTCACACTCAGGTTAATGAGACCTGTTTGTATCCTTACTCTCTCATAGCAGAGCTCATAATGGAAAGCTGTACTGTGCATAAGTGGTTCCTTAAGTAGTAATTCTAAGGGAGTATTTCATTTTATTATTGGGTATTTTGCTTTTCATTTAATAGAAAACCAGAAATCATTGGTTTGTCCAAAATTATTTCTATAAATTAAGTCAGATTGCTCCAGGTTATGAAAGGAGGATTCATTCCAGTTAGACTGTTCTTGGATTCTGCTCTTGGATTCTAACATAACAACTGGACATGTTTTAAATTCTTTATTTACACTGACTTTATTTACATTAACAGCTTAAAAGGTGGTTGACATCGGTGATTAAGGTAACAATATGTAATCTGGTGATTCTGTTTTAAAGGCAATAAAACAAAAAAATTTTGACACAATTTTTAAGTCATTCTTTTCTGACTAAGATAGAATTCATCTTACAATCTAAACACTTTAGGATTTGTTTCAGTAGATTACACTTATTCTTGTAACTCTCTCACCTGTCAGTCTTTATTGTATACTTTAATAAAATAAGTGCCAAAAAATCACCTTTGATTTGATGGTGTAACTCTAACCAGACTCTGAGCTTTGATTATCTCCCCAGCCAGACTAAACTCTGCTCTACAGCCAGCTGGTGGGGAAATATCCAGACACCCTAGAGATGACCCCACAATTATGAAAATTAAGTATTAATAGCTTAAAATTGCACCCAAATGGCTATCATGCAGGCACACAAGAAAAACCTGTTTGTTTTTTCTTTCCATTCAAATCATTAGCAGAGTTTGGAAAATTTTCTTGGATGAAGTTCAGAGGTATTCTGGACATTTGCAGTGTGTCAAAACAGGGTGCGTATGTGTGTGCCTGTAAACCTGTCCGTATTTTTACAGTATCTAACATCTCAGCCTTAAAGCTCAATTTGACAAATATCTGGCAAATATAGTCTTGCCAAGTTGGTGTCAAATTTGGGCAATCTGTGGTTGTGTGTATGTGCTCTCAGGGCACGGAGAGGTCTGCATTCAGAAAGTATTCATACCCTTCTCTTTTTTCACATTTGCCTATGTTGCAGCCTTGTGTTAAATTGGTTTAAATTCATTTTTTCCCTCATCAGTCTACACCCAATTACCCCATAATGACAGATCAAAAATAGAAAATAGAAGAACTGAAATATCCCATTAACATAAGCATTTAGACCCTTTGCAATGATACTTGAAATGTAGCCTTCAAGATCTGTGCTTCGACACATCCTTCAACCTCATGGCTTGGTTTTTGCTCGATATGCATCAGCTCTGAGAGCTTATATAGACAAATGTGTGCTTTTCATGTCCAGTCAACTGAATTTACCACAGGTGGACAGTCAAGGTGTAGAAACATGTCATAGATGATCAAGAGAAATCAGAGGCACCTAACATAAATTTCCAGTGTCACAGAAAAAGGTCTGTATACTTATGTCAATTTGATATTATAGTTTTTCCTTTTGAAAACATTTGCGAAAATTTCTAAAATTCTGTTTTTACTTTGTCATTTTGGGATAGTGAATGTAAATTGTTAAGATAAAGAAATGGATTTAAACGATCAACATAATTAATTGTGAAAAACGTGAAGGGCTCTGAATACTTTCTGAATGCTCTGTATGAGTTTACCTCACCTCATGCTGGGTTTTTATCTACATATTTCTCCAACCATTCCATTGGACAAACTTCAAGGCTAGTGAAAAATTATTATTGAGAAAAGGAAGGGACGTGTACTCAGCTTGTCAATTCAATTTATGTACGCGGACGATCAATGAAAATTGTACTGGCAAAGCACAGAAGACATGCTGCTGTTAATTTTTTTCTTAAAACTTCAACGGGGATAGAGAAAGTTTGAGCAGTGAAAATTCCTGAATAGGCAGAGGAGCACACTCACATAGTATAACAGTCAGAAGTCTGAGAAAAACTGCTAAGACCTTACATACCTTTTTTATTTATTTTGGCAACAATGCATTGGCTGAGAGAGATATTTGATAACATACTATATGACTGATTTAAAGATCCACTTTGTTTTCTTCATTCTTGGAATGAAAGAATCAGAGAGATTCCCTTTTCATCATGACTAAGGTTTTTTGATCTGGGAGATTTTTGTTAAGCTGAAATGTATGACATGAATCTTTGTTATGATTACTTCAACGATGATTCCCTCCTGTAGATGATTGTCAAGGTACTAAGAACTGTTAGTTTCATTAAGGGAAAGACAAAATCATTTCAGAAATCCCTCATGTTTTTGTTTTAAACATGTATTTGAGCAGACCTGTATTAGGCCACACCCTGTGCAGTACCTGTGTGAGGACCCCCAGCTCAGCCTCTCATAAGAACTAGACAATTTCCTGGTCTAATCCCAGGCAGAGGCCAAGAATGGTGAGACAGGAGGAGATCCAGCAATGTGTGTGTTTGTGAGTGTGTTTTCTTATGTGAAGCATGAAAGTCTTGGTTAATAGTTTAGTTTTCATAGTATTAATGCAGACCACCCGGGGATTCCCATTCCCAAGGAATAATTTTGGGGAATGGATCTACTCACTTTCTTATTGAGAGTTAGATGAGAAGATTGATACCACTCTCCCATCTGTTCATTAAATATGAAGTTACAGGCAAGAGATGGTTAGCTAAGCTTAGCATAAAGACCAGAATCAGGAGCTAGCCTGCCTCTGCCCAGATGTAAAAAAATCTGCAGTATCTCTAAAGCTCACTTATTAACACAATGTTTGCTTAATATATACAAAAACGTAGAGTAAAAAGGAAAAAGTGGGATTTTACAGGGGTTATATGCTGGACTATTTCTTGACCGAGTGCATTGACTATTTTTTCAAGATGTGCCTTATTTTGCAATATAAGGGAAAATCCTGAAAAAAGGAAAGAAACTCAACCTTGATTAGAAAACATAATTATAAGCATTCTTTTCCTTTTCCTTTATTTTGTTTGTTTGCTTGTTTGTTTGTTTTTAAATGAAATTTATGTGCATTTTTGGTCTAAAAGTAAATCACGAAACACTGAAGACTCTCATTAGCTTGGTGCCATTCAAAAGAAATTTTAGTGTTAAGTTAGATTACTTAAACCCAAGAGATGTGATCTACAACACATGAGTTAAAAGTTTTATTATTTCTACAAAGTAGTAAATTTGTATACAAGTTGATGGTATATGAACAACAACAACAACTAACAGCTGAAATAAATTGCAGGCACAGCAGTGGATTTTTGTTCCTGTCACATCTTTTATTTAACTTCACAAGAGTGATATTTTATCCAAAGTGTATTTGTATTCTCTCTCTCTTTTAGCATTACCTTCTTTCCGGTGGAAGTTACCTCTTGTGTGATCAGCCAGACAGAGATATTGAGTTTCCCTGCCACATATTAATTTAATCATGCTGCATTGTTAACACATGTCACTGTACGGCACCTGGCCCATTGATCCTTCATCATCATGTGTTACTGCAATCAATACCCTCATTAGCGAGCTGCCAGGACGAAGGAAATGCTTAGAGAGGAGGTCTTTTTCATGTTCGATTACAATGCGTGCTCTGAGCTGCTGTCCAACTTTGGTGCTGGTTGAGCTTTCAGTGAGCTCTGGGAATGTTTCACAGTGCACGAGGTATTTCAAGCTGAAAAAAGAAACATGATTTTACATTTGTTGGAGGCTTTCAGAAATGAAAGGTGTTCAAGCCCATTCTTTGGCCGATTGTAATGGTGTCTCTGGTGATTCCTAGGGCCAAAGAATTTACCAGACAGATGTATACGTATATATATACAAACACACACACCCAAATCTCTCATTACATGCACAGCACAAATGTAAACATTCCTGTGTGACCACGCTGCTTTAGAAAGGTGCTGTTTTGTGAAGACACAGACACCAGCAGCTGTGGACTAGATTTGCTTACAGTAATGTACCGGTGGAACACATATAAGCACACATTCACAGGCACATCAATGCCCATAAGCACAAACATATGTGGTGATTCACAAGTTGGGGTTTTTTGTAGTAGAAAAAGGGGAATACTTTTACTGTAGTTAGAAAGGTTTTTTGGAAAATCTACTTTTCTTTTGTAGTTTTATTTAAGACCTGCTACAAGCCTTACTGATAAGAACACATATTCCATCTGCCTCTAAGCCTGTACACCTGACACTAAGCATCTCTGTCTCTTCTCCCTGACCATCAGTTCACAAAGTCCTTTTATCTCTGTTAAAATTTCTTTCGTTATTTTTTTGGACTTTATACACATGGGCTTCTTCTGTGTGAATCTCAGTCTGATTAGTTAGGACTCTGTCTTGGGCCAGTGTTTGAGCTGATCTGGTCTTTTCTTGATAATCGACCTTGAATTCACATGGAGTTTGACACTGATGATTGTGAGCACGTTTAAAAGTGCAGCTACCGAAAAAAACAAACAATTTTTTTCTTATCACCATAGACAGACAAAAAGAGTTGCAAGCACCTGTATCTTCCTGTGTCTAGACAAAAATGTTGGTGTATGTCCATGAGTATGTGTGCATGCACTATTACCTCCTGAAAGACATTATCAGATTTGTGTATCTACAGGCAGCCTCCTCCGCCCTCATGTATTTGGATTTCACTATTACTTAATAGCTGCTAATAAACAATTTATGCCACTTAACTGGGGTAACACATTATATCCTGACACACGGTTGAGTAACTGCCTTGACTTTCTCTCCCTCTCTTCATCTAGTTGTGGAAAACAAAATACTTGGCGCTCAGCCACAGACAACACTGAGGCCCATTATCTTCTGCCAGCTTGCTAAGGCAGTTTTGAAACAAGGAAAGTTTATCGAGGCCTCTCTTGCTGATCAGGTAGTAGGTATTGAATAACTGACCAGCATGGGAATGAAATATGGATAGTGTGTTGCTAATTAAACATGGATACTGCTGTGGCTCAGTGAGACTGCAGGAACAATCACCACCACCTTTTGTTGATTTGTAACAGACTTTGCAGCCATTGCATAGATTTAGGGTAAATGTGGATTATTTGTTAGCATGTAATGCAAATCTAGCACATCACAGCAGTTTAATGAAATGGACGTAACTTTGTATGTGACTTTCACATGAGAAAATATCTCTGGGCGACATTCCAAATAATAGAAAGTTATATTGATAGATTGTAATAATATGATGATGGATTATACGGTAATTGGATACACCTGACAGGGTCCAGAGGATTTAGGAGAGAAGGTAACATATGCCTGTTTTCTGCTTGCACCAGTGCACATGTATGAACAAGCGTGCCTGCACAGACACACAAAGATGCACACATGTCTAGCACTCACACATGTCATGGGGAGAACAAATGATTCTCCCTGTACTCCCTTTCAACAGACACACACACACACACACACACACAAACACATACACATACACATTCGTTCAAACTCATTTCTCTGGGTGCTATCAGTCCAGTGTGTGTCTCCAGAGGGAAACTGTATCAGACAACAGAGTTCACGTGACCTGGGGAGTCAGCCTTTCTTAATCCTACTGTCAGCCCTAATTGGGCAGCAGGGGATTGATCTAGTATGCCCTCTGAGTGTGTGTATGTGAGTGTGTGTGTGTGTATGTTTGTGTGAGTGTGTGTGTGTGTGTGTGTGTGTGTGTGCCCTAGATGGCCTCTGAGCTGGAGTTTACCGATGGACTAAAGGAATAAAGGAAAGCCAATGCAATTCCTTTTTGGTCATTTAGTCATTTTTTTCTATTATCAAACAGTAAGTGCAGTTAATATTTTACTTTAATTTTTGCCACCGCCCTACAATAAATGATACGAAAATGCCTAATGCACTTCACCAGTAGAGGGCAACACTGCTAAAACTACAGGACCAAATGGCCTCTTAACTCTCTCAAAGATATCACATCTTTTATCTCTGTTGTTTCAGGAAGGTTGAAAGCATTGCTTTCAGAGAAGACATATATTTGTTGAACAAGGAAGGAAACTATAATAAATGATGGTGCAATGTGTCTTATAACAGCAGAGAGAGACAGGAGATGTGGTTGTAAATCATGACAAACATGACCCGTAATTGCATTTAAGGCCAAAGGAATTCAAAACTGCAGCTAAGATCTTCCCCATCCCAAGCCCTTGGACCACCATTCATCTGCATGTTCCTTACTTTGTGAAGGAAGTGTCTGTGTCTCAGCCTGAATTATGCATTTTTAGAGAGTTAAAGGTGAGCAGCTTAAAGCAGGAAACAGTGTAAGATGCAAAAAAAGAGAGAAATGGATGAAAAAGTGACTAGCTTGCTGAAACTTACCAGACTTGGCACTGCAAATCACCAGAGACATTCATCAAAAATAGCAAACTCCAACACATATGTATTTCCTGCTTTCGTTTCCATTCTTTTGCCATTTGGAAGTTGTATTTCTGTGGATTTGTTTTTTTCACAGTTTGGCTAGAAGACAACAACTTAGTCACACAATAAACTTCAAGAACTCTGTGCTTGCCACTAAAACAGGAAATCCCAGTTTCATGTTAGTTTGTTTAATTATTCTCCTGCTAATAAGTTTAATTTATTTCCTTCGTGCTTTTTTATTTGATGTCTGCTGAGGTTCAGTTGTAAACTCTACTAAATGCAACTGGACCTTTGTATGACATCATGGGTACAATTACATATTTTGATTTGCTATGAAAGACCAATTCATGGTTGCATTACAAGGAATGATGAGGCATATTCAGCACTGTAGGAAGGATTATATTTTTTGCAGTGACTAACAAATTAATTATGCAAGCTATGAAAAAAAAAATCAAAAACCACATCCCATTCTGAACTAATTAAAAATCAGAAACAAAATACTTCCCATGTCTAAAATAAAGTTAGCTTCATAAACTAGACACAACTGTCTTTCATTTGTGATAAATTGCTCAGTGTCTTCTTCAGACGTCCTGCTTCTCACTTTTATTATCTGACCATTTTGTCTGGGAGCTTCCTCTGTTATAATATATTGCAGACCACCCTCATGGTATCATTCATAACATTTAATTAAAGGTTGTTATGGCTGCACATGATTTAATAGCATAATTTAAAGTCTCTGCTCTATAATTTCCCCTGAAACTGCTTCTTTCGGTTTACAAATTTATTTATTTACTTATTAATTAATTAATGAATCTATTTATTTATTTATCTATTTATTTATTTATTCACATTGCCCACATCAGACAGCACAGATCAGGTTTTATTGTTGGTATTACCCAACCTGTGATTATGTATCCAAGAAACATCATTTGATAGATAGATATTTTTGTTTATTTTATTCATGTTACATGTGTTTTTTCTGTTTGTTTTTTGTTTGATTTTTTTTTTTAATTACCATCACCCTTTGGGATACACAAACATCTAACTATAATTTTTTTCCATTATTTTTGAAAACTGAGCTTTAAAATATTTAAATATTTACCTAAATTCTGATTAATAGTTGTTTTTTGTTGGGGAAAAAGATCTTGATTTGCACTCTGTGAAGATTTCCTGAATGACAGGCACATTTAGGTCTGAGTCCTTAGAGAGAGCTGTTGTTTAGACAGGTAATGGGCTGAAAGAAACACGACCACAGAAACCACTGTAATGCCTGATCTGGTTACAAACCAGTGTGTCTATGTGTGGGTGTGTGTGCATGCATGTGTGTTTTAATCTGCTTCTGTGCATGTGTGCAGGCATGTGTGTAAGTGCCAATGTGTATCATACTGTAAATATGTGCAAGTACTGGTGTTACTATACACATAGCTCACATGTGCAAATTCTTTGTGATTGTGTGTGTATGCATATGTCTAAGTCTTTGTGCGCTTACCATAACATAACAGCATGTTATGAGGTTAGAGTGCCTGTGTTTATTTGTTTTTGTAGTAGATGCCCTTATGCAGGGCACTCAGCTTGTGGTTCATTTAACACATCCACATATTTACACAGCTGGATATGAACTGATAGGAGGGCACTTGTGGTCTAGTGGTTTAATGTTAATGCTAAAGGGGAGGCCAAAAGAGGGTTTGACACATTTTCTTTCTACTTTCTTTCTTTTTCTCTTTCGTTCTTACAGTTCCACATGGACTCAGCTGACTCTCTCATCATTTATCCCTCTCTTTGCCTTATCAATAGCATCCACCTGTATATCCACCTCTTTATCCATATGCATTGCTGCATGTTTCCTCTCCATCTTTCCTTCTCTTTCTTCCTTTCTTCCTGCACTTCACTTCCCACCTCTCTCTCCACGGTCTGGTGCTCAATTCTTTCTCCTTCACTCTCTCATCTCCATGCCCACCACATCCGCCTAAAAACTCTTTCCTCCATTCTACCTTTCCGAATTTTTCATCCTCCATATCCCTCACTCCTCCTCCCGTGCAGTTTCACTCGCCTTCTTGCTCTTTCACCATACGTACAAAAACCACATGGAGGGTCTGCTTCTAATCTCCACATGCTGGGGTCTCCATTTGTTTTGCTTGTCCAGGGACCCCATAATGCAGTTTCCAGTGCCAAGGACCCACTGAGTGCAGATTTAATTAGATAAGGCGAATGGTGGAAGGAGCTGGAGAATTGAAATTGGACATGGGGGTTTTACAAGGAGGGCTGGTTGGTCCTTGGCACTGCATGAGCTCAGCACAACAATGCACTTCACACTGAGAGGGGCAATGAGAAAGTGGAAAGGAAGTGGGAATGAGAATGAATTATGGAGATGGCATACTTAACTCTTCACTGGTAGTCGCTAAGGCCGTGTGTGTGGTTATTGTGCTCCCAGTCTATAGGTTGCCGGTGCCAAACCTAGCCATACCACTGAGACTGTGAGTTTAAGCGGTCTGATAAAAAAATGTGTAAAAAATGCAGACTGTGTTTTATGCCTGTGAGTTATATGAACAGTACATTCCTACAACCCACAAGTAGCAGTGGTACGAGTATCTGCTGTAATCATCACAAAAATTGATAAGCATTGGTAACAACAGCGTGACGTGGAGATGCTGCTTTCAGATGTGTAAAGGTCAGTGACCTGTCATATTTAAGGCAAGTAAACAATGACTTTGTTAATTAATTAGGCTAAATTATTTCTCATGGTTAAACAAAGATAAATGAGATAATAATTTAATTTAGATTCTTGGACATTAATTGACACTGAATCTAGGGCCATTTTTTCTATATAGAGGTAAACTATGACATAATCTATAGTATTAGCTAAACACAGATGGATGTCTATCTTCAATTGCTGCTTTTTATTATTCAAGTGATATCAGTCTAGTTTATGCAGTTTCCCCAAGTACAGGTGTGTGTCTTAATTCACACGAAAATGATTGTTTGTATTTCCAAAAGTTACATTACTGGATTTTGGAAACTAAACTCTCCAAATCTAAATATTAATTTAGTGGGCAGTTTGAACCTACCAATTGTAGTGGTAATGGAAAGGTCTCTTTGGGATGTTGTTTGGTAAAGATTATACAGGGACAGTTGTATGTCCCCTGGTTGGTTCTGTTTGTACCATGACTCTGTAACACCTCAGTTATGGTTGAAAATTTTTTTAGAAGAGTTTTTTTTGTTGTTTTTTTTTTAAATGTTGAAATTCACATTGAATGCAAATTTGCTGCTCATTGGAGCATCAGAGATGGTGCTATTGTGTTGCCACTGATTGGCAAGAGGCAGCTCCAGGTATCCCAGCATCAAAATGCTGGCTGGTCCCAGACATTTATCCTTCTCATAATCTTAAAGTAATTCTCTTTCTTTTCTGTCTATGATTCACTTGTTCACTATTTAAGTCTAATCTTCTTTTAATTCATTATTGTAACCATATTGTTTGTCTAAAAAATCTTAAACAAAAGCAAAATATTTTGCAGAAAATTAAAGTATTGTGACAGAGAAGTTTTGTCTGAGACCCTATAAGCCTTTAGATATTTCAACATTGCTTCTTTTTCAAAAGTTCAATTTTGTTTTGCTTTGGTTTAAAAGTCTTTTTTGTGGGATTTTTTTTTTCCTTCTGTGAAAATGAAAATGGTCCTTTATATAAAATTGTATAAAAAAATCATAATGCATTGAAAATTAAAACTTAGATTGTTTTCTACAAATTAGCTCTTGGTAGGTGCAATATTTTCAGTTAATGAAACAATTAGGACTCTGAGCAGCACTTGAGTTGTCTGTAAGGTACTCTCTGAGGTCACTAATTCATGTTTTTTGCTTTGCATGATGTAAAAATATCATGACGGTGTTTCGGTTTCCATTTGTTTTCCTTGTACTTTAATCTCCCAGGTTTGCACAAAGACAAGACCAGCACGTACTGTATGATGATGTCAATATCCACTTCATCCTGTCTGTCATCACAGATTCACAGTCATTTCTGGGGACATAAAACACAAATAGACATACGTGGATGGAAAGTGGACATGCATGGATAAAGGGAGTCTAGAGCTGATGAGACAATGGCTTGCTCATATGTGTGTAAATCACTGGATTGAGAAAAGAAAGCGCTATCCTTTGATGGGAAACAAGCATCTGCACGAAAATGAGCATAACAAGTGTTTAGTGGCTGTTGTGACCCCGGGCAAAAAAAAACACTGCCATCACGTAACTCCAGCTGCTGCATTTCTTAGTCAGAGTACGACTATTAGCGGCACGACTCAGCTGGGTTTGATTACAGAGCACAAGCTGTACCAGATAGACACTGAGATTATTGGTTTTCAATTGGTAGGTGGAGGATGTTTTGATGTTGTTGTTGATGAACATGGTTTTTCCTATTTTACTCATGAGGGTTTTCCTGCACATGCCCCCACTTTTTCATTTTCAGTGTGCTATAGAAAGCAACATACTGTTACACTACCAAAATGCTGCATGGTAAAGTGAAATGTTTGTTATTCTTAGTGGGTCCAGTTGGAATGAGATCTTTCTTTAAAGTACTAGCTGCTAAAGTAGTTTCAGGCATGTCTGCTGAATGATCCACCTCACTTAACCAATATACTGAACTCTTAGAAACGCTGCATCTGTTATGAGGCACTACTCCTATTTGTTGATCCCCTGCCAGGCTTGATGGTGGATTACAGAAGTTTTGACTTAACGAGAGACAATGGCACAAGAAGTGCTGCATTAAAAAGGTAGAACATCCCTTGCCTTGTGGTCTGAAATTAATTTTCTTTCCTTTGCTACCCTCAAACGTCCCATGTCCCAATGTGTTTTAGCTTAATTTCCTGCTGAGGGACTCTCCTTTGCCATTCTTCTCTTCTTTACCCCTCCTTCTCCTTTTTTCCCTTATGCTCTTTTGCTGTTTATCTCTAGAGATGCCTGCAAGTTGATCCATCCATCAATGAAATTCTAAGGGGCCCTCATCAGCTTTGAGCTTCCTATCATAACTTTCCCAACCATACACCTACACAGATGCACGTGTGCACACACACACACACACACACACACACACACACACACACACACACACACAAACACAAACACAAACACACACAAACACAGTGCACATGTTTACTTCAAAAAACAGATGTTATCTTTTATACACTATTCAAATTTATTTGTACTTTCTTTCTTTGATGATGCAGAGTATGTGTGTCATTTGTTCTAGATTAGATCTAATTTTAATCTGCTGCTGTATGTAGATGCATATGTGTGAGTTTGTGTGTGTATGTGTGTGTGTGTGTGTGTGTGTGTGTGTGTGTGTCTGTATATATGTGAGTGTGTGCATGTTTGTAACATGTAAAAATCTTTTATGCAGCAATGAGAAATGAAGAAAAATACCAGGGTTTCCCCTAAGAGACTGGTGTGATTACAAAGAGCAGCCAGTCAATACAAACTCAAAACTGACTTTAACTCAATACAAACACTTTTGGGTGCACATCAGCACCTGACAGGGCTGGCTTCATTTTATCGAAACTTTTTCTTGAGATTGCCTTGTGCTAAATAATTAATACTATATGATTGATCAATCTATCACTTGCTGTGTGGACAGAGACACGATGCATCCTACCTCACAGTCAATGTAGTTTACTCAGTCAAGCTTTAAACTGTTGCCTCAAACATTAAATAAATGTCCCTTGCTATGTAATATAGCATCATTGCTCATTTTTCTCTGAAGCTTAAATAGCCTAATCTTACATTTCATAAAAATCTATTAATTTCTTTCTTCTTATGTTAGCGGAAGTCCTATTTTCTTCAGGTGAGGTGGGGCACCACCACAATACAACACAGCTGGAAAACTTGCACATACAGTCTCTGAAGTGTGCATAATAATATTATCAACATATTAATGAGCGTTAAACATGTTTAAATAAAATATAGTTGACAAATAATTTCTATATACCTGCAGTTCTTTCCTCTGAGCTCTGTCAGTGTATATATCAGTAATGACTTTCCATTTGGTGAAAATGGGCAACTATAAGAGGATTTCCCTTTGTCTGGTATTACTTAGTAGTTAAAGATCCATCCTAATATCAAGTGTTCCTGGAGTAGACAGGATGTGTCCTCTAATGATAAAAGTAGATGTCTCACGCTTTGAAAGCACAATGCTCGAGTATCACTCTTCCGCCGTCATACATCACAGACTTGTTGTTCTGTGTGAACTGTTCTCTCTGTTTATCTTTACAGATTCCAGACGAACTCTTGCTGAAAGGACAGTGGCCAAACATCTGTGTGCTGGCACAGAGTAGCGACAGGTCTGCTGCAGATTGGTATTGTGCATGGAAAAGCATATGGGCATGCTCATATATACACATAACTATACAAAAAAAATGCACAACACACACGTAGTCACATACACAGTTGCATCATAACCAGAGATACTCATTGACTGACTGTATTTAGCAGGTGTCCAGTAACTCAGCTTTCAACACAGACATGGAAAGGAGTAAGCTCGAAAGGCATGCTGCAGGTAAAGCACACCTTACATGGTACTCATGGTGCACCTTTAGACTGGTGGCAAGAAAGAAAACAATAAACCAAGCACAACAAATCCTTTTCAAAGCAATCATGTTCTTGAAATGAGAACCTCACAATGTGAAAGCGAAATTAGGTTAAAAAGACCACAAAAGCAGGAAAAAGGTTATCACCTAATTTCCAGGACACAGATGTGATTGTTTAAGCTCTGATACATTTCCAGTTGGCATCTGTTCTCAGGACTAAAGATGTTATTAGGCCTCTCCCCCTAATGTTTTCCTTTTGAAACCATGCTTTTTCTTTTATGAATGTTGTATATCTATGACTGAAACCATTTTCCACTGTTCAGGATGACACAGAACACCTGCTGTTCATGCACTGTGTTGAGCTCCATTCCAACATAAAGATTTTTCTTTTTCTCACTGTAACAAAGTCAAGGACACTGAAAGACAGACTGTGATAGTGATGATGTTTACCAAACTCAAATCTTTTTCCTTTTATATTTCTGTATCTTTTTTTGGCTACTCTCCTCTCTTCTTCTCTCTCTTTTTGGCTGCAGTAAAACATTCTATTTCCAGAAACCAGACATGATGACTATTCAGAGCAGAAATATTAACACTGAGGACCAGCCTTGGTAGTTGATATTCACAAAGCGCTGCATAATCATATTCTTAAAGAGCCCAAGTAATGCTGATCTGACAGCATTGTTTTGATGTTCTCTTTTTTCCCCTGTGAAAAACAGCAGGTTTGTGTTTGGGCAGATGGACGGGAGTTGGCTGATGCTCCCTGGGGATGAAATCAACTCTGCCGTAGACCGAGGTCCATGTTTATCTTTGGGCTTTATTAGATGTTGATGTTGGCTGTGTGAGAGAACCACTTGTTTAAAAAACTATTTTTAAGGGAAAAGAGAAAGAGAGAAGGAGGCAGACCGAGGAGAGGGAGGGAGAGAAAGACAGAAAGAGTATGTTTTTGGCTTTCATCCACTGTACATTTAGATAAAAAGAGCCACATGAACATGGCAATTTAGTCTCTTGTTTTGCACATATAGCATATGTTGCTCCAGAACCAAGAAATGCAGTGAATAAGTAAAATTTGTATGTTTGCATGAAAAGAAACTTCCATGTTACCTAAGTAACTGGGTTCAACCCAGCCTTGAGTTGCTTGAAACTTGCTGGACTGATGCCTTAATCTATAAGTCTGATTAAAGCTGATGAAGTCACTTATATACTCATTTCCAGGAGGGATACATTACTTGAAAGGCTCAGCCATGACACTGCTGTCTGTCACACTGCTGCACAAATAACATCATTCAGGCCTTAACACTTTGGGCAGTGCTTGGTTTGACCCTGTGCCGGCCCTTTGTATGTAAGTGTATTACACTATGTGTGCTTTGTCAGCACTTGGAAAACACACTAGTCCAAACTACACCTACAGCAGGACTGTAAGAGATGTTTTTGGTTGCCTTCCATTTAAACAAGCATTAGTCATGTTTGTTCAAACCGCGTGTAGAAAGCAGCCTTCTTGCAGCACGCCTTGCCTGACCTTGCAATATGCAACAGTAAAACTTAAGGACTTTAAGATTTAGCACACCACAGTAAATTATTGTCTTTGTTAAACATAACTTGACACTGTTTAATGTGGAAAACTTGTTTTTAACCAGCCATAAACCAACCAGCAGTGCCAGTTCTGAGGGCAGACATTTCCCAGCTCACACCCAGCGGGAAAAGAGTTGCCTAACAATTTGCAGAGGTTTCATTATCCACCTGCATAACCTTGAGACAGACGTCTAGTGGCACAAGATTACCACGACCACTTGGATGACCAAGAGAAGCAGAAAAGATGTGATGATAAGCAGAAAAGATGTGATGAGAAGAAGGAAAAAGCAAGCAGTACAACACAGGGAAGGGAGAGGAGGGCATTTCTGATTGCCAGAGGTGCACCTGAGTGCTGTTTAATGATGACTCATGGGAAAACAAACTGTGGATCCAATTGGCTGAGGACACGGCTGGCAGATCCTTTGGCTGCTGCTGCCATGTTGTGTCAAACTGCACTGATGTGGGGAAACACCAGTGGAGGGAGCATTAGTCTGTCCTCTCCCAAGAAACATTTTGATGACACAAGCTTCGCTGAATATCTGCTTAACTATTGCACTATAATGTCCACTGCCTTGCACAGTTTGTGAAAACAGAGAAAGAATACTTGTTTTTCAGACACTGCTGTTATGACAGACAGAGACAGTCAAACTGAGTATAGAAAGAAGCAGCTGCTGACACGTATGCAAATGAATTGTCAGATGGACAGAGGAACAACCAGGAGATCAAGCAGACACACAGTTATTTAAACAGAAAGACAGTTGGGAATTCTGTCAGGAGGGAAAGCAGAGACTCAACAAAACAACAAAGTCAAGTGACAAATCCATGGGTGAATTGATGGATGGATAGCTGAGTGAGGAATGTGGAAATGATGGATCAACAGAGGGATGTGAGTGAAGACAGATTAACAAACCAGATGAAAGATGATTGGAGTTTAATGCCAGGATGCAGCGCCACACTAACACACTGACAGACAAACAGGGACATACTTTACAGTCACAGGAGCAACAAAAACATAATCCTCTCATCATTTTACATGGGATCATTGTTGGCCAAAAAATGCTGTTCATTATTTTTTTTTACCTGCTCAGAAAGACATGAAGTTTTAGATGCAACTCTCTGATTTCCTTGAGAGAAAAAGACCTTGTGCACTGTGGGTTGTCCACATGATCAACAGTGAACATGTCACCCGCCCAGCAGCTGGTTTTAGGATACAATGTACCAAGATGCAGAATCAGAAGAGAGTGTATGTTTGCACTTACTCCCACTGCCTCATGTATGTATTAAAATATGTGCTTGTGTAAAATACACCTATTTTATTTTATGTAACAGCAGGTTTTTGTACTTGTTCAGTCCAAGACAGAACATGTTTGGCCATGACTAGAGGTCAAGTCTGGTACCAAACTAAACAAATAGGTGTACGTGCTTCCCTTGCAAGACGAAAGAGCTGGCAGCTCTCTGGTATCCACTGGATTCAGTTAAAACATGCTCTTTTTTGCATAGTGGTAAGTTCTGCATTGTTTGTTTTTAGCACTTTGATGGTATGGGATCAATTAGCTCTCGGTTCTAATAATGGGATTTTTGAGTTTGAACTTAAATATTTCTCTTTCATAAAATTTACCTGTACATTTGCCAAATGGCCTTTTCCTTTCATCATCACTGAAACATTTCATGACTTAATGCACAATCTAAAAAGTTTGAAATTAGAGTTTTAGGCTTCATCTAGCATGTAAGTCACAAATTTATTCAACATCCTGTTTCAGAGGCCTTACCATCAAGTTAGAAAAATATGCCTCTCATACACAGCGGGGTGACAAGCTGAAAGATCTGTAATTTTGTGGAACTGACCAAAGACATGTTTTTTGATATACTGGAAGTGGTAGTAATGGCTGACCACAGTTTAAGAGGATGGGTCAAAAATGGGGGGATTAAAAAAGATGTAGTGCTCCATGAGGTCATTACTGCTGGTTGCCTGAAATGAGCATTTCTGTTTTCTTTCTCACCCTCTCCCCTCCCCTACCTCCCATATCTGTCATCCTGCTGTTATTTATTGCCTCCATCCTCAATCCCCAGGGTTTATTTACTTGCTTCGAAACCCCTCTACCAAATGCGTGTGCGAGGTGGTGTATTAATGGGCTGTCGAAGGAAAAAGGATTGGCTGGGGGAGGTGATGTACATGAGATTAGAAGGTTAGTCACCCACTGAAGATTAATACCAAGTCAATGTGTGTCCTTATTTTTCGTTAACACGTCCTTCATATTTGCCCCCCATCACCTCAAGTTGCTCACTCAGAGACACATCCAGTCCATCTTATCAGGATCATGGCATAAGGTACTCTGGATGAACTCAGGTGCAATAAGAGATCAGTTCTCAAAGAAATCATTGTAGCTTTCTTGGCAGATGAGATCAATAGGTTTTACCAAAAATTCAAAAGACATTAGGACCAGAAAGATCTGTTAATCACAGGAAAATCTTTATTTTGTACTCTTTGATTTCTTAGAACTTCTAAACATGCAAATGCAACATTTTAAACATTCTCCCTACTCATCATAATCAGTAAGTTCACTCATTACACCAAGTATAAAAAATACAGTTATTATTAATACATAGATGAACATTAACTGCAAGGTTTTGTGTCATGTTCAGAATTACTGTCCTCTGCATTAAAGTCATGTTGGACATAAATGATAAGGTGCAGAATCATCCAATATGGATGCAGCTAATAGAGGATTGGGCTGTATCATGCCATATTGTCATATCATGTGGCGTAATATCTCACTTATTCACTTTTTCTTTTGTACATGTGTCGTATAATACATCATTTCCAGTCAGAGTAGGTGCATTATGCATTTCACCACAGTGTTTGAGCATTTTTATCACTGTTGTGTCTCATGGCTGAAAAAAAAGCCTAGAAGACAAAGTAGTCCAAGATTGTCTCGGCTTTGATTTCAGTATTTGTTGGAACCAACATGTTTACTAATGTTTTTTGATGCCACAACATACTAGCATGATTTCCTGCACGTAGCAGAAACCTGGGAGTAACTGATTGTGAAATGGTGAAGATGAAGTCAGATTGATCCCTCCTTCCCTTGGTAACCAGCCCAACACACATTCATATGACACACATCCATGCATTCATAATGCCCCCCTCCTCCCCTCATCTGTGGCCCTTGAAATAAAGGTGCTGATGAGCAGCCCCTATCAGCAGATGCCATCTTGGCCTTGTCATCAGCGGCTTGCATGGTCACAGAGGAGGGAGCTGACGGCTTCACCTTTCAAAGCCTCTTTGCCAGCCGCTGCCTTACCTCAAATTCCTTCTCTCTCCATCTCTTTATGCTACATTTATTATTTGCACTTAGATAATATCCTGTCTGATTGTCCTTTTTTTCCTTTCAACTAGAGGTGCTGAAAGTTGACATCACCATCATGACTGCCTTTTTCTCTTACTCACCTGAGTTTTTTCAGAGTAGGAAGTAGAATAACCTTATTAGCTTGATACAGTGTATTTGTGTTGTCAAAGATATCCACATTACAGTTGATACTTGGTAGGTATCAGTTGACCAATAACCTATACTTATTGTGGGTCTATAGAATTAAGAGTAAGGTTGTTACCTTGACATCCTCAAAGTCTGCATAAGTACCTCTTTGTGTTGCCATGCACAGACACATCAGTACATCTGGTTCTCAGATTGCACTTGTCTGTGCAAGAATCTGCATACATGTTTTTTTTCTGCTTTATCTATCCAAATGGTGTGTTTGTCTGTGCCAGCCACACGCTGTTTCATCTGTTCTGTGTAAATGTTGGTGGGCAGTCAGTGTGTATGAGCCTAAAAACTGTCAACGTCAGCATGGCAGGAAAAAGGAATGTACACTGTACCCTTGTGGGCACTGGATTCAACAGGAAATGGTCATTTTCAGAAGACACCTCATACCTGTTTCCTCGTCAGTGTTTGAAGAAAAACAAACATGTGAGTGGGAAGGCAGGGGATTTCTGTCTGCTAGCTTTCACGACATCAAACAGGGGTCCTCATTGATATTGATATAAAACTGATGTTAAAGAAAGAGAGAGAGATATTATATGAGATGAAAAGAATAATAGTTGCCTATAGAAAAACTGAACAAAGTGCTCGACAAAGTCACTGTTTCTTGAGAGAACAATATTCTTTCAAGTAAAACTCCTTTCACCTGCCAGTCAGGCTGACTTTCATCTGATTTGACTTTTAACCTTTACTGAAAAAGGAGATGCAGAGTCAACCTGACAAAATGATGCATGTCCTAAAGTCAGAAAAAGAAAGAGAAAACAGAAATTTAGAAAATAGATTATTATTATTGTTATTATATACTAAATATTAAGCCACAATGTTCTTCCAATACACCAAACACAGTTAAATGGATAGTTATAAAATTTGGGCAATCAACAGTGTATCCAGGAAGTTAATGCACTTGGCGGTAAACCCAAAACACTGCAAAGTATTGTTTTTGTGCTTCAATTTTTACATGGGTAGAGGTGCTGCCATATGGATTTTGTTAACTTCAGACAGAGCCAGGCTAACTGTTTATCCCTGTTTCCAGTCTTTGTGTTAAACTAAAACAACCAGCCGCCGGTGGTAGCTTCATATCTAACCAGATGGGGAAGTGGTCATTTAAAAAACTGCCTAAAATGTTAAAACAATAAATCATGTTGTTTGCCCTGAATGAGAGCATTATCCAAGTTCAATCAAAGTTACAGTGGAGAGCAAAGTTCACTAACCTCTAATTTCCTTGTTTTTTTGGCCATCCACCAACTCACCCAAAGTTTACCTTTTTCAGCTGTTTCTTTGCCTTTTCCATCCAAATTTCTGCAAAAGTGAGTGAGGTAAATAGTTTTTTTAATGAATGTCCAATTCTTGTTTCTTACGGTCACATGCAGATGTGTTTAGAATTTGTCTAATCATAGTATATGTGTTGTTCACTGTGTTGTTTACTGTTTTTACTCAGTCTTTAAATCATTGTATATGGGTTGCCTAGTATTTGTACATTGCTAAAATCTTCAGGTCTGTTCTCAGCTTAACACACTCAATCCCTTGAGATATCCATTAAACAGCTGCAATTGTATTACGACACAACTGAAAATACTCAACTTTATGTCATTGTAAATTTTCTCTTAGACTGAGACAGGGACGGGAGGCCACCCAACTTACATGATCATGTTCCAGAAACATAGCCTCACTAACTCTTCAAGATAGCAGAAGTATGACAGTGATTTTGCAAAGATTAATAAGCTTTTTGGTATGTGTGTTTGATTGTGTGTATGTCCAGCATTTTTGACCAAGCTGCACAAGGACTCAGAGATAAAGCTATGATTTCATCCTTCAAGGACAAACCATTCCAACTGATTCTACTTAAAATCAAAGACACAATCTAATACTGTAGATACTGCCCCCCTGGAGTTATTTTACAGTAATGCCATGATACTAATGATCTTACACAGTGCACTTCATGTATCGCAGCTTTAAGCAGCAAACCTCTGTTCATGTACCTACAGAAGATAAACATACTGAAGAAACTTAAAAGGCAAATCATGAGCAGTCATGTTCTTTAGGTCAAGATAAGAGTCAGGTCCTCAGTTCCAGAATCAGGTCTGATCGTTGTGCTGCTATCAGCTGCAGAGCCTGTGATTTTGTAGGCGTGACGGCCACACACACACTTACAACTCACACGTACACTCATGCAGGAACATTACTACAATGCTATTACTCTAATGTCTGTAAAACTGCCATCCCCTCCATGAGGAAAGGCACCTCCTACCATTTACTGCAGAACAAATTTTATAGACAGCCGTTTAATTCAAACTTGTAGACACTCAGAGACAACACTCGTATGTCACACATGTTTATAAATAGAAGGTTTTATTTCATTATATGGCATGTTCATGTATGGCAACATGAAAGAAGACTTGCTTTCCCTCCAAAGCATCTAAACTGTGAGGGACAAATGAGTTAGCATGGTGGTCACAACCACATATCCACTGCTTCCTCCCATCACTTTGCCTTCATCCTGTTCACGTCGGGCAGCCTCACCACACAGGAGGATGACTACCCTGCTCCGAAATCAGCCTTATTTACCTCTATCAACTACAGATGTGGCTTTTCTTTAAGATCTTACTTTCTAATGGTGAACTTCCCCATGAAAAAAGAAAACCCAAACCTGCTGATTTTTATGTTAGCCAACTGATTCATTTATAAAGTAATAGTTAGAAAGAATACAGACATGCACACACACATTTGTAGTGAGTGGGGGGGGGGGGGGGTTCTGGTAAAAGTCCTCTCCACTCTCTTGGAAGTCTCACCCATATATATACAGTACCTCTCCTGATTCGCCAAAATAACTTAAAACCATACCAAAATGTAAGCCTCACAAACATACCTACACAAAGGTTTACAGATGGATAAAGGTAAATCCCAGTCTATATGTGCACTCCAAGACATAGACATTTGCCGGTGCATTCATCATGTGAGGTAGTCTGACCCAAATGGAAGATGTGACTCACGGTATTTGTGTCATGATAGGGTGGTGATCTTTAGTGCAAAACAACATTTTTCCAGGTTGGTGTCTGTGTGGATAATTTATAACTGCCTTTTTTTGCAACTTCACTTTTTTCTACTAAATTATTTGCAGCTCTCCTTTTTTTTAATCTTTTTCCACACATTCAACAGATGAAGTGTTAGGTTATAGAATCTATTTTGTGATGGTACTGATGACTTAGAAAAGAAATTCAAGTAAACCACAATTCACAATTATTTTCCATTAACCAACAATGTTTATTAATCTCTAATTGTTTAGTCTATAAAATGTCAATAGAATAGTGAACTACAATCTAACAATCCTCAGATTTAAAAGCTGAAAACAGGGATTGTTTGGTACTTTTGTTTGTAAAAATTACTTAAACAACTAATTGCTTATCAAATTTTTACCAATTATTTCCTTTCGATCTACTAACTGATTGATTGACTTATCAGCTCAGCTCCACTTTGATTGCTTGTCTCATGAATTTAAAAAACAAACAGCCATTGAGATAATTATCATTTCAAAGTATTAGTTTGAGTCTTGGTGATGAGGTAGTTTCCATAGGGTGTGCTCTTTATGTCTTCATCCATAATGGATCATTTCTCGTAGTTTCTACCCGTCTCCTTTTCGGTGATTCCAACAAATGTTAGTGTTGCCGCAAATGTAAAACTTGTTCCTATGCAGAAGAGGATTTTTGTTCCAGCAAACCCTTTCTATTCATAAGAGTAACAACTTATGGGGTGAATCACTACTATGTTATATCAAAATGTACAGTAAAGTTTTCAGATAAATCATCTAGTACTTCATTTAGTACTAGTGTGGCAGCAGTGCAATAAACTTGTGAAACTGCCTTTCCACAAAGCTTCATCTGTAGTTGTTCCCAGGCCGCAAAGAGCCTCACAGGCAAAACAGATAGGTGTAAAAGATATAAAAGTACACTTCCTGCTGTTTTGTTGCTTTGTGGGCCATACCTATGGGTTTGTGTGTGGGGTATTGTCTGCACGTGGGTGCCCCCATTGGATAAGGAAGAGAGACTAGGTATAGCCAAGTCATGTGTGTTTGTGTATTTCGTTTTTGACTCGAATTAATTCACGTTCAACAAGTGTCTAGTATGTCTCTGTGAGTGTGTGTGCAAGGTAATGGCCTGAGGTAACTGAGTGCTAGTAAACAGTTGTGAGGGTAGTAATTAAATACAGTTAAAGCCACTGGCTCTACTCTGCAACTGCCTGACAATGCATAGCCCACCCCTGGAGACAAGCATGTAAGGAAAATTTAGTGTTAATGTGCTTTTATGGAGAGTGTTAGTGTGGGTCTGTGTGTGGTGGGTGTGGAAGAGAGAGACTAAAGACTGGTAAGGTTGGTGTTTTTGATGTATGTGTTTCCGTGTAGTTTTGCAAGTTAACCTCTATTCATATTACAAGTACAACCTTCCTTTAAATTTACAGACAAAATAGAAAAAGCAAGTGTCTCCATTTTCCTTTTCTTTTTGCTTGAATATGATAAGACTAACAGGAAGGTTCCTATGTAATTTCAAAAAGGTTCTGTAGTAATCCAACTTCATTTCATCTCCATAGTTTGTTGAAAGTTTGGTTCTTGTTGCATCTTGGTTCTTGTTACAGGTGCTGTGGACACGGTGATGTTTTTGAAGTATGACACACATGGAATATAGAGAAACAGTGGGGGGAATTACCAAAATCATTAGGATTCATCCTCTGGGAAACAGTCTTGACAAAATTTAATGGTAATCCATCTCTTTGTAGTTGAAATATTCCTGTATTGACCAAAGTGCTGGACAAAGTGACTGACCAACATTGCTACCCCACAAAATATGACAAAAATGAAAAACCAATATAAACTATAAAATTCTAGAAATGGATATGTGAGACATCGGTGTCTGTCTGTGTCAGAATGTGTATGTGTGTATATACTATATGAACTGCTGTGTAATTAGCCCTCTGGTCACTAGAGGTGATGAGAAGAGCAGGCCCTGGAATCCCCTCCCTTATGTCCGTAAATAAATCCCGAAAAAACCCTTGAACACACACACACACACACCCACACACACACACACACACACACACACGCACACACATACACACACACTCACACACACACACACGTACACACACACACATGCATGCTCTTGCGGTGTCTCCATTTCGACGAGCCCCTGCCGCCCAGCCTTCATTACCTTCCAGCCCCCTGGGGCCGCAAGGAGGTGGGGGCAGACAGAGCTCAATCTCCCCTTCTATCCGGAGCCTGCACTGGAATTTACACCCCTGGCCCTGAGAACAGACGGGATCCACACTCCTCCACTCTCCCATTGTTGAGGAAAAGGAGGAGGGGAGCATTAGGCCTACATACTGTTTAAAATAAGGAGGAGAGTGGGAAAGCACAGTGATGAGAAATGAAACTGACCTATGACATGTGCACGGTAAGTTGTGGCCTGTTTAAAAAGGTTAGGTAACAGCTTTTCCTATGGTGGCAAATTTACATATATTTGTCAACTATAACTGACCACATGATCAACTGACTTTATGAATAGTTTCCTAATGTTGAGAATATTACGTGGCACACAGCCAAACATCTAGCAAAGCAGTATAAGATGATATCATGGCTGTAGTAGGTTGTAATTAATGTTGCCTTAGGCAATAGCCTATAGCCTAATGAGAGCAAGTAGTTTGTGTTTTGAATTATTTCATTTTTTTACTTGTGCCAAGCAAATGAAGCCACATTCTAAAATATGCATTCTGGGTTAAAGTCTCAGTGCAGGCAGAGGTCGAGCTGGTCTGAAGGCTAGGCTATGAAAACGTAGCTAACAGGGGTGTCCATCTCCATCTCCATCACCATTTTGACGCATTTCAGTTGATCCAGTACATTAAAGAGACAAACGAAGCAGCTACCAATGTATTACCACACGATTCACACCTACTGATATGAGGTACGACTCAACACAATTTGATTCAGCATGAGGCAATTCAAAGCAGTTGATGCGATGCAAAAGAATATGATACAATGCGATTAAATATGGTACATAGAGTTTAATTTTATAATACCACTTTTCCATTTTTACTTCACATATTTGTTTCTCTAGAACTGCAATTTAGTAAGCAACTTATTTAATTGTTTTCTGTTTTGTTTTTTAACTTCAGACAACACTTAGCCCTTTCACAAAAAGGGCTTTTCGCACTCCTTTGTCTTCTCCTTACGGAAAGTCTCCATGGGAGTATTCCAGAATTGTACCTCTAGTTAACCCCCAACACTGATAATTTCCCTTCATTTAACAGGCCACATTACGCCTATAATAATCCTGGTGAAAGAAGGTGAAAATTAAATTAGCTCCATTATTGGCTGTCTGACAACTAATGTCTACAGGGGGAGTCTATTGTAAATTCTTCTGTAAAGAAATGTAAATTGCTCTGATTTCATTAGTTCAAATTCACATTGTGTACTGCTAGAAAGGCCCATAAAAAAGCAGTTTCCCTGTAATTGAGGATGGTATCGTTCCATCCCCTCCTGTTAAAAACAGACTGAACGGGCAGACAGAATGAGAGAGTAAAGGAGGGAGAGAGAGAGTGAGTGAGGGATCTCCTACTAATTGAGGTCTGTGTGTGTGCTTGCTGGCCTGCAGGTAAACACAGTAAATAGTTTTGACTGTAAAAGCTTAAGATCAGTGGCCCTTTCTCACGAAGAGGGAGCAACAGAGCCCTCGTCTCTGGACCGGCCAAACAAGGCAAACTCAGAAAAGCTCTATGAAATTACAATTCAGTGAAGGATGGATCCGCGTTATCACTGATGCAATCTAAGCTTTGCTCAAGTCAATGTCATTTTCACATCCTGGGTGGGCTTGTATTAGCTTACCTGATGCCTTTGGATGTGTTCGTTCCTCTCAACTTCAGTGTTTTTTGGGCCTGGAGACTTAATGTAAATTGCTCTTCAGATGATATACGGTAGTCCTATATTTCTCAATCATTTTCTGACAATGCAAAGCCCTTGCACATTGCCCATTGCCCACTGAAGCCTTTTAAATGATTTGTGAAGCTGGCTCATTGTTCAATGTTTATACCAACACAGTGAAACATGGGGCCCCATTGTGCCTGGCCCTGGCCCTAGAGCTTGCGTACTGAGTTATACCACCGGCTGGGCCAGAGTGCCCCATTAGCTTAATGGCCATATAGGATTTCACAGGGGATGCATTGCTGTTATGACTGAGAGTTTTGCGTTTCCCTTTTTATGGCTCCTTCAAATTCACAACACCCAGAAATAGGGGTTAGGGAGGAGAAGAGGAGGGGGAGAAGGAGGAGGGGGTGGAGAAGGAGGACTAGGTGGAGAAAACAAAACAAAACAAACATAGAGGCAACTTTACACCATCTGGGGCCAGGATAGGGCAGATAAGTCAGAGAGGGAGGGATGTGGCAAAGAAGAGCGACAGAGGAAGAGGCAGGAAGCAAAAAGGGGAAAACAGGGAGAGAGAAGGGGAAAAAAATTACAAATACAGAAATAACAAAAGAAAGTGTGTTATAAGAAAAAAAATAAAAGCTGCTCCTCTGTGCTATACCAAAAATTCCTGGAGCTCAAAGCTTCTCTTTAAGTGTCTATTTTGGGTATTGACTGACTTAACAAGTGATGACCCGATTCTCTTTCCTGCAGCTTTGACCTTTGCCCTGACTGACTTCCCCAGCCGGTCAAAAAGCAATAGGAACAAAGGGTCAAGTTCCATTTCAGCCAAAATGGAGCATGTGACACAAAGCATTTTTATTTGTTTGACCTTCAGTCTTATTTTTTAAAATATCATGGAACATGTATAGAAATATGACACTGTTTTCACTTCAAATGCATGAATGAAACTTCCTTCATTCAGTCATTTGGTCAGTCATTTATTTTTACGTTTCTTCTTTTCTTCCTTTTCTCGTTTTTTCTTAAATCTGTATTACACATACAAAAATATGGAAAATGAGGCCAAGAAATCCAGAATACATCAAATAGTCCAAAACATGTTGTAGACTAAAATAAAACACCCCTTTTCTCATCCTTTGTCCATTGCTTTATATTAAAACCGTGATTTATAAATTCTATGGTCCAGATGGAATATAGAATTGATAGCTGATACCTTTGTGGACAGACATTGATCAATAGCTCCATTATACACCAGCATTCCTTTTTTGTGAATACCCCTCTGCATGCTCTACTTCGTTAACTGCAAACAGGCATTTGGATGCCACAGAGGGAATATGTAAAAGGTTTTGCATTCATTGTTGGATTATGGGGGCCAATTACATATTAGACATCATATAATGTATGAGTTTATGCTGTTACCAAGCAGAATGACCATCTACATTAGTAGAGAATATATTAAGTCAAACATTAGGATCCACTTAAGGACTGACATTGTCATATCTGCTTCGTATATACTGGGCACAGGACCAGAGCTATTGAGACTAACATCCCATGACATATGTTTGTTCTGCTATACAAAGTAACTTGATACTATTATAGGGCTCTGTGGATTATGAATTTGGTAACTGGCCATCTGGTAGGCATAACGCAAAATGATTGTGATGAATCGGCTTTTATTTGAAGATGAGTAAGACGATGGTAAGGATGATACAGCAGCAGCACTGATGGTACCAGACATGACTTTAGTCCTCTTGCACTGGGAAAAAAAGACAGCACCAATGACCATTTCAAATTTGCAGTAATTTTCAGATCGCTGTTCAACCAAAAGGAAGTGATTAATACTTTAAAAGGGGATTGCATAAAATTTAAAGGAATAGTTTGGGTTTTTTTGGTAAATACACTTTTTACAAACTAAAATTAAGGTTTTAAAAAGTTGGATTTGTCCCATATTTCAGGGCTAGACTGTTACATTATTTATAGTTTATTTATTATTAGTTTTTTTTGTCACAACTCTTCAATTCTTTTTGAACGGAAAGATTACCAGTGTAGCTATGGTCTTTTGCAGAGTGATGCATAATGGGTTATTTTTTAGCCTTATTATGTTTTCTATAGTAACAGTCAGCTGACCAGTGGCCACTTAGAGAGTGAGCTGTCTATAGACATCCAATGGAACAAAATTTCTTATAAGTAGCCAAATGCTGCTACTTTGTCAGATGGCTATGGGAGGATGAGAAACTTGAAGTTCAAGTCCATTCAGCTTAATTCTTTTTTTACAGAATTTTTTTTTATGTTTTTTGTTTCTTGGTTTTTATAAATGCTCTAATGATAATGGTCCAAAATGATGTGAAAATATGAATTTTCACAATGCTCAATGACCAAAAAACCTCACCGAACCTCCCAGCACCTACCAGCATCGCTAAAAATCCCTAATGAAAAAATGTTATCTTTTGTGTTATCAATAGAAATGCAAAATACAACACGTTAAGTCTCGAGCCAAAACTGAGGTGGCTCTGATGACATCATCTAGGTTATTTTTCCACATTCTCAAAAGCTCCCTCCACAGTCACAAAAGACATTGTAGTACAATTAATTTTAATAGGCAAAACAGCACTCCTTATAATGAGTAAACTTAATTTCATGTGTAAATCTGGTGGCATGCCCCTTTAACCGCCAGTCATGAGTGTCGCATCTCTCTTTTCATCTACTGTTCAGCAATAAAGCATACTTTCCATAAGATCAAACTATTCTTTTTATGACACAGCCCTATTAGTTACAGCCAGACACTACTTTTTATGTACTCCATTACACCCAAGTAAGACCATTGTCTGAACATTTTTTCACTTTAAACATACCATATATATTGATTTATTTTTCCCCTTTGTTGCCCTGTAAAGACACTTTTGTCCTCAGAGAAATATAAAAAAAATTACTGTGGGATTAATTTTTCATATCAGTTACACACATTTCTTTTTTTTTTTTCTACCACTCAGGATTAAGCTCACAACTCAGGCAGTCATACTTGCTTTAGGGTAAGACAATTGGTATACGTGAAGAAAAATGTATTGTGACTAACCTATGATTTTTTACAGGCCAGATAATTCCCAGTGGGCATCTGCTGGTGGAAAGCATAAGCATAAAAGAACGATATTAAAGATAGACAGGGATGACACAGTATTTAAAGAGGAGGAGCTATTTCCCTTCATGTTTAGAACTGTGGGCCAGGAGCGTTTTCACTGTTGTGACCAACTTGCTTTGATATATCTAACACAGAGCACAATGCGGTTATTGAACTTTAGTGAGCATCTGCTTGTCATTTAGAACATATGACTTTGATTTATGACTTAGATTCAACATTGGGACATGAATGGGATAAGAGATGACATCAGGGAACCATAAAAAGAATGAAGAAAAGATCCAGTCGTATTTTTCATATTTACCTTTATGGGGCCAAGGTTAAATTTAGAATTTTTTCTTATGTTATAATTTTTTTTAAATTTTTCATTATTAGTGTGACGTAAATCTTATGATACAAATTTGCATAAGACACTGCGATAAATATTAATACCAAGCTGAGGTCACAATTGCGTAGTGAATCTCATTAAAGGGAGAGTGATCTTACCAAGGGGAAATATGTCAGTTGTACTTTGTCAATTTTACCTACTGATCCGCATGAATTGCAGAGTATGAGGCTGTGAGCCATCAGTTAATGTTATTATACCACAGCCATAATTCAATAGGCATTGATCCAATCTATGGCTGTGACAGAGTTTACATTTTGTGAGAGAAACAACACTGAACTGGAAGTAACAGCCACATTTTGCTTGTGAGCCAAAGGAGCAGCATAGGACCCTTTTGAAAATTTAAAACTTTTTCCTTTTGCTGACAAAAAGAAAAAAACACTTGAAGTTAAGTTAAAAGTATTTTTTTTCATTTCCCTATGTCTAATTTTATCTAATTGTTAGAAATTACTTTTGAAAAGTATTTTAAGAGGCAAGGTTTTTTTTCAAAATTATTTCAAGTTTTACAATACTAATTTGATGGTAAAGACATAGGGAAGTGAAGAACTTAATAAAAATTAGTCATCCAGTTGAAAGAATCAGTACCTTATTTGAATTGAAAGGAAGATCGGTGGATACCTTCACCAGTGGCTTTGTTACCACGCAGCCTAAGCAGTGTAGCTCTGTGCAGGAGAAATAACATCCTGAGGCTTCCATTCAACAGCATCATGGAAGAGTTCAAGGTTTCCCAGACTAAAGAAGTGCTGCAATACCGAGACTCCACAGACCTGAAAGTCTCAGTGGCCAGTATTGAAATCCGCATTGGCAGAAAATAAGGTACCACAAGGGAGCTGGAGGCGGCAGAAGTGAGGCTGAGGCGTAAGGGGGCGGTGGGAGCAGTGGGGAAAGGAAGAGCGGGCCTTGGAAGCTTTCCATCACCTCAGTACAACAAAGCCCAGGGAAAGGAGAGAGGGCTACTTGTTTAGGAGGAAGTGAGAGCAGCAGAGGACAAAATGAGAACAAGCAGACTGGCAGGCATGAAACAGCAGGGGGCATGGATGAGATCGGAGAGTACAGCGGAACGAAAGCTTACCTGGCCTGACATCTGGCGAGCACAGCCCCAATGCATAAAATTCCTGATCCAAGCTGTGTATGACACCCTTCTCAGCCCTGCGAACCTCCACCTCTGGGGCAAGGGCTAACTCACCTTCCTGCCCTCTCTGCTCTGAGAGAGGAACTCTTGAGCACATCCTGAGCAGCTGCCCAAAGGTCCTTGGTGATAGTTGCGATCACTGGCGACATGACCAGGTGCTTAAGGGTGGTGGTCAAGAGTGTCTCCTCAGCCAGAACAAACAGCAGGTACCGCTGCCCCCCAGAAAGTACACGTCATTTGTCAAGGCATGAGGGCAGCCCAAAACACAACCCAGAGCTTCTGAAGGGTCAACTCACCGGTGTACAGGACTGGCAGTTGATGGTTGATCTGGACAGGCAACTCAAGCCTCAAGTACACATTTCAGTGACATCTTTGCGACTAGACATCGTCATTTTGTCAGAGGCCACTAAACAACTTGCCCTGATAGAATTGACTGTACCTTGGGAAGACTGCATGGAGGACGCATTCGAAAGGAAGAACGCCGAGTACCAGGGATTTGTGGAGGAATGGCGGAAACAAGGTCGGTAAGTACACCGCCGACCAGCAGAAGTAGGCTGCAGAGGGTTTGTGGGCCGCTCTCTCTGGAGAGCCTCTACCTGGCTCGGCATGACTAGGCCGATGAAGAAAACAGCCATCGGGGCTGCAACGGAAGCAGCAGAGAGAGCCTCCGGGTGGCTGTACATAAAGAGGGTCGAGCCATGGACTAATGCTGCTGGGGTGCAAGTGGGGGCCTGATTAACCCTGGCTGGGTTTGCTGGGTGAGGGTGTATGATGTTGCGAGACCCAAAACACCCGATAAACCCAGGAAACATCACTCATGAGCAGATGTATCTTTCACCAGCTGCCAACTTTCCTCCTTTTGAAATCTAAACCTGAAGACTAATAAGTCTTAACAAAAATCTGACATTTTGGTCAGATTTCTTACTTTTGCAATTTTAAAGAGATCAGATTCAAGAAATGTTTTTTCCTGATAACTTCATCATTTTACAACTCCCTACAGTGGAACAGTGGAACACACTGCTTTCTAAGTATCATTTTAATCATTGTAGTCTTTTATCTTTGCATCTCATTCTTTTAAATATTGTAGCCAGATATGAGCACACTCTTTTGACAAATTAAAGACACTGATTTTTTGTAAAACCTATAATATTTTTAAAATAAAGAATTGGGTTTCCATCAGGTTCAAAAAATAAGATTAATTCAATATAGCATGGATCGGCAGGGTTTTGAAAATCTTATCAGACATCAGGTTATAGCAAAAAAATTGATGCAGGATATAGATTCTGGGCAAAGGTATTACTTGATGCCATTCTGTATACAAAAACATATATTTGTACTTAATACTGGTAGCAATGGTGCAAAAATTACATCAAAAATCTATTAAATGTTTCTTCAGAAGGGGCATATTGCACAGTATGTGGAACACGTGTAGCTGAATCCTTCTTTTTCACTCTTGTCTCACTGCTTGAACATTAACATTATCAAACTGAAATACCTCACTTCTAACATGATTTTCAAAGCATCCAGTTATAAACATTTTGAAAAAGGAAGAGTTTTCTGCAACCTTCATGTACTGTTAGAAGGCTGTTTGACAGAGCACAGCAATAGTCGATGATTCGTAAGTTGTGTCAATTAACACGCAGGTCAACACCTCAGCGTCTGCACCATTACGGAGACAGATGGAGGTCCTTGCACCTGATACCTCTCTATAGGACATAAGTAGTCCACACTTGAACTCTAAATGACTGATGTACAGTTAGCGCCCCTTTCTCCTCTTCCTGCTGTTCATCCATGGTTTGTTCCATCTAAATTTTAGTCTTTTGGTCCTGTGTGTTTGACAGTTAAAAAACCTCAACTGTTGAGAATAAGATGGACCACTGGGATAGAGAAGAGCTATAAATGGCTGCATTCTCATGTCTTACCCATGTTGACATCAGTCCAGTGCTCCACCACAAAGCAGAACTGTGTGATCCACTAAATAACACCTTGAGCATGAAAAGCATGGTACGCAATAACTTTTGGACATTTTCTGTCACGTTAGAGTTTAGCTCAACTTCTCTAGACCAAGCAGGGTTTGAGCATGTCAGTTGTTATCAAAATAACAGATTTGTTAAACTTTAGAATACATTGGACCATGAAATTGGTAAACAATGGTTCTGCTTCAATGGTTTGTCTATTTATTTTTCCAAAAACACTGACTCAAATGAAAACATTAAAGAAAATCATATTACAGTCACAATGAAAGTGGGATTTGGGCTATTTTTGACTGACAGGGGACAAACACGTGTCGAGAGCCAGAGTATTAATCATAATTAATAACAGATTTGACCGCCTGTATTATCAGAGTATCATGTCCTTTAGAAAGAGAGGCGTCCATCTCCACAAACTATTTATTTCCCGCCAGTTGTAAGAGGCAGAGCAGCCAGGGCAGCTCTGTCAGATTGGCACTCTTGACCTTGCATCACTCTACTTGAGCACCAGTTCCTCTGGCCAAAAGCCAGGACAGCTTAGACCAATTTAGCAATCCTGCTACAACAGAGGAGTAATAGGAGGTATCATCAAGGAAAAGTTTGGAACATTGCATCAGAATTCCAGACATCCATCATTAATTTTAATTATGTTATTTGAACACACTTGTTCTGAGGAGTTATAGAAATTTGATCTGGGCTTTCTCATTCACCATCTTTATATTCTTTACTTGCCCGCTGTTTTCTGATTTCAGTGTTTTATTCCTTCATTCTTTCTTTTCTGCCTTCTGCCTGCCAAACCCTTTCCCTCTTTTCGTTCTCGCAATGTTATCTTTGAGTTTTCTATCTTCCTCACGTTGTCGTTCTCCCCTCCCTCTCTCAGTTCACCACCCTGACACCTCACCATCAGGGAGCCGTGCTAATCTTTTTGACCTGCCACAGACTCTTCCTCCAGCTTAAGTAGGGGTTCTATTACAGTATGCATGTGTCTGTTTGGGAATTTTGTGGCGGGTTAGAGACTTTCCCTGGTTGTAGAGGCCTGTTTTTTTTGCATGCTTCTCAGGGTCAGTGAGCTCATGGTCATGTAAGCAACAGCAGAAAAGAGCAGACAGTTCTCTCTTTGAAAAGCCTGTGACACACACAGCAAAATCTGCTGTAATTAATAACAACTCAGTGGCTTAAAAATTTAAGATTAATCTTAGAATCTTGGATTTACCAAAGTTAGTCTCAGATATGATGACATGGGCAACAAAACAGATTATCTGTAATTAAATACGTCAATGTTCTTACATTGCTATTTAATTGATGTTTACAACACGCTCAATCTGGTCTAATTTCTTCTCCAAAAAAAAACTTTCTAATTTTTTTAGCAATCTAAGAAAACATTTTTTTAGATTATTTCACAACATATATGGTTTATTAAGTCATTGAATAAAAACCTCTGAACACTTGATATCTAAAAAAAAAACTTGCAGGACTGACGATAAGTGATTCCTCAAAAGAAATTGAAATTAAATTAAAAGAATAAAGCAAAAAATAATTGCGATATCAGGTCTCAGAGAGACAGAACTGATGGAAAAAAGAAAAAAAGAATGAGGGAAAACCATTTGAGTTAAATAAGAAGTGTGTCCATGTGTGTGTTTGAAGGCTGACATTTTGATTTATGAGCTGAGAGCAAATTCTATCTCTAACTGACTTTTACACTTTGTCACCAGTGATAAACGAGCGGGTCACACACTTTCACCCCTAAATGAGCTAAATCTCCCTCACAAAAACACATGTCCTCACTCGTTCATATCTACATACAGTACATATATACACATACAGAAAAAAGCACAGTCCCACATTAACTGTGGACATACACTCAAATGCACAATAAAAAAAGCTGGACAGAAGCAGTCTCCACAACCCATAAACACACATTCAAAAACACTTCTCACTCATTACCTCGAACTCTCTTACCCCCTGAGCCACTGTCCACTCACCCTGATTTCTCTCTGACATGTCCCCCAGGGTCAAAGGCCACCTCGGTAGTGTGAGGAGCAGGGGGGTGTTGAGGGCCCCATAGTGCGGTTGGGGGGATCAGACCGGGGAGTGCATATTCCTTTTGGTTCCTTTTGGTTCCTTGTGGAGCAAAAGGCCAGGGGGACTGAAAGGGGGCACATTGTTGAAGAATACTTGTGATAATGATGTTATTTGGGTACTCGCGAGGCCTGCTAGGCAGCTGTTGACAGTAATGATGTAGTGTGTGTGTGTGTGTGTGTGTGTGTGTGTGTGTGTGTGTGTGTGTGTGTGTGTGTGTATTTGTGGGTCTGTGTGTGTGTGTCTGTTTGTGTCTGTGTGTGTCTGTGTGTAATTAATGTTTCTCACAGCTCTACAACATACCAGCTGCTGACTGAGGCAGGAAGTGGTTGATTGATGGGAATTATTGACACCTTTCTCCCTCAAACACACACATACATGTAGCAGTACCATACTGCCCAGGGTTGCTGAATTCTTGATAGGGTTTTTAGTTTGTTGCTTTTTCTCTACCTCATCACAAATGGACTCATCAGTCATTGCTGAAGGAATGTCAATACTCCACTGTGTTTTATGTTACCATCTCCCATATGCTCTATTTTTTCTTCTATACTCAGTCAATACTGAATCTCTCTAATACAAGGATTTTTTTTACATTTACTAGTAATAAAAGCCACACAGGTACACAGTAGATAATCGACTGATGAAACGATTGCTGGATGGCATTTAGTGCCAGTGGGTACACAGTTGGTATCAAATGAGAACCACTCACTAGGTGTGTTTTATTGGATTTAAAACATATACATAGGCAACATAACTTTGATTTTACATACATTGATTTTACTAAGCAAAAAGATGAAAATAGTAGGTCTGCTCTTCAATTTAAAAAAAGTTAAAAATGTGCCAGACATATGTTTTTAAAATATTGTTATAAACAAAGACACAAATATTAGCTTCAAAATAAAAAAGATCATTTATATTTAGTAAGACCATCTCCACCAGACCCTTTCAGTACTGTGTAGTCAACTCTCATTCACTTTTGAATTTACCCGAAGTTTATCTGTTAACATAAGGCTGTGTTAAATAGCTAGATACAACCACTTCTGCTGCCATAGCAATATATTTTATTCTAAAAATAATTTCTGAATTATTAATTCTCCTGTTTTTTCTCAGTTTTCATTTTTACACAGAACCAGGAGTATGGATTTCGTCCTCCTTCTCTTACACTGAACTCACATTCAGAGTTTTTTGAGGGCCAGTATGAACAGGAAGAACAACTGCAGTGACAATACTGTTTCAAAGTACATAAAGCCATGTAAGTACTGTTATAGGGCAGATTTGAGAAAATGTCAGGCTTTTAAAGCTGGACGTATACTTGATAGAAGGGGTTAAGAGTAGGCCCCCAAAAGAAACCTTTGGCATACATTTGAAATTAAATTTCAGCTTTGGATTTTACCATTGGATGGTGGTAGCATCACTGCAGCATTAGACCTGTATACTGTACGAGATCAAGGTGAATTGTTCTTTAATCATATTCCCCGCGGTAACTGTGCTCTTATTCTTCCAATTTTCATAAAGTGAGATGCATGCATACTTACTGTATATACACCCTGGTAGAGAGCCTGGAAACTTCCATATCACCTTATGTAATTACTGAAGAGTAGACTACTCCCCTGCAGATGTTGAACTTAAGTTATGTCATTCATTGTAACAGAGATCAGCATAAGGTTTACTTTGACAATTCCCTTGTTATATAATGACTAGGCCTTTCTTTAAACTTGCTTGGTGTCTTCAGTATCAACAATCTCTAATAGCACAGGAAACTTGGATTAAAAAACAAAAGCAGCCCACATTTACTATTCATTCTGTATCTTTGTAGTTGTTATAGCTCAGATTTGTTGTTGTGCTTCTGAAGAGACACACATCCTCTATGAGGTTGCTTGTGGGGCATATCTGGCCACTCTGAGCATATGCTCCAAAGCTATGCCACAGGCTATACTAAATGAAGACCCTGGAGAAGCTGGTCCTTGTCTGTCTCTGCCAAGTTGTTCACCGATCAATGGACACACTACAGTTCATGCTACAGCAACCTAGTATTGGAGTGGATGATACTGTCATCTACCTCCTATATAGATCCCCCTGTCACCTGAAAAAGACTGAGACTACTGTGAGAATCATGTTCTTTGATTTCTCCAGTGCCTTCAATGCCATACAGCCCATGTTTCTTTGAGACAAGCACACAGGGGTGGACCACCACCTCACCGCATGGATCCTGGACTACCTCACCAACTGACAACAGTATGTGAGGATCTGAGTGCCCCACAGGGAACAATCCTGACTTCCCTCCTCTTGACCCTCTACGTTGCTACGACTACGACTTTTCACATAATTCAGCCAACTGCCACCTGCGAAAGATGGAACTGCCTCTGGATCAATGCAAGGAAAACAAAGAGACGGTGGTGGACTTCCACAGGATCAAACACTCTCCTATACCAGTGAACCTTTAGGAAATTAAATACCTGAGTGTTCATCTGTATAATGAACTGGACCGGTCTGACAATACAGAGCAGGCTCCATCTGCTGAGGAGACCCAGAAGATAGAGTCCGGGTTACCCCCTTGACCCAGTGGAGGTGGTGAAAGAAAGGAGAATGATGGCCAAGCTCTCATCCCTGATGGAGAATATCTTCCTCTCCATGCAGGACACTCTGACAGAACTTGGCAGCTCCATCAGTGACAGGCTGCTCCACCTATAGTGTGTGAGGGAGATTACCACAGGTTCCATCTTCCTGCTGCTGTCAGACTTTACAATCGACACTGCTCCAAACAGACCATTCAAACCAAACTTGACAAATTCACTTGTGTGCAATATTAATGAATACTAAACTGTACAATTTCAATAATTCTTGTGGGCAATAATGTGAATTGAACTGTTGAGGCAATTTACTTTTTCATTTTACTTTTTATTATTATTATTATTATTATTATCTTTTTCTTTTTTAACTGATGCCTGCACTTTCCCCTTTGCTGCTGTAATACTGCAAGTTTTTCAGGAAGAATAAAGGATGATCATATCTTACCTTATCTTAAAAACCCTTAAACAATGTTGGTATTTACATGTTGACGGTCAAGATATCCATCCTTTTATATCCAACTCTGTCCAATTAATTTTCTTTTTTCACATGCATAATCAGTCAATCAGTTATTTCCATCGGGGCATGACAATAAGGCACTTTTTGACTGCTTAAAGTGCCTTCTTCACAAACTGATTGCTATGCACAGGGATCTCTCTCCTCATAAGTAAAGAGTTATTGTGTACTGACTTTGCAAATCTTTGCATCTTGATTTCATTTGCAATGTAAAAACATGTGGGATATTCAGCGGCTTTTTGATGCAAAGTCTACCTACACTGGCCAGACAATGTGTCTTTTTTATTTCTCCATTTGCACCTATTTGCAATCAGGCCAACGGACTATAAAACAGATCTTTATGTGTAAGAACTGTAAAGGATTTTAATTTATTAGCTAATCTTATGGCATGTATTTTAAGGGAAAGCTTTTCATCGCTCTGCCATCACAGATTTAGAGAAAAGCTTGCCAAAAGCTGTAGCCATCAATAATCTTGTACTATATAGTATGAGTAAGGAAAGTATCCATGTTGATTTCATTCCATTTGACCATCAGCACTGCTCGGGAAAATTCATCCATTGCATAATAAAAGCCCCTGCATCATGTGCTCCACCTAAACATGTACTGTACATTGCACAGTATACTAATATAAGCTTTTAAAATTCAGGACAGATGTCCCTGGTGATACATATGCAAGACATAGCAAGTAAAACGATGCAAAATAACAATGCTCACAGGGAGTTACAAGTCAATGCTGAGACATATAGAGACATGGAGCGGAAGACAGAGAAAAATGAAAATAAAGGTTAGGAAGTTGAAGGATGAGGAATGTGAGACACATTGAAATTGAACAGTTTAGAGAAAAAGTAATAGAGAAAACCAGGGGAAGCTTACACATGCCTCCTCATTAGTTCTTATTCTCTTCTGCATGTGTTTAATGTGCGTCTTTGTGTGTGTGTGTGTGTGTGTGTGTGTGTGTGTGTGTATTTACAGTAAAACAGGTCCTGGAACATGTGGCTGCTATTATCACCACAATCCATGGTCAGTGTGAGCATGTGTGTGTTTGTGTAAGACCCAACTTAGCTGTGAGAAAGCTACGTTTGAACTCTGGATCGTAAGTTATCCTTTACAGTACACGTACATCATCATCCTAGGGTTCTTGTTTTTGTTTCTAACTGAGTCTCTTTTTTTGTGTAAGTATGTATACGTAGCTTCTTCCTCTCATCATTACAACATATCAGTTGTCAGAGTCTGAGTTGGCAATGTCGGCACCCTGACACCCACTATACTGTAAATATCAATGTGAGAAAGCAGAGAGGCAGGAATGGACAGATATCACAAAGTTTAACAAAAATAAATAGAGTTGGGACAGAAGGTTTAGTGAGTAAAAGAAAACAATGGAGGGAAATGGAAGAAATAGAAAATGATTCAAGAAATCCTCTTCTGCGAAACACTACTCATGTCTATTCCAAAATACTTTGTCTGTCTTCTAACAGGTCATAAAGAGCAAAGTCTCTGGCGAGCCTGGTGGATCTGCAGCATTTTAATCGATGTGATAATTCAAAGTGATGCGATGCACATGAAGAGTTGGCAGAACTCCTCGACTCACAACCTCAGCCTGCAAACCTGTCCAGCTTTTAATGTCCCACAGAGAGACTGGGAGGGAAAATGTCTGTTCTTAGTTTTTTGCAGAGGTTCACCATCTCTACACAGAATTTAAAACAGAGAAGCCCCAAGTGCCACAGGTTAAAAATCTTTTTGTCCTTTTTTCATCTGAGTAAAAACTGTGTCTCTGAGTGTATTCACAGTTAAACTCACAAATAAAACTGTATAGTGTGATCTTTAAAAAGTTTTTAAGAGGAACAAACAATCACAAACACTTTTTGGCATCATATTTATGAGGAATGTTTTTCAAGAATTTTCTAAGGCAATTTTACACTAAGGCTATAAAAATAGACAATACAGCTACTGGATATAGAAACTAATACTTCTGTGTGTGTCCTCCATTAGTTATGCTCAGTGGTTCATCATTTATTCATATTAACATTCATACATATGCCTCCTTTTTCCTTACAGTTCTTTCCATTGAGGGCCACAGGGGATTGGTATCTCTACTATCTGTCCCAGCATGCGTCAACAGTGAGGTAAGGTACATCCTGCAGACCGAAGTTCACATCCTTATACAGGCACGCAATTTTTGTTCTCCTTTATATTAACTATAACCACAACCTTTCCCTTACCTAACCCTAACCATACCTTTTCATTGCTTACCTGCGATAACCACAACTAACCTTAAACATACCATAGTTGCCATGCCCGGAGAAGTGTAGGTCTTTATTATTAGACAAAAAAAAAAGAAAGAAACATTGCTATCATTTAACATGTCCAAGGGTTTGCAAAATCTTGGGCTGACACATAGACAGACAAGGACATTCACAATAGTGGATTATTTATTTACCTTTTAGTTCACCTGGCCTGCATACCTTAGTCTTCTGAAGGAAACTGAAGTATGCAGAGAAAACTCACAAAACAGGTAGGGAGCACACAGAAAGAGCCCAGCTGGGTTGGGTTTAAACCAAAGACCTTCTTGCTGTGATGTGACATAGTGTGTTAACATCTCCCTCATACTGTACATTGTAAATAGGATTTTTTTTAACCAGCCAGTGCACACAAAGCATTTTCAGTATTATAATTGGAGACCACATGTTAAACAAGTTTTGAGTTAAGGTCATAACGTAACACCCACTTTACCCATACTGCAGGCTTCAGTAGCTGCATTACATCTACAGCTTGTATTCTGTGCACTGTCTTTGTCCTGCATATACTGCTGACAGCCAGTCGGTAAAAACAGACATCAAAAAGTGAGGTCTGATGTTCATCTGCTACATCTGTCCCTATGCTGCTCACTGTTTATTGTTTCATCTCCACTTTATTTACTCTTGGCTTAATTATTTCTATGTTTGATCTTTGGAGGGATGTTGGGGGCAGCCATTTTTCCAATGTATCCACAGTCACACACGGCAACTCCCAAGTGTGTGCATATACCCACTACTGCACGTGCACACACACACACACACACACACACACACACACACACACACACACACACACACACACACACACAAACGCATGCACATACATATATACAGGGTTCTCCTATTCACTTGCCATGCAGGTGACAGAGACCTCAACCACAAGATGGATGACTGTCTGACTGCGACATCTTAAACCTGTTACCTCTGAGTGGATGTTTATTTGAATTCTCCTCCCCACTGTATCACGTACAGGGGGGAATTCTCTTGAACTGCAGCAACAGGAGTGTAAATATTATGGGGAAAGCCACTGAGACATGAAATGTAGCTTTAATTACAACATTGATATATCGAGGTCAGTCCCTCTGCACATGTGGAGAGAACTTGACCTTTCCTTTTTCTGCCCATGATTTCTTGTTTGATTTGGTGTACACACTCATTAAACAAATGTATATACTGTATTATATATGGTACAATATGTTTGTATAAGAGTAAGATGTATGGTGAAGGCTAAATGGTGTGCTTTGGGCTGACTTTAAGGCAAAGCCATGATTGTGCAACTGGACGAAATATAAAAGACAAGTTTTGTAAAGCAATGAAATGATTAATGAAATCTGCTCAAGTCAATAGTTCCCTTTTATCAAGCAGGAATATGGTTATAACAGACATTTAGAGGTTTAAAATTATTTATAAATAAGTAATTAATAATAAAAAAAAATGTCACTAGACTTGAAATAAGGGTTGTAATGGAACAGAAGCCCATAATTCCCCCCTGTTAGCAGGCGCATGCATTGATAAATTATTTCTGAGGGATGGAAATCATTTTGGGTAATGAATACCCCTCCTATTGAAGAAGTTACAGTAAAACAAATATGGAAGATGTGATGACTATAGGTTTCAGGCTATGCTTCAGAAATGAATCTTCTCAAGTTTTTCATTTTGTCTATGTGTCAAATCATCAAACTACAGATTTGGCATTATATTTAAAATTATTAGACCAATAAGTTTGACTTTTAAATGACCATTCTAAAAATTGAATCAGAAAAATTTATTTTTTGCATTAAATTCATGGGAATGTGATCATAAGGCCTGTTGAACCTTTAATGTGCTTTATGAGAAACTTAATCTTAATTATTCCTCCACAACATCAAATATTCATAACTAAATAAGTAACATTGGTAAAATCCTTAGTTATTAAGAAACTCGAAAACTCAGCAAACCTGCTCATTACTGTCATCTTACTGCTTCTTGAACTAAACTGGATGTGGTGGATCCTATTTGATTAACAGTGCCTTTGTGTTAACTATTACCATATTTGATTCATTTCCTGCTAAACCCTGATTGTTTTTTGTGCATTGACCATGGAATTAACCAAAACTGTTCCAGTAAGCACAGAAAATGTTATGCTGATGTAGGACCACATTAGAAGCTGATTGAAAAACAGGTTTTCAGGGCCATTATATGCTTCAAACAAAATTCTAGGAAAAGTTTTCTTTTCAAGAAACTGTTTTGAGTTTTACATGATGTTGCTGCAAGCTGCTATTATAACCAGTTCCTCAAAGGTTATACATGATGTGTATATAAGATATTGCCCTGGTCTATCTGCACCGCCAGCTCCACAGTTTATACTGTAGAAACATGATAACCATCACCACCACCTCTATGCTGTCAGGATTAAACCTCTATCTGTAAAGAGAGATGTTAAAAGAGATGTCCAATGTGGGACTGGCAGCCATCTATCTACCTCTACTCCTTTCTATCTTTGGCATGAAGAGGAAGCCGTGGCATATTGTAGCATGAAGGTATGTTTTGATAAACATGTTATTTTTTGCTTTCAATTTAACCTTTTTGATGCTGCAAAGGTCACTAATATTGTAAAAGTATGATGAATGTTTTATTGTCAAATAAAAAAAAAGACTTGAATGACTTTATGATAAGTATTCATTGTAGAGAAAGAACAACTGTTCAGCAGTGAGGATAAAGGTTTTTTTTTTTTCTCAGGCCACAGGTGGGTTTTCATGTGGGGTCTTTAAGTTTAAAAGCAAAGACGGGCACACAAACTCCCCCAGCTTACTGACCAGGCTTTATGCTGGCAAAATAATCCCTTCACCACTTGCTATTTTGGATCGGAAACAATATAAACTTACAGGGGGGAATGTATGTCCAACACACCTGTTGTTTTCATGCATAATTCATAATGTAATAAGACGTAAACCAATGGATGAGCTGCAATAAAGATGGTATTTACCTCCCCAGCTACATACTTGTAACCAAGTACTCAGGACTGATGGAATTTAAGGCCTGGTCTGGGCCCAGGTCAGGATATGCTTGCTCTGTGGCTAAGGGAACTGACAGGCTCTCAAACACAGAGGAGGGACACTCATGATTCTTTACAGAGGAGGTCTGGTCTGATTGTGTTTTGGAAAGAGTTCAGGTATGGCACAATGTCAAAAAGCCATAACATATGAGGTATTGTACATTTGATCCTCTTCCCTTTCTATGCGGACTTAACAGGTTTCCTTTGGGTCCTTTGGGTGCTAACAGGAAGACCTTCATCACAGACTACAGAGATGTGCCTGTCAAATGAATTACTTGAGCATGTACTAAACTGCCAGTAGAAACAACATAAATGTTTGTCTGTCTTTTCCTATGAAAAACTGGCTACCTTCCCAGTGTGCTACCATGTCTTTGTCCAGTGCATGCTGGAATGGAGCCTAACCCTCCTGTAGCACTGACCATGATTCCAGAAAGTCCTTAATACTTGAGTAGTTGAGTGCCCAGTGATTCATGGTCATGATAAAAAAAAAATCAGGGTGCACCATGTGTATGCTGCAAAAATTGTTTGTAACAATTAAAAAAAAGTATATTTCAATTATGGATATCGGTAAAAATTTAGTAGAAGCCGTCTGGCCATAGGTGAAAAACTCAAAGGAAAACTAGAGAATCTGGAATTTTACTGAATCAGGTCAACAGCCTATAGAAAAATACAGAAGGTGAGTTACTGTTCATTCGTGGTGGTGTGTCCATTAGAAATTAATAATGAATAACGGTATCCACATGTGCCATCTGTGTATAAAGTAAAGAGGAGAGATCTGAGTGTGTCTCTGCCATTGATTTGCATTGATAAGGCAAAAACACACGAGAACCTATTCCAATGACAATGTGGATCACGCTTTTGCCTCTGCAATCAGCATGAATCTGTTTAAATTATTTTATTTATTTTATTTTATTTTAATTCCTTGGGCCGTTTTGTGTCCCTACAATAGCCCGGTGTCCTGAGCTTTTACATTGTGGGTTAAAGGTTTGGACCTGTACCGGGCTTTTTGAGTATGGGACCCCTGCAGAACTCTAAATTACAGTACTGATGGTAAGTGTATCTCCAAGCACCCTCGACCAAACCAGTGACATATTTAAAGGAAAGGTTCCACACCCTTCCAGAGTTTCCTTAAAATTCTTGAATAATTAAGCAAAATATGGTTGGATTGGTACCCTACCAATCCATCAATCAAACTTTATTCAAACCGTCATCATTCAAAATCCAGTCAAGTATTCAAAAAGAGCAGGTGATAACTGTAGAGCACATGCAGCTGAGGGTCTTTCAGCAAGAATACAGACTTAATGTACAGACACATAGTTTTTTCTTTCCGTCTTTCTGTCTTGTGGTTGAGAAAAACACAATCAGATGCATCTAAAAAATGCGTAAGCTAATAAACATAATGCTATTTGTGCGATGTTGTACTGTAACAAATGTTTCATCAGTCACGTGGGCGTATGTTAGAGCAGGACAGCCCACATGAAAACTCATATAGGAAACAAGATGGAAGCTTCCATTTAGTTTTATCAATTAGATTTAATTCCAATGTGACTCGTACAAATAATGACAAAAATATGTATCAGTAAATCAATATAATATATACCACCCACTATGCTATATATAGCCCAGATTTATCAACTCAGACATAGTGAGTATTGATTTCAACTCAGCCAAAATATTGTAAATTTCCACTCAGACCATTCAGTCTATGAGCTGAGCTGAACACTGTGCAATCAATAATCCTTCAGCAATAACAAATGGTAAAACATAACCCTCACCAGTGAATATTTCATATTTGGATCAAAAATATAAATGGCATCAGTTTTTAATGATGTGAAGTTTATTCAATTTAACTAGACCTGCCTTAGTGTGGACCTGACTTAGAGTAAATGTAAAAGTGTAGCCAAGTCTATTGTCCTTATAGACTTTTATCCCAATAACATGGTCCCACTTTGGTGTACGGAGGAGATAAACAGTCACATAGCTGAGAAGCCACTACGACTGTTTTCTGTAACTCATAACGATGCAGGGATCCTATTACAAAACAAAAGGATTGAGAAATGGGGAAAGGAAGGAAGCCAGGGGAGAGAGAACAATCATAGAAAAGGGGTTTAGACAAAGATTTAGAAATAGGATCTCAGCATTCGAGGGATTGTCCTGATTAGGAAATGTCTAAATAAGCTGTAATGTCTGCTGACTTTTGCAGTGGAGGGTAAGATATGTAACAAAACTAAGTATTGTCACTATATCAAATAAAAAAATGTGCCCACTGAGAGGCCAATTTCTTGAAATTCTCCATTTTTTGACTCAAGCCTATTTATCAGAACTAAACTTAAATTTAATTATAAGTTGTTCAAAAGCCTGGTTCTTGGTTTTACTCACCCAACCTGGGAAAATAATAAAGTATATTCTAATTTTTACAGTTTACCATGCACCTGGATCTACCTGGAATTGTTATCCAAATAAAAAAAGAGTTTTTATCAAGTTTAGTCCTTAGTACAGAAACAGTCATTTGTAGTAGGCGATTTTAATATTCATGTGGATGTCAACAAGCCTTACCACTGTGTTTATCTCATTATTAGACTCAATCAGTTCCTCTCAGAGTGTAAATAAATAAACGGAGTTCCATGAGGTTATGTGCTTGGACAAGTTCTATTCATATATGTTTCCTTTAGACAGTATTTTTAGGAAACTCCATAAACTTGCGTTGTTATGCAGCTGATACCCAGTTGTACTTGTACATGCCTTAAGGACCTGGATTACCAGTGATTTTCTGCTGTTAAACTCAAACAAAACAAAAGTTTAAGAGTAGGCTTAAAACTTCCCCTTTTTTAATAAGGCTTGCACAGGCTTGTGTTGAAATATTCCCTAGTTATGCTGCTATAGGCCTAGACTACCGGAGGACTCCCCTCTCCCCTCTCCTCCTCTCCCTCTCCACTCCTACACATCCATATCCCATCAATGGATGTTACTAACTGGCAATTCTCTCCCATAGTCTTGTGCTTTCTCATCCCTCTCTTCTCACCTGTTGCTTACTGCAGGTTGCTCACTGCCCCAGAAGCTGCAGAGTCTGGATCCATGACTGGAAAACCACCTACTGCCCCAATGATCCTGCTCAGCAGAAACTGCTTCAATTCCTCTCTCTCAACCTGACTTATCAAGGCAGATGGCCGCCCACCATGACCCTGGGTTCTACTCAAGGTTTCTACCAGTTAAAAGGCAGTATTTCTTAGGTTCTCTTGCCAATTGTTTGTTCATGAGGGAATGTTGCGCCTCTGAAAATAGTAACTATAAAGAGTCCGGTCTAGACCTACTCCATATGAAAAGTACCCACAGATAACCTCTGTGTTCCTGTAAAAATAAAAATTGAGTTGAATTGAATTGAACTGACAGTAAAAATGAAATACAAAAAGTAGATGACAGTACCCCTATTTACTGAACATACTGTTCAACAACCTTTTCCTCAGTGCTACCATTTAACACTTGACCAGACTTATATCAGAATCAGCTTTACTAGTGGCTCTGGGAGGCTTTACTTTTTGAGCTAATACTGTCAGAATGGTAACATGTTCAGAATGACAGTGTTAACATGCTGATGTTTAGGGGATTAAATTTACCATGATCTCAATCTCACCCATGGGAATGTCATTAGTTTTGCAAATTAAACATTTGAGCTGATGATGGTGCCATATGAAAAATCTGGTGATCACAAAAACACGCTTGCAATTCATCCTGATGGGCACAAGAATGTTTGTGCAAAATTTCATGGCAATGGTTTAGATACGGTAGATCAATCTGGAACAAAGCCCTGGTCCATCGGAAAATTCAACATTGCCATCTCTAGAGCCATGCGGCATTGCTACAAATTTCTGTAGATGCTCCAGGAAAAGAGATATAAGAACCAAGTGAAATCTTGCTCCTGCTCCATTGAGTACAATGGATTTTCCTGTTACATTGTGCTCAGAAATAATTTTTGCCATTATTCCACCAGCTGCGTATGGCCAGGTTCCAACTATTAGTTGCAAAGCTCTTGCTTTTTTTTCTGGCCCAGTGACAGGAATATGATCCCTCAATGGATTCCCAGCAGAAAACTCTGCCAGTTATGTTCAGTGGAGTGAACAGGCAAGATGAAAGCGTTGCATTGGGAGATTGAACTCTGGTCCCTGCTGGGGGGAGCAAGTGCTTTTCCCTCTGCTCTGAATAGGTTTGTTTGTAGATATACAGCATTTCATGACAGATGTTTCCTCACATTCATGAATTTTACTCTGTTTCAACCAAAATACACCAGTTAACCACTTTTGGTTTATGATACAGATGATGCTTTTCAGAAAATAGGTTCAAGCGCAGCAGCAAAAAATGCCTATTGGTTTTGAAGTCTGACAGAGGAATAAAATTTATTTTATTTTGATTTGGTATTTATAGATAACATCAGTTCATGGCTTTGGGGTTGTTTACCAGTGGTCTATACTAATAAGCATTACTGGCCACTTTGCCCACCTTGCAAAACATTCTTTCTTCTTTACTAGCAATCCCACCACACCCAGTCTCCATTCCCCCACCCCTGTCAATGACCTCCAGTCTCTATGGTGGATGCACAGCTAAAGAGCCCGGGAGGTCAGGGTCACTGCACCTGACAGGCAGCCTTCACTGAACTGTCTGTCGGCTAGTCACATCAACAGGGATTTTGTTACTGTCAGCGGGTACTTCAGAGGAACGACCTGACACACACACGCAGAGTAAGACACACACAGTCGTATCTCTGTATGAATGGATGCACACATGCTCTCTATGTCTCTTTCTCCCTCTGTCTCACCGGCAGAAATTCACATTTAAGTCTACTCCAGTTCTGACATTTAAACACTCACATTCAAAAATGCTATGACTCTTAAGTTGCTCCACAGAATAAACACAAAGAGCAAAAGAACTTGGAGGACATGAATAAGCAGGTCTTAGGTTTGATACCAATTTCCTCGAGAACAGATGTTACCAATTAACAGCTCTTGTCACTGCTGCTGAAGTAGATGCACTGGCATGGTTTCAACACTATTTCCATTCTGACCTTTTCTCAGTGGCTGTTTTTGCAAGGGAGATGTTGTGTTGCCGTGAGCTCTTCCGAGCAGAGGCTGGGTGTGTTGCGTCTGTTTAATCAAGAGTGTTGACAGTCTAACTTTCAGACGTGCTACACAGCATAACTCTAGATAAATTGGAAATTCAGATAAGTGGAAGTTGAAGTTGAATTTCCTGGTTCTTCCAGCCTGCGGAAATGTAGGTCTGACATTTATTCAAAATGATGGATATTATAAAAATTATGACTGCGTCAATCTTTATAAAATGTGTAATGACATTGCTAATTTCAGTAAGTGATGGACTACACAGTAGTTTGGATTGCTGCTTCAAATGCTCCAAAATCAAAATGCATACTGAATTTATGACTGGGAATTATGTCATGGAAACTTGTTATCTTACACCTGCATCATTTTGGTCCTAGTGCACCTGTACAAGGTTAGCTAACTCAATTGGAATGTTTTAGAGAAATAATCCAAAATACAGTACTTAACCTGTTAATGTGGCTTGGTATCTTTTTTTGTCATAAAGACACCAGTGTATGTTTAAAACACTTCAAAAAATGTTTTAAAAATGAAAGGCTTATATAATTTTTCTAACACTTCCTCCTGCTCTCTCCCTCTGTAACTTTGAGCTTTCCTTCCTTTGCTCTGGTAACCCTATCCCTGTGAATCACCAAGTGATAAATGATTATTTCTTTCCAGAAAAGTATGGGTGGCTTCGCCTGACCCTGCAACTCGACCTTGCTTGCACACACAGACAGACAGAGAGACAGCAGAACAACAAACTACCATTGTCTCAAATTGGCTCTGTAAGATCCCAGCTTTCTCTCCTAAACACAAGAGGTATTTGTCATACTGGCAAGTACGGCAACGGGGCAACGGAGATTTTGTTGTGTTCAACAGAGGAGTGAAGATAAAAGTTAAGATTTTTGAACTTCCTCTGGTGGTCTTGACTTTCAAAGGCAAATGAGATATACTGTTTCATACAAGGTTATTTAAACATATTACTATTGAACCAATGACCTCTTGTAACCTGTATATTAAGAAGCAATAAGAAATGATTTACATATATATTTAAAAATAAGCACCAATTTTCTTTGGAAAAATGTTTTTTTTCATGTTTACTAGTAATTGAAACATATGTAGCTGAATGTTATAGTTCTCTCTAAATATAAAAGAAAGGCTCAATACTTTAGCATGACTGAAATTTTTCTCAAGTTTATGTATTTTGTAGACACAGAGGTGTGTATCTTTATGGCTATTAACAAAGTGTATAGTACAGTCAGTTGCATAGATCTTGTTTTTGTTTTTTCATTTTTTATTTTTTTCTTGCAGTCCGTTGCGACTCCCAGTATCCTCCGTTTGTTTTTTCCGAGAGCGTTACTTCCTTGGTGAATGCTCGCCTGGTTTATGTACGAACCCTATCAATATAATTAGATTCAACTGAGGCATGCAATCCCTGGGATGGACTTTCCCGAAAACTACATGCATGCACGATGATATCAGGTCTTTTCATCTGCAATTTCAACACAGCACAGGTTTTCCTAGACAAAAACAAGCACAGGAGGCTAGCAAACTTGGCTGCAATGTCAATATACTGTAAATACCCTCCAATTTCCATCAAGAGACATTTCTTATTGAGCGTAACACCCATTGATCAAGTTTTAAAGTTTTAATCATGAGTGACAAAGATGAAATGGATTACAAGAGAGTTGGAAATTTCAAGATGATCTTTATCTCAGTTAAACAACATCAAAGCAGCAGTGTGCTGTCAGGACATGCAAGGCAAGCAGTAGTTGACCAAGTTATAACTAGAAATAGAAATCCATTAGGAGAACACTGAAGTTGAAGAGATATCTCTCCTTATACCTCAGAACAGCATTCTGTCCTAGAAAGGATCTGATATTGCCTGTTTGCATTCTTTTTGTAATATACTCCCCCTTTGTAGCTGCAGTGGGCCATTGTGTCTGGAAGCTAGGCTAACCACCAGCCATTGCATCATTTCTGTCATTTTCATGGGCATGGCTGTGTCCCATTGACAGAGGCTAGGGCTTGTCAAGCAGAGGTGGTAGCAGCATGTTTTGTACATTTTCACATTATGGATAATCCTCGGATCCTTAAAGGCCGACTAGCTATAGCTTGCTGCAGACTAGTCGGCTTTTCACGCTGCCCTTGGCTCAGCTTTCATCACTCTGAGATCAGTTATGATATTGGATGCACTATTAGACACATACAGTGGGCGTGTGAGGAAACTGTCCTCGCACATTAGGAGTCAGGGTGTCTTGTGGAACAGCTTTTAATAACTCCTTTGGCGAAGGAAAGCTTTCACTGATATATTTATTCAATTGATATGTGTACATTTAACCATGTGAAATAAAACCCAAGAATTTAAATTCTGCTCTGCTTTTAGTTAACATATTAAATTCTTTTCCTTTCTTTAAATAAAACTAGATGGTTTTCTGTGAAAACCTGCAGTAAGTTTGAGAAGTTGGTGACAGCATATTGAGGCAGGATGTTTCCTGTTAGTTCAAAGGAATAATCTTAATACTTCCTCAGCCTTGAAGGAGCACAGAAAGGTGAAGATGGCCAGGCACAGTGCAGCAAGATGCAGGAGAGAGACTTTCAGGACAGGAAAGACAGGCAGACAGGACAGGCCCTGAATTTAAGAGAAATTTGCTACTACTTCTAGGTATGTTTTAGTCCGGTCCATACTTTTCTTATCAGTGTAGCAAATAGCTGAATCATACATTGAGGTGGTGGTTTTTGGGGGGAGTGGGTGTAGTTGGTTCTGCTTGCATATCTGTAAAATTCACTGCACAGTACTTTCAGTAGTGTGTCAAAGTCACATTACTAAAATGCAACCTACACAGGATGCATTTTAGTAACGTTTATGTGTTACATATCACAATATAAAGGAGAAGAAGGAATTATGAAAATTAAAATTGGTCACAGATAAAATTAACATCACCTGCTATGATGAAAAAAAGTGATTGCCATAGGAAACCGGCATATACTTGAACAAGGGAATCAAGTTTTCCAGTGCACCTGTATGTCTCTCCAGTATGACGTCTGCCCTTCAGTATGCCTGTCATGCATGCCTCACGGGTGGCACAGCCGTGGGAAGCAGGGGTTCCTGGTCCGACACGCATTCCTTTCCCTGAGTGCACACACGAACACACACCTAGACAAAAATACACACACAGACACACTCCCCCAGCTGACCTACCTGGGCTGGATGACCCCCTAAACAGCTCCAATTACCAGGCACTGACAGACAGACAGATTAGGTCTTTAAAAGGGTGCTGAGGCCTGCACAGACAGACAGATAGAGAAGGCAAGCAGACAGACACAGATAGAAAAACAGGTAAAAATGGCACTTTGGTGGCCCGAGGCAGCCATGGAGAAGGAGAATTAAAAAAGAGGAGTCCATCACTGATTACAGTATGTGTACATGACGCCCAGATTAGACCAAACCAAGGTGGAGATTAGTTTGCTCTTTCACCATGACTGATGTTCCCATGTGCCTCTCTCCAGCTCCCTTTTGTGCACACATATACACATACACACACAAAGCAATTTTCTTCCCTGAAGCAGCCACCCTCACCCAGCAGCCACCTTTATCCAAGACCTAAAGCAGACCATATAACAAAACCTCTGTTAATGTGAGTCTAAAGGCCCCATTCTGACATACACACACACACACACACACACACACACACACACACACACACACACACACACACACACACACACACACACACACACACACACTCATGCTCATACACGGACACACTTTCTCTTTCTCTGTCACTCTGAGTTCACACACTGCCTCACCAACAGCAGAATAAATAGCTTTTCTTATATGTAAGTTTTTCAACTGAAATAGCAGGAAGGAAAGGGAAGGGAAGGAAAATCAAACTCACAGGATTAAATGGCAGGCCTCAGGAATAAACAGGGCATTTTCAGTTTTTAACTGAAGACCAACCAATACATTGACTCCTGACCACACTGACAGTAAGGAGGTACTGAGGCATTTTGGATGATTTATAATTCAGAGAATTCGAACACTTTTCTCTAGTTTTTGTTTGGTCAGCAAAACTTTCTCTCCTTTTTTTCAAGGAAAATTGCTGCCCATGGTGAATTTTTTCCAATTAAACCAGCGTTTACACAGTAGTGGATGAGGTGATGACAGGCACACTATGTGTTTAGACATGGGGGTGGGAGAAAGACTGCCCCTCTCATAAAGATTTTTGGGAGCGAGATTAAAACAGTGAGTTTATTGTTTGGAGAGCCTTACATGATACAACTGATCCCCTTTGTCCAAACCTGACCACTAACCCACTCTGTTATAGAAACACACATTCTTATTCCTCACATAGCTCACACTGATCTCTGCAAGTCCATGAGAATCATCTGACAGCCCATAAAAAAATATTAAATCATGCTGTCCCCAGCAATGGGTCATGCTCATGACAATAGCAGCGGAAATGTTCTAGTGTAAAACTTTTATTTTTTCCTAATAGATCTCATGTGTGGCTTTGTTTCTCAGTGCTGATATATTGAATGTTTTACATTTTGTGCTTTTTTTTTTCTCTTTTTGTGTGACACCAAGGGATGAAATTGAGGCATTTTTTTCAGGATAAAGATTTAAAGAGCTAATCAAAATACATAGAACTAGAAACAAGTGCTGTTACTAGCATTAGTAGCCAATTTGTGTAAAATGCTAAAACTGTGTTTCTCAAACTTCTTCTCTCATCCCCCCCAAAAAAATGTATCAACCATAAACAGTTTTGAGAAACTAACAGTTCAACTTCCTTGAAATGATATTTTTGAAACGTAAGATTCGTCAATGATACTGTGCACGTGTGATTTATCAGTGGTTGTTAAATCTCACATCAAAATTATAAATACTACAGTTTTATTTATTGCCTGAGTAGCAGTCTACTCAAAAATCTTACGATGTAGCCTCCTACAGGGCAACCTGGACCAACATCAGCCGTGTCAAAATATATCAAACATTTGAAATAAAGAGGGCTTTACAGCATATTATATCATTCCAGAACTAGTTTTTGTATCTTACTGAAGTTTGCACAGCATACCACAGCTGCTCGGTACTGCAGTCTTTAGCAAATTTTACTCCATCAGTGTATGTTTTGGGTACTATTTTCAGTTGTGGAGTGATACAGATTTAATATTGAATATTTATGTATAATTATCGTGAATTTTTCCCTCAATATGTTAAGAACATAAACTACAGTGTCTGTGTTCCTCATAGTGAAAGAGTATGTGATCCTGTGCAACAGTGTGGGTCATTGCATGGTAGAATACCAGGCTAACCACTAATACTAACAAGTATTGTTTGTAGGGTCAGTTCATTGTTGGTTTTTGGTCTTTTCACAGGATTATTTTACATGAGAGGAAAAATATAAACTATTGCCAGCATTATCCTTCAAATTTCTCTGCTGGGGTCTTGTCAGGTTTTGGGGAAGATACCTGAAATAATTGTATTTTATTATTCATAACATTCCTCCAAACTGAGAACTGATGAGAGCAGGTTGCTGTATTCATTGGCCAGAATGAGAAATACAAACATTACTAACAATATTTGGGGTAACTGAAGGAAACATGCCTTGCTCAAGGACATGGCAAGCACCTTAGTGGGAGATACAGCAACATTGTAGCTCCAAAATGTAAAGACAAGGTTTGGATAGCAGCTCAGAATAAATTTGCAGTGTTTTCAAGAGTGTCTGGCCAAGAAAGACTGGCTCAGCAAAGTGTCTGATTAGAACCTTATTTTCTCTGGTAAGTAAAAGTTCGAATGAAATAAAACCGGAGGAAAGACAGGGAGTAAGGACATGAGGACAAGAGAACTGAAAGAACCTGAGAGCTGTAGGTATGAGAAGCTCAGTGAAAGAGAGAGACATGAGAACAGAGAGCAGGAGAAAGAGAGAGCTGAGTTTGTGTAACTCTGTCAGGGAGCCTACTCGACAAGTTCAATAAGCAGACCTTCTCTAAGCAGCTCATTGGATCCAGATGACGTCTTCCTCCCTCTGTCCAGCTCGCTGTAATATTGATCAGCCAGGAGACCCTCACTGGGCAGAAAAAAGTGCTGCTTCTGAAAAATTAAGATCAGTCAGGATTTGGATTTTGCCTTTTCATATTTTATGGTACTATGTATTGAAAAATTCTTATGATTGAGTTAGTTGAGTTTAACAGTGCTCTGGTCTATGGAAAAAAGTGTAGATATTGGACAGATAGAAAAAAATTTCTATTCGTTGCATGTGCTTTTTGCTTGATTTCTGTCATTTCTGCTTTTGGTTGTGAAAAGGGTTTGTGAGACAAATCTTTCCTCCTGAATGTGCGTTTTTGAAGTTTATTGAACATTCAATCACTTGGTTTGAGCTTTAAATGAGATATCGTGTGAGCTTGGATACAGATACAAATACACATGTGTTTGAGAAAAGGGAACAACCTTGCTGGATGGGATGAAATATAAGATTAATGGTATGAAAAGGATAAATATTACCTAAGGTTGTGGATAACTGATTTATATCATCTAATACTGTGTGTAGCCTCTGAAGTGTCTTCTTGACACTTATGTATCTTCTGTCTTCTTGACAATTTTTGTCTTGAGCTCCACTCATCATTCATCAGAGCAGCAAAAATAATGAATGTTTTTTGTTATTTGTCCAAAGTCCAGTTAAGGTTCCGTCTGGCTTATTGTCATCAATGTCAGTAAGGCAAACAGTTTCCTTCCCAACATTCTTGACTTGTTAGTGGCTTAAACTATTCATGCCATCCTGGAGACTTTATCTGAGAGAGACAATAAGAGAAAGGCTCCTTAAATTAAGCTGTAATTAAATTCTGATTGGTTGGTGTGGTTGTTGCATGGAAAGGCACCAACATGTCTTGGACTTTGTGCTTTTTTCCATTTGTTCTGCATGTTTCAGCATGCCAGTGGTGCTGTGTCATGAAAAGCAAAGGACATCTGCAATGTTATGGTCATTATGACAGTTCCTGCCGTCTTTGTCCACATTGCTTTAAAGTTGATGTGAACTGCTTTGCACAAGATGCATGGTCATGCAGGTAACTTTTTTTAACAAAAGTAGTTTCGTTTGTATAACTTACAGGAAGAGCCTCAAACATTTTGTTTCTCTTATATTCCCGTCTTTATACGCATCTCACAAATAGAAGCTTCACCTCTGTTTTGTGATGCTGTATTGTGCGACACTTTTTACCATGTGTCTCCTGTTGTATGGCTAGTTGCCCATGCTGTGCCCTCACATAAGCTCAGATCATAGTTTCTCACAGTTTAGAGGCACGGGTAAAACAACACCATAAAAAAATAGTTACCTTTTTATTTATTTATTTGGGTTTTTTTTACTGTTTTTTTAAGTTTTACATTCAGTAATATAGTGGTGAAATAATTATGAAAATCTGAATTGGTGGAAAACATTTGGCAACAATATATGACAAGGTCTGCGGTAATGTAAATGACACAATTGGTTTAAATTGGCTAAAACATAACAAAGTGAATTGATTAATTTTATTGCATGATGGCTATCAGTGGCAAAATTAGTTAAACATTCATTATTGTTTCAAAAAAGCTTAATTTTATTTTTTTTTATCCATGAGCAGTGAACTGCTTACAAGGCAGGTTTTCCCCTTAGTAGCGCCTCAAGTGTTTAGTGAGTAAAAGTTGACCTGCTGCGGTACACGTTTTTGTAAATAATCATTTTTCCTCGGTTCATGACTCAGACAACTCTGCAACCTTGTGACAACAACATCAAACAATACTGTCATCGTTACCAAAGTCCCCTGTCTGTGTTGTGTTACTATAACAGTTTGCTTATTGGTGCTATTTTAGTTTCACAACAAGGTTAGAACATGTTTTTTTAGGTGTTTTTGTTGAACTGCCATTATACTCATCGTGCAAAATATTATCTAATTCTTAAAGTTCTCTACAACCAGAATTTAAAACTACGTTACTTTCTATCTAAGGTTTTGCAATCTGAGACTTCCCCACTTTACTTGTGGTAATTGCACAGATGTGTGGACTTTTTTCTTTCTTTTTTTTGTTGATACTAAAAGGCACTTTATTTGATCAATTTAAGCATTTATTTATCTTATTACAGTTTGCTTCAACAAAAAGTTCATATATATAAATATATAAGTTCAGTTACTCAAAACTAGACAAAACAATTAAGCAATCAAGAAAAGTTTTCAAACATAGGAAAACCATCCCATTTTTGCATTTACCACTAAGCAAACATTGTGAGATAGAAAAATTAAGAGAAAAAAATGATTATTCTAGTTAGCAGTGCACTCGTATACCAGAAATGTTGATATTAATCACCCAGTATCTCCCCCGTCAGTAACCGGTATACAAAGAGATTAACATGATACTGCTGATTATTCATTTGAATGAAAACTGAACATCATAGCTTGAAACTGGTGAGATTCTGATTCCTGCAATGGATGCAGTGTGTCTTTCTTGGCAAGCTGGGAGTGAAGCTGGATGCCCACTGTCAGATAGGTCTGACAGCTGCTGCTGATTGCTTTGACATGGCAAAGATACTCCTCTTATTTTGTTCTACGCACATCTTCTTTTTTTCCTACTTTGTTTCTTCCAATACATTTTGTAATCTTCTATTCTCTTCTTTATTCTGTAAACTAAAATGACATTGATACATACAATCCTCAGTGGCAGAAAGGACCACATAATAGCCTGCCTCATGTTTGTATTATCTTGGGAAAAAAGAAACAGCATGTTTACAGTGGAGAAGCACTTAGTCAGAGAGCTTAATTGAAGGTGAGTGTTGGTATCTTGGTTCGGCCAAAAGAATGTGCACAGCCCCAGAGACTCATGGGATATCACACCCACTCCTTTTGGTTGGTTTGAGCTGCTTTGCATGTCTAAAACAAACCACTACATCTGTTTTTACTTCATGTTTTGTTTGTGGATTGAAAAGAGAGAAAAAATAGTGGCTTCAGTTAAAAAAAAATTGCGTTGTGTTTTTTTTCTCCTGGATCCCCTGGACTAAAAAAGGAGAGTGATTGGTTGTACAAGACCAATGAAAGGAGAGGAAGGGGAGCAATTGGAATGACCACAGATTCATAGAAAGGGTCATGAAAGGAGAAAATTGTATGTATCACCATGCACATGTGCACACTAGGGCTACCACTTTTATTTGAAAATCAAACATACATTAGATTGTGGGCGAAAAAGTTTATATTCGCACTGTAATAACCTGTGTGAATTCAAAATGTAAAGTCTTTAAGCAGAACAGACCATTTGAAGAAGTTATCCTTGTGATCGATTAGAGGGTGTTCTAAAACATCACCATCTGTTTGACCTATGTCGTGCCCTATTTACCGATGCCATTCGCTACAAAAATGGAGGACACCAGCATGCAAAGCTGTCCTGAGCGGACAGTTACAACACCAAAGCACTTGAGAAGGAGTACATTTGAAATTAATTCGAGCAAACTGCATGTCATTCAAAATTCATTTGAACTTGATTTTTGGAAAAAGTGACAGGCCCAGCGCACACAGACATGCTTTAAACAGAGACGGATAGGATTTCCCTGAGAGTGGAAACATCAAGACATCCCTGCCTTGTTCTGCACGCCTGGAACACATTTAGGTTTACACATTACATCCGGACACATTGGATTTTCAAGGAGGAAATTACACTCCCCTTTCTCTACACCCTGTCAGACCCAGCAACAGCTACCTAGACAGGATTAGTTATAAAGACCTCTGTTCTGTACATTTCCTAGATGGCTCTCATTTTTTCTAATGACTGTGCATGAGATTCAAAGATCACCTACTTCTAGTCACATCTTTTATCAGCTCTGTTTTATTGGCGGATTTATGACCTTGATGTGAATCATTTTGTCATTTTGTCTCAAAATTCATTTTGAGAATTTTCTGCAAACTCCTATTATATAATGACATACTTTATTAGCTGTTTATATGTGGTCCCTCAAAGCTCTGACCATCAATTTAGAAACTGAACCTTCTGTATGTACTAGTCAATTTTCTATGCAAGACTGGCAGGAACATACTGGTTTTCACCAATTGGATTTAACATTGGATTTTCATAATACCTCTTAACTGCTGCCAAAGATTTATAGTTCAGCTTCACAACTCTTCATTCACATTACTGGTTGTCCCACTTGATCCCACTTCTCATCCGTCTCACTAAATGCCTCTTATCTGCCTATTGAGCTTTATTCTCATCTATATGTTCTAGAATTATTATGGCAGTACAGCTCATAGACCGCACAGGATAAGAATTACTTCATCTGATATCTGTTGTTAATTCTATATACTTTCACATACAATTATAGTCACTAGCTTAGTAAGAGTAACACCACCAAAATATATTTCAGTATATCATATCAAAATATTCTTTGAAAAGACACTGAAAAAAGACTGTAGTCTCTGAAATATGGGGTAAAACTAAAAGTGTTTTTCAGATTGTTAAAAAGACCCATAATTTAAGGGATGTAATACATCCTTTTTATGGTTTCTTTTAGTTTGTTCACAAGTTCAGTTATTATTCTATATAGGTTTAATGAAAGCTGAATAAAATCGAGCAGACATCCATCTGACACCTAAACTAAACTGTTACCGAACATCTTCTGGCTACATAATAACAATATGATTTCTGTATTCAGTATAACTATCTCTGTTTCACCCTGTTGTCCCTTCAGAGGCAACACTCTCTCTGACTGGTTTATAGCTGTGGTCTTTCTATGATCCACAAAAAAATGCATATTAATATGAGCCAAAAAGGCCTACTGCTCTTTAATAGACTGTCAGTGGGTTTGTTGATCCATCAGTGAGCTTCATCTTAGAGGGGGAAAAGGTGGAGAGGGTGGAGCATGTGGCACTCCACCCCAGCTGTTGCTGCTTGCATTGAGTGGACAGTAATTGTGCACACATGCACCCATGTGCACACATGCAAATGTTCCAGTTGGCATTCATATGGACAACTAAAAACAGAAATCCTGACATGGGATGTGATTATGATGAGTAAGTGTTGAAAGTGATGTCTGACATACAGTATATATACAGTGCAGCTCTTGTGTAGCCCCCCCCCCACACACACACACACACTACACAGAGGACATCTTTGTTTCATATGGGTAAGTAATTTTTTTTACCAACACTTTGATCAGTGTCAAAAGAAAGAAAAACACATATTGTATGCTAATGCTGACTTTGTGTAGTTTTGTGTGTACATGTACCACATGTGAATTCATGTTGAAATTAAATGCAAGAGTGTGGCTGTGTGTGCACACACAAATTCAGTCTCATGCCACAGGTGTGAAGAGGTTTGTTTAGAAGGATTTAACTCCCTCCTACCTCTCTTCTCCCTCTCCTCCTCCCTCCTTTTTCACCCCTTCTCTGCTTTCCTCACATCCTCTCACCAGCTCCTTCTCTCACCTCCTTGAAGTAGCTTCTCCGGTCCTCTCTCTTTTCCGTATTTCTAAAATAACGACTCCTCTCTTTTCATTCTTCTCTCCTTTGACAGCTGTTCTTTCTAACCTCTGTGCTTGTTTTTATCCTCTCCCCTGTCCTGACACAAACTTTCACACACACACAAATTTGGAGGAATGTCAGGAATGTGTCTCTTCCTGCAGCATCATGTTGTTGTTGTATGACTGTGAGCCCAGAGCCTGAGGAGTGTGAGTGTTTTTCCAGAGCCTATGGATGGATGGACAGATGGGTGGATGGAGGCATAGAATGATTGATGAAGATGCAGGACAGTGTTGACCCAGCCCTTACAGACTCAATGCTTAATCCAAAGGAAAACAACAAGGTGGCAAGGACTAAGTGCAGCAATTCCATGTTTATGTTAAGTTAAATATGTAAAACAATGTAAAACTGGATGTATTGCACACAAATTCATACAAATTTTCCTGAAATTCAATGTCGATTATTATTCTTTCCTTTTATATTTTTCTGTGGATGTATTCTGTTCTTTGGTCTGTGAAACATGTCCTTATAAAAATAAGTCACAGTTTAACAGTTTCTCATGTAGAGCTTTGATTTTTTTAAACAAATAGGTTTTTGTCGTCTCAGTTCTTTTTCTCTGTATAAACAATGTACAAAATTCTTTATCAGTTTATAAAGCAGACATGCCTCAGACCTCCTCCAGCGTGGGATTTCTAGGAGATTTATCTGGCTCCATGGATGGCTAACCTGATGGAAATGGAGATTACCTGCCTGCTCATCCTTGTTTGGCTGAAGAAGTCAAACCTCCCTCTTCACTGGTCTAACAGCTGGTGTAAACAAATATCTGTCAGTTAATGTGCAGTTTAGTTGGCAGGCAACACACGAGCTGCTTACTTTTGGTTAAGTCATCTGATTACTTTAAATCGAGGATGTAAAGGATGCAAAATATTAACCAACAGCAGACAACGTTTCCGTCTGGATAAACAGTTGAATGCTCAAATGTCCAACTTTTCCTGAGGTAATTCTTCAGTTGAGAGTTTTTCTCAATTTCATAAGTTTTGTGTCATAAGTTGCATTGTGCAGTTTAGCTACCCAGATGAAGCTACCTTTATTCATAAGGCTAAACAAAGCAGTGCGCATAATGTTCAGCACGATTATATTACATGTATGCTACATACTGCTGTAGCAGTAACAGTAGCTAATAGCATTTTAGCAACTTAATGTTAAAACATCGATGCACCAGTATCAAATAACCAGTATCTACATCCTCGTTCCAATTTATCTGGTTGAATGGGACGTTCCTTTCTGATGATAGTAAGCACCTCACACCCCATCTCTCTTATCAGCTAGCATGGTTAGAGATGGAGGAGTACCTCTAACTGGATTTAAGTTTGTCTCTGTGTTTATTTCTCTGATTGATAATGTACATCTGCTGAACTCTGCTCCACGTTCTCTGCACTGCATGGTGTACAATAAATGATGACATGGAAGAAAGATTTTTTGAACAATATTTTACAGATAAAGATTTCTTGTTGAGAATTGGACAGATAGACAAATCTCTGTGTTGTAGTTTTCTGCATTGGCATGTTCTGCATAATTCTACATTAAAGTAGTCCCCCATTATTCTTCTCTCCAACTTATAGTGCACTGAATGAGGAAAATCCAATTCCGGATGAATTGGAGGAAATCAAATTGGTTCTATTCTATATTCCCATTGCTTAATTTTTTCATCCAGCCTAAGGTCAATGTGGCAGCAAACTAAGCATAAAGCCATCCCACTTTAATACAGTTTGTCCCCAAGCTACTGTAGGTTATTCAAAGCTCGACCGGGCAAGCTGAAATAGACAATCCCTCTGCTATGCTCTGATTTGTCCAGCGATCTCCTCCCACTCAGACTGGCTGAGCATACTTCTACAGCAAGGCTTCTAGGAGACATCTTATTCAGAAACAAATCCTAAACATATTACAGAGTAAAATCTTTATGTTCAATAAGAAAGAGTAAAGACTCTGAGGCCCTTCTGATATCGCCTGGCTTTAGTGTTAAGACTTAGGTTACTCATTTCAGCTTTTGGTATCTGCAATCTTATCCAAAAAAAACTTCCACCCAAAAGCTTGACCATAAAACTTATGGCAACTGATAAATCATTAGCTTTGCCATCTGGCCCTGCTTCATTTTCTACCAAAGCAATCTGGTAAAAGGCCCAGAAAACTGTTGTTTTGGTGCAGTTCCACCAACCTCTAATTAACATATTCTTTTGCACAAGATCCCGAGGTTCTTGGAGGTGCTGTTTTTTACACTTTGCAGCAATTCAAACCCAGTGAGTGCCAGAGGTCAAGGGTAGGGGTATCAAAAGCCAGCTTCAGGTCCACAGCAAACAGAAAGACTGGTTGGGTAAAAACTCCCTTGACGGAAACCAATATGAATGAAAGGTTGAAGCCCTTTCTCTCCTTTCTAAGTATAAACCCCATAAATCTGACTAATAATTTCAATCATTTGCTCTGGCACTAATTATTGGCCTCTGCTTTAATCTCCAAGTTAATATTTTTAAAGGAAATACCATTTTGCTCTGTGTTTACACAGCCGTGCAGTCTGGTGGAAGAAATAACAGCGACAGCCCAGCCTGGCATCACCAACCTATACTGCACACCAAATCCTGGGGTCATAAACTTGTTTAACTCTGACCGAAGGAAGATGGGGATAAAAGGTTAAGAAAACTTCTTGCCTCTCATTCTGTCCAAACTTTTGGCTTGTGGGTACCTAACAGAATTAGTCACTAAACCTTTGTTGGTCCAGATCTGAAGGTTATGAAAACATCTATAATTTAAAATGTGATTCAAATGCGGAGCTGACATGCACATTTCGTTTGCAGTTGAAGGATCTAGTTTCCTTTATTTTGAATGTTCTTGCATTGCAACATTGCGGTCCATTGCTTAGTTGGAACATACTATGGATTGTGTGGCGATGGAGGAATTTGTATACAACGCAGTATCATTAATTTTTTGGAAAACAAGCCGATGACTGTTTGAGACCAAAATATAAATAAAACTTTGAAAACAAATATTACAGGTAATTGAGAGAAGCATCTACAAAGGAAACAGTTTAAGAACATTCAGGGTGGATATTCTGTATAAAAATATTACCTTATTACCTGAAGATGAATGTTTTCCATTGCGTAGATTGTGTCTGATTTTCTGGGTAAAACTCTTGATTGAGTTCAAAGTTTGTGTTCCTCTTAAAATCTGGTAATTTTTCCAGTTGTATATACCAGATAATGTATATTGTAAGTTTCTTTCATAGATGCATGCAAATAAGAAAGGAAGATGTTGATCACAGTGAGGGATGTGTTTAAACCACATCTGCAAAGTACGTATATAGCCATGGCACGCATCAGTTATATTAATCCAAAATGAAGTGTCTCATGTGGTAGAAAATAAGACAGATCAGCTCTGGAATGCAAGTGTTCATAATTTATTAAGCAAACTCAAAAAGAAGTCACTGGCAACACACAATAACAATGTAGGACTCAACCCGAGTGAAAGCCAAGGATTTTTTTTAACATTTTGGCTGACCCTCCAGACCAAAGAGCTGTTTATCTTAAATGTTAGGAAACAAAACCATTTGTGTTTGCTTGAATTATCCTTGATTGGAGCCAGATATACCACATTACATGCTAGAAAAATGTTTCTCATTCAAGGTGAAATAACATATTAGATAAAGCTCTGTTGTTTTGTCGCTCTGTTGTACTGTTTATTGATGATAATCTTTTAGAGATACTTAATATACCTGTCAAACCAAACAAGGGACAAAACACATACACATCATTCACAATTACTTTTGTTACAATGAAATTTTCATCAAGTGGTCAAGCTGACATTTTTTCTTAAATTCCAAAGATACAAAGTGACTGTTAGATGTTGCTTCTTTAAGAGAATAAGCCCTGTACAAGAGATGGCATAAACATGATTTGATATGTCTATCAGTAATGACATGCAATGTCTGTCGTTGGTCTCTTCATGACAAATTGAATATTTGTTTGTGGAGCTGATATTGTTACAGCAAAGATTCTTTCATGGACTTGTGAAACACACAGGATCGAATAACGTGTTGACATTGAGCTAACTGCATTTATTTAGTGCAGCGGGTACATATGTGCATAAAGAGTATTCAGTAACAAGACAGATGAGAAGGAAAAATAGATTCAGGAGAATTTATACAAATCAAAAAAATCAGTCAGCTTTTCTGGAGTTATCAAAGCTATGAAAGCCCCAGGAATTTCTCCCCACAAAGTTAAACAACGAAGGGTATGTATGGGATTCTGGCAATCCTGGAAGCTGGAAGCTGTGTCTGCAGCATATTTGAACACTTTCCCATTTATTCTCATTTATAAAATCGATTAATTGGTCTCACTAAACACTTCTCACACTCTTGTCTCTTCACTCAAGGGCTTAATGAGTCTCAAACCTACTCTAAAATTATGTAACTGATATCATTCAAGCTATGCCAGCAGAATGATGTCTGTCTAAACATTTTGCACTTAATGGCAATAATGATGATGATGCATTCTGTAGTTTTCTTTGCTTGATTGATTCAGTTTGACATTATGTATTTATCATGTAGAAAAATACAAACCCTTTGAGCAGTGCTATGAAAGCCACACTTTTAAAAGTTGATAGTTTAAGGCTGCATTGGCCGAGAAGTTCACTTTTCAGTTATTGTAGCTGGGAGGAATTTTGCAGGCGGTCATCAAAAACGTCCCTGCTCTCAGCAAAAGTACCCTGGTAAAATAAAGGTAAAAGAAATGCATACATTAATTCTTAAGTATAGATTCTATTTATTTTATTACTCTTAATAATCTATGAGGCATGAAATCTATTGGAAAAAATGAAAGAAATACCCTCTACCTTGAATCATGACCTCATGTGACGTATTCATTTGAGACACTATCACTGTTACTAACTGTACTTTTCATGCTGCTATGAGGAGAAACTTTCTGATTTTTAGTTCACAGACAAAGTTCGTCTTTATTAGCCTGCGGATCCTACGAATACCATACACAAAACCATAACAGAAAAAGATTGTTGCATATTTTTACACTGTAATATGAAAAAATGTTCCATTGTGGTACTTTAAAAAAACAACCTGATGTTAATTCTTATTTAACAATGAATGCTTTTTTTTATTAACTTGTAGACCTTCCCATGCTTCTTGGTTGTTTTGTATCGTTGTTTTGTTGTCTAGTCGGTTACACTCCTTTGGCCTTTGGTGGAATCCATTGTTCTCTATAATCTATTTTGTGGTAGTGTAACTTCCTGTGACTATCTTATGACCAGTTGAAAGACTGAGAGAGAAAAGAGAAACGTAGTTTGACTGGAGCAGCCAGACTCTGCTCTCAGAGTAGCTTATGCTTGCAAGATGGGTGCAAAAAGGTCCCCGTTCTAAAACAGAAAATCCCACACACTCCATTTCCCTTATATGTCTAACGTATATAAACCTTTGGGTTTAGCTATACAGTGAGCTGAGATTACTATGTCAAACAATCGCAAACTGATATAATGTCTGACAGAAGAAGTTTATCCTTTGAGGAAGTGTTGCAGTCTGAGTACAATATGTCCTTCACAGCAAAGGCCTGCACACTGCCCCTATTCACCAAGGCGAACCTTCCATTTTAATATTGCATAATTTAATGATTAGAAACCCAAATCCTCTAACACTTCCTGTTGCAGTCATCAGCAAACTGATGTTGCCTGGCAATAGTTACATCTTATCAGGGGCGAAGTGGAGTTTGGAATAAGTTTTAGGAAGAAACAGATGAATGACTAAGACCATTTACTGTAAAAAGTTCCAGATTATCACTGTTGCAAAACATCAGAGATGTTCGGTCCTGAATGTACCTATCCGGCAAAACCACAGCTGAGGGGCATAATACTGACAAAGGAAGTGGTTTTCAGGCCTACACACTGAGGTTAAATCCTTTAAACTTCTACATGTGTCAGTGATTTTGGTTTAACAGGGTGACAGCCCATTTGGCTCTGAACAAGAACTCAACAATGTTGCCATGCCTCGCCTCATATCTGACATGACACTGAGATTTTTAACATGCCGGGATGGAGGAACTGATGCAACATGGATGGTTGTGAAAATTAGTAAGGATCTAAAAAAGTTGTTTGTAGGACAACACCATTTCTTTCAGTCCCTCTCAACAGGAAATCTTTAAAGTCAAAAAATCAGGCTGTCCTTTGTCCACCCAATACATCTGTTCAACCACCTATCTATCCAACATATGTTACCTGGGATAACCTTTTGACTTTCATGCCATAAGGACAGAGATTTACATCCTGTTTTTGTAGTGGTGATAAATTCAATTACTCACCCATGTCGAACTGGTAAAAGGCAACACATGCAGACATTCTCTCATATCTCCCACTGTCATTGTGAGGACTTTATGGGAGATGATTTTATGGAACAGGTGCTTCTGTTACAGACAGATACAGTCAGTTCAGAAGTCATGAAGTTAGTGTCAGTGTGTGTCAAGAGTCTGTGCAAGTGTACCTTGATGTATATGGTCATGGAGATTATTGTGCATTAGCATAAATAAAACAGATAGATTGGTTACTTAAATAAGCAAATAATTCAAAATGTTTAAATATAGAGCAGAGCAAGTTACTTCATTTAAATTTTGCTTCATCAGCATCATATTCCATTCAAAAAAACCTTTAGCAAAAGAGATTTAAAAAGAGGGAGGTAAAGAGGAGAGACAAAAATAAAAAGTTAAACTGTATAAATATGACCCACCAGGCTAATCACCGCAAAAAATTGACAACAAGTTGACCCTAGAAAAATACGAGACCAGCACAGAGCAAAGCACTTTCAGTCAGCAGGAAAACTGTCAAACACATGGCATTCCTAATCAGAAAACCAAAGAAATATGTCTGTGTCTTTGTGTGATTCACATTTTTTTAAGAAGTGGCTGAAATGCAGATATTCCTGCTGGCAGAGTTTGGAAGAGAACTGTCCCTCTGAATTTCCTGGTTGAACAGTAGAAGCTGTGGTTATGGATACGCTGCAGAAAGCTGAGGGGACTACACTCCAATTAGACTAAGCCGCTGCTGGCCTTGATAGCTCTCAATAGGAGAGGCAGATGGAACTGATATATGTGTGTGTGTGTGTGTGTGTGTGTGTGTGTGCACACATGTGTATGTGTGTGTGCATTCAAATAACCTCATCCTGGACATTGCCACAGTTTTCCAACAATGCTAAAAGCATACATCCGTAGAAATCTAATAAAATCCATAAATTGTTCTGGTGGAATGCTGTGGTGCAATGTATGGCGAGCAGACCACAGGAAGTAAATGAAAACCACCCACTGACGACAGAGAGATTAAGAGTGTATGTGTGTGTGTGTGTGTGTGTGTATGAACATGTATATGCTAACCAAACTAAATTTGTAAACAAAAGAAATACAATAACACACTGGTAAGAAGCATTGCTCTTACCAGTGTGTTGATGAAGCTGTAATAAATACATGAGAGGTCATAACCATTATCATTATCATCTATATAATTTATTGTCCTTTCCAAATTTTTTAAGTATTTATTTTTGTTCTCATAATGAGGAAGAGAAATTCAGGATTAACTTTAAAAACCTTTCACGGTTATAGTAAAAAGTCATATGACAGATTAAAGCCTCGTGAGCTTGCTTCAAGTTAAAGCAACAGTTTGGGGCGTCAGTGCCAGTGAGAGTAATCTGCAGATGGTGCTGCTTGTACCCTGACCTCAGTCTGTCAAGAGTAAATTGAGAATGAATTGCAGCTCAAACATGAGCCTATCAGAAATAAATAAGGATTAAAATATGAAGTTAAAAACAGTTTAGGAGGAAAGGCATTATTATCATAGTAGCTTTGAAGATGCAAAAAGACGTGAGCGAAGTGCCACTGTATTGGAGTGAGGCCATTACTGAAAACACTTGGTGTGCATACTGTTTCTGACTAGATGCTGTGGTTGAATTGATTAAACTTTACTTACAATTTGCTGTGATTCCTTTCGTCAATTTGCCATATCATTGCATGTTAAGACCAAATGCAATTATAAGCGATGTATATATGTATGTAAAATCCAAGAGACAGAGAACTCACACAGAAATGGTAAAAGGAACAATGTAAATTTGACAGTGGTTCTTTTCAGAATGATGTTCAACACCATTATTGTTGTTGTTATACATTTTATTAATTTACTACATGTATGAGATTGTAGAACAATGACTTTAATTGATATTTAAACAATATAAAGGCAATGACAAAAAAGATAAGCATGTTAATCGCCACTATCTGCCACTTTTCAAATGATAGGACAGTGCTGTTGAATGAGTAAACCAGGGTTTTCATATTCTATTTTCATACAGGTGTGTTGTGGTGTTTTTTTTAATGGTCAGAGCTAGTGCAGTTTAAGCTACAATTTTCTGACTTTTATTCTCTGGTATAAGTCAGTCCCACAATTCCCATAATGCACCCTAACATCGTCAGAGCAATTTTTTCAAACTTGGGAAAGCTCCCTACAGAACCATTTTAGAGGCTGGGCAATACTCCTGGTCATGAGTAAACTGGGCTTTTGGGGTAAAATCAGTAAAGAGGCCATTTATACCTTCTCAAATGTTAATCAAAAATATCTTACAGCAATTAGTAACTGAGAATATATGTACCGTGTCTCAACACTTGAGACTAAACCTGAACTACCAGCTGACTCACTTCATTTTGTTAAGTTTCATTGACTAGCTTTTTGATTGGATCTCTTATAGTACAGAATGGGGTATTATCACTTCGATTTTCAGGATATTTGCTTGCTGATTACATACATTTTTGTGTAGCTGAAACACTGAAGCTCTCAGTAAGGCTGTGACTACGAGTTTAGCATCCTATTAAAACAAAATTCACAGTCTCAGTGGCGCAGGGGAATACTTAAGGAGGATAATTTAAATCAAAGGAAATGAACCAGACAGAGCAGTACATTATTTCCCTGCAGACTCAATCTGCTCAGAAATTCATTAAGACTGTGAGCCACACAGCCCAGCTCAAGATCAGTTTTCGACAAAGAATGAGTTTTGGGCTTGATGCTAAGACACACAAACATCCTGATGGCCTCTCCTGTGAAATGTATTATCAGTTAGAACTACATTTAATGGAGGAGATGAGTGAGGAGCCTGAACCTCTTAAATGCTATTTAATTGCTTGAAGCAGCAGCAGTAACCATGCAATCCAGCACTTAGACTCCCTTTTGTTGTTTATCTCATCTTAATAATTGAGAAGGAGGTTAATGGATGCATTCAATAGCTGGCAAGAATGAGACCACTTACGCAGCCCATCAATCTCAACCTGGTAGGGGTGAAAAAAGACAAGAGCCTTCTCCATATCCAAGGGTTTTGGCTGTACCTTTTAGGGATCTTTTCTCTGATGCATCAAGACAACTTGAGTATTTTTGGGGGGTAGAGGACAGCAGGACACAGAGATAGGAGAGTGAGAATGGGAAGAAGGGAAGTGCAAGAGTGGTAGAGGTGGTTGGTGGAATGAGAGAGAATGAGGAAGGAGATGTATGAATCCAAGAGGGTGAGAGTCTCCAGAGAAGGGAGTACAGTGGGTTTGAAAAGAAGCATTAAATCCATTTCCTTACTGTGCTACTTTGAGTTCAGGGTTCCAGTCGCAGGGAAAAGGGAAAACTGGGGACAGACAAGAAGGAGACTAGAACAATATGGTAAAGGAGGAAGAGAGAAGAGACATATTTTCCTTAAAAGGTTACCACAAAGGTCACTCATTTCAATCTTATCTACTGTCTGATCTGCATAAGGGGTTTAACACTGCAGACACAAAACAAAAGAGAACCCCAATCCCTGGCACCTGCTGTCTTCTTTTTATTTAGTTCACAACACAAAGAACACACTGTGTATTTCCAACAGGGCTCATGAAAGCTGAGATGTTTTTTTTGTCATGGTTTAACACACAATGGTATTGATGTCAAGAAGGATTTAGAGAGAGTCATGACTTAAACATTGCCAAGCAGTGATCAAAACCTTTATATGAAAAAATAAGTACAACGGATGTAACAACTATGGGATATCCAAAGTAAAAAAAAGTGTATTCCAAGTTTCATTTACACAGACAGGCAGGGTAATGCAAATAATGTAAGGGAGCATGTGAGAAAACCCAGTTAGAAACATTTAGCAACTTGGTGCAGCAAGGTGGATGTGTGTATCCACTTGGCTTCTTTTTCTAGCTCATGCAAAGATGCTTTTTTTTTAAGTTAAACTTTCCCATAAACAAATGTTTATGGGAAAGTGTAACAAATGTTTATGTTATTTAAAGATGTGACTTTTGAAATGCACAATACTGCAATCTTCCTCTTACAAATCAAAAGTTGAATATAGCAATAAAACACACTCTTGTTCAAGTAAGTGAACAGTGTACAGTGTGGTTTTGCAGCTACAGCCCAATCTGGTCTGGTGTAGCCAGGAGCTCATAAGGGCTATTGTTAGCAGACTTTATATTGATATTTGTCTGTTATTGACATTACTGGTTCATTTTGCAAACTCTGTGACTCTTCTCTTCTTGTGCTACTGTTCCACTATATTTTAGCATCAGTATTATACAGGCATTGCCACCTATTGCCACAGTTGCCCGTGTTAAGCAAAAGATAGGGTTGCTTAAAAACTAACTTTAACCCTAACTTTAATCAAAATGGAAAATTTAATCTCTTTGTCTTGTTTTCAGATTTAATGTTTCCAAAAAACACCCTGAAATGCCTTCCTCACTTGCAGCATAAATTAAGTGCATCCCAGTTTGGCTGGCCATCAAACTCCATTATACTCTGCTCATAGCACCCTTCCGCTGCATTGCTTAGTTAAGAAATAATATGAGTGTGATGATATGAATGTGACTATTGAATGTGATATTGTAACTAAGTGGGGAGGTATTGACAGAAAATGAAAGTGATCCTAATCTAATTTCCTGCCTGTGTTCAGGTCAAAATCTTAATGATACCTTTGATTCTGAAAATTTGTCAAAACCAGGGAGGTTTTGGTACATTGTGAACTATTGTTACACTTTTACACGCATGGGGGGGGGGGGGGGGGGGGGCTGAGGAGGGAGGTTATGGGGGTAACAGGAGGAAAGAAAAACCAGGACAAACACCTGCTTGCAATTTTACAGAAGAGAGGAAAAAAAAAATCTTCAATCTGGGCTTGGATGGCTGGCTGGCATAGGAACACGGCATCGTTTTTCAGATCAATCCGATATTAAGCCTACATAAACGCCAACTTCTCTGGAAAATGGGCCAAGTGTTGACATTTTTGACACATAGCCAGAGGCCCTTGTAGATAGGACTACTCTTAAGCAGAGAAATGTGATAAATGTCTTTTACAACTTTCACACTATTGGAAATTCAGCTCACCCATATGTACATTCCAGGCAAAGCTCAGTGTAATAAAATATCAAAAGAAGACAAGCTGTCTGTGCCACTGTTCTGCTATTAAAGTTTGTGATGGGGTTTTAAAATGGGTTGGGTGGCTTCAAGCCCGGCTCCAGAGCAAAATGGCTCAGGGTGTATCTGAAATTATTTGGGGTGCACTAGTGCAGACACCTAAAAGTGATCATCTGCCAAAACCTATGTATCGCCCAGTTTATATACAACTACAGCTGCTTTTACCTGGACCAGATAGTCATATCCTGCAAATACACAAAACTGTCTGTGGTTATAGCAAAGTTGAATCTTTGTGAAACTTTAACGATTCTTGTATCCAAATAAACCAGGCCAAATAAGTGAAGCCAAAAAAGACAAAAAAGTTTACATCATTATAAGCAATACAATAGTGTTATTTGATTCTGATGTTTATATGTATTTGGTATGTAATATACTTTTTAGGCCACCTATATTTGAAAAAGAGACTAATTAACATGAATTACACATGGATTAGTACAAGTGAAATAACTCCAGGTAACAGCAATGAAAAGTAGTGTGATACAGGGCCTAAGACTGATCCCAGACTAGACCCGCACAGGCTCTTCTTCACCACAGTCACTGCACTTGTTGAAGGTGCGGGCCAAGGGGTGGGGGTGAGTCAGGCAGTGGGAGCGAGCTGGTGGTAGTGGGTGCCAAACCTGAGACGATTAAGCTAACGTAGACTGGAGTTTTTTACAAGCTGTTGGGGCTACATTGATGATAGTGTTCAACATCTGACTCCCTAGCCATTTTCAAACATCAATGTAAAAATATTTGGAGAATTAGCAAAGACTGGTAAACTGAAGTCGCCCAGTTTCGGTTACAAGCACCCAAGCAAAGCTGCACAGATCGACACAGACCTGCGCAATTTTGATTGTCATTTCGCTGAGTGAATTGCAAGATGGTTAGACTAATCATCATGCATTGTACTTGAGTGTACTCAAAATTAAATGACAATACATTTTTTTATTCAAATTTCAGCTGAAGGTGCAAAATACTAAAAATATATTGCAACATGTTTTTCACCCCTAGAGAACCAGGCCTGAACTTGTCTTCTTTTGGTGGGTCCCCAAAACAAAAAAAGTTGTTTAGTTGTCCCATTGGGACACTAAATTCAGTCAAGTCTAAAAGATTAACAACCGTTTTCTCAGTGAATTATGCTGACCCCTTGATCAATTATGCAAATATTTCCACAGATCTTTAAAAGATAAAACTTCTTTTAATAATAGGGTGATTAGATTTATAGATGACATATAAACAGAATAGTCACATTGGGTATTTAACCACTAAAACTATGAAGACATTAATTACTTTCCCACATTCAATTACCAGCTTATCCTTTAAGTAAAATCTTAAAACCAGTTTTGATTTCACCAACTCGTCCTCTTAGCTGAAACTTTTTTTTCAGCAGCCTGTGGTTAAGTGCCCGTATGAGTCTGTTTGCATGTGGATCTTGTAATGCTTGTGGGTGCATTCATGTATCTGTGTTTGTACTGTCCTGTATGTGTGCATGCATCTGTTTATTTAAACACTCAGAGGCTGCTGTGGATTTGGAGATTTGAAGCATCCCAAACCACAGTGAAGTGGACCTCTGAGTCTGTACTGCCCTCGTCAAGAGTGAAGATATCAAAAGACAACCATCTGTTTCTCTGAACTGCTCCTCCCTCTCTGCCTCTGTCTCTGTATTTTTCTCTCCTTCTGTCTCTGTTTCTCCAAATATATCATTGCCTCCCAGGAAAGAGAGAAACAAATTTCATGTATATATATTTTAATGTGAAAAATTTCATTTGTGATATTCAGTGAGAGAACAATTCATAGGAGACGCTGACAGATTTTTGAGATTATACAGCAAAAGTAAAAATGCTCCCATTGTTAAGTATCACTAGAAAACAAGATCGAGGTTGATTATACTGACGTAGTCATTGCACACTATGATGTGGATTCTGACATCTTACCATGTTTATCCGAGTCTTATGACCCAACGGCCCTGGTTTTTATCCCACACCACTGGCACACAAACATTTGAATGCACATTTGCATGCAAGCCCACACGATCACTTATACAGCTGTCAGGAACCTATATACACATACAGATGTCATCTCCAGCTGGAAGCAGATCCTCCACCATCCACGTGCTGAACTATGTGCAAAGCTTTCACGGTGACTGCACTTAGTGTACATTTCTCTGGAGCTGGACCACGACCTGCAGCAGGGCTGCTGTCTGCCAAGGCTCTACAGTTTAGCCCATCTACAACTGATAAGAAGAATCTACCAGAATGCATCCAATTATGTACGCAAGGGTCTGATGGGTGACTGAGGAGCCGTGCAGATATGCACACGTCCAGTCTTAAGGAACTATGAAAACAAAAAAAAAATTGGTTTATTTATGCATTCCTTTATGACTGAGTTGTTTGACAGTGTAAGTGTCTTTCCAATACAACCTCAGAGATGCAGGACCAACAGAGAGAAGAGGAGTAAAGTAAGTCAACACACAGATTCATTCTAAGGCTTTGACCAATGAGGAAAACAGTTTGAGCTTTAAGAAGCTAAGTAGAAACAGTGTTTCAATATCAGCCAAGGATGTGTTAGATAACACAAGTTGCTGGGAGCGTATCTAAGAAACACACATTATGGTTCGGTTCCAGGAAACCATATGCTACTATAGCCACCTCACGTAGACAAATTGCCATTCATGACAATTTCAGTAACAAATTTTGGTATCTCCATTTTTTTAAACATCAGGTACATGTACAGTTTGCCTTATTAGCACATAATTCAGCACCCTGGACAGCGAATATGTAATTACACAACACATGATAAAAATCAAAAATCTAATTTAGCACAAAATACGAACATAATTGTTGCCACTTTAAAGCGTAATTCTGGCAAATAATGGATGTGATTACAACATTTAATTATTGATCCTCTGGAACTGTAAACTTACAGGCCTTTCAGTGTCTGTGAGGCCTGTTTAAGCGAGCACAAAAATCTTTGAGTGTGTATTTATGAATTTTTAAACAGTATGGCAATAAAATTTGAGACATAGGTATGGTAAATTATATCACTTATCATTGCTATTATGTTTAATCAGAATTAATTCATAAAATTGTGCCCATCAGTAGGCTCATATAAATTGCGGTGACACAATTTTATCTGAAATCTGATGCTGCCGCACAACACAGAGTTATTGCTACAATCTTGTCTGTGACATGAGTTGCTTTACACAGGTCTCCACACATCTCACCACAGACAGAGATCTCTGAAGGCGTTATCAGTCAGACCACTTAAGCACTCAGCCCCAAGAACAATGGGTCTCCTTATAATTCTCTTTAAATCTCTGCAAGATAAAGCTCTGCTAGGTTCTCTTTGTGTGGCGACAGACACCAGTATATGAGCAGAGATGAAAGGACAGTCTTTCAACACTGAACGGAAACAAACAGGCTGAAGAGCCCAAGCATACCTCCAACCCCCTCCTCTCTCTCCACTCCTCCCTCCTCTCCTCTCCTACGTGCTCTCTTTCCACTCTTTCAGTCATAGGGGAGTCCTCCAAATCATCAGTCAAGCATTCACAGGGTAGATGCAAGGATGTTGGCTGTTACTCGGAAGGTGCTTGGGCCTTTAAAGTTACCTGGATATAAAAGATTTTTTAAATCTTCTGAACACTATGTTCCCATTATACTCTTCTTTTTTTGATCATGGTACTCATATTGCAATCAATGACATTTCTTTTCACATTAAAACTGAAGCCGCATGTTTATACGAAATTATAAAATAAATTAAAAAACTGCATCTATGCTTGGATATACTTCCTTTGGTCTTCTATTTGGAGAGATAGAAGATCAGAGGTAATACACAAAATTAGGAGTTTTACAAGTAATCTAAACATAGAAAATATAGTCTCTTGAGCCACTCTATAATGTATGAGAACACTGCAGAAACTGGGAACTGATCTGTAATCCAACGCATATACACACACGCGCATCTAATGTTAAATATTATCAAAAATATGGCTTTCATATGGATATGATTGTCGTTATATGATAAAAATATTAGTAACACCAATGCAGCATAGCAGGAAAAATAAAAATGAGTCACATGCTTTCTAGGTACGTGGTTGCAGCACATGGATGCTGATACTATCGCCATGTTCCCAAAATTTTTACTGCCAACAGTATCTAAAACAGAATACAGCCAACAAAACATTCCCCCATTCTTATTCACTGCAATTACTCATCATGAAACATTGTCAATTTGATTTCTTTTTTTCTGACAAATCTTTAATTGTCAGTTTCATCAATGTTAACTCTTCTGTTGCCATGGGGAAGATGTAAACAGTTCTCCAACAAATGAAGCCACCAACCTCTTCTCACCGCCTGCAAGATGAGCAGAGGTTCACAAAGTTTTCCTCAGACACCCCGCCCCTCCTTTGTGCAGGTGCCCCACCCAGCCAGTAGGATTTACTAGTGTTGTAATCTACAGGTAGTATAAGGTCATGATCCCACACTGGCTTCCCACCCACAAACTCTTCCAGGTCTGATAGATTGCACATGGTGGGGAAAGTGTTTTGTTTCTGTTGATCTAATGTTTGCTGTTGCTGGGTAATGAGGGAACCACACCATCAAATTCAGTTCATTAGTGAGACAAATGCACTGAATCTGAGTTTTAATTGGAATGGCGTTTTATTGCCTGTTAATTTCCTCAAGCTCACAGCTGCAACAGTAAAAGACACACTGTCAGAAAAAGTCAACAATGATAATGTGGGTGCAAGAATGTAAATGATTACACTCAAAGAACTTAATGAACTCTACATAGAACAAAATACTTTAGTTTACATATAGGCAAACATATGAATACCATTCAGTAATGAGTTGTTTAGAGGAGAGGAGTTAAATAGTGTGTTTCACAGTTAAGAAAAATTGAGGAAAATCTGCTTTACAACCACATAACACACAGACATACACACAGTCATATGGTTTAACGTGTCCTTTGGTGCATACAGTGCAGTAGTAGCTTTCTCTGTGGTAAATACAAGAATAACTGAAGAAATAATCAAGTGAAAAATATTCCTATGGCCCTTCTCACCTTCCGAAATTTTGAAGGCCTGGACAAATCACTGTAGCTAACATCCTACCAGCCGGGACCATGCTAGCACTAGTTAAAACAGTTTCTTTTTATTTCTTCTGTACTGTACCATTTATTTCCCAGTGCCATTTTGCTTGCTAGCTGTCCGTCACCAAGATTATTAGCATGGTTAAGGGGATAATAAGCTCACATAGTTTATTCAAGAGAGTATTTGCATCATTGACTCCTGCCTGATAACAGTCTGCCAACCATTTCTGTTTTTTGGAGCAGGTTATAGTTTTGCAGAAGTTAAATAAAAGTGGAGGGTGAACCACAGTCACCTACAATAGCTTCCTCCACTTTGGAATCTCTGGCCCTGTGTTTCCACAAAGCGAATCCACTGGTCATGGTGATTCCATTTGAATGAATTGATTTCACAGCAAAATCTTGTTTTAAATGCTGGTATGACAGGCCTTAATCACGGATTTCACAGTTTTAAGGTACTTCTCCTATCAACCCCTCATTGTTCCCCATGACCTCAAAGACAATCACACAACTTCCACACTCTCTTCATTTGGTGACTCAGACAGCTTCAGGTCCTCCTGTCTTTATGAAACCTATGTACATATGATAGAATGAAAGCAAAGACGAAATCTGGACACATAACTCAAAAGAACTTCTCTTTGCTCTGCAATGTACTCTGCTCACAGTCAAAACAGTCAAAGTCCAGCCAAAGAAAGACACACGGGAAAATAAGCACCATTCAGCCACTTTTGATCCCGTTCCTCTATCCATTTCATCAAAAAACTGTCATACAAAGCACTTTTATGAATTTGTATTGAATGCTATATATATATATGTCACTTTAGGTGCATGCTCTCAGTAAATATTAAAATAGTTTATTTTCTTAAAAAGACGCAGTTTAACATAAAAGAAATACTTTTTCATTGTTCACTTTTTTAAGCAACAGGGACATCTTTTTATATTTATGTTTCACTGTAGCCAAGTCATACCTCTTTTCTTCAGGGGAAATAAAATTAAGCATGCTTCAGTCAAAGTCCAGCATGACTGAATGTAGATGTTGTTTGATTTTATTCCTAAGCAATTACCCTATTGCTGAGGAAATTACTCCTTTTAATCACAGAGGAGAAAAACAATTCAGGCAAGATTACTTTCTCTCAGACAAATCTCCCTCCAGGCAAGAGTGTTTAGACTATTTGTTCACCAAAGACTATTTAATATATTTCTGATTCTTACCATTCCCTGGCTGCTGTGCTTATCTGTACTCATATTTTCCGCTGTCCCGCTTCAGTTTCAACAATCACTAAAGCAAACCCACAGCACTGGAAAACAAACCTAGGAACAGTTTAAGGTTGCACCCAAACACAGAGTTCAGGTAAGCATTTCCTGTGTTATCTCCTTGAGTTTGATTGTCGTTTCTCTACAGGGCGAGAATCAGCCAGCATGGAGGATCACTCCTGGTGCTGTGCTGAGCATCAATGTGGAACTGATTCAGGAAGCAGGGAGACATGGTGGTTGGCTGGTGGCAGCTTCCCACTTGTGAGAGAGCCCATGGGTCTTATGTCTGCCAACAGTAACCTAAATCAACCTCAACAATCTCTAAACCCAAACTAATGCTGAATATCAAAAATTATTTTTAATGAAAAAAAGTTTTCACCTGCATTGAAAGACATGAACCCTTTTAACTTCTTTTCCCTCTCTTCCTCCTCCTTGGTCTCTCTGGAGCACACAATTTCAAATGCATGCAAAGACTGAATCACTGCTGGCACCAGTTCAACTGCTTGTAACAGAGAGTTCAGGTGTTGACTTCAGTGTGATATTTTACATAAAGATGGAAATTTTCCATAGACGTTTGTTGACGTTTAATTATTTACGACCACATCTGTGTGAGATAAAGCCACTCTAAAACTATGAAAAGGTTCTGAGTTCCGTGTGAAACAAGTTAAAATGCAGTATCTAGTGTTGTCTTTGCCCAAGCTGAGAATAGAACTTTGCTTCAGTTAGTGCAACAGGCTGCTGGTTCTCAGCTGTATTCTCAGAGATATATATATAAATATCACTTTGCCTTGCTACCTCAGCTGGATGGAGCTCTCATCTGTTTTTGGCTTCCTCCACTTGTGCGCCATATAGACAGAGTCAACTTACATTTTCACAATTTTGGACAAATAACAGTGTCTAGTTATCTAGTTATTTATACAAGCTGTATGCATATCAGAGCATAGCTGCACATCTCTTGTGCGGTTTCCCCAAGTCAATTTATACAGTGTTGCATACAATCCCATGACAAGCTTTAGTATAAACCAAAACAAATTTTTAGAGAATCATTGTGTTGTTCCACTTTTGAACCCTAAAACAATCAACAAAAAAACAGAGTCCTAGCTGACACTGAGATTGTCTTAGTCAGTGATTCTCAAGCTCAGCAAGGGGTCATACTACTGATTCCATGCATGCCTTCTCTCCATGACGCCTCCTTTTCACATCACACCAGCAACCACACAACAACTCTCTCCCACTTTTGCTCTCTCTTGCTAATTTAATGTTGTGTTGTTTTTTCTTGCCTTCTAAGAGCTTGTCTAAACGGCTGACATTGATGAATGCATGTAAAGGATACGCTGCAGGTAGGATATGGTTACAAGCTAAGCTGGGAGGGAGGGAGAAAGGGATGAAGGGATAAGAGGGAGGAATAGAGGGAGGGATAGTTTATAGATGGGCCTGGGGGAGTGATGGGGGTGTGTGGAGGGTCAGGATGTTTGTCTTCCAATGAGCCGTGACTCTGAGAGAAAGAGGAGTGGAGAGTGGGATGAGAGAGGAGAGGAGGGTGAGAAGACATGAGGGGAGCGAGATTAACAGACACTGCCACAGCATCTTCATTGGCAAGACAAGGGGAGGTGAAAAGGTATCAATTTAAATTGAGTTTTTATGTATCTGACTGTATTATTCCTGATTATAGAATAACACTACAAACTGTGTTGTTCAGTCCTAATTGCATTGGCTTTTTCTTATTTTTCCAGAAAAATGTTTCTTTAATCACACACACATGTCTGTGTGTGGTTATGCGGTATTGTGTGATAGAAATCAACAGAGAGACAGATACACAGACAGATAAATGAACAATGGGAGAGAAAGTGCATGTGTGAGTGTGTGTGTGCCATTGATGGGACTGTGGAGTTTGTTTATTTGTGTTTCTAGATGGCTCATAAAATGTATGTGTATGTGTGTGTCTGCTAATGTATGTGAGTGTGTGGTGGGCATGTTTCTCTTAGGGCATGTACAGGGCAAAGGGAACGTGTCCCTGGCGGTATCTAAACAAAGCATGGTGTGCAGGAACATACACACACTGCCCCATGTAAAGATTCCCTTTGCACCCTGAGGGAAATCTCTTTCCAGACCAATTAATCTTATACCCACTCACACAAACCTACCTTTCTCTTTACAAACACACACTATAAAGCACACTCTCTGAAAAAGGCATGTACACACATTCACCTAAACATGATGACATGTGACATGGAAGTAGCTTTCATGTTATTTTGACTTTGAGGAATATCATTGAAATTATTTCAACTTGAAATTAACAACAAGGCTCGGAGACAGTGTAAAGGAAATGAATCATCTTGAGTGTATTTATTAAAACAATTGTGAGAAAATAGATGAAAAGAATTTACTCAAAATTGATTTTTAAAAAAAGTTCAAAGAAAAAGTGAGCATTTGGAATAAAATCAGTAATGTTCAAATAAAGTCAAAGGTTACTAATTACAGAAGGTCTTATTAAGCTGCATTATGGGAAATGTAAGATCAAGCACTTTTGAAGTTGGACTCATACCAGGGGCTAATAGTCAGGATATACTGGCATCCATTGCTTCAGTCTTGAGCGTTCCTTATCAGCATTGTGCAAGTCCCCCTACTTTCTGAGTGTGTAATCTTAAAGTATCCATTTAAAGTATCTTTATAAAAAATAGGGCCCTAATGCTGAAATGCAGATTTCAGTGGAATGCTGAAATCTGCATTTCAGCATTAGGGCCTTGTACATGTCCTAGACAAGTAAATAGATGGTTTCACCTGTGCTCCTGGAATTAGGTACCTATCCTCAACCTAACCCTGAACCTGTGTCACTGTTTTCACAATCTTTTGATGCCATAAATATAATGTTTACCATAAACCAATTTATATTCACAAAGTAGGTGAAGTATGATCTTATTTAGAATACTTCAGCATATTAGAAATGCAGTCAACTGCACAGTCTGATGATTATCACTGGTGCTATATTCTTTACCATCACATAAATTATTATGAATATTCAGTATAACAAAATCAGATATCTTAGGATGTGCTATATTCCCCAATGTACAACAAGTGACTGTAGGAACCTATACAAAACAAGCAATATGGTGAGTAGAAATACAACAAATCAACAACAATGGTGAAATGAAATGAAAAATCACAATGTTTGAATTCACCCTTTTTGCATCAGAAAAAAAATAGAGAAAACATTTGTCAGAAATTATTATTCCAATGATGGAGATTATTCATTTGAGGTCTTTGAAGGTCTTCAAGTCTCTGGCCATAAGATTTGGAAAATAAAACCCGTTGAGATTGATTCACAAGTATGATTTATACTGTGTGTGTGTGTGTGTGCATCCATGTACTGTCACTATATTGGTGGACAGTGTATTTGTTTACTCTGGGATGTGTTGCTGCATTACCCCTCCAGACATATTTACTGCAGCCGGTATTCCTCCAAGAGTGTACATGTTTCTTTGTGTGTGTACTCATGTTCATACATAGACTTGCCTGCATAGCCGTAAGGGGTCCATAATCAAATTTATGGGCTAGTTCAGAGGTGTTATGATACAGATGTAACTTACAGGACAGATGGAAAAAAGATAAAAATATACTGTACATACAGGATGGAGGGAGCAGTTTAACATATAGAATGAGATTCTGAGTAAAGTTCAACCCCAATCTGTCAGTCTCAGCCATACTGCTCTGCTTTATGCTGGGTTCAGCAAGGCTATGTTTTTCTGTTCTCATGCAACACCTCTCTACACATCCATAAATCTCTGGTACTTAACAACCAGTAATAAAAAAAATTCTCTGATTAAATAGCTGGAAGACAACTCCTTATATTGCAGACTGAGAGAGAGTATCTGTCTTTATGGCCAGTTGCCTCTCAGATTTCTATCCAGTGGGGTCAGACTTTGTGGGATTGTGTCTGCAGTTGCATATCTCTGTAATAACTGAACTTAAGTCAGTTGCTGTGTGACTGACACTATGTTGTCATCACACATGTTGGCACACAAGGATATTGTGGGAGTTTGATTTATTCATAAACACATGCTGTTTCATCTTTCCTCTACCCTCTCTGTCTCTTTTTACATTCCTCTTCACTTTCTCAGCTTTCTGTTGCATCTCCTTCACTTTCTCTCTCCCTCTGCTTGTGTCTTTGATTAAACACTGTTAAGTTGTGGTTGTGGGATTCAAAATGATTCACAGTTTGTGGAGTAATGTAAGCAACAACGATGTTAACTCAGGGAAACTATTTTTTTTGACGTATAAATGTTCCAAATGGTTTATTGTTTAAAAATTCCAACAGTGAAATGTACAAGTATTTTCAAGTATTTCAAAACCAAAATAACACTTTACATCTAGCATTTTTACAGTACTCCACATTCTCTCAGAAGAGCCACGTAGTTTACTTTGCCATCTCTGGTATCAAATATTATCTCTTCGTGATTTACTGTAAATAATTCCACACACATTGCTGTGAAGCTGTTGTGAAGCCACAGTAAAGGCAAAGGACTATAGAGACCATAAATTCTTCTTGGTGAAGAGCACAGATGGAGAAAATGTTTTTATCTCCCAGAATTAAACATACACAACATGACAGTAGAAGGGAACTGAGCCCCATTTTCATCTTGTAAAAGAGATTACAGGCTAATAACTTTGATTTAACACCTTATAACAAACACATGAAACCATTAATTCAGACTCAGCTGCAGCTGTAGGCAGCCATTTGTTAAGCTATTTGTTTTTGATAAATGGTAGATTGTTTCACTACATAATACTAATCACATCTTATCAGTTTTTAAGAAAGGGGTGCTGTAAATGGCAAATGGATAAGGCAATAGAAAAGTAAAGCCATGAGTCAGGCAACATAGCACACAAGAAGTTCTGCTTGGTTTACGCTGCCGTGACTGTAATCCCTCTGAGACTGAGGAAGCTGCTGTTAACCACCAATACTGCAGTGCTAGAGAACAGTGTCAGTCATCTTTCAATTGTTAGCCTACTGCATGTGTTTTTTAATGAGAATGTGTAATGTATGTGGCATATGATATTCTATGCTGTATCCATAGTGTTTATGCTATAACTTGTTAGGATTTGCCATGTTGAGTGTGGCTATGTTTCCAAAACCACATTTCATAGTTGGTTCAGGAGGATTTTCTCTGTGTTTTTGCCACCTGTTGATGATTTGAAAATTCCAGTAAGTGCAACGGTGAAATGACAATGAGTCATCTATTATGAAGATTGGAGATATCCACCGTATCCTGTCCATATATGTGTGTGTGTGTTTGTGTGTGTGTGTGTGTCTGTGTGTGTGTCTGTGTCTAGTCTGTGTCTGTGTGTTTGTGTATGTGTGTGTGCGTGTCCCTGTCTGTGTGTGTGTGTCTGTGTGTGTCTGTGTGTGTGTGTGTGTGTCTGTGTCTGTGTGTTTGTTTGTGTGTGTGTGTGTGTGTGTGTCTGTGTGTGTGTGTGTGTGTGTGTGTGTGTGTGTGCGCAGATGACCAAATCCCCTGGCTTTGGTAGCTACAGTTCTTCTCTTCGGTTACATTTCCCAGCGTAAACAGCAATATGTGCATGTTTACACAGATGCCTGATTATAACACACATACAGTACAATGTACTAAATGTAAGGTTAAGTGGCATTTCCTGGTTTGAACCACCATAGCCAACTCATTTCAGTCATGATCAAGGATGGGAATATACTGCCAAACAAATCATCCAAGCACAACAAACCTGCCCATATCACTCGCATCCAACAAAAGTCCCTCAGCGCCCTCAAATCTATGCTGCATTAGCCCTTCCCAATAGACAATCCTACGCCACATTTCTGTCCATGTCCAGAGATTTTGCCCACTGAACAGGATGAGAGTTCTTCTGAGGACAGGGCCCTGTAATTTGAAAATATCCACTGATTGAAAGCACGGTGTATGCCAAAGATTCATAAACACTCAACTCAGGTTACAGTCAAAGTAAATTCAGCATCATCCTGAAATTCAGGCTCATTAATATCCACTGGGACTCGTGTCATTTTGGGGCCATGCAGGAATGATTTCAGGCATTGCCCCAAAGTTTAGGGCACTGTTGGACACCCATTCAAAACAACCTGATCTTAATATATGATCTTTTGAACCTCCACTGATGATTGTGATAGCAATCAGTAAGGTAATGATTCACCTTTGGGAGAAAATCTTGTTCTCATCAAAAGGTCCAACAAACTAAAAGCCTCTCTCTGTGCCATTTGGACCTGACTGTGATCCGCAGAGCGTGAGTCTTTTCTGTCCTCTGTCGTGTGATTACAGAAATGAAAACAATTGAGGAGGATGAGTCTATTTTCCGGTAGTTGCAGTTCATCTTGCATGTGGACAGAGTTCAGTTGGCTAAGAATGACACAGATTTTTGACAGAATGACAAACTACCAGGTCATTTACAATAATACAGACTGTTTCTGTAATAGATCAGTGATTCAAATATAAGAAATAATCCATCTTAAAAGGGCACAATTGAAAGTGTTTGCTCCGTAAGAACAATAAGCAGTGTTTTCACTTTCATTGCTGTCATTTGAAGTCAGTTTTCTTTTTTGCTCCAATCATACATACTGAGGATACTGAGGATGCAAAGAGTTGCAAATTAGCATACAGTAAGACTGCATTACTTGACAATGACGATAATCTTTCCCTGGCATTTAACATCTGGTTTTAGTTGCCTAGATATAACTTCACTGTAGTCCTGTTTCTATGCCACATGTGGATTTTCAAGAGAAATAAAAACTAAATGCAGAGATATGTTTTTGGCAAATCCTGTATTGGATGTTGTGCAGTGTGAAAAAATGGTGCTCTCAACTGCACTTCACATTATGCAACTTGTTTTATAAAATAACTTCCCAGTGTCACAAACTCGCTAGCATAATTAGCCAACTGTTGCTTTTATATGGAGGCCATTATCACTGGCTATAAACAGCTGCTGAAGTTAGTCGCCCCTCTCTCTTGGTCAGATGCAGGATCAGTCATGTTTTACTGGCCTCATGTGCTTCACAGACGTTGAACATGTGTGCTGTCCAGCAACTCTAAAGAACGGAGTGGGTAAACACGGTAGGGATATTTCACATCCACTTCAGGGATGAAGAAATATCATCTCCTGTGGAGGAGGCACTAATCATCATTTGAACTAAATTGTAGGAAACATTACAGACAACAAAGTTTTACTTAACCCTGTTGTTGTTCATATTGCTGACATTGAACCATAGCATGTTTGCCTTTCAGTTCAAAAATATTTTCCAGCTTCTTATGTCATTACAGGTTGGTGTTTTTTCATTTAGGTATAAAAGGATATTTTTCTTAGTTTTTCAAACATCACTAGTGCTAATATGAATATTTTCAGATATTAATACGGTATATAGTACCACAGATACTGTACACATTTATATTGAGATAGAATATAAAAAAATATTAAATATTTATAAAAATTATATGTACATATATAAGCAGTGTATTATAACATACTGCATCACTGGAACTAAATAATGTATTGCTTTATAACCCATAAGATGCTGCGGCAACACTTCTGTGTTCTTTATAGGCTTGATTGGAAACTGCTCCAGAACTTGCTTGAGTTGGTGCATGAGCATAGCAATTAGAGACTTGGTTTAACAACGTTGACACTCAGAGACACTGTACCCTCCCTCGGGCTCATATTTTAACCTCCAACTTGTTGTTGTTTTTATTATTTTGTCTTACTTCACTTGTTTTTATACAACCACTGCAGAAAATTTGGGTTTCCCCTGTGTGCAGCACACATGTACTGTCCCCACTAAACACTCCCACTCTGGTCATTAACAGGAATGTGTTTTGGCTTTAATCATAAAAACACCAGCTCTTGAATCCCACTGTTTTATGGGATGGTATTTTTATATGACTGGTTTTCTAACGTAAAGTGGATTGCTTGTGTGAGATTAATCAACACTTGTTAATTTTTAGAGCCTGCAGAGTCTTGGAGAATAGATCATTCTCTTTTGTTGGTTACATTAACAATGTGTGATTAACATTAAACAGAAGCAGAGCTGTGACAGATAACTGATGCTACTTTTATCATAAAAATCACAGCCTTCTTGTGTTTGGTTTCTGGTTTTAACAACTGTATTCTGTTATCTCTAATAGGATATACCACCCATGATACAATATATATATATATATATATATATATATATATATATATATATATATATATATATATATATATATATATATATATATATATATATATATATATATACTGACTTTTCCTCTTGCATCACCATAAGGTGGATTTTGTCTTTTTGTCTGGTACAAGATCTTGACAACTACTTGATGGATTGCAATGTTAACTTGGTCTACACAGTCATGTTGCCCTCAGGATGAACTGTAATCAATTTGGTTAACCTCTCACTTTTCCTCTGGTGCCATTACCAGGTCAAGTTTTTCCAATATGATGAAATACCTGCAAAATTAAAGACATTCTCATCAGTCTTGGTTGTGCTTTATTTTTCATGCTAATTACTAAATGTTAGCATGCAAACTCACTGAGCTAAGAGGTTGGTAAACATTATACCTGAAAGCATTAGCATGTTAGCACTCCCATTGTGAGTTAATACAGTCACAATGTGGCATTAGACCCTCAGTCATGTACAGAAGTATGGATTCTGAAGTATGGATTTTGTTTGTATTACTTGGAAGCTTTTCTCAGCTTTGTGTGTATCCAGTTATACATACAACTTTGTCATACTATGAATTATACAAATGGGGAAAACATAGAACTTATCTGTCAGCTGTGTATCAAGGGCTCCGGTGTTATATTATGTGATACAACTGAGAAAAGTGAGGTATCACTCCAGTGTCTTACTGTTTGGAACATCTGAGAAGCTATTTGTTGACTTTTGAAACCGCATTGTCTCAACAGTTCCTGAAATTAACAACCCCACTTTAGCCACTGGTGACTCCAGCAGAACAGATGTGGCCAACAATGGGTTTTGCTGAAAGTGGGAAAGAGTCCTAATTTTTTCACTAAATGGAAAAATGTCTGCATTAATTTGCTTCATCAAAACAAATTCTCCTTTCAGTGCAGTTTGCCAGAGTAGTTTTGCCTGGGTGAGAAACAAAGGGGTGAAATGTACTTTCACACATGTTTTAATTTCAGGGTCTTTCCATTAGGACCCCTTAGATTGAGAGGAAATTGTTCACTAGAAAAATAAAGCTCAGGCCATCTGCCTTCTTTCACCTTTTACAGCAAGTAATCTTGAAGTTTCTGGATAACTGGCCCTGGAGCATGTGTTCTATAGAAAGTCAGCAAAAATGATTTACACTATTTGCATGATACACTGCATTTTCTTGAGGGATGCAACTTTGCAAAACCCTACATAATGATTATAGTGTTCTGAATTTCTCACACATGCCCACACCTACTCTCACATGGCTCTCTTTGAGGGGGATGCCTGACACGGGTCCCTGCAGAGCTGAATGATCACAGGACAAAAGTCGAGGGGAGACGGGCCGCCTGCCATAAAGAAAGGGCAGAAAGGGTTTTATCAGGGAGAAAAGAAAAGACTCCCCATGCAGATTAATAAAATAACCCTCAAGTTCTTCTATACACACCCTGATCTGCACCCCTCCTATTCCCCCTTTAGAAATACCACACACACACACACATACACACACACACACACACACACGGGGAATACCTGGGGTCAGTCTCACCTGTTGCCTGGCAACAATTGATGGGAAAAAAGTTGGAGTTGCTCTGATGATTAAAATTTCCTAGGTAGCAGTGTTTGATCCCCAGTATGCCATCATTGTCTCTCCACGGCTTCATAAGAAAGTAGCGAGAGAGGGAAGAGAATACATAAACTTTCTCACTCTTGTCAAGTGGTGGCTGGCTTTGCTCACTGACTTTTCCTCTAATTTTTCGAGGATAAAGAAAAACCCAACCCCACCCCCCATCCATCTACCCCACCCCCCACCCCACCCCACCCTTCTGACTCAAGTGAACTCAGGACTTTCTTTACTTTCCCCCCTCCTGTCATACTATAGACTTTGACAATTCACCGGGCAGTCACATTTTTCAAAGAGAAGTTAAAAAGAAGCGGAAATACATCAATTGAGGTTGTACCAAGGGTCAGACACACAAAGTAGTGGCCTTTCTGAACACTCCTCTGCTCAGTTTATTTAAAGTGTTGCTGTTTAGGGAGAGAGGGAAGTGGAGACACCACTTTGGAAGGAATGTGTAGTTAATGCCACGCTCATTGCCAAATTAGTCAGGCCTGCTGAGAGGATTCCTCCAGGGGTCACTACCATCGTAAAAGACATACATATACATCAGTACATTCACATCCAAATGAAGCATGCACAATACATGCTTTCATTTTCACATTGGTCACTCATAAACAAACACATGCATCCAGAAAATGCTAAGCTAACATGTATGAGAAAGCCCTAATGCACCGTGAGGTTAGTGTGAGCAACATTTGCAAAACCTCTCCAGTAGAGACAGAATAACATTTGAAGACAAAGTTGGACGTTCTCTGTTAAATATGATTCTCTAGCCGGCAGCGTGTCATCCAAGCTTAGCGTAAAGACTGGAAACAGGTGGAAAACCTTTGACAGACAACCTGGCTCTGTCCGAAAGTTAAAGCCAAAGCGTGTAAATGACAGTCTGTGGTTTTATTGGGGTTTTGTGTCAAACAACAGTTACAGTTATCAGTACACAGTAAAATTTTGGTACATTATACTCTTTATCGATTATTATTATTATTATTGTTGATTTATTTATAAGTGGCGAGGCGCAGTGAGTTCCCGCTGTCTGCACTTGAAGCCTGGCAAACTCAAAGTGCTAAACTAAGTTAGCCCGATGCTGTTTCCAGCTTCATAGTTACCATAAAGACATAGGAGTGTTATTTATCTTTTCATCTCACACACACACACACACATACACACATACACACGCGCGCACACGCACAAAGACACACACACAGACACACATGCACACACACAGACACTCACACACACGCAAACACACACACAAATACACTACCATATGCTTTTGACCTTCTCTACACAAAACTCTGACCTGCTTTCCCTCTGTGTGTACAGCTGACAGCTCTTGCTCAGAGTGATTATCTGTCCTTGACTACCTTCTCAATCCCCCTTACTATAAAATGATCCCCTCAATCACACACAAATGCAGCCACACACACATACACACATTTGGATAGGGTTGCTCTACCTTCTGCCCCTCAACATATGTACTTATCTTGGCCTTGTTTATATTGATATAATCCTCTCTGTCTGGGTGTGTGATAGAATTTCAAGAATCAAAAGTTATTCATTAAGACTTCTACATCCTGTATTTATGTTTGTGTGCGTGCTTAAGCAGATCTATTTTCATAACATTGTACACCCTCTGCTGCCCATACCTTGGTCTCTCTGTTTGCTTCATGCTTGGAGAATGTGCAGGATTGCCACTGGGATATTTGCAGCTTTAGCAGACGCAGCGTCAGAAAAACCTGCTTATGAGGCTACAGACTGAGCCACTATATTTTCACAGACCCCGGTGAGGCACGCGCTATCAATTGATGTCCACACTGAGCCAGGCCTAGTTTATAAGCTAATGACAGTACAGTGGATCAACATTGTCACTGTCATCTGGGAATTTTATGAGTCATAGACCGCGGAATGAATAGTTTTGAGTTCATAGGCATGAGCCTTGTGGTGTAGTGGTATGCTTGCTGCTCTGATGCAGTTGAGGATTAAGAGCATGATATTCATGATGAGGTCGAGGTAAAGGGATTTGTTCAATGTCATTTCAGTATAATAGCTCGGCATCAACTTAACTGAATAATATTTCTAGCCTATGCTGGGCCTAGCATCTGATACTCTTTGAATTGCGGTCTCTTCAAATTTGAAATTCCAATTAAAGCTTCTCTAATCAATATTTTCATGTTAACAATAGAAGAACTGACTGAACCGACTATATGTGAGAACTGCTATATAAACCACCTCTGCAGTTCCCCTCATCTCTGCAGCTTTACCGTTTTGGATTCCTATTTCACACTCATCAGCATCACTGATAAACCGCCTGTACACTACTGATTAAGTTAGGGAACGATTGTGGTCTTTTTGAATACAGAACAAGAATGGGTCAAAACCTAGTATCTGGCTGGACTAACCTTTATCTGATTTGATTCTCACCTTCTCTCTGTGCTCACATGTACAATATTTTAATCCAGCTGAATTCCCAATATTTTATTTGCATGTTTTTTTGGTTCTGCCGTCAGAAAATGGAACAAGTATGAAATAATGACTGAAACGTGGCTCATTAAGACTACGTGTTAACTAGCAGTCACCTTCAAGCCGTTTCCAAACAGCTAAAATCCAGATTTTATAACCACAACGTCATCCAACAAAAACACAGCACACATAAATTAATGGCAGTGCTGTGATTCCAGCTATATTCACCTGTAAAATGATCACTTAAAGAGAAACCTCACGCTCGCAGGGCAATACTGTCACCTCTCCTCTATAGGAAGTAGCTACGGTGGTCAAAACGTTGCTAGATTGTTGCTAGGTGCTTTTGTGTCTGAAAAGTCAAATCTTGCAACAAAGGTGCTACATTGGTAACACTGTCCGTTAACGCCCCCCAATGATGCAATAGAAACTGTTTGTGCCAATTCATTTTGAAAGAGCAACAGCAAATAGGGAAACTCAAACCGTCAGCCAGTCGACCAATGGTATAACTTCATCACACACTCAGTCACGGACATTCACTCTCTCCTCTTTTGTGGTCCAGCCAAAAACTTCACAGTGACTTCAGACACAACATGTTTAGTTACATTCAACTAAAATCGGTATCTTTCCTTATCTTTAACCAAAGTGCTTTTGTCACCTAAACCTAACCATAGGCTGGACTGTGGATGGGATCCCTAGTGCGACTATCCTGCACTTTGTATGGCTGCCAACTGCCCCATCTACCTCCTGGCGGCTCTGCTGGCTGTGTCTTAACGATGTAGCACTTCATTCAATAAAAAAATTTGGCTCTGAACGTAATCCAGACAGTGATTACGCAGACACCACAATGTAATCGGGAAGGGAAGCAGACAGGGTTGATAGTCCGCACCTGCTTGTCTCAATGTTTAATTGAAGCTGATTCATGTTTATGCTGTGTAAAATATTAACACTAAAGAAGCCATTTTTTATGGTTGCATCATGGAAAAGTACAAATGTCTCTTACCCAGTAATTGCATGGAATATTTAATAGCCACTCAAGTGGATTTTTCCTTTTTTTTAAGCCAATATCAATTATAACATATTGTCCTCAAGCATTTGTCCAAAACACACAACAAAACATTAAGAATTTATTGCATACGAACAAGATATTTGTGTTAACTTTAATTGTGCCAAACTTTGTGTCAGCAAGAAATATAACATACTCTCTCATGCCCCCAGAGAACAAGACCTAAATTAGATTAAGGCTAAAATTGGACTTGATGTGGTATTAGGAAGAAAAAAAGCGTGTAGAGTGCATCCACCCTTGGTTGGGAGGGGTTATGCACCTGCCCGACTTCATTTACAGGTGTCGACTGATTCTCTCACTGGACGGTCACAGGGACTAAACCAAGTGACCTTAACCTTCTGCACCCCAGTGCCACACACACACACACACACACACTAAAACACAAACACACACATACACACACACACACACACATGCACATGCACACACGCACACACAAGCACACATAAACATGCTCCTACCAACAGAGGATGGTAGCGTTAGTTCAGACATGGATACAAAGACAAGCATTATTCTTCTGCATCCCTTACACCAAACTGCTGGGACGGGGGAGAGGGGGGAGGGAAATTTCATAATTTTTCACAACATTTCATCATAATGTTTTACTGTTTTTCCTATATATTTTTGTTAGTTCAACACATATAGGCTTTTCCACAGTTTAACAAAGGCGTTACAGTTTTTTCATTTATAAATCTATTTTGAGAAAAGGCTTGACATTTTAAATTTGAATATTAGAGGCACATGCATAACTATAATGCATCACTTAATATCTCGAGTAAAGTTTGGACTCAGCTCTCTGCCTCAGTGAGGGTGAAAGGGTTTAGAGCAATGCATTAGTCTCTGCTGTGTGTCACTGGCTTGGACCTGAGTTAGTACAGGGCAAACAGGGAAGTATTCCCATGAAGAAATAGCCCCCACTGTGTTTGCATTGCTTTCGCCAGCACAATGACTGATGGAAGACCAGAAGCCACAGTGAGGAAAAGCACTGGGCTCGTGCATACTGTTCCCCCTAAACATCAACACACTAGTTAGACAAATGAGGCTTTGGCCTTGCGCTACACCACTCTGCTCTGATCTCCAGAAGCCGCAGTTCACTCAACCTAGAGGGATAAAGTCTCTACATTTACAAGTATTTATCACCAAAACTTCTAAACCTTCAGACTCACCTGGTGACAAATGGAACAATGATCGATGATGGAGAAGGTAATAATATTATTTACTCAATGTGATGAAATGCTTAAAAGGGGGAAAAAGAAAGTCCTGAATGCTCCCATCATGTAATTTTTAAAAGGTAGATTTTAAGTTTTAATAATGGCTAAACATAGCCATTATTGAAACTTAAATCTTGATCTTTCCTCTATATGGAAAATACACAAAACAACATCACATTTGGACTCAACAGAAAAAAGTCCTACAGTTTACCATAACTCACTGACATCCATGGTTCTCTGGAATGACAACCTGCCTCAAGCTTTTATGGAGCTAACTCCCTCTAGAGGTAATGAGATGAGCTGCTGCTCCTTCAGATGATGTCGACTTGGACATTTTCTCTCTCCACAGCCAACAATTACTTCCAATACTGAAAAAAAATTACAAAAATTTAAAAAGTAAATAAATAAAGGAAGGGAACCTGTCCCCTGTAAAGCTTAGGTATATTTTTGCAGATCAGTCTTAGATGTCATAATTGTAAATGAATGTACAATCTTACTGTCAGCTAACATTATTCAAAACAACTGATGCTTTACTGAAATTCTTCTTCTTCTTCTTCTTCTTCTTTCTTCTTCTTCTTCTTCTTCTTCTTCTTCTTCTTCTTCTAATTTTAGAGAGACATATTCAGACATATCCTGAAAAATCCATAGTACAATCAAGTCGAAAATGTGTGTGTGAATTTCTGCAGAATGAGGACTAGCTTTGAAAATAAACACCTCTCAAATGAGAAATGATCCAATGGGACAAAACGACATCATGATTGACATCTGCTGTCAGCATTTTTAACACAATCAAATTTTTTTTAAGTGCTACACTGGTTATTATAGGTTGTTCTTGTGTGGAAAAAAACAGTTTTCTGTTGTCTTTATAAAAATTTCAAATTAATAAGACTTTTGTCCATTTGAACATAGAAAAAAAAGTCTTTATACAGGTGACAGCTGAGTTTGTCTGGGTCCGTCAGGTCAGTTGTTGAATTGTTGATGCTTTCACCTCCGGTTTATGATGCGCATTGAAAGCATCACATGGAAGCAAGGATCCCGACAGGACTCATAGACAAGCTACACTACACACACTTCTTCTCTCTCTCTCTCTCTCTCTCTCTCTCTCTCTGACGCGGGGGGGGCTTGCCCTCTAAATAAACTTTGGAGCTCATAGGGGGAGAGAGAGAGAGAGAGAGAGAGAGAGAGAGAGAGCAGAGGGCTGAAGTCATCAGCGGGCCGGCAGCAGGAGGGGAGTGAATGGGTCCCGCACGCAAAGCAGAAAAGCGCTGAAACTGCGGAGGTTTACTTTGGTTCGGTTTGCCTGTTTGTTCGGAGGTGTGTTTGACAGCCAAAAGAACTATGAAACACTGAACTTAGAAAATGATTTTGTACTTATTCGTGTAGCTTCGTTGTGTGCCGGCTTTTGCCTTTTGTGCTTCAGCTGATGCTGAGATGACGCCGAGACCCTCAGCGCGCCTGGCACATTAGTGCGTCCACGCACAGGGACGCACCTCCACTGAGAGACACGGATAAGAGGGGGAGAAAGGTCAAATTGGAGTTTCACAAATGGATATGTATCTCAAACTTTTCGAGCGTCATGTCAGTCGTAATCAATAATTCCATTCATCCTTCTGACCAACACTAATGATTGATCCTTCTCTCCTCCTGCGCGCAACGGATGAAAACTGAGCCTCTTGCGGTGTTTGTCGCTTTTTGTTTTTTGGAGGGAATGCTCATCATCACAGCACGGATAACGGATCCCTGACTCAGTCCGGCTTTCTTGGCACATATGAAGACCCTCTCAAGGATGTTACTGTCTCAGCGGCCCAGGCATCATTGGGCCACCGCACACTACCATCACCACATATCACCACATAGCTGGGGGTCCTGCTGTGTCTAGGAATTATCTGCCCTCCGCCTTCTGCCACCGTCTGGAGGAAGAAAACGGAATCTTATCCAATAAGTGTTTTGGTGAACATTGACATTGGCTTTAACGAGTCTCATCTCTGGGCTACTATGCAATTACAACTGATCTCCTTTGTTTTGATCATCTTGCACTGCATGGATTACACTGGTTGTCAGCAGCACAGCAGCCCCAGGCACCGGCAACACAAGCGTGAGTAGGATAAAGCCAAGTGCGGCACGATGCTGCCAGGTGTTTCTAACAAACACTTGGGACTGTCCTTATGTTCTTTCCCCCCGCTTTTACTTTTTATTCGTTTTATTTTTGTATTTAACATCATTTATTGGCCTGTTTTACTCAGACACGCGTCGAGTCACCTAGTCTCCGAAAATAATCCAATATTAAGTCTATTCTAAATATATAAATCAATGACAGGCGCATTGTTATTTGTAGTAAATTGGTGAATTTGTAGGTCAGCAAAAAATCCTACGCGGGCGCACGGCTGAGCTGACTGGCTATCAAAGTTCCACTGATGTGAGTAGGTGTAGATATAACAAAAAGAAGGGCAGGTGACATTTGATTTGTTTTTCTTTCTGTATCAACTATATTTTAAAACAGGAGCAAATCCAAACTCGCGTACAGCAGGTTATAGTGGCCATCGTAGTGATTCCCCAGTGTGAGAAGAAGAAATATAATAGAGATATTAAAAACCAACGTCCACACTCTCTGCGCTACTTTTCTACATTCATGTGCCCCCACTTATTAATCTACTTAATTTCTGATAAAATAATAATAATCATAATAAATAAATGAATAAATAAATTTTTAAAAATCAGGTAAATATTCTTAAATTGGATCATTTCGGTCTGTTCCAGCGCCAGCCCAAGCCCGATGACTCTGTAACTGGATGACACACTCAAGATACCTCGTGTAATGTCAGCTTTATTAGTCCGCTGTGAGTCCAGCTATGTGGAACCTTAATTGGATTAAGTGTCCTGCCTGACACCTGAAGCCCGCGGCCGCTCTGTGCGCTCGGTCCCCTGGTTCCCGTCGCTCTCTAGCGGTCGGAGCAGCGGACTTCAGGCACGGAGCCTGGAGCCCGGGTATCAGGGCTGCTCCTGCGTTCAGACCGACATTCAAAGCTTCAGTTCCCATATTTGGCCATGTAGAGTCCATGCTCAGTTGATTTCCCTACACTGCAACATATCGTAATTTATGGGGAAAAGATTCTTCTGCTGTTAAATCACATGGTGGAGGGGTTACCACGTGAGAAGGTCCGTGCGAAACTCAACTCAGAATCAGAATTTGTAATCATGTCTCATCTCGCCCTCATTTCTGTTCACGATCTGAGTAAGTGCAAATTTGACAGTAGGCTCAATCAAAACTCCGGAGATTTTCCACACTGAAAACACTAAGACTGGATGCGTTTCATCTCCCATATATCTCCCTGCGGTCCAACATTATGTCTCATCCTTTGAGCTATGGTCAGCTTTTTTTCCATGACACTATGATATAAGTATCAATAAAGTATATTTTTCTGTTCTTCCTACGCACACTTTATCATTGAGGGTCTCCAGATGTGCGCTGTGACTAAGTCTGTTTGAGAAGAGCAGTGATAGCTGGAATATTCCGTGTATTACTTGCCAGCGTGGCTGAAAACTTACTGTGATGTACAATAATAGACCTTAGGAGTGATGTTTTTATCCCTGCCACCTGGGGCCAAAACATCCCTTTATGCCTGTTTCTCTTTACAGCTGATGACAGAGCTCAGATCTGTAGCCTGGACCAGAAAGAGCACACTTTTGTTGTCAATTTTTTCCCGCATGACCACTAAAGGGATTTTTTTTTTTAAGCAAGGAGCTGCAGCATCTGGGGTTAACTGCGTGTTTATCATGTACTTTTAAAGGGGTCTGGGGTTATATTCGCTCTTGACAGCACCGTCCAATGTAGTTTAAGTCAGACCCTTGAGGTATAGAACTTTTTTGCTGTTCATCAAAGTGAAACATTACACATATTCATTACTTAAACCCCATGAAACTTTGCTCTAAATACTTCAAACTGTCCTGATAATAAAAGAGAAGAAGATATAACGACTGTATAAAATAAGTTGATTATCTTAACTTAAATGTTTGTTTGTGCTGTACTAATGTAAAGTATATAGATGCTGCAGAATCTGCTCTGTACTCTTTTAAATGTTTATTTAACTCTGGGGAATATTAAAGAGCCTCTCCACACAGTGAGAGAGAGGGGGAGCACAAGGGTCCTCAAAGAATACACTAGCACTTAGTTTCTTAAGTTATTCCCCAAGACAGGAAACAGTGAAGAGGTTGTGCTTTTTGTAAAATAATATATTTTTTAGTTACTTAGTATGGATAAGATACTGAAAATGTGTTTTGGACTGAAAAAATAAAACCTATTTCCCTGAAGCATATCCATATATCAAACCACAACATGATTCAGTTCAACAGATGAGATGGCAGCACCAAGGCTATATTCATTGGTGTGTATGAAAGTTGAAGCTTTAGTTCACATTCTACGGAGAGGAATAATCTGCCTGGTAGACTGACTCAGTGCCAATTAATTGACAAGTGCTTCTTAGAATCCAAACTTCCTCCAAGGATGCAGATATCTAACACTTCCTGAGATGTCAGGGAGGATGGAAGGATTAGTTGGTGAAGGGGTGAATGAGTACAGACTTCAGAGGGAAAGAAGGGTGAGTGAGTTGGGAGTCAATGACCATTCAGTTAACAGGCCAAAATTACCATGCAGAGACAGAACCCGAGCTCCGAGCTTCCTGTCTGTGATGATGCATCCAAAAATGAAGGCCTAGTAATTTTCATGGAAGATGAAGATGACTGGATTTAGCTCCTGATTTAAGGCTTAAAATAGAACATGTGTATTATAAAGGCAGGGAAATCAAATATGTCACATGATGGAATCCTAAATAGACAAGCATTTAACACTTTGGGCAAAAAAATCTATATTTATATTTTCTTTTATATTCATTATTCTGTTTTGTTTTCCAATTTGGTTTCTGCATGAACCATCTGTGCTTTTATGTGTGCCAGCATGTGAATGTGTTTATTCATATGTGACTTTGTTGGTATGTTACGCAAAACACCGCCATCCATCTGAGGTTTTGTTGGTGCAAGTGCAAGGGCAAGGCCAAATTCCTGCGTCTTAAGACTTCTGTGAATCAGGGCATCTTCAAGGAAAACATGGGCAAATGGACAAAATATCCATGATCTATGGTCAACTGGCAGCTATATTCTGAACTTGGAGAAGAAGAAAGCAGGCCAGCTTAAGCCATTGGCATGAAATGCCAAGGCTGGAGGGGAAAACCAACTCCTCAGGTTTTTACAGGGATTGCTTTTGATTTGCCTATCATATGTAGCTACTGCAACTTTTTCCAAACAATGCCTTTAGAAATGGAGCACCGATGGTGCACTTAAACACAAGCATGTCAAACATGGCTCATAGCTACTGTCTTTATATTGACTCTATGCCAATGGTGTCATTCCTGGTACAGGTAAATAAGTAGACTTTAACAAAAGTGTCCTTGAGTGATTTTTCTTGATGCCAATCCCTTCATAAAGACAGTGATACAGCAACCGTGACATTAGGAACAGGAGCTAAAAAGCTCCTCTCTGAGCTGAACATTTGAATCTGGCGGTGTTCAGTAAATACTAATTATATTGACCACTAAGTGCAGTCAGATACTAAAAAGGATATCATATACAAGCTTTTCCAGAATACTGACCACATGACATTAGACTAATCTATTTCTTCCTCTTTGATGCACTAAGGTCTTTAAGTCTTTAAGTCATGAGTTTTATAACCACTGGATTTTGGAGGTTTGGGTAAGATATATTAATAGCTGTAAATATATCTATATCTATATATATCTGTATCTATATCATGAGGCCAAATGCACACTATCATGTTGAAATACGCATGCTGTTACTTGGAAGACATTAAAAATGTCTCTGACAAGTCTGTCAACATACAATTAAAATGATTCAAGGCTGTCGTCTGTAGAAGAAAAAGTCTTTTGAATCCTCCCACAAATTAGTGAAGAGTGGGGGATGAAAACCCTACTGGAAAATATATACCATAATCTAAACACTATAGTACTTATGCACATAAACAGAGTTGTAAACATGGTATAAATTACTGTCATTAGCTAAGGCTATCCCCTTACTGACTGTCTTTCTTCCCTTTTCCCTCATTAGTGAATAGGATGACAAAACAAATGGTTGACTGAAATATGACTGACCATTTGATTTTTTTTAATCAACAGTTATGATAAATATGCAGTTTTGTATTGTTTCCTCATTTGAAAAGCATTGTGGGCGCCTTGGAAGATGCTATATATGTTAAATCAGTCTTTGTTTTCTAAAATATTTGAAGCCATTTTTTGTTTGTTTGTTTGTTACTGATTTATTTACTGAAACTGATGAAAACTGCAGAATATTTTATCGCCTAGAAGATTGATAGGTGAGATGCAACATACACTAATATCATAATGTTACATTGTTGGTACACCATTCAACATAAAAACATTCTTTAAAATTCCAGCAGTTCCAGCAGGTTTAAGTACAGTCACTGAGGTTTTTAGTAGTATTGTATAGTCAAGCATAAATCATGCACAGTGCTGCCATGGGACAGTCTGACCTGACGGCTGCACTGAGACCAAACAGTTTGAAATGTAAAAACCTGGGTTAAACTTTGTAGATAAAGTTTTGTGCAAGGAACCTTAGCAAAAAATAATTAAACCATTAACAAAAATATATTCCATTGTACCCTGCACAAATGACATTCCCACCGCAGGGTACGTAGTCCATAGCTTTTAAGTCAGGTTCTGATTTCTGCTCATGTGTGTGGTCCAGATTATTGAAAAATAGGATTAACTTTATTTTGAAACTGAATAGCCATTTTTTCAAGCAACTGCAGGTACATGGGATGTTATTCCCTGATCCTTGGATGCTTTAGGCAGCAAGATGACAGTTTCAGAGCAACAATACGATAATAGAAGGTTGGTATGACCGAGATGGAAAGCTAAGAAAGTTAGGTTTATTTAAATCCAATAATGATATGACTTTTACCAAAAGGTGCCTTGTTGTGTAGGATCTAAATTGATACTCTTGATACTACATTTGGGTCAGTCACTGAAAAAAACGAGGATAGTGCATATGTATTTCCTTCTTTTTAAAGTCTTAGTCCTAGATTAGATACTTTTATGGAGACAGGCTGCTAGAAGGTTACTGAGTCCATCCCTGGCAACAACAGAAAGATGAATTCCTGCTATGAGCTTTAGAAGAGGGAGGCTGCTTATACTAGCATGGTATTTACAAGAACTTCCAGAGCGTCCATTGAACCATTGTGGCTTATCAAATATTGTGATCTCTGCAATATAATGAATTATCTAGACAAGTCATCCATAAAGACTATTTCTACTTTCATTGTTTTAAATGCCCCCAAAGGTAATCTTTGTGTTAATATTTTAGTTTTTATACCATACCACATGCAAAAATTCATATATGCACCTCCCCCTTGTTCCTGTCAACAGAGAGCTCTGGCGTGAGCTCAGGGTGCCAGCAGGGTGGCTGTCTGACCTGCTCTGACTACAATGGCTGCCTGTCCTGCAAGCCACGCTTCTTCATGCATTTGGAGAGGATAGGGATGAAGCAGATTGGAGTGTGCATGACTTCCTGTCCTCCAGGCTTTTACGGCACACGCTCCCCAGAAAGAAACACCTGCACAAGTAAGCCCTAGCATGTTCCTATTTTAAATCAACAGGAGTCTAGGTCTCTTCGGTGTAATTAACTGTGTTCTGAATGGATGGGGATAAGTCAAATCCATAACAAACACACTCAGAGAAGTATCTCAGACTTGTCTTGAATTAAATGTGGACTCTTAACAGTGCGTTTATTTACTCAAGACATTTTTAAATTATATGTCTGTATCTCCATATACACGTCTTTACATGGAGCAGTTCAAGACCTGCTTGTCAAATATGGCATTAGGTACATATATATATACATATAATTAAAAACATGGTTGTCATTAGCTAGTTAAGTATGTTTCTTAGCCTATTAAGTATGTTTCTGTTTGTCTTCTGTTTCTCGTTACTTAAAATCATATATCACCAGCAACCCTGTAAGACATCAGTCAGTCTGCAGTGGCCTATATTCCTGACTGTATTCTGAGTCAGACATGCACACATGAACACACACATACACACACACACACACACTGACACGCTGTATATTTAACACGTACGACACACATGATAACTTGTACGGTTTAAATAAACCCTGGCGGTTGGCCTGTGCTTCTCTGTCAGAGTGCAGGTTGGAGTGCGACTCCTGCTTCAACAAGAACTTCTGCACACGCTGCCGAGCAGGATTCTACCTTCACCTGGGTAAATGCCAGGAGAACTGCCCTGAGGGTCTTGTCCGCAGTGACGCACAGAGGGAGTGTGTTCCCAGTGAGTGCCCAGAGTTCACATCTATTAGGGACGGGGATGAAACATGTTTTTTTGTTAAATTTGACCACTATATTCACAGATACATAACTGTGCTTTTGTTTTAGCAGGGTGCCCTGCAGAGTGTGAGTCGTGTGTGAACAGCGAGACATGTACACAGTGCCGGCCAGGCCTGTACCAGCTCAGCGGGAGGTGCCACCATGTCTGTCCAGAGAACTACGAGCCCAATGACAAACTCATGGAGTGTGCACCACAAGGTCAGTCCAGTGTATGGGTATGGATGTGTGAGAAAAAAACAACAGATGCCTGTGCTGTTGGTAGGGGACCATGCCAAGTTTTCGGGTGTTGATGTAGAATTGCCACATGTGGCAAATAAGCTTGAGGAAAAGAGAGCAACCCCTTTTCAAACTGAAGAAAACATATTAACATGAAATGATTAAATTGATGTTTACCACCCTCACTTCTCTTTCTCCATTTTCCCCCGGTCAGTGCACTGCGAGGTGGGTGAGTGGAGCGACTGGAGCCCCTGTTCTCGCTCCGGTAGAACCTGTGGCTTCAAGCGGGGCCAGGAGACCCGCACACGGCAGGTCCTCCAATACCCATCACCGTTTGGTACACCCTGCCCTGAGATCTCAGAGATCAAAGAGTGTCTGGTCAAGAGGAGGAAATGTCCAGGTAAAGGCAACATTAGCATAACTGTGGCAAAGTTGCAGTATTACTGTGCCCCAGCTACTGTATGTGTCAGACTCAAGATCCTTCTGATCCAGCATCTGAACCTAAATTGTCACAAACAGAATTTTAGGAACATACTGGACACTGTCTGTTGCTGTTGACACATCACACTCACTGCAAAGACTGAATTTGTGACACATGGCACAATCTACTCTCTATGAATTCCAGACTTTGCCGCTTCAGCTTGTATAATCAGAGCTAGTCATTCTTCCGCTCAGGACTACGACTGTTTACTCAGAGGATTGTCATTGTGGTCAGAGTGAGGATCGTGGGGGGAACACACATGTGTGATGTTGCAATGGGTATGTTTTGTGTTTTCCCATGAGATCTCTTCAGATTTTTAAACAGTAAAACCACTTTCTCTGCTCCTAGTAAACAGGGAATAGCGTGATTATTTCTAATGAATAGAGTGAAAACTGCTTTCAGACGGGCTCGTCTCTCTATAAAACACAGTGCTCTGGAGCATTTACAGTTGGTTTCTGTTATGTGTATACTGCATGTGTGTGGTTACTGAGGAGGTTGGCGGCTACGGCTGGTTGTTTTTTAGCCTGGGCTCTGTAGTGTTAAATGACATATCGCAGACAGGGTAGGAGGCTGAGATCCAGCCCCCTGGGGCCTCACACTTACAGAACAAACACTGTGCGTATATGTGTGTTTCTGTGCATGTGTGTGTGTGTGTGTCTGTGTGTGTGATGCAGCAGAAACAGCCAGCTCAACATCAACATCCTCCCCCTGGGAGGCACGCGGCGACCAGGGGATCAGTATTGGTTTATCCCCACAGCTGCCAATACACACACTTAACACTTATACACACACACACACATGAACTCACATGCAGGCACACACACGCACACACACACACACACAAACACATACACACACATATACAGACAAAGATACACCCTCTCTATTTCAAACAAGTCAGACAAATGCAGAATTTTGCACTTACACACTCAACTAAACACACACATAAACACACACACAAACACACACTAAAAAACTACACAACTCTTGGTATTGGTGGTAAAATAGTGAAGAGAGTCAACTGGGTTGACATGATTTGTAAGGCAGACTGTGACATGTGCCCTCTGGCACCCAGGCTATCCCCCTCTCTCTCACTTTCTATTCTATCTGTATCTCTCTACTGATCCATTCACCCATTCACACAAACACACACACACACACGCACACACACACACACACGCACACTCCCTCCTACACCAAAGAAAACATAGACCCCCATATAAGCTCGCTGTTGCCGCTCCCAGTCAGTCGGGTCAGGGACGAGACTTTAGTGTGGAGTCGATGGCTCTGTTGGTTTAGCCAGGGCCTGGTGAAGAGAGGGGGGTTACAGAGAGATGGGATGAGAGGAGAAAGAAAAAAAGAAAGAAAGAAAGAAAGAAAGAAAGAAAGAAAGAAAGAAAGAAAGAAAGAAAGAAAGAAAGAAAGAAGGTTGTGTGCAGTCTTACACACTACAGATCCCGATTATCAACTTCTCCCCTGCATGTGATTACCCAGTTGCCCCCCACTCCATCAGCATCCGTGGTGAATGAGAGCTAATTATCTGCCTCAGCGCGTCCTCCTTGCTGTTTACGTTCTGCACACGCTAGGGGGTCAGTGGTCTGACCTCAGAGAGCCCCCAGTAATCCTCCAGCAGCCCTCAGACACTGATACATCCTCCTCCTCCTCTTCCTTTCCTCCCCTTTTGCACTTTCTCCCTCTGGCTTCTTCTCGCCCTTGGTCCTGCCTCTCCTCCCTCCAACCCTCTCCTTGCTACATTGCTTTACTCCTCCACATGAGAGGCAGCAAGGCTTTGCTCATCTCATCCTCTTTCTCCTCCTGTTCACCCTGTATTTTTCTACTCTTTTCATTGACACAGGATATACATGTATCTTTTCCAGCTCTTAATAGTTTTAAATTCAATCATCCTTACACAAAATCCCACCAAGGGATCCTTTGTGTGTTTCTCCTCTTTCTCCTTTTTTTATCTTCGACAATCCTTTTCATGCGTCTAAATATACAAATGGAGGCTTACTCTTGGATCCCTCTGTCTCACATGTATTGAAGTTTTTTTGTGACCTCTTACTCTGTCTTGTCTCTTCATATAACATAGATTTTTCAGACTCAAACTATGACCTCATGTCTCAGATCTAAAAAAACTGCTCAAATGTGTATAATTTTAAAGGCAACTTTTAAGTAAAAAATCTTACACACATCTCACTAGTTAGCATTACATTTTGTGTTCCTTCCTTTTTTCCACTTTTAAACCAATTGAAAATCAATTTTTATAATAACATTAATTATTAATTAGTAATTTTGTTTAACATTAAGTGCTTCCATCTAATGTGCAGTGTCACTTTTGATTCACTTTTAATTCAATCATGCACAGATTTGCCTGTCCTACACCAGAGTGCTTTTTCCCCAGAGTTGGACATTTTCAAAATAAGCTTCTGTCCCTTCTTGCTGGAGGTTAGATGAGAGGATTGGTACCATTCCCATATCTGTACACTCAACATGAAGCCTGAGTATGACGATTAGCTTAGCTCAGCATGAAGAGGAAACAGCTAGCCTGTCTAAAGTTACCAGGCTCTGTCTTCCAGCAGCTTTTAAAGCTTGCTTTCCTTTACTTTTCCTTTTTTTTACTACAGACATAGCCAGGATAGCTTGTTCCCCCTGTTTTTGTTCTTCATACTAAGCTAATCTTCTCCTGGCCCAAGCCACACATTTAATGCGCAGGTATGAGAATCATTTTGATCTTCTCATGCAAATAAGTGTAATACCCAAATGCCTACTATTCTTTTAAGAGCAGATTTAAGCCTCCAGCTTTTACAGACTCCAGCTCTACAGAACCATTGCAAAATCCCAGCTTCCAGTTGGTCCCGATTAAACCCCTACACAATGTTTTAAATTACAGATATAACGTCAGAAAACTTGTAAAACTGTAGGAAACATGCTGACATATTAAGGCTTAGAGTCAGAAAAACTTGGCTCTAGTCCTCTGTTATCAATGGTTAGAAATTGTGAATGTTTACACGCACATCCTCATCCGCCATCATCCCTCTCAAGTTAATGCTGGCTAATTTTTCCTTCGATTGACCTGCTATTCACCTCCCCATCTCTGCAGTAGACCATGTGCCCTCTGTGAACCTTGGCCCCCGTTAAGTCCCACACACACACGCACACGCACGCACAAACACACACGCACACACGCACGCACACACACACACACACACAAACACACACACACACACAAACACACACACACACACACACACACACGCGCACACACACACACACATACACGCACACACACACACACACACACACACACACACACACACACACATACACGCACACACGCACACACACACACACACACACTCTCTCTCTTGGACTCTTGCAAAGACCTGCTACCCACACAGAGACACATACAGTAAAACCAGTAAATAAGGGGGGATTGTGACATGCACACATCCAGACACCCCCTCCCATGACATCCTGGCGACCATGCGGCAGGCATTCCACTTGTGGGACAGCCCATAGCCTTTAATCCCATCCTGGCTCCCGCCAAAAGCTCCCCGGACGACACAACGACTGCTACAGAGGATGTGACATGATAAAACAGACAGTGGACCTGTAACCACAAGCATAAGCACAAGCACAAACATATAAACATGTCCCCTTACCCTCAGTGTCCCTTTGCTCCCTCCTTTGTCTGTTTCCTACCCTCACCCTGTTGTTTGGTTCTTTTTATGCTCTCCCTGGATTGCTGTTCAACTCTTCTACTGCTCTCTTTGTCTCTCCATGTCAGTTCACTAACATGCTCGCTCGCTCACTATGCCAGCACACACATGGCGTGTGGTTTCCTATTCAGTAAAGCCCCTCTCTGGGCTCTCGGTACACTTTACTGAGTCCTGCACTTTGTGAATGTGCTGTAACATATTTCTAGAAGTTACATTACAGCCACATACAATTCAGCAGGTCTACACTAGTGGCTGTGTTCACTTTGTACAGACAGGAGTTTAAGGGGAATAACACAGGATAAAAAGGATAACACATTTCTGCATACATTCCAGCTCATTATCTAGAGATTATAGTAAATGTTCTTAACTTGGACTGATGACAAATACTTGTCACATAATCTATGCACTGAATGTGGCACTAATTGTTTGTAGAACTTGAGAGCAGTTATAGTCAATGCTTTGATTGGACCCAGACTGATTATAATTTGACGCAAATGTCTGTCTTTTTGTTTGTACTGTATTTGACATAATAAATCAAACTCATAACAATAATAACAAACCCAATAAAAGAAATACAGCGTATCCAATCTCAGTACAAATGACAAAATCTGAAATGGAGCATGTAGTGTATAGTCTGAAAGAAAAAATGGATGCACATCATATAATCTTAGTGACATATTAAATAGTGACCCAAGGATTCATTGTAATTTTGGACTTGCTTTAATGAGCTATTGCAAGACCAAAAAAAAAGAAAGTGCTCAAGGGCATTGTTTTGACTAAATGTTTCACTCGCTTCCCAGATGTTGCAGTTGACACTACATTAAAGAAATAGCTTGACCACTGGTCTTTGAGAAATACGTTACAACATGTAATTGTGTGTTGGTGGATAAATTTTTCATCTTTGGACACAGCCAGACCCCTGGTACCACTCATAATGCTGAACTAAACTAATTGCCTCCAGGCTTTATCTTAATACTCAACACTCATAAAAAGAGGGGGGGCAAATAAGTGTATTCCCAAAATGTCAAACTATTCCTTTAGGGGATGTTAAATTCGTTCCCTTTTAGAATAATTCAACTTGTATCAATAGGGAGCCCTTACAACATCAGTTTAATAAATAAAATAATTTCCCCAGAAAAACAGCATTTACATATTTTATTTGGTACAACGTTATAATGGCTTTCTCAGTAAAACAGAATGAGTTCATTTGTCAGCATCCCATACTATCTACAAATTGTACAAATGTAAGGTCCTAAAATGCATACTTACAAAATTACTCCAGTACCAGACATAAGTGTAGATCATACAGTGTGAAGTTTAACGTTAAATGATTGGTCTGAACAAAACAAATTGTGCCAAGTATTACAACTCTGACACAATCCTTGTACGGTCAGTTTTGGATGAATTTCAGTTGTAAACACATGGAGTCCCAGAAACACTCACAACAAAGTACTTGGAACTCTTTAAGTTGAAAATATTCAGTAAATGTTTGTGGGGTGCTTTTGTATCCCTACATCCCCTACTGTACAAGTCACAGCTAAAACAGGAAAAAGTAATGATGAGCTTTTCTTAAACTTTTACCTGCATATGAAGCTACCTCACAATGAACACAACTTCCAGTACAAAACAGAACTGGAAGAGTCACAAAAGACGACCACAATGCCAGTTTCAAAGCCTTAATGACATTATTCAACGTACAGTTTACAAAAAGCCCATCAGACACTATTCCAACTAACCAACTGCAGGTTGGTTTGATAAACACTCTCCTAATCATCTCAACACTCGCATGTATTAGGTTTCTCCTCTGGCTCGACAAAAGCACGGGGGCTACAGTATGACTAATCCACTGAACTTGTAAATAGTTATGGTGTCAGGATAGTGAAAACAATGAGAGCGAAGGGGACTTCCTGTGTTTATAGAGGACAGGGGGCAGACCCCGAATGAGTCAGTACACCAGATTACTCCATCCATCCATTCATCCATCCATGCGCCCCGCTATCTTCACTATCTTTGATTTGGATTCATTTTTACTTACTTTTCCCTGTCTTGTAATTAAACCATGTGAAGACTGTGGTGTCTAAACTGTCTCTGTGTGATTTTCACTTATCCACTTATGTCCACCCCCATCAACTTGTCCTTTTAATTATTTCTAGACGAATATTAAACACGGTGGGCAGGTAGAGGTCGGTATCACTGGCCATGTCTGGGTCAGACATGGCCCCTGGTCCAACCAGAGCCCTGGCTTGATTAATGAAGAGACAGAGAGGCAAAGGATGAAAGTAGTGGGGTCAAAAGTGAAGCGGACAAGAGAGAGACAGAGAGAGACAGAGAGAGAGAGAGAGAGATCTCTTTCTCTCTCTCTCTCCCTGCGTCTGTGCCTACTTCAGCAGTTTCACAATCCCCAACCGGCAAGCCAAGCAACCAAGCAGGCCGTGCTGCTCCGTTCCACTCACACAAGAACAGCGGCAGTACAACAACAGGAAAGGGCCTCCTCTGCTTTCAGGTCCTGTCTCCAACCTCCCTGGGGGCTGGATCTTGTTATTATCATTAATAACTCTAGCTCAAGTAGAGATAAACCTTCAGCATTCCAAAACTCTTGGTCTTGTTTATGAGATGGTGTTGCAAGGACAGATAAATTGGGGTTTATTTAAAGGTTTTCTATTTTGGACAAAGGTCTGCTCAGAAGGCTGCAACAGCTGATTGTCTGTGGATGTGGCTGCTGTCTGTGATTAAAGACTGGCATCTAGTGGTGAACCCAGAACATTGCACTTACCGTTGCCAGACTTCAAAGGGGAATTGCAGCATATAATGTGTTTTCATAATTTTTTTAATGCTGTTGTTGTGACATGTACTCGTATATGTGGGATGTTTTATACACCTGCATTTCAGCACTGTTTATTAAAAATATTGACTTACAGTGTGGCAATAGGGAGAGGAAATACTCAAAAATATGCAACGTGGAATGTTTTTTGACTTTATACAAGCTCTTTATCAAAATGAAATTGATGGAGAGCAAACAAGAGCTTCATCTTCTCATCTATTTCACAAACCTTAACTATTTCATTCTGTCAACTTCCAGGAGGACGGAGGAAGAATGAGCGAAGAGAACGGAGGAATCGCAACAACCGCAAAGATAAGGAGAACCCAGAAGGGCGACGAGAGAGGAAGAGGGACAGGGAGCGAGAAAGGGAGAGAGACCCAGTTCAACGTGAAGACTCTGATAACAGTAACAAAACAGAGCACAGGCACCGCAGAGGCCAAGACACAGAGCCGGTCTCCCCTGAAGACGGCCTCATACAGTAGTGCTCTAATGCCTCCCCACCTTCCTCCGTTTATCCTCCCATTCTTCCTCCTCCAAAACTTCCTCACCCTAACCCACTGTTCGCCCCCCTCGACCCCTGTCTGCAGGGGTGTTGCTGCTACCTGTATGATTTGAAATTACTGTCTGTGCACAAACGGGATGGGGCACATTTGGCCGCAAGGCCTGGGCCACTCTGGATTTTAAAAAGTCTTTTTTTCTAGCCTGCAGCCTCTACTCCCTCACTTCCACCACTGAGAGAGAGTCTCTACTGAAAAGTGCAGGAGACACTGCTTGGACTTCTGTTGGGACTGAAGAACAAAGTGAGAGGTATCTGTGACTGTGCAGAGGACTGGCACACGGACAAACAGAAAGACCAAGACGTCACATTATGTGCTTGTTGATATGGTTATTTAATGGGGCCCTGGTAAAACATTGCACGTCTTGGTTTTTGAATGTAGATTTTGCAACAGTATGTAGAACAATTGTTTATTATTGTTGTTCTTGTTCTTTAGATCTCTTTATTTTATTTTGTGCAGAATTTGTAAAGAAAAAATAAAAGTGAGTTGCTCTTGCCATCTTGAGACATGGTCATAATCAGTACACATGTAGGAGAACCTGCATGCTGCAAACCAAAGGAGTAACAGGAAAAAGTAAAAAACCATTAATATGTGTTCTGTATGTGTTGGACAAAAGCTAGTTTTATCCAGATAAGTCATAAATTGAATCTACCACTGTTTTTTTCTTTTTGTGTACATGGAATCTGTGCTCTCAGTAAAGCTCCTCAATTAGGAACCACAGCAACTGTATGTCAAATAAAAGTACAATGGGTTTGTACCTGTGTCTGTTATCCATTTTCTTATCTGACAGCCATCTTGTGCAATCCATATGAATATGCTTTTCGCCCTTCTCGAGTGAATGTAAAGTGAAACTCAGTATAGTAAGCAGCTATTTATGGGGGATTCAAAGGTTGCCACGGTGTCATTTGGGTACAAAGTGCAGCAGCTGCAGGAAGTTAGATACTGTAAAACCTGAACACGTCATAAATACTCATAATCCATCTCTCAACAAGTCTCAACAATTATTCTGGCAATTGAGAAATATATACTAAATTAACTGTTAGTAACAGTGGTGTTTTGTCCAAGACAGTAGGGAAGGCCTGTTACGTTTTCCAACATACTATTGTAACACACAAGCAGCCTGAAGCTCTTATGTAAGTAAAAAACTCGCAATTGTGATTGTTTGTTTTTGCAGGGACAAAAGCCCCCTTTTCAATTTTTTTGCAAAAAGCAACTATGACAACTAACATCATGTAGATCAAACTTCACAGCGAGATATATTTTCCAGCTGAATTAATTCAAGTGTATAATTAAATTTGATTTATTTCTTTAATGTTAAGTTTTATACATTTGAATATCTAAAAAATTTCAATGCTTTGAAAGTTTGTCAGTGAACTAGATTTGACATGTGAAATGAAGGATGATCACTTTTTTCTGGATTAACCTCCTAAGTTTCATGAAAAGCGTCAGGTCGTAAACATTTGGTCGCAGTTTCAATTGTACGCTGTGAAGCCAAAATATTATTTTGTGTAACAAAAACAACAAATAAAGGATCATATTTTCAAGCTATACTGTTTTTATTGTTGGAGTGAATATTTTGCTCATCAGTAACATCTATTTGCATCAAGAGGCATGATGACAGTATTTCCTCCTCATTCATTCAGCAGAGAAATCCCCAGTAATACAGATTGTACATGAAAATATAGTAAATTTTGTTTAAATTTGACATTTGCAAAATATAGATAAGTCACAGTACAGTATGTACACAAACCACAGATGCAAAGTGAAACCATGTTTGAAAAATTAAGGGAAATTATACAAATGAGTGAGGACCAAGGTCAAAAGCTGGATTTCTGAATAAAGATGATCCTACCACTCGAACCAAAACAAAAAAGAGGAAACACTGCGACAGATCTTGACATTTACCCAGATGCCATTTAAGTTAAGACGGAACAAACTACCAATTGCGGCCACTGTTTGTTTTAAACTAATGTAATGTCCCCTGTTCACTTCATTTTAGCGACAAAATCCTCGCCCTTCTTGATTGAAGTCTTCAGCTCATTAATGGCGTCAGCCACCAGCTTCTCCTCGAAGGCAGACAGCTTGCCCAGCCCAAGGTTCTTCTCAATGCCGTTCTTCCCCAGGAGGAGAGGTGTGGAGAAGTACTTGCACTCTGTCTCCTCGGATCTGACAAAGGCGCACTCCACCACACCCTCCTTTCCATTCATGGCATCCAGGACAGAGAAGGTGAAGCGGGCCCCAGCGTAGGCCATGGAGAGGGTGGCAGATCCGGCTCCAGCCTTGGCCTTCACCACCTCTGTGCCAGCCTCCTGGATCCTGCCAGTCAGGGTTGACAACTGGTCAGCAGGGAACTCCACTTTGGGTGTGCATTGGGAGATGAGGGGGATGATGGTCTTCCCGGCATGACCTCCGATGACCGGTACATTGACGCGAGCCGGGTCAAGGCCTTTGAGCTCTGCCACGAAGGTGTTTGCCCGGACAATGTCCAGGGTCGTGACACCGAACACTCTGTTGGGGTTGTAGACTCCACGCTTCTTCATAACCTCTGATGTGATAGGGATGGTGGAGTTGACCGGGTTGGCAATGATGCAGATCATAGCCTCGGGGCAGTTGCGGGCGCAGGCATCGGCCAAGGTGGCTACGATGGTGGCATTTGTGTTGAAAAGGTCATCACGGGTCATGCCGGGTTTTCGGGGCACGCCGGCCGGGATGACCACGACGTCGCAGCCCTGCAGGGCAGCGTCCAGCTGCTCGGGGCCCATGTGGCCGGTCACCTGGGCCCTGGTCTCGATGTGGCTGAGGTCCGCAGCCACCCCGGGGGTGTGGGCGATATCGTAGAGGGAGAGGTGACTCACCAGGGGGCTATTCTTGAGTAGCAGAGAAAGCGGCTGGCCTATGCCGCCCGACGCTCCGAGCACCGCCACCTTGGTGTTGTTCTGGGCGGAGGTGGAGAAGCTACGGGCGAGGCCGACGGCGGGTCTCACGGCGCGGAAAAACATTTTGTCTCCGTCGCTTGTTTTCTCGGTTCGGTGGAAATGGAGGAATAACCCGAAGAGCCGCTCGCCTCCGTGACACCAACGTCCTCTAGCCACGAGCTAACAGGAAGACTCGCCAACTGTCATGCGTCGGAAAAAGGGAAGGTCGTGCGATTTTACGTCAACGTGCGTCAGTGCGCGCCGCTACGTCGCCGTCTTTACCTCGGCGTCTCTTTTTCGGAGGAAAACAAAGCCAGTTAGCGTCGGAAGTCGGTGAAATTAGCGCCGTCGGACGAACCGTAACCCCGAACCCGACCGGCGCAGCGAAACCCCGACGGCACGGTACGTGTGCGTTGTCCGGGCGGTGAGGGAAAATAAAACGCGTCCCCTCGCGGTTAGCGTCGCCCTGCTAAAAATAAGCTAGCGCGGTCAGATGAACTCCGTCTATTTGCTGGAGCCGGAGCGCTGCCCCCTCAGCGTAGCCGGCGACATCTACAACAGGTCTCATTGTTGTGGTCGCTTCGTCAGCCCAGAAATCTCCCCTGTGCTCTTCGACTCGCCTCCGTGTTTACAGCGGCGACCGCAAACGCCGTTGCGTTTCAGCAGCCGCCGTGTATCTAGCGCGGACTGACATAGACTGTCAGCAGCTGGCGATAAAATCGGGTCGTTAGTTCCCGATTTTACTGAAGTAACGTTAGCCGTTTCCATCGCTAGCCCCGTCACAAGGCCAGCTGGGTTAGCGCAAACTTGTAACAGTTGGCCGAGACAGCAGCTGGTCGTTACTTAACAGAGCAGCCCTTTGTCCCACGCACTTAGTATCCCGTTACATGTCAGTAACTTAGGTAATCCGTTTTAATCAGTTTCTGATAGCGTGTCACAGTCGGTTCTCGTACCCGGGACAGACTGGAAACAAATTCATTTTCACCGACTGCTCTTTTCCTTTGGCAGTGTCAAGTTTGAAGGTCCACCAGCTCTCCTGATGATACATCAGCACTGAGGCTACTTCCAGTGAGTACCGAGCAGCGTTTCTGTCGGCCTCACTCGAGGTCACAGGTGACGCGTAGATGGCATCGTTCAGTAGCTCTCATTTTTAGTTTGACTTAATCTGGGAACTTTTTGCTATTTAGTGACTTGGACTTGAGTGTTAAACGTGATCGTGACACCAGCAAAAATAATAAAAATGTACTTTACTGATGATGTATCTCACTAGTATTCTCCATCATTTGGACCTGAAAGCAAGAACCACAGTGATATACAGTTTTTTGTTAGTTGTTGTTGGTTTTTTTCTTCTTCTTTTATCAAATGAATATTGCTGATGAAAGCAATATAGTATTTCTGACATTCCCATTATAACCATTATGTACAATTGCCCCCTTTCTTCAGTACTTCCTAAGGATGGCTAGTTGCGGGGAGGTAGACCACTCTGTTAGCTCACTTCCATCCAGTAAGAAAGGCAGCAACAGTGGTGGTGGAAGTGGGAACAGCACCGAATCATCATGCTCTGGCTCCAGCAGCTCATCCCCAGCCCTGTCTGTACCGGAGTGTGCTATCTGTCTGCAGAGCTGCGTCCACCCAGTCCAGCTGCCATGCCATCACGTCTTCTGTTTCCTGTGTGTGAAGGGTGCATCCTGGCAGAGTAAACGCTGCGCTCTCTGCAGACAGGAAGTACCAGATGACTTCCTGGAAAGGCCTACACTCCTCTCTCCAGAGGAGTTGAAAGCATCAGCGGGAGGTCGGGCTGGTGCAGCAAGTGATCATGCCTGGTATTATGAGGGCCGTAATGGTTGGTGGCAGTATGATGAGCGAACCAGCCGTGAGCTGGAGGACGCTTTCTCCAAGGGCAAGAAAACAGCTGAAATGCTCATTGCTGGGTTTTTGTATGTAGCTGACCTGGAGAACATGGTGCAGTACAGGCGCAATGAGCATGGTCGTAGACGCAAGATGAAGAGGGACGTTTTGGATATCCCCAAGAAGGGAGTGGCAGGACTGCGTTTGGACACTGAGGGTGTTAGTGGAGCCATTGGGGCAGCCGGTCGAGAAAACTCTGCTGATGGGGCTGATACTACAGTAGCAAGTGTACAACAGCAGGTTACAGGTTTCTCTTCTACTGTTTCAGCCCCTCCAGCCACAGCCAGACCTCCCACCTCCCTTGGTGGTCAGCCTGGCACCAGCACTAGCCCCTCTCTGGAGGATTCCCTCTCCCAGCTACAAATGAGTCCTAGGCCCACACCTTCTCAAGAGAGGTCTGAGGCTGGGGAAGGAGAGGAAGAAGATGAGGAGGAGGAGGCTTCACCCTCCAGGTCCTCTGATCCTCACACCTCTGTGGACGAGTCTGGCTCTGGAGACTGGAGTGATGATGAGGAAGAGGGGGATGAAGAAGAGGAGGGGGGAGATGGAGAGCGTGTGGAGCCCTGGGAGGATAGGTCACGGAGGCAAAGACTGAATCCAGAGGACAGAGCCCCTCCTGGCGCTGAGTCTGCCTCTCCCCCTTCCTCTTCAAGTAGCAGTGGAAGGTCCAGAATGCCTGATGGCCAATGTACAGTGACTGAAGTGTGAATTCATAACAAGACGTCATCACAAAATGGCTAAGTTCCATTAACTTTTTCCTGATTTTATGTTCTCCTTCACTCAGTCACAGATCAGATGGAGGTGGATTGCTTGGTACAAGAGAAGTAACACATTCAGTAACAAACATGACCATTTTTTTAGGTAAATAACTCAGTTCTAGCATTCAAATTTTATGCTTCATTTTGGCTCACATGATCTGGATGTATCTGTATGATTTCTTTTTGTAAGACTGATCCTATGTGCACCCAGCCAGTAGAAGTAAAGTTGGGTTTAATGTTCAGTTACTGAGCCTTGTAGTACTGAGAACTGAGGTACAGCTTAGTAAACAGTCAGATGAATACAGCATGTGGGTTTTTTTTCCGAGCCATGGAATCTTCGTTTCATAATTCTCTAACTAGCACATGATTTGAGGTAGGTGTAACAGACTTGCTGTTTTGTTCAGCTGCCATCAGTCTGCTCACTTCTAGCCATTTGGTTGTAGGCATATCGAGTCTCTCCTCTTATAATTCCAGAAAAGTGGACGTTAAAAGGTCAGAATGATTTGCCAACCTGCTCTTGCAAAACCTATATTGTTTAAGTTTATGATCCAAACACACAAACCCTGTAGGTCCCATCCAGATTTGTGATGTGCAGTGAAAGAAGGCATAAATGGGAATTTTACTCCTGGGAATGGAACTGTGTCATTGTCATTATCATGAACTGCTGCATTATAATCATCTTCCCTCTAACTCTCTCAGCTAACATAGCACGCAGAAATGGGCTTTTTGGAGCTCAAGTCATCTGAATACTTGTGGATGGAATTTAATCCCTGATAAATAGCACCCAGCCCCCACTCTACCAAAATAATTTCCTTACTTCAAATTTAACTGATTATGAAGCTTTTCTTTCAAAGTTCTGAAACTTAGATATTAATAAAATTTGTCATTTGAGTGCAGATCATGGTTTGAAGGTTGTTTATACCGATGACTAAGGGAAACCGCAGTACTTTATTATGTTCTTAAGATATGTGGGTATTTAAATTTCACACTTCAAGTTATAATATAGTAATGTAACTCGGGAGCCCACAGAATTATCCAGCTACCTACCCTGTGTTTTCTCTTTGATTTGATTTCAATTAACCTGCAGCTTTGTGAAATTGTAAAATCTGTAGAGATTACGAAATCCTGTTTTAAATTAATTTGCATAATAGAAGTAAATATAAAATTTACTTTACCCTTTCCCAACTTTGAATAATTGGCATTTCAATGTGAAGTATCAGTGTTTTCCTTTTAAAGACCTTGAGGCCTCTGGATCTCATTAGTATCTCATTATCCCTGACTAAAGTATTTTCGATTGGTGTGTTTCTAAAATTTTGTTAAATGTGCTTGTTTGAAGAGAGAGTTATTTAAACACTACTGGTTGGCAGGATGTTGAGAAGTGATGTTATTGGGTTCAGTTTGAGTAAATGTTTTTAATTTGTGTTTTTTGTTGGGGTTTTTTTGGGGGGGGGGGTAAATTCTCTTGTGTATGTTGTCTGTGGCAGTAAGAGAACAAAAACATGCCACTGCTTTTGGCCATCCTGCAGAAATGGCGAGTTATGTTATTTATGTATTTCTTACATGCTTACATTATCAGCTCAGTTCTAGACTTTCCTTTCTGAAGAGTAAAGTTGTGTAACAGTTTTTGCTTGGCAACTTTTTTGTTACATGGTTTGTAATTTAAGAATAAATTGTGTCATTTCATCATCCTAAAAAGATATTTTTTGCTCGCATCTATGAGTATTCGTCTTGTTTTCATGTGTTTTTGATTACTGTGTGATGCATAAACAAGAGTGTCTGGGTGTCCATTATTGAGTAATATTTCACACATTTTTCCACACTACAAAGTGTAGTGAGTTTTTCAAGGATAAGAACTCACATTCGTCCCACTGAAGTACAGCATATATCATGTCAAATAACAAAACTTTGAAAGTAAGACTTAGATTAAGCAGATGAGACGTGGAAAAGAACAGCTGAAACAGCTTGCAGAAGAAGTCAAAAAATGATTATGGATTCCATAAATACATGAAGAATATAAATGCAACAAGAAAGTTCAACTGGTCCAAAATATCTAGTTTTCATTACAGGCTCTTCTTTGTTAAATAGAGAAAAAACAATACATTAACAAGTGTTAATGTACTGGGTATCATAATGGGATCAACTCTTGACTTCCCCTCACTCACCTTGTTGGTGTTTCATTTTTGTGACCACAGCAGCCTTTAGCACTTCCAACTGGGTGTCTAGCCAGGAAAAATCACCTCAGGTGGAACAGAAACAAGATAAAGGCCCAGCTTCCTCCAAGGCCTGGTCTTGTTCTTGTCATTTCTGTCTGTACACAACTGTGCTTCTGCAGTGCCTCATTTTGTGTATGAGCTAAATAATATTTTATATATATATATAAAAACCTTCAATTATTCCATATGTGTATGTGTGTGTATATATATATATATATATATATATATATATATATATATATATATATATATATATATATATTTTTTTTTTTTTTTTTTTTTTTTTTTTTAATCTGGCCCTGTGTTTCATCATCTTTCAAATTTCCTCAAGCACAGATTATTGAAAAACCATAAAAATCATGCTCTCACCTACAGCTGAGAATCTCCCAACAGAAGTGGAACAAGGACAGTGGGGGTGATCGAGGTCAGCATAACACCATGGGCACAGAGGAATATGAAGGAATTACTTAACGTATCTTATAATCTGGGGTAAAGATGAAGGAAGTGAAGCAGTATTACTCTGCCTTGCAGGCAGATGCTGCTGCCTCATGCTGGTTATACCTAATCAGTGTCAATTTGCTTCAATTAGGCTTCGCCTGGCATGATCCAATCATTACCATTATCACATTTTCAGAACTTGAGGTAAGACAGTGTTCATTTGCTTGACTGATGGGGAAAGACAGGGTTTAGAAGATGGGGTCCTTGTAGGTCCCTCTTTTCATTCATACCAAAAATATAAGACTATATTACCCCTGGAATAGGACAGTTTGTTCACTGTTTTTTATAGACATAAGCTTGAAATAAGGGGACAAATGTAACAAAAGAAGTAATTCTACAGACTACACAGCATCTATCAAACAAGATTTTTAGGTCAGCTAACAATTGAACAAGAGCTATAATTTTTTGTGAGTAGGTAACTGCAGAATCCAGTTTCTAAAATACAGCTCCAAAAGAGGGGACTTAAATATGACTAAGGAAAGCACATTTTCAGCATCACCCTTTGTGGACTCATGTCTGAGCTCCTTCACTCATGTTGGCTAATGAGCAGTCACACCGAGAGTTACCAAACAATAGACATCACAGTGATTTCAGTATGCGATAAATGGCAATAGCACATCATCAATGTATTGGAGACAACACAAAATCTAATTTATTGGTATAAGGAGGTTATTAATTTTCTTCACCCATTGGCCAACAATGAAAAAAGACCTTTATCATATGTTGCTACCATCCCACAGCAAAGTCAGTCAACATTTTAGACCATTCAACTTATTAAATGAAAAGTAGTTAAAAGAATCGTAGATGTCCCACTTATCAGTTCACTAGTGTCAGTCAAGAACCAGTCTCTTCCCAGAGGTGCTGTAATAGTTCCCTGTGTGGCATCTTAAAACTTTTAAGAAATGTCTCAGCTGAACTTTGAGGATCTTAGATGCTCTAAAGATCCTTAGGAGCGACACTTTTACCTATTCATTTGTGTTTGGATTTGCTGGCCAGGGCCTGCAGGTTAGCCGGACCACCCCACACTGTCCCAAATACATTCTTCTCAATCCTCAGAGCCTCGGACAGGGGGAGCTCTCTCCCAGACAACACCACCTTCTTGACAGCCTGAATCACAGGGGCAGGTCCTTTTACATAGTGACTGAGCCAGTTTTCTGCCTGCTGTAGGGCAGTCCTTGCACCCTCCTCTGCCTGGGGGGGCTCCAGGACTCCATCAGCCAGTCCAATCTGCAGGCCAAGTTTGGGGTCCACTTTCAGAGCTCCACCGAGGAGCTTTAGAGCATTCTGGCTTCCAACAATGTTGACGAGTCGTGCGGCACCACCCCACCCTGGGACCAGTCCCATGTGTTTATGGACAAATTGGATCACACTGTCAGATGTCATTAATCTACAAGTGAAAGATGAGACATAAATTAGATTATTAGCAATATTTGGATGGAACGTTAGAGTAAAAGAAATTCCGAAGTGCTTTCCTTTTTCACTTCCATAAAAAACATTACCTGAAATCACAGGCAGTGGTGAGTTCTGCACCTCCTCCCAGCGCTTTCCCCTCCACCAGAGCAACAGAGATCAGCGGCAGCCTGCACTGAGAGAACTTTTCTGTCAGCATGCTGTAGTGAACATTACATAACAGTTGAACTCCAATTTCTTTAAGTTTACACTAGTTGCTGCTGCTTTTGTAGTCTGCAGAGACATTTAGTAGACTAGTACAAAAGATAATGAAAGCGTTTACCTGAGCAGCCTTGTTAGAGCATTCTGCATGAACATACACATCTTCATCCCATCCTATAAGGCAATATAAAGAGAATTTAAGCATCTTAGAGTATTAAAGTATCTAACACAAACAGACTAACTTTGGCAAAAATAGAGGTACATACAGGAGAAGAGACGCTGATAACTACTGCGTTGCTTTCCTACCTGTGGGTTAGATATCGCCCTGACAGCATTGAGATCTGATCCAGAGCAGAAAGTTTCAGCAGCCCCCTGGACAATGAGGCCCTTGCCATCTGTCCAGTTCTCCAGCTGGCTCACCTGTTCCTCCAGATCTACCATCATACTGCCTGGGAGGAAGGCAGAGCTCTCTTTAAGCAAAGCAACAAACTGAGGAGCAATGTGATTGTGATTATGAATCATCCCCTGCAATGCCAAATCCACACTGGCAAATCTTATGTCCACTGTTAGCGTGTCCTTACCAGAGAAGGCGTTCATGCGGGAGGGGTTGTTGATGGTCAGCACGGCGATACCAGAGTCCTGCTTGAGCAGTTCAACGGAGCCCCCAGAAAAAGCCAAGAGCTTTTCTCTGATCTCCGCTTGGTTGAAGCCATGGATATCGGAGTAAACACAGCCACTATTCTGTCTGTGCAGCAACCTCGAAGAAACAACATTTAAACAGCACATGAGGTGTCTGTCTTTCAACTCCGTTAATGTTTATATGATCTGATGTGTGCTTTAAAGCCCACTGACCAACAACTCAAGTCAAACGGAATATGCATATCTGTAATTGTAGTATAAAGAATGGAAATCAGCCTTGAGTTGCTCTGGACTCAATGATAATGCTTTTGCACTCACAAACAGGAGGAGGATAAATGCTTTTAATACACTCCCTCCCCTCTCTATACTTTAGCCTTGAGGAGGCAGGACACAAGCTATTTGCAAAAATATCTAACACAAAACAGTGAACCCTTCCTGATTCTGATACATTTAAGTTATAACTGAGAATGAATCAAGCTATCAACTCTACAGATTGACATTTTACAGGTGTAATGTTTGTGAAAAAATAACCTGGGTTCAACTCTGTACACTAACTGTTCCTTTATCTATGAATGTGTTTACCACCAGCAGTGTGGTGATAAACAAAGTAATCAGTTCTCCTTTACCTGTTCCAGGCTCCACAGGTGGTGCTGCTTTTCAGAAACTGTCTCCCCAGGGCACAGAGAGCCATCCTGCTGCTGCTGGAGGGGGGAGATATGGGAGAACATGCTCAATGTTGCTTTGAGTTGGAGAAATAACCTCAGACACATCACCTCATCAAAAAGGGACTATGGGAACATACTAGGGGAAACAAAGTTTGAGGACAAGCAGCACTGAGAACGTTTTTTTTTTCTTCACTTTTAATGTTTGTGAAGCATCAAATGAATCACGGTTATCCCAGTGACCTTTGACAGAACTGGGCCTGTGATATTTTGACTTATCACTCTGATACCACCGTAATACTGAACCGAACCAGCTACAGGACGCTTTTATAAACAGCCTTTCGAGAAAACAATGGACGCATCCACGTTCCGAATGATTTTACAAATTCTCGTTTTGCAGTGAAAAGCTCCTGTTATTTGGAGACTGAATGTCACACAAGCCTCAGGTGTCTGGTTCTAACTTTATATCTCGTTAAAACAAATTTTAGCATGACCCTGCTTCATCTATAAAACATTGTCCCAATGCACTAACCTCAACGGGGGACGCTTGGTGTCACCGTGAAATCCGTCCCCTGGAAACAAGAGCTCTCAGGAGTTAAATCACGCTGACAAACACATGTAGTTCTGCAGTGTGACCACGGGGGGGCGGGATCCTGCTTCCAGGCAGCGATTCATTTCACCCCTGTAAAGAGACAAACGTGTCCAATAATTGAGCAGCTGTGATATTAAGCTTCATATTTTAACCGGGTTTCACACAACAGCCTATAAGCAGTAATTCATTGTTCATCATGAACTATGATATCATATTTCATCAGAGGCCAATGCACAGCACAGAGAGAGATCTGCTCCCTGTCTGTCACCGCTCTGTAAACACAACATCCTGAGAAACTGGCTCTACAGACATGTCCTTATTCAGTAGTATTGTCAGAGGGCTTTATATAACACCCACAAGTTATATTAAAGCATTCACACAGGCAGCTTACTGTTGTATTAACACGGCTCCTTCTCGGCTAAAGTTTTCAGGACTGCAGTGTGTCTTTTTTAAAGGTAAAACACAGATGTTGTTTGATCTAAACCCTGAAATACCTATGCTACCATGTCCAGGTCTAACACTCTGTCAACATCCTGTCATACAACAGTCTGCTCTGGGCTTTGGTTTTATGTTTGGCCAAACCAAACAGCCAAAACTGTAAGTGATAAATGTAATTTTCAGAGCTAATAAAGAAGGAGTCTGAAATGATATCAAAATCGAAGTTAAGATTAGAGCTACGTTCTCCTGTGCTGGAAAAGAACAGACATAGCACAGTGATGGGTCTGCCAATAAGAATGAGGGAAATTTTACTTTTAGTCTTGATTAAAGGGCATAGATGTTATAGATGTTATCTTGATTTGTATAGCTGCCATTGAAACACATCGATAAAAGATGCAACCCTTCTTTGAGGGAGGGTCTTGTTCAGCTCCATCTAGAAATGTGTAATATCATACCTACAGCGGTAGTAACAAGTGTGAAATACTCGTGGATCATAGTACCAAGCAAACACAGACAGAAAGAAATTCAAGTATTGCAATCATTTATCACACATTGTGTAACAATAAACAAAGCACCAGTGTAAATACTGAGGATTGTAAATATTTACACAGTTATGTCTGTGTGTAAAGGAGATATGTGAGATGGGAGATAGGGTGATCTAAAGACCAACAAATGTACAAGAAAAGGAAGGAAATGTGCCAAAAACAGAGGGAGGCTGAGACACTTCCTGTCCTGTGGTCTGATCTATGGCTACTGGGGGCATAAATCTGTCACTACTATCCACGCATCGTTCCAGCCACTACTCACAACCCCAAGTATCTCTGTGAAAATAAACCGAGGGACCTAAATACCTTCCTGTTTCACTTGGGTTACTGAGGATTCCAAAACCATGCTGAATAAAAACATTAAAACACATTAGTGCTGCAAAAGTCTTTGTGAACACTACTGTAATCTTGCACCAATAACTAACAATGACAGTCAAAGGAATCACTCATAGTAAATATTTTTCACCTACTCTTTAAGGTGACACAATTTACTTGGATGAGGTGTTTAAGATGTGTAGCACTATAACTAACATCGATCCAGTGTATTTTTCCCTGAATGGATAGTTTGGTGGAACCAAATTCCTTCATGACATAAAAGGTCATCAACAAGGATACAGTACACTGCATCCAGGATTGGAGCAGAGTCAGCTCTGTTTTAAAGCCCACACCTCTCTGGTCTATTTAAAAGTGGGGAAGGAATTCAAAAAGGTCGGTGGGACTCTTCCCAGGCAAGCATTCCAGACACACTGACTCTCCTTGCGCTGTGCAGTGCCTTCGGCGAGGTCAGCTGGCCCACAACCTGTCTCTAAATGTCATTCTGTGAAGAGCAGCACCTGGAGGAGACAGTGATAGTAGTCTATGAGTCACCCACATGTGTGTGTTAGTGATTGTCTATCTGGGTTAGGTGTGTGATGGAATGGGAACCTGTCCAGAAAATCCTTCCTCCTTCATAAGCTTTAATTTTGAAATCATCTTACTGTACTTGCCCACATTCATTCATCCTCTGCTGACCCCTTTCAAGGCATTGTGATTTATGTCAGCCCTGCTGTTTTATGATTCATCCGGATATCAGTGATGCAGCTGCAGACTCCAGTTGATAATGGAGGCATGTCTGAAATTACAGCCTGGCTAATGGGTGAGAGACAGACAGACAGACAGACAGACAGAGAGATGCACATTTTATACACATTTGTCTTTATGCATGCACAAATGTCATTGTATAGTATATCTGTGTATGTTTCAGTGTGTGGTTGTATGTTCACTTTTTGTGGCTTCCAAAGGGATGCATCAGTGTACTGATCGATATGCAGCTGTCTGGGGCTCCACAGGAAGTCAGGGAATTCACTGCAGTTAGCATGGCTCTATACCAACTCACCAAGATAAGAAAACACACACACACACACATGGTGAGAGAGATCAAATAAGTGCCACTAAGGGTCTCCTTCGGGGCAGGAAGAAGGGCAGGTTGGCAGGTTCCAGAGGCTCCACAGGGCCTGGAGGTTTCCTTTGACGAGTATAGGGAAGACAGTGGAGCTAGAGCACAGAGAGCCAGGAGACACTGGAGGGCCAATGAACAATTTTCCACAGCAGTAGAAACTACAATGTTACTGTAACAACTCAAAATACACAGGGAACTGACAGACAAAATGGAACCATTTAGCATAATATCCACTGTATATTTGAAACCACCCTAAACAGTGAAAAACCCTGAACCATATGTGGTATTTACTTAAACAATTCTATCCTGAATTGCCAATTTCAAAAATAATTCCCAAGTAACTTATATTAACCCTAATTTCTATGGGAATAAAATAGAAGTATTCTGCAACAATACAACTAATAAATTGGCTAGCCATGTTTGACCTTGCACTGCAGTGAATCTAAGACTTATGGCCAGGAACTTCCTTGCAGGCCAGTCAGGTTTCACCATGCATACTGTCTAGCTTCTCCAAAATCAAACAAAGCTTTGGTCACACAGGCCACTGCTAGCCGAAATCTAACCTTGACACCAGTCAACAACCGAAAGAGGACAGCTGTTAATATGAATTCCTTTACAGCATATTGAGGGAAAATTGTGCTAAAGGTTGTTTACTCGAGGCTTTAAGAGGATGGAGACTAGAGAGTTATTGCACTGGTCTAGACAGATCAAATTAGATCAGATCAAACTTTGTGCATGGCCACTGGGTGTTATGTGTCTGTGTGAATGTGAAATTTTATTGGAGCAGCACCGGTAACAAGCTATATGTAGCAGTCTGAGTAGTCACATGCAACAATAAAGGTTCTGATTTACAGAAAAACTGTTATTACATTACATAAACTTTGAATGCAAATAAATAAATTGTTTAGTAAATTGTTCTGAATAATATCCTCCTTTTTTTTTAGTACCATCATTTTTACAGTAATCATCCTGATAGTCACTGTTATTAACATCACAAATAAAGACCTTCCTAAAAATATGATTATTTAGACAAAAAACAATGGAAAACTAATCAATAGACTGTTTGAAGTTGCAGCTGTGTCTACATTTGATGACAGTCATTTGTTGTGTTAGTGCAGCCACTAGGTCCTTGCAGGATAAAATACAGATTGTTCCATTAAATTCTTTCCAGTGTTATTGTGTTTTAGGCAGTACTGGAATTAAATCAGTTACTACTAGCTATATAATAGTTTCAGCATCTGGAAACCTCCAGACTTGAGAACAGGCCAGTACTGGGAATCCACACTCCTACCCTGGAAAACAGGGTTAGACAGCCAACACAGCGCTAGGCTGGGCATCAGGAGAGGATGACAATATTTATATCAGCACTGGGGTAGGATTTCTGGCACCATAACACTGACACACCTGTTATTTCAGTCAGCCAAGGGTGCCAGGTTTCAGGGTGAGGGGTTAGGTGTCTGTGCCTCTCGGGGTCAAGAGTGTGTATGACTGCATGTGTCCCTTTGTATGTTTATATAAGTGAATGCAGTCCGAAACCTTGAATTTTAAATACAGAATTTAGAAACTCTTCGGAAACAAATGCACAAAATTAACAAATTTTGGACAACCACAATATTTTTATAAAATGTCCGAGGTTGCTGAACAAAAAGAAATCCTTTCATATAATGAAATAAAAACTACAGACATAGAATTTAAGCTTGACACATATTTTGGCACCTTTTGATGCTTTTAAATTAGTTCCCCAAACAAAATTAAAAAACAAATGACATTCACCTGGCCTTCATTTTTAGTTTTCACATGACCTGTACTAACCAAAGAATGATGGTTTTACTGCATAAAAGTGGGCTGATTTTTTCCTGTTTCTCTTTCACAATGGAGAAGACATGAGAGCATCAGAAATGCTAATATCAAAATAAAATGAAATATCTGATATCAGTGGGGTACATTCTGTGTTTGTTTTCATTGTTTTTTTTCCTTTCGTTGAGTAACCTTGGACATTTTATTCAATTATTTAGATTTTATATATTTGGTTAATTTGCAACCAGGACTGTATATCCTTGTATGCAAAAGTGCGAATCTGAATCATTTACCAGTCAGGGCCATAGTTATGAAATAATACAGATATTTTCATGTTGTAGACAGGCAAACAGAAACATGAAGTAAAATGGTGCTCATTACACCATCTGACACTAACACTGCCATAGAGCTGGATGGTTCCTCTGCTGCTGTCATCACTTAGGGAAAGAGACCAGCGTCACCAAGCTTTCAGCCAGCAAGATTGGTGGAGCCAAGCAGATGTTAGGTTCTTGTGCTTCATCTTTGTGAGCTCAAAGTTTGCAAAGGACTCCTCTTCATGCAGACACAGAAATGTTTATCTGCAATGCTTGACTGATGTTCAGAACTTATTAAATTATTGCTCCTTCTGCAGGCTAAGGATTGAAAAGGCCTGCTCTTGAGCATGTAAACTGCACAGTAGCAAATTCTCTTAACTTGTAGCTTGTGAGCTGAATTATGAGAGCTCATAGGAAATTAAAAAAAAAAAAATACAATATACAGATTAAAGACTAAAATAATTTGTCTACAGAGCTACTTGAGTTTTCACGTTATTGTGCGTTATGTTGCATAAGTGCTTTCACAGTAACTCTTTAGAAATAGTTTAAGCTACTAAGAAACAATTCTTAGAAGTGTAATATTTCATAAACAAGTCACATAAAGCTGCACAGTATGATAAAACCACATACACTGTACTGAGTATAATACAAATATAGACTCTTTAGTATCTTTAGTATGTGATGTGAAAAGAGGAGGGAAATGATTAAGTTCTTATGTTTATTACACAAAAAGAACAGCAAAGGCATCATCATCATCATATGATTCACAATGATGTGATTTTTTAACCCCCCCCCCCCAAAAGAAAACTATACTACACAGTTAAGTGTCCTGATATGTGACCATTCAGAATTAGTAAAGGTAGAAAAAAAGGCTTTTCAGTATTTTTTTTTTTCTATAAGCATAATTACTTATGTTAAGCACAAAAACAGACTCTCATGAAGGATGTTTATCAATGTGTTCGGAAAACTTCAGCTATGGGTGGACAGCCAACATAAATGCGATTACAAACAATGCATTTAATGTTCAAATCAGGAAAAAGCATATAAAGAAACCAGCCTTTGGTACAAAGTTATAAAAAAGGAACTCACATTTTCACATATCATATTTTTTTTTGCTTAATAGAGAAAATATAAAGCTTGACATGAGCATAAAGAAAACTGTTTTAGTCACAGGCAAGGTACAGTCCAGGCATGTATTGTAGGTAATATTGAAGAAGGCAGAAAACCAACACTGCTGTATTCAGCACACTGAGAATGTGACGCCAGGGGAAATCGTCTCCTTTATCTCAGAAACCAGCATGATGCTGCATATTGTGCATGTGATATCCTATCTTGTGCAAAAAACCCACAAAACATGTTGCAAACAAAATACAAAATAAAATACATACATCATTCTGAATTTCATTTGGCTGAAAGTTTTAGATCATTTGAATATGAGCTAGCTTCACTTTTAAATGTGTAAATACTTTATATAGAACACCAGGAGTAGTGAAAGGTCTGCTGTTGGTAAATCTGCAAGGCTACACTAGTCAAGGCTAGAATCTAGACCTGAGCATAAGACATCCATTCAGATGGTTGGCATGAATGAATGACACACTGGATGTGACTGTTCCTTTGGGAAGTGATGTTTTGTCTGTTTTCTGAGGCTATGCTTGATGCCTGACAGGTTAATCAGGAGGAAACTGCTGAATAATTAAAACTTCTGAAGTTCCTTTACTTGCCATCCTTGCTCAGTTAGGCTCAAATGGATGCCATAAAGCTAAGTTGGTGAACTCACAACTAAAGCACTTCTGAGTCTGTAGGCGTGGAGAAGCAGTCTGGATTTGGTAATTACAACAGTGATGATGAAAGAGAAAGTTCAGAGGTTATCACTGAAGGCTTCTGGTTCAAACACACAGTCAGACAAAGATCATATGATTACAGTCTCTATGTGAAAGGCGTGTGAGTAGGAAAAGGAAGAAGTGTGTTTCTGGAGGGGGAAGGATGGCGGCACAATGGGGGTGGTGGATGGAGATGAAGAGGTGGAGGAAGAAGAAGTGGAGGATCGGCTGGCCCATCGAGATGGGAGGCGTCGGTTGGCTGGACGGGCAGGTCTCGAGAAGTTCTTCTGGAAGGAGGAAGAGGAGACAGAAGACTCCTCATTTTCCTGTGGACAAACAAATGAATTAACATTTAGGATTATAACACCGTTCTTTCAAAAACCAAATTCACACACACACAGATACTTTACATTTTGTCACGTGTTCCATCTGCAGTCTTCTTTACCCTAGGGAAAACAACAGGCATATTTCAAACAGGAACACTATTCAATCGAGCACGCTCATGTGCAAAGGTCACATAAGTAGACCCCATTTCTTTTGGTCAAGAGGAAAGCATCTAAACTGAAATACCTCACACGTGCTACAGTTCTGCTGCCACTTATCAGCGCCTCAGAATCATTACATTTTATTTTGGACAGTGCTCCCCGATTGAGGCTAAACTAACGTGGTGCCTCTAATTACATTCTTTTCATGAGGTCAAATAAAAGTAGCCTGATAATCACTCCCACAATTTCTTTAACGTTTGCATGACTTTAAAGCAGTGTAATTGCTTTAGCTTTCTCATTTCCCTGGTCTGCCAAGGGCATTTAGTCAGCTGGCTTCTTGCAGATACTTCTGTAATCACAACACAATGGCCAGAAAAACACTTCCACTACGAGGCCCCAGTGAAAGACTGAAAGATTAAAGACAAGTAGATGAGGGTGATAGACTTCCTGCCAAGTTTAAATTTTATATGCTACACCACCAGTTCCTTTTGTTAGGGGCCTTTAAGCAATGGAATGGCCCAGATACCCAGATTATAATGATGGCTTTGGCCTGCTTCTGTCTCTTTGCACATACCAGAAATAAACAACATTCCCACCGGAGCTGGCCTAAGTCAAGGACAATTGCTTAGTATTTCAGAGTGGAATGAAACAGAATATGTGCAAGCTCATACAGGACCACTGGTCTAATTGGCTTCAGAAATTATGTTTGACTTATTTTTATTTTAGTCAAAACAAAATGTAGACTGACGTCTCTAAATGTTAATATCTGTACCAGTGAATATCATACCTGCTGAGTGTCAAGTGTGAAACACTGACTGTACATCAGATTCTACCCACCTGCACTATAAGCTGTATCTCTTTCACACCCATGGCAGTGTGGCTGCTGAGCTGTGCATGTGTGGTGTGCGTCTGTGACGTGTGTGAAGTCTGTGTGTGTTTCAGAGTAGGGGTTAAGGGCAGATGGTATATGTCCAGCATGTCCAGTTCTGTGACGTTCTCTACCTGCCTATCGCTAAGTTTAGGACTTGAAGCCGTCTCGTTCTGTAGGCTCTGGCCTTGTTGAGCACGAGCTGCACTCTCATAATTTTTCAGGATCCTTTCCACTGCCCCGTAGTTGGACCTGGATCCCTCAGGCCGTGGGTACGCAGCTAGAGTGAGGGTTTTCCAGGGATGGTCATTCATCATTCGAGGCCCATGTCTGGAGAGGTCAGACTGGGAAGGAGGTACAGACACATGCCTCGGCTGTACCTGGTGCCCTGGCTGAGTCATCTGTCTTTCTTTGTTCTCTGCAGGTGGTTGCTGGAGTGAGACACTTGCTCTGGCTGGCTGCCGCTTCGCTCCATGTGGATTCTCATTCTTACAGCTGGAACCCTCCACATTCAGACCTGGCTGGCTGTTTGCAGGTGAGACAGGCTCAGAAAGGAGAGCCTCTGTGGCTGTTCTTTGTGATGTTTTCCTGGAAGGACTGCTTGCTGTTCTAACTTTGTGCTTGAACTCAGAATGTTGTGCAGGACTCTGAGAGGTTTTTGTGGCGGCCTCCACGAGTCCACCCTCTGGCTGTTCAGGTGAAATGTCATAAGGGATTTCGTGCTTGTCGTGCATCCTGACCTCTTTACCTTCAAGACCACATCTCCTTAGTCTTGGTTGGACCTCGTGGCTCTGAATTGTGGAATCTGAAGTGGTGCGAGTTAATGTGACTTCAGGATGCAAACCCATAATGCCAGCGGCCACATCAGTACAATGTGGTTGAAATTTATTCTCCCTGGGAGGTAAAACATCAACTGATGCTTTAAGGACTGGCGGGCAACCAAGACAGGAGTCATCTGTCACAGTAAAACTTTCTTGTTCCTCTACACCACGCCCCATCTCAGCTTGAAACAAAGTTCTGTTGAACTCTGCTGTTTTTTGTTCTAGCTTTATGTTTCTTCTAGAGCCCTGAAGGTTGGGGCTTGCAGGTAGTACTTCTGGAGAGGAAAATAGCAAATCTACAGGTAATTCTTTGACAAGTGGAGGCACTTGCAGGTTAGCGTTACCAACACCAGGGCTGTAATCTGAGTCTTTCCCAGCACTCAGTATGTTGACTTCAGAGAAGCTTTTCTGTACTGTCCCGTATGCAGACAACTTACTGCTACTTAATTTACTTGTATCGCAGGACCAACGGTTGTGGCAGCAGCCTATACTACAGTTAGAGTTAGCAGGTACAGCGCACGATGCTACCACACCATCTACAAAAACTTTGCCCTCATTTTCTTGTAGCATAGCCTCAAACTTCCTGACGATGGATGGGCTACTACACGTTTTGTCCACTAGAACACAGGGGCTATGGCACTTCCTCACGGTTGTCATAGGGGATTCTGGGATGTGGAGTTCTGTGTCTGGATGGGCAGGATTGCTTAGATTCCAGGAGGAGATGCGAGGGGGGATGGGTGGAGTAGCTGTCTCAGACTCAGAGAGTACCCCAAGGCTCGTCTCTGTGTCTCCGTGTCTGTCTGGATCAACGGCACTCCAGGATTCACTCGTAGCTCTGTTGGCCTTCCAGGTGTTATCTGGTGACAAGGTGATCCAGTTTTCCCTTTCCAAGGCCCGGAGGTCATCGTAGATCTGACTGAGGTCACAGGAAGGTTCATCCACCGCTCGGGTTTTATCATGGCCAAACAGCATCTCCCTCTCCTCAGTTAGGCACAGGGATTCAGAACAATTCCTGAAGAGAATTAAACAGATAAATACATTTACTCCATTCACTTTAATTCCAATTTTCTAGTTTCTCATTTATAAGGAATTTTTATTTTGCCAAGACACATGCAAAAATATGACTTATCATCACTTACAGCATATGTTAGTATGTATATACACACATCAAAACTCAGCAGGTAGTGATTATCATAGTTCTATGCTGGTGCCATGAAGCTAACATAGCAATGGGGATTTATTTACCTCTTATCTCCGCTCTTCTTTTTGATCTCATACTGGTAGCTGCAAAGCTCCTCGCTAACACGGGCTATCTCCTTCAGGGCCTGAGACACAGAGAGTGGGAGACAGGGATACAAGGAGACATGCTGGATACTATGTATTCCTAAAGAACTGTACAAAAGAAATTGTAGATTAGGAAAATTCTCTATTCAAAGAAACCTGGGAATGACGAAGACCAGTGTAAAGGATTAAGTACAGAATCACAGATGATCTGACAACAAGTATTTGACAGTAAAGCACAAAGAAAACAATGACAACCACACCCATGTATCTTATATAAATATATTGCTTTTAGCAAATAGGAAAACTGTCTGAAACACTTACGTCATTAAGAGTAGAGGTGTTCTTCTTGTCACTTCCATAAGTCAGCTCTGCCCAAACGGGAATTTCTTGCAGACCAACATGGACACTGTTTTCGTTCCCTTTAGAGGCATCTTTCTGCAGCATTCCACATCCAGCAGCTCCTTTAAAAATAGCATCCAGCCCTATTGTATCCACAGTGTATTTGCTGTCATCTTGCTGCCAAGTGCCTCTGGATCTCAATTCATCTACCAGTTCGGGTTTAACACTGAATTTACAGAGGCTGTCTGCTTGGAAGCAGATGGGCTGGTGACCACAACCACCACTACTGATGTTTCTGTCGTGACCAAAGCCAGGTAATGGTGGTTGTCTGTTTGACTCTGGTTGACTGCTACTGCTGAGCAGCTCGGAGCGAGAGATGTCACTGAGAAGACTGGAGCTTGTGCTGGTGGAACGTATGCTGAGCCTATGCGCAATATCATCATCGTCCTGCCTCCCACTGTCCAATTCTGTCCCCTCTCGCTTGGCCCTCACTTCACAGTACAGCTAGATATAGCAAGAAACAGGAAATAGGAAATAGAGGTCATCACTTTTTCAGCTATACCACAGAAGTCTTATGTTGAATTAATTAAAACTGCCCTTTGTTTTCGACATGTGTACGTTAAGTGTGTACGTTAAGTTGATTTTGAAGATTAGATTCTTGGTTAATTGATAAAACGTAATATTACATTAGATAAAATCAATAATTTTAGCACTCAAATAACAAAATATGACAAAAATTACAAAAAACATTTTTTTTACTCAAACGGTGACACTGATCCATTGATATTATTATATAAACTTTTAGATCACAAAGGTACACCTAAGTCAGAGTAATGTGTTCAAAGGGGCATACATTTTGAAGCAAAAATCTCCATTATGACCATAATTACTCCACTTTCACAGGATACTTAGAATGAGAGGAAATATATCAGTTAAGCATGAAAAGCTCAGACAATATAAAAAATGTAAATGGTATAATATGAGTATACTAATGGTACGTTACTGTATCTACTACTGCTGTATAGTCACAAACTAATGTGGGATGATGAGAAGTCAGACAAGACAGTTTAGCAACAAATTTAATGAACATATTTAAACCCAAGAGGATTCAAAAAAAAACATTCAAAGAATACTTCCACATAAAACTGGATAACCTCTGGCCTCCTACCATAGAATCTCAAAATGGTAACTGTTTCATGTTGACTGGGCTCCCTTCCCATCACGCAATGTCTAGATGGGACTTCTGCCTTTTAGCCTGCTTTATTCCTCTGCTGTTTCCCTCTCTCATTTTCTGGTTTGTAAGGGGAAAATGAGAACCACATGTTCTTTTCATAGCAAGTTGTTTCAGTGCCTTCATACTCTGTCCAACTACTTGTGCAGGGCTTCCTTCATTAAAAACACTAATGTGCTCTGCTGGGTGTGTCAGATCTTAATCCACTGGTAGACTTGGAGTTTGTCATCACCCACGCTGTCTCTCTTTTTTACCTTTGTCCCTTTCTCTTAGGTTCATTAATTTGCCTTGAATTATGTCCCTTTCTGTCCTTACTTATCCTGTTATAGTTAATCCCTCATTTTAACCCAGCTAGCTGAAAGGGTTCTCATTTGGCCCGAAACCAACATTTATTTACAATAAATACATCTGTTAAATTCTTGCTAAATTAATTGGTTTATTGTTTGGTCCATAAAATGTAAAAAAATAGTGGGAAACTACCATAACGATTTCCTAGAGCTTAAGGTAAAGTCTTCAAATTGCTTGTTAAGTTGGAAAAATAACTCAAAACCCTAAAATATTTACCGTCATGTAAGACAAGAAGACTTACTATCATATACTGGCAAATTACATTTTATAAACTGGTTGTCTTATTGTTTACATTTTCTCATAATACCCCTACTACTGTAACAACCACGATTCTACCCATGCTAATGGGAAAATCTGTTCTAAAAACTTAAGGAGATCTAATATTTAGTGAGCATCATTGACACTGTCACAGTGAATAAGTTGTTAACCTTTCTTTATAAAGAGCATGAACCAGGGTGTGCCATACTTAAAGTATTCATTTTCTAATAATGCGAAACTAAAATGAAAAATTTCAGTCAGTGAATAAACTTTTTTGTTTTGGTATTTTGACTCAGAAATCTTCTGTGGCATGCCAGCATCCCTTTCTACATCACTCCAGGTTACAGACTATCACTGCGTCAGTCTCAATACCCAAAAGTTAAGAGACAGCATAACCCTTGCCCTCCTTCTTCCACTCCTTCCTTTCTTCATACTCTGCAGCTGCACTGATCAGGGGTATTGTTTTGACAGTGTCGATGGGGAACAGGATGCGTAGGAGGGAAATGTAACACCCAGTATGCAGCTTAATGCATATGACGCCATCTATCATACACAAATCAGGTAAACTTCCTAAGATTGATGAACAATCAAATATGCATAGGACCAAAAAACAGGGGCAAATTTCAAAAATTTGGAATATGTACTACATTCTTTTGGAGCTATTTCTTTATCTACATCCATTCCTGTGATTTACTTTAACCAAATTCAACTTAAACGGAACCGTAAGCACAAGCAAATCATTAAAACCTGACAAAATGCAGATATATTCTCATTCAACTACACAGCCAGAGCACTTACCTCTTCTATTTTCCTTTGCATGTCTTTCAACTGGCTCTCCCACTCCCTCCTCTCCACTTCAAACCTCTCCAGCAGCTCGGCTTTTTCTCTAGTCCAGTCCCTCTCATTGTGCTTCAGGCGACAGCGCAGGTCCATGGTTGTTGACTGTGTGTCTCCCAGGAGCTTTTGCTGCTCTTCCCTCTCCAAGCGGAGAGTTGGGGTGTCACTGTGGTGTTCTTGAGCGCTCCGTGATGCCACAGAGCCAGGACCTGCTGCTGACTGGACCCCTCCAATCACCGGTCCAGTACCCTCTCTAGCCTCCAACTAAAGAGAAACAAAAAGATAGTTAGAGCAAAGAACACAGAGGAGTACAAAAAGGGGGCAGGGAAGGGGAAGAGAGGTAAAGACAGTGGAGGAAAGAGAGATGGTAAAGGATAGATTTCAGCTGGAGAAAAAGAGGATGAGAGCCGATGACAAGACAAACAAGGCAGGACTGAGAAACAGTTAAAGTGGAATTAAGACAATGAAGGAGTGGCAGGAAGAGAAGGTGGAGGAAGTGAGGGAATAATGCACCATGGGACAAGTGTGAGTGGGTTCAGAGAAGGGAAGGGGGAGAAGAGAGACAAAATTGAAAGATTAAAATATCATGTAAAAACTCACACACTGATTTTGTGGGTTCAAAGGTCAACTTTCTTTTCTATGGTACTTTAAAAACACAGGATACAGCGCAGGATACGGCAGATTCAAGCACAGCTAAATATGTCTGCAGAGGATGCATGTGGCCTCAGGCAAACAATACTCTAGTGTACCAATTTTTTAGAGACACAGATTCATATAAAGAGGCTCTCTCAATATAATGAGGCCAAACCTATAATTCATTTCAACAGTGAAATTACAAAGATGCCACTTCTTTTACGTGGCCTTTTTTTTTTTTATTAAACTGATGATATTACTCAGTGCCCCTGTTCAATATCCTGGGCATTTCCCCTGGGATTTCCACTATGTTAGGGCCAAATCCTTCAGAAAGCAACATATCATCACTTTATTTGGAATGAAAACAAATATTGCAAAACTATGCTCCCATTCAGTCACAAGTAATTCAGATTCCAGAGTTCACCATCCGAAGAAAAACCTAAAAACTGACTGATTTTGAGAACAAAAAAGATTTAAGTCTTATTAACCTCTAGAAAAGACAATGGTATTAGAAGAGCTAATCTGAAATGTCCTCTGCCAAGGAAGTTCTCTGATCTCTGATCCTCTTTTAAAGTGCTTAAGAACAAGGGTGTGTTTTTGTCCATAGATCTGTACAATCTGTGATAAATATGTGCATTTTTGTGGCTAGTAAAATGGGGAAAACATTTTAGCTTGGGACCTGGAAAGAGCCCAAGACAACGCCTATGCATGTGCAATATATGCTTTTGCTTTAGCGTGTGTGAAATGTGCATGTGTGTGTGAAGTGTGTATTAGAAAGAGGAGGAGAATGCATACAAGCATGCTTTAGTGTGTTATTTAAGAGTTCAGTCACAGACATCAACCAAAGCCTTCTTACAAGCCTTGGTCATGGAGCTATTTCTGCCTGTGGCCTGGGGTCAAGAAATTATGGTGTAGAAAAACAAGTCAACCCTTTCTTTCTGCCTGTGGCTCTTCACAAAGTTCTCCACAATTACAGATGGATGTTGATGGGCGCTGTCCACAGTCTATTTAAACATCCAAATGTAAACAAATAGTGAAAGTGCAAAAACAAGAATTTTGGGGTAAAAATAAAAGAGCTGAAAACTGTTCCTCATTGATTAAGATAACAAAGATAAACCATCTTCTTAAAAGGAAGTCATGGAGGAACTGAACATGCAAACAGGGACACAATGTAACTGCATCACAGCCAGCTCAGGGAAAACATACTCTTGCAGGCAGACACAACTTAAATCAGTATCAGGGAGCAATCTCCAGCTACTCTTGACCACCCTGTCTGTCACCGTATGGCACAGGGTATATAAAGGTAACTGTGTCACCACGGTGACCCACTATAAATAGCAGACACACAGCCTTGTACAATGTCACATTCCTAGGGGAGGTGGAGGGCGAGGTAAAGGGAGGAGGGGGAGTTGGCTACTAAGGCAGAGTGAGATATCTCCTAGCTGCCAGCAGCTTTCATAAATCAATGGCATGCGGAGAAATATGCCTGGAAATATCCGGACTAAGACCTCTGTCTGGGATCTTGGATGCTTTCTTGGTATTATTTGGTAGACAGGTCCAAAGAGGAAGTGGAGACAACATACAGTGGTTACCATTCACAACCATAGCCTACTGTGGAGAAAGATGTAATTAAAATCTCAAGGATGAAACAAGCATGCAACTGCAACGAGCTGCAGCTATGTTGATGCTTAACTGACTCATTCGGGATAAGAACCCATAATCTCTGGTATAGCAAATGTATGATATACAGTATCAGCTAAGGCAAATTCAAAATGAGGCAGTGATTTGACTATACTGTTTGTGGCTACACAGTGCAAGTTTCTGATATGATTAAATGAGATGCAAAGGAGTTTAAACTAACTGCTAGCCACATGTCAAAATTAAAAAATTTGTAAAAAAAAATGTAAGACATGGAAATTTTAAACATGAAATTTCATTTACAAATTATGTAGCAGATTAGCAGACTCATTTGGTTAAGAAAAGATAACGTTGATTTTATAAGGAAGAGTAATTACAAGTTCATTTTAGAAAAGTGCAAGAAAACGTCCAGTGTAGCTCTCTGACTATATGACACATTGAGATGATTGCATCAAGGGCTCTTCTCAGGTATTGATGCTAATTCTATTATTGCTTTTCAACTCAGTACTATTGCCCTTACATTAACTTCTACCTCTTCAACACCCTCTGTTTTCACTATGCTTGAACTAAAAAAAATGGGTTCTCCTCTGCATTGCTCAAGTGAAACCAACGTGTGGAAAATGACAAAAGAGTTTGTCGGCCGTGTTGAAACTGTTCCCATTTTACTCCAAAGTGACATGAACGTTCATCCATTTTTTCTCATCAGAGAAATTAATTTGTGTGTATTCTTGACATCTGAAATCTGATTTGTTCAGCTATTAATATGTAAATGAAGTCAAGTAAAACAAAGATAATTCAGTCTGCTTATCAGCTAAATGCTTTTTGTGTTCTTTTAAATTCTAGCATTAAGTATGACTTCAGCAATCTAGACTAAAATCAACAGCCAAATTACATGTAATGCTACTTTCTGGAAAAAAGAGACATATTTGTTTAGGGATGGGGATCGGGTGTACCCAAGGTAGTAGGGATGGGGTTTGAAGAACTTTGAAGAAGTTTGAAATCTGTAAAATCTGTAAATTAGCCCTTTGATTACAGAGCTGCAAATTATTTTAGAAAACTTGACTTGACGTATTTTTAACCTTTTTAATAGCCTTAGATTAGCACTTGGTAAACATGTATCAGGAAGTATAAACTGCTGTAGGATGTGGCCCACCCAGCATGGCTTCACTCCAAGTCAATTCCTTTGGTTTGTGCAATCAATACACTGAATGAGTACCTGTATATGTATGTGTGTGTGTGTTGGTGTGTGTGTGTGTGTGTGTGTGTGTGTGTGTGTGTGTGTGTGTGTGTGTGTGTATGTGTGTGTGTCCATGCTCCATTCGAAATTACTTTACACTTTGAATATTCACACACATGTAAACACACAAAGAATATATTGAGCACTTTGCAAGTACAGTATCTATACAAAATAGAGACACTGCGACATCTCTTCTGTTCCAAACAAATCATCTTGAGCTCTCTGATCCTCCAAACTGGCAAGATTGGCAAGTGACAAATAATTCAACTGCCTCTAACACAGATGCCTCACATGTACATCAGCATCTTGGTATAAATATCAGTGTGTGCATGTGGCATCATGGTATAACCTCTTGCAGTAGATCAAGTCTCCTCTCCCACTGCCTCCCTGGGGCTTTCAAACACAAAGCAGAACAGTAAACTTCTGTTTTATAAGGCTCTCTTTCAACCACACCATGAGAAGGCACAGAGCCAGCAGGACAAAGAGTAGAGTTGAACAGTAACATTGTGCCTCCTTCTCACACAGATGAAACGCTATTGTGGCAGTTAAACCATCCACAGTATAGTATACGTGTGTGTGTGTTTGTGTGTGTGTGTGTGTGTGTGTGTGTGTGTGATATGGACAGTACCATGGTAAGGCCATGGTACTGTGTTGCATTCCTGTGTCATCAGTGGTCTGGTCTAACTGATCTTCAGTATCACTGCACCACCTTGTTAATTTCCAGCACCATGTTAAAAAAATTCTGAGCTTCATCCCTTCAGTCAGTGAATCACTTGATTTTTCTAGTAGCTTCAGAGAACGAACAAAAGGACAGCTGTGTATGATGGGTGAATGCGTGACCAATTAGTTTTAAGTTTGTGATAGGAATCATATGGGATTCAACTGGAAAATAAAGACACTGTCACGAAAACATCCCAAAAAACATCACAAAAGTCAGCAAGCAGAGATAGCCAGCTCTGAACAAATTTCACAGGATCAAAAGGTTTTAAATCAACAAAGAGTGAACAAGTCCAACTAGACTCTCCTACTTTAGCCCAACCAAATAAATCCATCTTCTGATATAACCAGAAAAAAAATGCTAAATCCCTCAAAGCCACATTGCTTTGAAGAATAACTATGCCGGGTCCTTCAAGTGATCTGTGAAATCCCTGATACAGCATGGCACTGGTATGCAAACTTGACTGTGTATTTTCTCCCAATTTCAAGAAACATTTAAAAGTAGCCGTCCATTGTGACAATGGGTTAATATTTCATATGTTGATAGAAAGCAGTTAAAAGACAGGCTGGGTCTCTGTGTGAGTGGGGATAACTGTGTGTCCTCAGTGCAAATCTTTTGTCTAAGCTTAGGCTACAGTTGGGTGGATGCCAGGGTGACTTATCATCCTGCCATGTGGGTGGTAAACATGGCAAGCCCAAATTACCCCAAAACTCAGGGCCAGACATGAGAAAACCAACAGATGTGATACACAAGAAACTGTATAGAAGATAAACCATCCTGTATGTGTGGTAAAGTAGGCTACTTAGATTTCTCTTACTTTGTTGTTGGATAAATGAGCTCATACTGAGCATGCACACACAGCTATATAAAAAGTAATACATTGCTCTACTAACTCTCTCATACATACAAACATATCTAAAACACTGCAACTGACTAAGTATTTGATAGCAGGTGCTTTGAATATAGTCACTGACCGTACTGACCCAAAATTCAACCCACACACATGAGTCATCATCATTCCTCACCTACCTGTGCAATCCTGCATTTGAGCTCGGCCTTCTCCAGCTCCCAGGCACATCTGTCTCTGGTGTACTGCAGCTGGAGCTCACTCCTCTTCTCTTCCTCTCTCTTCACCTCTGCCTGCACTTCCTCCAAAACCGTCTTCAGGTCCAGCAGGATCCTCCTGTTCTCCCCTCCCTGCATGGAAACACAGTTGGCAGCAGTCTTGTCGACCAAATATGCCAGATGAACTGCATATGCCCTCCAAAACAGATGCTACAGCATCAGCCCCCCCCCCACACACACACACACACACACTATGTAGCTAAAGCAAGCACGGAGGAACTAAAAAGGAATTGAAACTTTAAAAAGTTAAGATATCAAAGTTTGCATTTAAACCCCGGCATATATTCTGTGTTTATTATTAAATACATTCCCTCAAAGGAAAACAGATTCCCTGAGAATCTGTGCCAGGGACAAACTGAAGTTTCAAACATAACATAGCAATATAATAGATATACGTTATATATATATATATATAACGTATATCTATATAATTGCTTTCACAGCGGTAGGGATCATTTCCAGTTACTTGTATGTCAGCCACTTCTCTCAACAATGACTCCTTCTCTCGCATCCACTCCTCCTTGTCCTGTACGTGTCGCTTTTTCAGATCCTCAAATTTCTTTTTCAGTCGTGTGTGTTGTGTTTGCTGCTGCTGCTGCTGCTGCTGCTGCTGCTGCTGCTGCTGGGGTTCGAGACCCGGCAACATTTGCCCCCTGAGGATCTCAAGCTGTGTCCCCGCTCCACCTTCTCCTCCACCCGCTGAGGCACCGAAATGGGTCTCATAGATCTGACTGAAGACAGTGGGCGGAGAGGAGATCCTTCTCCGCGGACTGCGTGTTTTCCCTCTGCCTCTACCTACCCTATCCATCCCAGAGCACGGCACAAACTCCCATCCCTGAGAGGGGACGTATCCCCCGCCGGCACCGCCCCCACCCTGCAGCCCGGAGCCGCTCATAAACGCGCTCCACATTTCTCGAGCGCATCGAAACGAATCGTGAAAAACAACCTAATAAGATAATTATCGCAAGCTGTCGACCGAGATACGTCGGAAGTTTCCATTTCTGCGGCAGTTTGAATAATGTTCGATACAGTTCAGCTTTCAATTCACGGTGATTTTCAGTCGGCGACGCAACGAAAGTTATCCAAACCCCGCGGGCCGGACAGCGGCGCTCAGGGCAGCGGCCACCGCGGTGCTCACACGGGCGACGGGGCCGGACGCCTCGGGCTCCTCCATGTCCCCACGGAGACAAAGTCAAGGCGTCATCCTCGCTCCTCAGTCCCCCGAGGTCTCCTCCCGCGCCGTCTCCCTTCCACCTGTCTGCACCGAAATCTCGGGACGCGCCGCGCGTCTCCCCTTCGTCCCCGCGCCGAGTCGTCGTCTCAGGCGACAACGCAGCGCTGGCAGAGACGGACAGACGCCCAGTGACCCTCTGACGCGAAAGGGAGAAGTTCCCAAAAATATCCCAGAGCGCACTGATGTAAGAGCCGAGTATTTTTACACCTCCCGTAACTACGAGTTTATTTTCCTAAGGGCGGGATGGCTGAACGGCGTCTGGAAAAGGCGGCGGAACATCCATTAATCAGCGCCGCGTCGCTGCGAGGCCGGCGCAGGACGCCACCTTGCGCTGTATCCACGGCAACAAATCAGCCCGCTGGCTGCGCGGTGGTCGACTGGACGGTCAGAGACAGCTGGACGCTAAACCCCGCTCGTTTTAGAGGGAACAATAGTAATAGTTGGACTAGATCTCAGCCGCTCTGGCAAAGTAAGTGATGTGCGTCTTACCCCGCCCGCAAATAAAAGATAGTTTGCGTACCTTTATCCCTTTTTTTCCTTCCGTGGCAGGAGAACTCGCTGCGCCATTTCTTACCAGATATCTCAGCATGCGAGGGGGGTGACTATCACGAGAGTAGCGACGTGGGTGGGATTTTTGTTCATCTCGATTCGAGAAACGGTGACATGTGTCGCTGGCCACGCTGCGTCCGCTGCGTAACGCCGTGCCACATGGCAGCCGTGGGTTATTGAGCCCAGCAGTAAAGCCAGAGTTAGCTTTGTGGACCAGTCTCGGGATGTTCACGGTTCTCTGGTGTCAGTTTTGCGCCAGATGTTCCGCTCGAAGGCAAAGGAACAACGGAGTACGAGCCACCAGGCTGAATAACAGACCCTTACCGCTTCTTCTAATATGATCACGAGTGTCCTCCTTTAAAAACAGCCAGCCCAGATGTCGACGTGCAAAGTAGCAGAAATCCAATCTGGTCTGGAAGGCAGTGGTTTAGGTCAAAAACAAAAAGGCTGCAGAGGAATGAAATCCCCCTTTCTCTCTCTCCCTCCCTCTCTCCCTCCCTCTCCCTCTCTCTCTCCACAGCTGGCCCTAATATGTGACGTAAAACTTCCCACCGGTGGGATGAATGAAGTGGACCGGTTCCGCCTCCGTCCTGGTGGTCAGGACCGGTTTACCCAACGTTAAACTCATCCACCATCAGCATATTTTGGGACGGATTTTTCAGACCCACCCAAGGGCAATTTTACACACTTAATAATGTCAAATAACCAAAATCCAAATATGGGTAAAATTCCAGTGCTCCCATCATATTACCCATCCACATGTGGATGATTTGTTACAACCTCTCAATCAGGATTCAGGCAGTATAGCTGCCTAAGAAGAATTTGCAAGCGACATATGCCCCATGTTTGTTTCAATATCTGTTAGTGTACGAGTGTTATTATTGGGAGTGCTTGAATGTGTGTACAGTCATAACACAAACTTCAGGATTTACAACATGCTGTTCAAAAACTTGTTTACTGCTGCTGTCATGTAAAAACCTCATAATTACAAACTAGTCTAATGGTTGTGTGGGTAAAGAAAATCTTATGAACTTTTGACAACGTTAGTCTCTCCACAACATTTTTAAATCAACTGCATGGGTCTTTTCCAGTTATTGTGGCTCATTAGTCCTTTACTCAGGTTAAATTGGACTGAGCCAATCAAGGAATAACATTATGTCACTAATCTCCATTTAATAATAAGAGCGAAGTTAGTGTAAACTAACAGGAAAATGAGACAGATGTCAGTCAAGCACAGTCGATAAACACCCACACGGTCCTGAGAATTGTCTAATTAGGAAAACACCTATGTGTGTGTAGGGCCTTTGAGATTATAACGTGAGATTTAGACTTAGATTGTCTACAAACAGCTCATTATTCACAGTCAGTTTAATGACACACTCACCTAACATTCCACTGTTGCTCCAAGGTGTTTGTCCCCCAATAAATGTTGAAAGCGTCCGAGTACATGAGTGGCTTGGGTCATGCGTGGAAAATGATAATGTCCTGTAACTTCAGTGACCTTTTGACATGTGATGTGATGAAAATAACAGTAATGAAATGAATATATAAGTTCAAAAAAAAAAAAAAGAAATCGTGAAAATTTTAAAACATATGATCCTGAGTATGTGATTTACAGAACAAAGAACAGGGTGAAAAGGAATACCAATTTAAAAATGGTCGCATAAGAGAGTGAGGAGAACAGAACAAGAATGAGGATCAGCAAAATAATGGGCTGAAACATCTTGGTGGATGACATAATGAAAGGGGGGAGAGTAGATTGACCAGTTAGTTTAGTGCGTATTAGACAACACAAAAATTGCTGTTATTAATGTCACAGAATCCATTCATGTTTTTGCATAAGCTTACAGATAGAGGCTCCTCTGCTTCTTTATCCTCCTGCTTGGGGACATCCAGCCGGTCTATGAAGCTCTGCAATTCCTTCCTGAAGGCTTTCATCTGGGCGTTGATACGATACAGCAGCTCATGCTCTCTGATCCTGTGGAGGAGATATAAAGAATGGTCGAATTAATTAATGATTGAATGAGTCTAAGAATAATGAAAATTGTACTGCCATGTTTTCCCAAAACAGGAAGAGTCCAGTGCACTACAACTGATCACATAAAATACTGCAGTTACCAAGAATGGTAAGTTTTTTATTAGTTTGTTTTCTATTTCTTTTTTACCTGCCACCGTCTTCATCCTCATCCAGCCTGGCAAACAGCTCTCCATTAGTGACGTATACTCGGGCCTCGGCAATAATGGTGCTGGTGTCAGCGATGAGCCTGTCGATGGTCCGCCCCAGCCTCTCTGCCTCTATGCGGATGTCTATCATCTGCTGCCGGTCCTTCAGGCTTCTGGATAAAAAACGGCTGTCGACAGGTGAGTAAAGGGAGCGTGTCGGGGTGAGGCAGCGGATGTTCCTCACCTCATCTGAATCACTCTCCCCTCCAATAGGGCCCTCACGCTTGCGGTGGGGCGGGAGGAGGCGAGGGGAGGAAGCTGAGGCCGAGGGGGTGTCGTCATCCCGTCCTCCGTCACTCTCTGCATCGCTGTCCCGCGGGCTGCTACGAATGCCCAGGTGGGCGGCCAGGTCATAGCGCTGCATGTTGGAGAGCAGCACACGGTTCTCATACTGGAGCTGCATAACTTTGCCGCTCAGTTCATTGATCTGCAGACGTGCTGCTTTCAGCTCCTCCTGGAGGGCCTCCACTTTAGCGGGGTCAGCTCCTCCTGGGGTTGAAACAAAGTAAAAATGAAAAGTGGAACGCTTCTGTAAATGAGACTTCTATGTGCAGCTCCTGGAGGCTTTCTGAAAACACATTCATCTATCTGACACATTAATCTTCTGCAACGATGATATACTGAAAGACAGTGAAAACTGAAAAAACAAACCTCCTCCATGTCTCGATCCAGCTTCATGGGATCCAGCCTTGTACTTGAGTTTATTGAGTTCACTTGTCACCTAAAGATAAACCTGGATATTATTCATGTGTGTTTAGTGCTGTGTGAATGATTAGTTCACACAATGGAATATTTTCTATGTATGAGGCTTAGATAACGGCCAGCTTTCTTAAAAGGCCTTAAAGTCTTTGATGATACCAATAATAGCAACAGACACACAAAAAAGAGGAGACTCTTATAAAAATTACATCTTACATCACTGACAATAGAACAGCATTGTGTTACCATGTTATAGCAGAAAGCATATTTTTTGACCAGTAAAAGAGATAGCAGTCCCTGACAGAGAAACTAAAGCAGATTATTCCTATACAAAGCATGTTTTGTGAAGCAGTTACAGCACATACAGTGGTTTTGTCTTTGGATCTTCCAATACCAATGCAATGGACCTGTTGAGGAAGTCATGCCTTTTTTGAATGCCGTCTAAACTATCTACCTTTTTGTTCTCTTCTTCCACATCTGCTAAATTCCTGCGAAGAAGTTCTGCCTCATCTTCCACCAGCTGAAGCTGCTGCCTCAGCTCTGACAGGGCCTCGCCCTGCTCTCTGCACTGTTGACCTCCACTGCCAGTGCTGTCCACTCCTGCTGCCGCCAGACTAGGTGAGGAGAGGAGAGGAGAGAACCATTGATTACTGCGAAGGTTAGCTTATAGCCCCCCGTGTTCTTTTCTTTTTTTTCCTTGTCACACATTGCGGTTTATATTCCCCCCTAATGTGGGAAAATGATGCTTTTCCTTTCCGTAATAACTATGACCTCATTTTGGCCGGAAACTGTTTCAATCATCAAGTATGGCAATTGAATGCAAAGTACCTGTCCTCCCTCATGTCGTCCAGCTCAGCCTTCAACCCTCTGTTCTCCACCTCCAGCTCCACAATCTTCCTCCCGAGGATATTTGCTTCCTCCTCCACCAGCCGTAAACGGAGCTTCAGCTCTGATTCACGGGTGGTAGGAGGCCCCCCAGCCTCACCTTTAGGCAAAGGGCTGTCCACGTCCCCGTAGAAGGAGCGGTACTTCTGCAGCTCCTGCTCCAGTCGGTCCTTTTCCTTATCAATCTTTGCCATCTTTTTCCTCATCAAGATGGCCTCCTCCCTGATGAAGGCTAGCTGGCATTTCAGATCCTCATTTTCTTCCTGCGAAGAGGAAAGAGAGTTTGTTTATTTGCTGATTAGTTACAGTCTTCCGAGTGGTAGAATTATTTGCACAGAATCAAAATGGAAGAAAATACACTAACAATTCTGTTTTTTGTGTGTAACTTCCAATTAGTTTGGTAGCATGCTTAAAAATCTAGGGAATGTTCCATTGCCTCAGCACATATTGTAATAGAGAGATGGTCTTTTGTTTTCCTTAATGTTACTTTCACTGATTAAAAAGGATGACTCTCTGATGCCTTGTTCTACATATTACATGTTGTTTTCATTTTTAAATTGCACTGGAGAAGAACTTTATAATAAAGCATCTCTGTTGTATCTTATAATGCTATTATTTAATAACTTAAATGCTGACTCACCTCGACTGGGGTCTGTGGAGTCTTTCTCTCCACTTTCTGCCCATCCTTACTTCCTTTTCTTTTCAGTGAGAGCTGCAGGGAGACAGTGGTTACATAAGCAGAAGCAGCTCAATGTTTTCATACTGAAGCAAGTGATATGATCCAGATTTATTGAACACTGAAAGCTTAGTAATGTGAAAACAGGCCTTCTCTTAGTTACCCTCAAAAAAATTTCTGGTAAAATATTCAAATTCAGTCAATCCTCGTCTGAGTGCAACTGTGTTTTATAGCCGCTCAAGTAAAAAAAAAAAAAAACACCCAAAAAAACTTGCAGTCGTAAATTATTTTGTTCTTTTGTGTAAGAATGAGTGTCTCACAAATCTTAAAAGGATATTAAGACATACTGTCCTTCCAGGCAGTGGGAGCTGCTCCACTGAAAGTGAACAGGACTTTATTGGCATTGTGAACACCGACTGACCAGGCTTATATCAGGTTTTGGGGGATATTTTCTTCCTTTTTTTTCTCTATCTCAAATTCCACCATGTCAGCCTTAAATAAACTATGTAGGCTGTTTTCCGCTTTCATACTTTTTTGTCTTTTTGTATTTATTCACTAACAATAATCTTCTATAATAACTTTATTTCCACAGTGCCTTTCAAAAACTCAGACATGTATGTATATTGTGAATTTTGCCTCTTCCCCAACTTTTTCCAGTGATTTTACAACCAAAGGGAATTTCATAATATCTTCAACCTAACTCTTTGGTGGTTGCATTGTGTTTTTCTAAGCACACAGAGGGGTGGAACAAACAAATGCACACACTGCCCTGTGCCCCTCACCTCTTTGGCTTTCTCCAGCTCATTCTGCAGGGCCTGCTTGGTGACCTCCACCTCAATCAGCTGCTGCCTCAGCTTCTCATTCTCCTCCTCTGTCTTCGTCCTCTTCTCCTCCACATTTTCCAACTCATGGTGCAGACGAACAGACACATCCTTCGCCACCTGAGTGAGGGACCAAGACAGGAGACAAGAAAGGGAAGGAGAGACAGAAGTTGTTATTATCAATATAGAATGCAACAGAATGATCCTCTGCCCTCCAGAGATTTACCTTAAGGTCTTGCTCCAGACTTCTGAGCAACTCTCCATCCACCTGGCCACTCTCTGTGAACCGGAGCCTCTTCCTTTCAGCCTTCTTAAGTCGGTACTGGAGGATCCTACAGTTCTTGTTGGCTCTCTCCAGCTCTCTGCGCATGTCCTGCAGCTGGCAGGCGTCCTCCTCATAGAAGGTGTCCCGCATCTCATCCATCTCAGCCCGCATCTCATCGATTTCATTCTAATAAAACACGGGGGAGTAAAAAATGCATCAATAAATAATTGAATCTAACCAAAGCCCACGGATGAAAATTTGTCTGAGCCTTTTAAAAACATGTTTTTCAAAAAAATCATGGAGCTGTTGGCAGTAGTCATTACGCAGCCCGTATGCAAACAACAGGTGCGACTATTGCGCAGGCTAAAAATGGCACTTTCTATAAGCAAATCCTCACATGTTACCAACGTACCTTCAGATCGTCGTTTTCATCCTCCAGCCTCTCTATCTCGTCTTGCAGCGTCTGGTCCGGCTGTGGAGCCGGCTGCGGACTGTCGGGCTCCGGGGACAGCTCCGGCTCTGAGGCCGGCGGGGATGCCGATTTCGCCTGCATCTTCGTCCCTTTCTTCCCCAAGCTCTTATTCAGGTGAAACTGTATCAGCTCGGATTGCAGGCATCCCTCTTTCCAGAAACCGGGTCCGCAGCCTACCGTGCCTTTGGAGCTCTTCTTGTTGCCGCTCGTCGCCGCGACGCCCTCCCCTCCCTTGGGATTTTTGCTCCTCAGTTTGGGGGATTTGGATGCGCAGGGCTGGTCGGAGACGACGCGGTTCGGATCTGCTCTGGAGGGTGAGGAGGTATCGGCGGCAGGGCGGGGGGGCTCCTCTGGCGTTTGGCCGCCGCCCCTGTCTGCCGCCGCGGCGGCCCTGCTCGTCGCGCCTTCAGCACCGGCAGCCTGGACAGCAGCAGCCGCGCCTCTGGCGACAGGAGCGCCTCCGGCCTGCCGCTCCCTGCCTGTGGAGACGGGAGAATGACCTCGGCTGCTCCTCCCTCCCCCTCCCCCTCCTCCTCCTCCTCCTCCTCCCGCCTGCTTTGACGTGATGTGCTTTGACGAGCTGCTGCCCTTCTGAGTGGCTCTGTATCCACTGTCTTTGGGCCCGGCCGGAGATGACGACCGCTGCTGCTTACGGCTGCTATTGTCTGTCTGCCGCGGCGCGTCGGCAGAGGAAGGGTTCATCATGGTGTCAGAGACTCAGCTCATCCTCAGCAACATCCATCTCCTTCAGCAGTATCCCTGTAGCTGCATAACGAATACCCTTTTAGACCTACAGGCTGTAGAAGAAATAACGCTCAAAATGAAAAAGTTATCCTCTATTGGTCGACCACGCACGCCATGTTTATTAATTGGACCATAAAGAAAAGAGATTTGGAATAAGCCGGCTATTTAAAAAAGGAACACCAGGGCGCACCATGCATTTTAGATGGAGATTTTTACATGAGGCTAATTAGGTTACTGTCTGTGGAAAGCGCCCAGAGACAGGTACGTGACCACCATCGACTATGAAGTCGGCCATTCAGCCCCTGTCGGATGAGATGTGTGTGAGATCGGCCGCATCTCGGGCAATTAGACAATCCACATCTGCGTCCTGTGCGCTGCCCAAAAGGCAATGGACGAGAGAGACAGAGAGACAGAGAGACAGAGAGAGAGAGAGAGGGAGCAAAGAGGGGGCAATGTCATTGGCTGTTCAACCTGAAGCAGCATCCGGCCAATTAAACCGCGCTGCTTGTTCCGTTGACAGACAGCAGGTTCTGAGTGGCCTCTGATCTGATCCCCGACCTGCCCAAGTGGAGACAAAGGAGGATCCAGCCTCTCGATATCATCCAGGCTGCTGGGGGAGCCGTTTCCGGTCAGCCATCGTCTAACTCCTCATTTCCAACAAGCTGGTTGACTCACGCACAAGGATGGAAGACGAGATATAAAGTGTCGGGGAGCGAAGGACAAACATTCCTTGTACGTTTCGCACAGGTGCATTTTCTCTTTTGTCTCTTGTTTGGAGAGCAAAGAACCGACTGCTCGCAACACAGTCTCTCACTTAGTGCTGATTAAATGGAGAATTTTAAATTAGGCTAAACAAGAAAAAAAAGGAGGGGGGCAGCTCACTGTTGACTCTTTTATTGCCCGGGGTGTTTTCTACATATAAACAATACTGACCCGCAACAGTAAATCAACGCACCTTTAAGGCCTGACAGTACAGAACATAATGTGGATCAAAAAAAAAACACCACTGGCCCTTTATTCGAGTTTACACTGCTCACATTCACTTCGTCTAAAAATAAAAAAAAATGAAAATGTGACTATCACACCGTAAGCTCCGAACGAAATTCTTACCTTTTCTGGGTTTTCTGTTTTGTCGGATGCTGAAGGGTAGTGGTGATGAGGAGGCAGAAGGGATGCTGACTCTAGCGCCACCCGACCACCGAGCAACCTGTTTCAATATTCATGACATTACATCATTGCCAGGGAGGGCCGGGGCTGCACGGAGACCAGGCTGCACGCAGCAGGCTGCTCTCATTGGAGGGAGTCAGGATACACTCTGCCCTGCTCTCTCTCTCGCTCTCTCTGTATCTCTCTCTCTCAACGGTGATTGGACGTAGCCATTGCTACTCTAAACTCACCTTGTATTCAGTTATTTGAACTGACCTTGAGTGTTTTGGGATTGAATTGACCACTAGGGAGAAACTGACTGTTTCAAAACATCATAACAAGCAGATGTTTCCACTAGCACAGTAATGCACTTTATGCCAGCAAGACAATACGGCTGGTGTCATGTCTGATGGACATTATTTACCAGCTGTCATTGAACCAGTGAAAATGAAGCATATAAGTCAATAATTTAAGATTTTCAAAACATGCAGGAAGTATAGTTGGCTGCTTTTTACAGTGTAAACCGGATTACGTCAACAAATTAGGTTAAGCACACATTAAAGGGCTGAAATTTGTCATGTTGTTTTCTCCCTTTTAGGACAATTACTTGACTGGTTGAATCATTAGAAATGACTCATCCATTTGTGGTTTGGATTTCAATGAAATATACAGTTGGGTCATATACGCCCTGATTTTAAAGCTGTATGGCTGTGTTTCAAAGCAGGGTTGGTAGTTCCAATAATATTGTTTCATGGCTGTCATCCTCTTTTTCCCATCTTATGTCTTTCCTTCTCTCACAAGATCCTAAATTGAAGCTGGAACACAAAATTCTTCTGCAAATGTTCAAAACCTATTTGTCAAACTATTTGGTGTTTTTGGAAAGGTAGAAGACGTCTTACAGTACTTAATGTTGTGAGGAGATAAATACAGGAGATAGTACTTCCCCATTGGGAAAGTGGTCTTAGAGTATTGGATATTTCATTTGGGCTTCTGCCTTTCAAATGCTTCCTCTCAGCATTTGTTTGAATCTGGATTGTCAAGGAATTGAAATGTGAAATAAGAGAGAATTTTGTTTGGAAACTAGTTTGTGTGTGTGTGGCTGTGTGTGTGTGTGTGTTTGTGTGTGTTTTTCCATCAGAACTAGTTAGCAAGGATCATTTATTCTGTTTGGAAACAGGCTGGATTCTCCTGGGCTCCTCATAAAGTCAAGGCATCTTCACTTTGATTGAATTATATTTCACAGGGCCAGATCCATCTAACCAGTCATTTGGAGTTTTTAATTCTTGGCCCTTCTCCAACAGCTCACTTATACATAATAAAGCACACACACGAAGTTGCTCAGAAGATACACTACAAAGAAGGTGGACTGTTGTAGTATGTCTCAGCCGTGTGTGAGCTAAATAACAAGCACATTTGCAGGAAGTGCCAGGGATTCACTTGGATTGGAAGCTAGGATTTGCTCTGCTCTGAGAGTTTTATGCCAGGGATTTTAGGTTCTGTCAAGGCTTTAGTAACCATAGTTCTTAGGCTCCCAACTCTCCATTTGTCTCTGACAAGACTGGCTTTTACAACACTATATCTTGATCCGCTGAGAAACAAAACTGCTCTCTATTGAAATCACAGTTTAATTGCCAGACAAGATGTTACAGGGCCAATCAGCTCGCTTTGGGCAAGAACAATGATCCATTTTCTCTGAATAGGATAACAGATGTTTGGGGTCTTGCACTTCCTTTCACAGTCACACACTCACACACACACATACACACACAAACACACACATACACACAGGCACACACACTCATGCATAAACACACACACACACACAAACACATTCACCCCCCACCCCCCAAACTCTCCCTCTGCTCCTGGACTGACTATTCAATCATTTGCTAGTAACTAAGTGACAGATGTCTGCATAATGGAGGCTCCCATGTGCCAGACAAGATTACTGATTCTGCTTTGATGAAATAAAGCAAAAGAATTTGATGTTTGACCAAGAAAGAGCCTCATCAAGCCCTGAGAAAATATAACTTTCTTTATCTTTGAAAAATATTATAAATCCTCACATTGAAGACCTGCATAATGGTTGGCATATTTTACACCTTGTTATATAATCAGGCAGTTTGAATTAAACATCTAGTATGAATAACCTTCGATGAGAAAATTGTATGTCATTTTTACTAGACTGAATCACCTTATCTTGGCTGCTTGCCAAAATACTTGTACTATTTTTGCAGTATCCCTTGAAATAAGTTGTCTCACTGCATCTCATCCCATCAGGAGCATTGTTGACTTGTTAAAGAGTCAACATGGGACTGAATAGCTTTTTAAAATGGACATTTTTTGCAGTGGTAATAAGGAAGTTCACCCGACAACTGTTCCCACCAAAGTTGCCACAATTGTTTCGTTTTTCTTATGTGTCCATCATATTCGGTTATAAATCTTCTTTTCACTTCCCAGTTCTTCATTCCACATTGTGACCTGGTGAGAGCACAAGATGAGGACAGGCTCTGAGAGAGGGAGTGTAAGAGAAAGAGAGAGAGGCCATGATGAACATTTCACAACAAATAACACCGTCATTCATTCCAAATACCCAAGTCTCTCTCTCTCATACTCTCTCTATTATTCAGCCTAACCCCAGATCATCACAGTAATATTTTTTATAGCCTGGGATCCCAGGCATTATAGTTGTCACTGCTGAACATTTTCAGGAATAATCTGCTGTGTCATGCTGTAGTTTCCGTGCAGAGTTTCATATTCTTAGATTGCAACGTATAGTGTTACTTAAAATGTTATATGTAACAGTGCTGCCTCAGTGAAATCTACCTACATAAAGTTTAATACATTAGTACAATTGCCATTATTTAATGTGACTGTTATTGGGAGAACTGGCAGCCTTTACTAGCCTGCACTAGTACACTAGCCCACACTAAACTGTACAATGGATTTTGTCTCATAATACAGTCAAAAGACTAAAGTTAAAAGTCGCCACAAATACATTTTTTTAATATACAGAAAACGTTACTTTCCTTCTTTAAGTCCATGTCCTGACAGGTAACTAGCTTTGTGAAGGTAGGGCCTCATTGGTGCAATTCGTTTCTCCCATGAGGCCTAAAAATCATATCTGTCTCCAGTCTCAGTTCTTATGCTCCAGATATCCATTGAGCTTCTGACAGGCAGGGAAATTGTTACTTTAATGTGAAATCCTCTGTGGATTTCACAAAAAGAGGCAGCTCTGTGCAGACATAGACACATATGCCAGCTGAAAAATAGTATTTATGCTGAGGTACTCATCTGAATCCTATTAGTAGCATACACTTTGTCTTACAGACAAATACAGTATACTTTATATTGATGTATACAGATATTCTGTATGTCTAAAGGTGGCTTTGTATTTATTCCTTATCCTCTATTCACATGGTGAGTGGAGATATAGAGAAGAGTGTGAACATTTTGTTTCTAATCAAGACAAATATTTGAAAAAACCAATAGATTGGCTGACATGAAGCTGAAAAGCTACAAATTAACAAGTTTACGTGGTGTTAAAATCAACAAATAACACGTGAAATGGCACTCTAAGGCTAAGGATGATAATCTGCCACTTATAAAACTTGTGTAATGACTTTTTTTTTTATTGCAAGGCAAGACATTTGAGTGCTGAGGAAAAATCTTAAAGGTTGACAAAAATATTAACCAAGCTTTTGAGATTTTACAGATCATCATCTCTACTCAGCTGCAGATATCTGAATCTTATTTTTAGAGCTGGTGATTCATCACCAGCTTTAAATAATTTGTCCTGCTCTTTCTCTGAGCATTTATGCTATAGAGATGTGTCTGTCTACCTGAAGAGACCATGAGGAAAGGGCTGAAAAAGTTGCATGGATATGGGGCCAGCTTCCAAGAGAAAGGCTGCTGATGAAATTATGGTTTTTGTTACCTGGTTGTGAAATAATTTTCCCTAGGTTGAGCAATAACACAGACATCATTCATGTAATACTCCAGCTAGTGAAGGCCTCCCACTCATAAACTCTGCGGGGTAATTGTACACACACACACACACACACACACACACACACACACACACACACACACACACACACACACACACACATAGAATTGTTTCTCTATCTCTCAACATATTATACAAGCGCGTGCACTAATCCACCCACTCATACACTCACACACACACAGACAAGCGCCAAAACCCTGTTTAATAGTTTATGCGCTTCTGCTGCTTCCTGCATTGACCCCAGCTGATTCAAGACGAAGAAGATGCAGGAGGAGGGGAATGAGTGGATGGCGGTGGGAGGGGTTTGGGAGGATGACAGGGTATGGAGGGTCAGACAGCTGCTGTGTACGGTTACCATGGAAACCTTTGTGTGAACTCCTCAGAATGGGAGGAGAATTTGACGGGATGAATAGGGCTATAAATTCAATTTTAAGAGGTTTTCTTTTTGCCCTTCAAAGCAGTTGCCAGAGATTTGCCTTTGGCACAGTTACTTTTTTGTGCATATCAGATGAGCAACACATTACTCAAGACATGACAGACATAACCCATATACTCCTGAAATCCTGATTTTGATGCCTATTTGCAATATGAATACTTCACTGAAGTAATAAAGATCTTAAAAACAAGTTTAATTTTTAGGTAGAGTTCATTTTAATAACAGGGTGTATTGGGTTGTTTAATCTATGACAACACATTATCTAATATTGATCAATCCCATTTTATTGAAATAGTTGAACTCCAAGTCAGTTTTCAGATAAACATAAAGGAGTGAAAAGTAGAAAGATGTAGTAGATTACAAGCAGAAAGGGAATGGTCAACTAAAATGAAGTACTTTTAAAAATAGTGACTTAAGTACAGCACTTGAGTAATTATACTTTCTTACTTTCAAATACTGGGCTTCACCCAATTTTACAGATAATATCCTCATGCTTGGGACTGCTTGGGTGAAATGAGTTCTGCTGATGCACCAACACAGCACCAAACTGATAACCAGGAATTGACCATTATATTCACAGATATCAAAATGTTTGGAGGATTTCTTTTTTTCTCTTAACATTACAAAACTTGATAACGTTCCTTATCTTGAGAAGAGGTCATTTCATAACCAAAGTGTTTGGTTCAAATGTTGGGAACATAGTGAGCATACTGTATAATAACTGCAGTGTTCATTTAGTAAAATAAGACAATGTTGCCCTCTAGTGCTGGAAACCAGCTCTAGACTTCTGTTATCCGCAAAGGCTAAACCTGATGCCGTTAAATGTAAAAACAGTCTTGATCCACAGAAAATGTAAAATCATTTATATTCCTCACTAAGGAGCTATGACATTTACTACATAATGAAATAGACAGTTCAATTAAGTGAAAAAGAGAAGCAAACATTTGTACAGGCATTCAGTTTAATTCAATTTGAAGAGAGTTTCAACGTTATGATACTTTAAAAAAAACACACACACACATACACACAGAAGCAATGTGGGCATATAAATGTCCAAGCTAACAAGCTGGGAACATTCACAAAGGCGCAGTGTACAAAATATCACAATGCAATATGTACAACACAAAAAGAACACAAATACATAGACAAGCACTCTCAGCTAGATGGAAATTGGTATTTACATAAAAATAAAAAGAACAAATCAATAAACAACATCAAAATGCATTGGTTGATGGATGACATGAAGCTGGATTTGCTGATATAGAGCTGATCATTGATTTATACTCTATATACTATAGGCAGAGCAAAGTTATTATTCATAGTGTTATAACATATGCAGTCACTATAGACATTCACCAGCTCTTTTTGTAAATAAATCATAACCTTTATCTTTTTGAATCCAAATTTTTCCCTTGACATATTTACATTCAAGCCAGCTCAGGATATGGATTAAGCCTGAAAATGTAGACACAAAAAAAGATTTTTTATTGAATATTGGAAGAAAATAGGCTAGAGCTATAAGCTCAGTCTAAATTTGTAAATACAAAGGAAACACAGATCACCACCAGCTTCTTTGTTTGGCAGAAGTTTTCACCAGCGTGTAAAACAAATGATGACATCAGAGAGGATATAAAAAGACAGGTAAACATCTGCAAAGACAAAAAACTCCACCAGCTTCTCTGTCAAAAGTGGGAAACATTGAGATAACCATCAGATTCATTATTTCTCTGGATAATATTCATTATATTTCATCACATTACATACAAGTAGGTATATATAAAATGGATTATGGTTGTATACAGAAATAGAAAATCTAAATTTTAACCTTCTCTGAGCTACAGTTGATGATTACTTCATCTTAAAACAGCGATGAAATAATATCATCCCAGACTCAAAGGGTTAGAAACTGTTTTTTTTTTATCCTTTTTCTATGTATATCTTACCTCTGGATATAGATTTATTTTCCTTCTCTAGAATGTAACTGTGCATTAATGGATGAAAGCTCAAAGTCTGAGTCCACGACTCGCAACTAATAAGAATAAAAAAAGACAACTCCATCTTCCCAAATAAGTGGATACCTGCAGAGTTGTCAGTAGACATATACCGTAAACTTAAGTCTCTCTCACATTACATCAATAATATCTTGAATAAGATAAGGACAAATGAGACATGATACTGTACATTATCATTAGTTTTATATCTGTAAAGGGGAACAACAAAAAATTATAAACTCAAACACAAACTTACAGTTCTGTGCGCATGTTATGATGTGTATTCCTGTCTCAGTACAGCAGTGATCGTATATAACGATGGTATATAATCTTTTTCAAGCAGCTCAGGCTCATTTAATGTAGTGTTCCCAGCATGCCAAAAGGGCCTGGTGAACACCGCGTTGAGTGTCTCCTTTTCAGGCTCAGTTTTAAGTAGCTTAAGTCACTCTTTTTATGCCAGATCTGCAGTGCTCGGCACCACAATAAAGAGAAGGAATACTAAGCTCTATCCAGTTCCAGATACTACTGTATTTTGGGTTATTTGTAATAATGGTCAGCGTAGGCATGACCTTTGACACTTCTTACTAACACAACGATCCTCTCTCAACACAGGCCTGTTTTAGAATTTATCTACAACACTCAGATCATGGCTTAAATTAACACATCACACCTTTCAACACACCCATCCATCTATATCTTCCTCAAATTAAGTCGTTCATGTTTTAGCACTAGCAACCGAGAACCCAAAGCAAGGCCCCACCCCACCTCAACCTCTCCACTCCTCTTCACCTAATCTCTTTTAGCTCTTCCTTTCCTCTTTCTCCTACCAGAGTTCTCCTGGGACTTCTCCTCTTTGCTCCCCATCACCACTGCCCCATTGGCAGCCTTGCTGAGCCCGTTGAGGGTCCCGTTTGAGATGGCCTTTCCCGCTTTGGAGGAGGAGGAGGAGATGTCGCGTCTCGGCTGCTGGCGGCGGTAGGTCTGGTAGTAGAAGTTACCGAATAGGATAATGAAGGTGATGGCATAGCAGATGAGGGAGTAGTGCATCCAGTGGGGGAAGTCACAGTTGACGTAGAGGGACAGGGCCGTGTGGCCGATGGTGACATGGAACTGAATCTGAGAGACACAGACAGACACAAAATCCCATTATTGCACATTTTCAAGCTTCACAGATTCATTATTTCAGTTAGATATTCAGTATGAGTAAACTTCTAAAATGTGTTAAATGAATAAAGTTCCTGAAAATTAGTAAGAGGGGAAACTAATGTCTTACCATCTGGATGATGGTCAAATACTTCTTCCACCACAGGTATTTTTGGATTTTAGGTCCACAAGAGGCCAGGCCGTAATACAGATACATCAAGACATGGATCATTGCATTCATGTGTGCACCAAAGAATGCTGCAAATACAAGAAAATATAACCATTGATTTTAATTTTGTCCTGCCAACTCTAGGGCTAGAACCTACCACTCTGTAATGTCTCAATTCCAGTTACTTCGGACCAGTCTTTTTGTACTTTTTTTCATTTAAAACAATCGCTTTCTTCAAAAGGGATAAACCCTTATTGTTTTAGTTATCCCCTGAGTTTTTTTTGGTTTTTATCGACATTAAACTTAAATTTGTGGTTTGGAGTAAAATGTCTTGACAAATTTTGGATGGACTGTATGAAATTTGGAGCAGACAACCATGTCCACCACTTGATGAAAAATAGTAACTTTAGGGATGCCCTAACTTTTCATCTAGCATCTTCATCAGCTCAAAATTTTCAGTCTGCCTAATAATTATACTTATGCCCAAATACCATCAAAACTAATGATATTCACATCAACATTTTAATTTCAAGATTCAAAAATGATCCTTTTATAGATAGGAATAGGCACAAAGCATAACCTTGACATTTACTGGAACATTAGCTACTCACACTGTCCTCCTGCCACCCACTTGATGCCGATCCACCAAAGCGTGAACATGGTACAGTGGTGGTAAACATGCAGGAAGGTAACCTGGTTGAATTTTTTCCTCAGGATGAAAAACACTGTGTCCAAGTACTCGATGCCTTTAGAGATGAAATACCACCACAGAGCTCCTGCCACCTGTCTCAGACGGGCATTGAGAAACGTTTTGAAGGCAGGTAAATGTGACGGAAGGAAAGACAAACAAACAGGGAAACTGACAGTTAGAGGAAAGGAGTAGTTTGGACTCTAATTTCTAATTTGTTTAACAGTCAAAAAGGCACACACCTGCCTTTCCTTTATGTAATCTATTCTGCAACATCTCAAACTCAGGGTCACCTGAGACCAAACGACTCTGCTTGCTGTGTCCTGTGTGTAACTACGTCATGGGGCAACAGGAAGGAAGGTGAAACGGAACACCCGTCACAATAACAGGACCAGGGACCAAACAAGTGGAAGCTGATCATATTTCTAAAACCAGTGAGACTGACGCTTTCCTGGAGCACTGACAATAATGATCTTAATCATTTGGGTAGGGTAGAGCACTATGGTGAAGTGAGATGACCATCTATCTGTGAATCGAGTCAGCAAAGTGAGAAGAGGTGTTTTGTTTCTTCTAAGAGTCATTACTGCACAGATGTGAACCTTAAGAAACAAATTTGCATAATAGGGCAGGTGATGTTCAATCCATTATGGTACATGCTCTGTTCTCATTCAGTGCAAGTGAGTGTGTGTGCATGTGTCCTTGTGTGTGTACTTACAGCTCCAAACACTTACCCTGACTTCATTGGGGTCATCCGAATAGTCCACCGGTTGACATATGTAACTGTACCTAGCGGCCCGTGCTGCCATAAAGAGCTAAAGAACAAGAGGATGTCAATTGAATCAATGATGCAAATAAACAAAGGCAGAGACAAATATTGAGAGGAGACAGACAGAGGAAGAGATATTGAGTATAGGCAGAAGGCTGGATACATACATAATTTTTCGCACATGCAGGTAAACAGCAGAACATTGAGCTTATTCTCTAACGACAACCAACCTCTTTAAAGATGAAGAAGTTGAGGAAGACCATGCTGAAGTTGTAGACAATGAGGGTTTTGCGGAGCTGGAAGGGCTCTCTGTTCTTCATGTATTTGGGCCCCAGCCAAAGGAAGAGCAAGTAGGAGGTGCTGATGGCCAGTGTGGGCAGGGGGTTGTCCATCAGAGGCCATTTCTCCACTCGCTTGTCTGTGGAACAGATGGTCTCGTAATGTTACGTAACGATTCTTAATGTTTGTATTACCTTGCACAGCGTGGGTTCCGTGCCAGTGTATTTTAAGGCGAGGGCAGATCAAATGGGTGTTGAGCAGAAGGGCAGATGATAGATTTTGTCCCAAAGTGACCTGTCTGGAGGTCAATTTGACATAGACACCAGTGCTTAAGGCTGCATGTGATACTTTGAATTAGCGCTACTTAAATCTGAGTGTCAATTATGGTTCTCAATGTAGTATTGTTCTTTGTATAGTGTAGTCTTCCTAACAACATTCCTCATTAAATCGACTTAGCTGGTGAATCTGAATGAAAGGAGCAAGACCAGGTGAAAAAATATTTTAAGGGTTCAAACAACTAAGATACATTGAAAATCAATAATTGACAATATATTTCAGGTGAATATATGACCAGAAAAACACAGACACACACAGACAGACAGACACACACACACACACACACACACACACACACTTCAACTGTGTGGTGCAACTTTGACTCATCCTTTCAGAAATTCCAACTGAAGCACCATCCTTTTACTGACTCATTCTATATTGACTCAAAACATGAATAATATACCTCGAAATGTGTATATGATGTAAACAAGACATGAATATGTGTGTTTAGTCACTTGTAAAACAACATATTTGTCCAAAACATCTCATACACTGACTCTCAGACATAACAAAAATGGAAAATTATTACCTGCAATAGTTAGGGTCCATTTGTAGAATTCTATGGTGTCATTAATTAAATGCGTGACAATCTCCATGGTTGTGGCTGAAGACCTGAAATTTAAAAGACAGATGTTAAAAGAGAGGCCTTTAAATTCTCAACTTCTTATCAGCATTTGATAGAAAACACTGATTCCGGTGAGTCCGGTGTCATCCTATTAGAGATCAGTAATTAATAATGTCACACCAAGGGTGATTTTCTCTTTAAAGTGTGTTGTGCCTCACCAACAGACTGTAGACAAACAAGGCCTACAGGCACAGCCACACCTGGAACCAAGCTAAGGCCACGTGTTGCGACCTGAGGTAGACGAAGAACTCAGCTGAGCAACCCCCCAACACGAGGTCTCAGCTGAGTAACCTACCATATGAGTGACCCCCAACACACGCAGCATCAGCCGACCAGTGGCGTTCCCCCAAAATCCACAGCTCCCATTGGGTGAAATCCACAACGGTCAGTCCCAAACCGTGACGTCAACCAAAGTTATATTAATGCCGAAACTCCCGAAACACGTGGCGAACGCTCTAGTCCTAGTTAGAAGTTTCTGTGTACACCATTAACCATTAGGCCTATGGATTTCCCTGGCTGACCGAGCTGATCTCCATTCTCCCCCTGTACGTCGAGGAAACACAGTTTATCCCGGTTCGAGACCACGGATTGACCCTCTCACCAGGAAGCCCACGGATGTGAAACCTGGTAGCTAACGACTCTCCTACCTGTTTCAATAAGAAGAAGGAGGAACACAGACCTTGCTTCTTTCAAAGTCGACCAACTAATTCTCCGCCGTGAGCCAGAATTAGGTCGCCTCGCCAAAGACTAGCCATCTCGCCAAGAAGACACGTTAGCGGCTGATAGCCGCTAACCAACACCTCTTGCCTGCACAAGGACACCGAGGACGAACTAAACACATTGCTGGAATTGCAAAAGAGTAAGAGGCTTATAGCTCTGGGCAGATATTAGCAGTTAGTGTGTGTTAAGATGTTGCAATATTCTGAGAACATTGTTGTGCTGCTGTTACTTATTCATTTATGACTACTTGAATGAACTTTATCCGTCTGCAGCGGATAAATTCTGTCCTGCTCTGCATCACGATCGAGACCAGCACTTTCTGTGTCAGTTAAAGGTCCAGACTCACGGCGCTCATCACCTGAGCCGAGTGAGTTTCTGCGTAACACAGATAGATACTGCCCCTCGATCACGATCGCCAGAACGTCACTGCCGAACCTTTCTACCTCTTTTTATTTCTGTACTAACACACACACATTCTTACACGAACACCTGAGCGCAGGGAAGTTTGAACCTCCCACTTAGCTGTTCTCCCTTTTGTGAAGTCACGTGTTACCAACGAGCCGCCATTACACTCAACAGACTTCCTTCTGGCCGACCCACACACACATATGTACCCTCGTACACATACCCACACACATACACTAACACACACATACCCCCACACACACACACTTGCTTTATGTAGTAGTTGGTAGTCAGCAGTAGTAGTGCATGATAGGATCTATTAGTCAGAAGTGATATTTATTGGAAATTGATGTTACTGATGTTAATAAATCCTGTTATATTTTAAAGAGAAGTTGCCCTGGTGATTTATCTGTTCGCATATTGTGATACAAAGCTGGTTGATGGAGTCAGTGCCGACCTCCGCTCATTCTCTGTTCACTCTAGAAATACCAATATTTTACCAAATATTGGTAATTGTGAGTGAACACCCCTTTGAGACTGCAACCAATATTTGGTTACAGGGCCGGGTTTTCCCAGTGGTGCCCCATTATTGATGGTCTAGATTAATCAGATTCCTTTAAATTTTAATAATTATTAATGATTATCTTTGATAAAGAGTAATTATCGCTAATAGCCAGATTTGAGGCTGCATCCAAAATTTGGTTACTGGTCCGGGTATTCCTGGTGGTGCCCCGTTATTATTAATCTTGATTAATCCGATTCATCTAAATATTAATAATTATTAATGATTATCTTTGATAATCATTATCATTATGATTATCTTTGATAACCATTAACTATTGCTGATAACCAAATCCCGTATGAGGCTCTGACGCACAACAAGTGGAATGTAATAACGATTCAGTTTTGTACATTTAATTTTTAAAAGAATTAATTGCTTAAATAGTCGAATCTCTAAAAGAAACAGACCCAGGCTAACAGAAGGCCGATGATAAGCCCACGGGAGTCGGTGGCCCCATGGGGCCCTGATAGATGGGCCATAGGTTTCATTGCGCACAAAGGCTGGGAGCCTCGGCCGGCAGAGCGCATGTGTCAGCAGATTTTTGGCTTCGGCACGAACACCAGCAAACCTGGTGGCCCTTGATAATGAGAGGGGCTGCCTCGTGTCCCGCTTCCACATCGAAAACGGTCATATGCTACAGAGAGCCAGACTGACGCATAGACTGATAAGTAGCTGAGTGTGTTCGTCAGACACACCGTGTGATTTAATGATCCTAAAAAGATGAGCGCCCCCCCCAGACCCTCCAGCCCCCTCCAGCCTGATCAAGCGCTGCTGCAGCATCTGCCATAGACCTGCATGCGCTCTCCGTATAACCCGCTCTTAGAATTAACCATCCATAACGGACTATATACACATTTTACACCGTAAAGATCATATTTTATATTTCTTATAGGTTTGGGCTATTATATTTACAGTGTAAGATTCCGGTCATTTAAACGGCGAATTTGCACTCTGCGGTGTGCAGTCCGGCCTTCAGACAGGCTGCATGCATTCCTATTAACAATATGATTTTCCAAAACCCCTGAGCTGTTTCCATCTCGCATCTTTAGAAATAACAAGGTTACCGTCCATAAAATATACATACGGAGTCGAACATGCAGCAGACCGTAATATCTATATTCGTCTCGCCTTCTACTCCGTGCTGACGAGGATGCTTATCATCTTACCGTGTCCGTGCTTAGAAAATCCCTCTTTTATGACATTCAATGAAAGGCCATGCAGTGATCGTTGTTCCGCCTTGTAAGGGACTGATCTCGTTTTCTGTGAAGTGATTGATTGCTCCGTGTCCAGAGTGAGATGAACGGGCCGTTGACCGCACGGCGATGGCGTGAATTTCCCGTTAAGGGACCACACGAGCCTCCACTGCGCGTCCGCTTTAACCAATTTCTCCTCCGATCGCAGCAGCACCGGCGTGATTACACCCTACGCTTCCGACCAGACTTTCAAAATTTATAAAAATCGGTTTGTTTTTTTTTTGTTGTTGTTTTTTTGTTTGTTTGTTTTTACCTTCGCAAGAGAGTAAAATGTGGAAATAGAAAACGTAAACTTCATAAACATATAAACAAATCCCATAAGGTGACCAAAAACGATATCTAAAAAACAGGCTATGAAGCAACAGACAATAATAGTTCAATCTAGATTTTTTTTAGGTTACAAAATACTCCCTGTCATCATACGATTCTTTATCCTCGGTCTTACATGAATATGCATTGCTTATTGTCAACAATAACTACACCTTATATTTCAAGTAATTTGCTGCAGCACGGCCGTGACTCTTTTTTTCTCGCTCGATCGCTCCATGCTTTTATTTGAAGGCGCTGCCGCCGTATATCCTGTCTGGTCCCGGCTGCCTCCGCGCAGCTTGACGCGGCTCCGCTCCTGCGCCGCCACTTGTCGGGAATGATGGAAAGATGCAACGCGCATGCGCACACGCGGAGGCGGATGCAGCAGCGGAGCCGCATCAGTTTCTTCAAGTCGGCGAGACGCGAGCGGAGCGCGACCGGAAGAGCGGGGCCCCGGCCTTCAAAATAAAACGGCCGAGACGCGTCCTACGGGACACGAGGGGACCGCCGCTGGTTGCACTAAAGTTAGACGTGAGAGAGTAAAACAGATACAAGAAAACAAAGGCTGTTGCATCATGCCGTGGTAAGGAATCGTTATAAAAATGGCTAATAGATAATAACTAAGGAAATCTATTGAATGACTGAACAGGGGATCTCGGTAAATCCCGGAGTCATTTTGATCCCCAGCTTTTCAAAGGTGTTGCCTAAACTACTTGTGCCACACCGAAAAAGCCACCTCTAATGTTATTTGTAAATCCCTTACACCGTATAATGTTCCTAAAACATTATACATCTCCAGGCGATGTCGCTGAGGCTGAGGTCACGTCGGTAAAGCGAACTCCACCGCTCACGACGTTTTATTTTGACACCCCCGACCGCAAATCCTGTTTCTTTCTCCGTCCAGCTTGTCGCTCGGAGCCTCTTTGCCGCACCGGCTCTTCCCCGGTCCCTCACATGTACGAGCCGCTGGTCGTACCCCGGAGATTATATGTCCTCTGACCCGTCGGCCCTGCGCCGCGGGCGGACCGGGGCGTTTGGCGCAGTCTTTCCGCCGGGCTGAAATGCGGAGGAGAGCGGAGATGCGCTCCCGGGACTCTCTTCACTGACGGTCGTCAGCTTCCATCACAGGCCCCGTCCTCCGACCGGAGGAGCTAGTTCCTTGTATGAAAAAATGGTCCGGTGAGATACAGTTTGAGGCGACGGGAGGTTTGTCTTTTTTCCAGCGGAAAGGTCAGGACTGTGTTTTTAAAAACAAAATGAAGATTTGGAGCACGGAACATGTTTTCAGGTTGGTCCTCAACGGTCGTTATTGTTTGGATCGAAGCAGGATGAGCTTGTCTGTGATTGTAGGGCTCGGTCGGTGGGGCATTGAACCTCTCACGGTTCTGGTCCGTAAATCCCACATACTCTTTATCATGACTATCTGCATTTAACCACAGGAGTCACTGAACTGTCAGATGTCTCTTCACAGAAAATAACAGACCAACACAGCCTCACTAGTCACAGCTTTGTGCTAGAGAAGCTCAATAGGGGGACTATTTTGGGTCGGTTAAGCATTGACTTCAGTAACCCCGTGGACTTAACCTGTTTCTGTACACTATAAGCTCTTTGTCAGTCCCTACATTTCGTCCCCTTCATCTCGTTTGTACTGGTGTGTGCACAGCTACCCCTGGGAAACGGTGATCAAGGCTGCCATGAGGAAGTACCCCAACCCCATGAACCCCAATGTGGTCGGGGTGGACGTGCTGGACCGCGGCCTGGACGCTGAGGGACGTCTGCACAGCCACAGACTCCTCAGCACAGAGTGGGGGTTACCGGGCATTGTACGAGCGGTCAGTCATCAACACACAGAAACACACCTGAGATGCATAGGAATTCACACACATGCGTGCGGGACATGGAGAGGATAAAGATATGGGTTTTTAAATGATGCTCAAAGACCTCCAGGGCGCTGCAAAAAGGTGCCAACATTGTGCTAGTTGAATTCATCTGAAGTGACTAAAATCAGTGCCCTGGAGACCATGAACAGTTCCTGGAAGTTGGTCCTGTAAAAGTTGTTTCATGCACATATACATGGCAAATGATATTTAGGACAATTTTACTGTACATACTGTGTATTGTTGTGTTTGCAGATACTAGGAACCAACCAGACGCAGACCTATGTGAAGGAACATTCCATAGTCGACCCAGAGGAGAAGAAGATGGAGTTGTGCTCAACAAATGTAAGTTTGTATCGTGCCCATCAATCAGCTATGACTTCGATCAGCATTAGTTACACCTAACACTGGTTACACAGTGTATTCAGAAGTGGTAATAATCTTTTCAAATTTTCATTCTGTGAAAAATTTAAAAGATTATTAGCAAGCTGTAAAATCGTATCAAAGCATAATGTGAAATAATGTCTGAAAATATGAGTGTTCGTAAACAGCTGCACAAGTGTTTAAACTGTGAAGTGGATATTTCTGATTATAAAAGAATTCACAGGATAAACCGTGGTACAATATAATAGCTATTGCTCTGTCCTAATCAACAGTGCATCCTGTAAATAACCAATAAAGTAAGGAAATCCGAATCTCTCTTGTCCTCCAGATTACTCTAACCAACCTCATATCAGTGGATGAGAGGCTTCTTTACAGACCACACCCAGACAACCCTGAGGTGTAAGTGCATTGTACATTTGAATTCACTTTGCATTGCATTTCTGAAAGAATTTTTTTGGGTACAGAGAGTGTGTACTTATTATTATTCATATATTATCAGAGCACACAAATAGAGGAAAAGGAATAAGCTAGACATTGTGTTCCCTCGGGTACACATTGTTACACTTTTCATTCATTGCACTAATCATGTTGCCTCTCTCGCTCTCTATTTTTATGTCTCTGTCACATCCCTCGTTCGCTCCTCAGTACCATCCTGACCCAGGAGGCCATCATTACAGTCAAAGGAGTCAGTCTGAGCAGTTACCTGGAAGGGATGATGGCCAGGAGAATGTCCGCTAACGCCAGAAAGGTAGCAGAGAATAAAGACAGCGCATATGCATTGATAGTTACTTTATCTTTTGCATGTAATGTGTATTCTGGTAATGATTTCTTTGCATGCCATCCACCTGGGACTCCACTGTCTTTCTGCTGTTTTACTGGACATACAGTTAAAAGTTACTATTTCCAGTGTTGTTCTCCTTTCTATGTGAAGGGCTCTACTTTAATCTTCTGTTTCTCTGTGTGAATCTGTAGGGTTGGGATGCTATTGAGTGGATTATTCAGAACTCTGAAAGAGAGAACGTACCTCTCTGTGACATTTACTAACTCTGGTAACCCTTTGCTTTCCTTTGCAACTTTGTCTTCCAGTTTTGCCAGATCATTATAAGCATTCTACTTTTCTCTCTCTCAAAGCTACAAACAAAAGTATTACATTAGTGAATGTGTCATGCTCATGCTTAGCACTCGTGTTTTTTTTAACACACAGGGCTGCAGCTCTACGGTGATGAATACAACTACCCTGGCTACACCTCATAAGCCACCAGGGATCCTCAGCATCTCGGGATCCTCTGCAGTTGGTGCTTCAACTGCCTGGGAAGTTTGGTGGATTTTCACCCGGACACTCCGTCTCTCACCTCTAGAGTTCTTACACTGGAAGCTCAGACAAGCAGTCAAATACGGCCAAAGCTGGATGGTTCTAATGAAGCTCGAGAGCGGAAGCGTGCTAGAGTAATATTTAAAAGTTTTGGTCGGCGTACTCATTAACCCATTAACATCAAATTCAATCAAGGCAACTGTGGAGACCAGGAAAGTTTCTTTCAGTGTGCTTAGCACACTCCCCTGCTGAATGACAACAAGGTTTGAAAGTCGTGCAATGCTGTGAAGTTTACCTCCTGTAAGGACTTGCATCACCTTTATGAGGATACCAAACTTCACTGGTCTGAATATGATATCACTACCCCATATTTACTTTGATCTTATGTCATAACTTCTGTTTAGATGCACAAGAGGGACATATTAGAGAGACAAACAAACTTTTTTATTTTTTTTTTTGATAAAAAAGGTAGGGTACAATTTAATATGCAACACATTTCATATTAAACCTGTTGCTTTTCTTCTGTAATATCAAACACAGGAGACTTATGTACAAGGGAGTTAAAATCTGAGCGTTGTTACTGGTGCTTATAATGTTTCAAGAGGCACAAACTGTAGATGATATGTTTGCATGATAGTAGTAAAAAAAGGGGGGTCTTATTAAAAAAAAGAGTAGTATGGTAGCTGGCTAGCAGCTAGCTATAATTGCAAGATATTATATTATCAACATTAGAAAAAAAGATGGGAATGTACCATTAACATTGCCTTCTTTTTCTACTTTGAAGGCATCAATACACCGGCACCTTTTTGATGTGAAATTGATGGGTAGTTAGGCTTTAAACCAGCAGATTTTTAATTGGGTTAATGAGGAAGATAAAAATAATGCTCATACCTTTTTGAGCAGTGTAGTAAAATGAAGGATTGGCTCTCTGTGTGGGCAGAATTACCTTTTTATATGGCCTTAAAACGATGCCTGTGTATCATTGCTTTGTCAGTCATACACATCATGCTTTCAAATGTCGAACTACCCCATAAACACTACCTGTATTTCCCTGAGGAGCAGGGCAGTAGTATATGTGCAATCTGCAGTCGGAGTTATAACCATGACTTGTGCTAACATGAAAAATGCTTAATTTTCTCGGTAAAATGAATAATATTTACATAGTATTTGTATAAATATTATTTATTTAAATTTGTACATTGCATAACAAACTGAATCATTACATGGTTTATATTGTACTTGTCATATCATGTAAAAATGTTTAATTTGCTTTTCAAAATTTGTTTGAGCTTTAACAGTTGTTCTTCTAAAACAATTAAAACAATTGTTTGAGAAAATTTAATTTTAGAAATTGATGAGCACTGTGTTTGTTGTTGCTCAGACAGTGTTCATTGTCTAAGCCCTGTTGTTACACAGTATGCAGGCCTACCTAATTGAGACTAATGTCCCAGGGTTCTTGGTGAAAAGACACTGGAGAGATCCTCCACTGGAGAGAGCCTCCAGCCTTTCCCCCTAACATTGTACAACTGGCTGAGGTGCTTTCCTTTCAAGAATTGCCTTTTTGTCTTGTTGTTGAGTCTCAGCTCAGTATTTCATTATCTAAGCCCCATTTTCATTTCTCTGCTCCAGTAGAAAACACTTAGGTATAAACAGTGATGGAAACTCTTAGCCATATATAACATCATATCTCAGAGATTTGTTTGTTGTAAGCATGTCTTGCACGAATGGTGAAGTTACAGCATTTGCTGACCAGCCAAGCAATGGGGTTTCCCCATTGGTCGTTGCTCTTTCAAAATTAATTGGCACAAACACTTTTTACTTGGTCATCAGGGTGATGATTACATGCAGTGTTGCCAACTTAATGCCTTTGTCACAAAATATACCAACTTTTCAGACCCTTTAGCAACTTTTTTGCACTACAGCAGTTGGTAAAAAATTTGTCAACTTTGTGGACAAACCTTAGATACTTTCTGTAGATGAGAGTCAACAGTACTGCCCCACGAGCACCTCCTGCCCCCTGATACCTCTCTCTGCAATTTGTTTGATTGACCACACAGCAGCTGACAGATGTGAATGAGCTTCTAACATTCTCTCTGAATGATCATTGTACAGGTAAATATAACAAAAATCGCAGTACAACAAATGTCTTTAACTTATCTGTATGATGGTTTTGTTAGACACTGGTTATAAAATCAGGATTTTAGTAGTTCAGAACAGCAGCTTGGAAATGGCTTAGAAGTGACTGACACAGTTTTAATGGGCCACATTTCAGTTCCTTTTTTTTTTCTGCTACAACGGAAACAAAAAAAAACATGTAGATTGTTTGGATTATTGGGAATTTGGCAGGATTTAGTTACTGTTTATGTGAGCACAGATGGGAGGAGAGTAGCAAATAGGATGGTCCTGCCACACACTTATTTTTATAAATTACCAACTTGCAGTTCATCATATATCCAGTAGAGAGCACACACTAGCAACCATAAAACCAAAGGGCAGCTCTTGTTCACCTCTAGAAGGCGGCCCGTTTGACCCATCTCTCTTAAAAAGTATATTAACAATTGTTCTATAAGATGTTTCAGTGAATACATTGAAAAATCAACTTTAAGCCAAATGTAAAGTTCTTTTCTTTTATTTATTCAACAGAACATAAACAAAATGCATTGCATAGCATGTAAATCAATCCACACTGTCTGAGCAGTGATTGAGAAAAGTCTGGGACAAACTGCTTTCCTTCAGACCAAATAGTGCAAGTTCAGCCACTTGCCATAATCTCAATAAATAAATACGTACACACAATCAGCTGGGTGTTTATAAAAAAAATAAAAATAAAAATCATGCAGGAGGCTTCAGATAAATAGCCAACTTTGGTTTCAGAGCCTCAGATATTAAATTCCACTCGTGTAAATGAGGTGATGGTGGTGAAGTTGATAAAAAAAAAAAAAAAACAGCATCAGAATCTGAAAACATTGCAAACAAGGATTAAGCTGTACCTGTACTGTTTCAAGTTTCACAATAAGGCACACAACTGTACTACTGACTTTGATTACAATCTTTGGTGATACTGCACTCAGGTGCTGTTGCTAAAAACAGCCACAGCAGAAAACAAAAACACATTAAAAAAAATCATAAAAACATCAAAACCATACAAAAAGTGAAAAAAGAAAACAAAATAGAAAAGATATTGTGGTGTGTTAACATATCAAAAAAATCATCACTGTCTAATGATTAATCACCAACTCCCTAGCTTGCTTACATACATTATCTCTTAGGTACTACAGCAACTCAAGTTTTACTCCTCTCCATCCCATAGCCAAACTGAACATGACTGTAGATTCATCTGAATGTCAATCACATTGCATGCCCCCCCCATGTGAGCAGGTGTTGCAATTTCATACTGAACAAATCACAGTTTTAAAAAAATCAGTTAATCTTCCTTCTTCCCATGTTGAAAAGAACAATTACAACGTTTTCAAACTAAAAATAAAACCAAATTCTCCAATCTAGGAAAAACAAGTGCACGCAGATAAGGTCAGGATGTGTGTTAACATACACGTGTCTTTCCAAAAATCACATTATACTAAGACATTACTCTTACAGCTGAATGTTCCCTTTCTCCTCTGCTCCCTTCTCTTCAGTCAATAAGGTGATGCTCCTACATCTCTTTTCCTCTGTCACATTCACTCACTTTCAACAGTGAACCCTGCCAGAAGCCTTTGTGCTCTTTCAAAAGAAACTCAATTGCATAATTGTCCCACTGAGCCCCATCTAGACATACCTTAACTAAATATACATCCAAGAATTGATTGTGCTGTTTAACAAAAACAATATTGTACATTTTTATGTACAGTATGTACAGTCAGTTCATCAGGATTTTTTTTGGGGGGGGGGATCAGAAGTTGAAAAGGTTGATAAAGTCTTGTGGGGAGAGGGACATGGTGCAACTTTCTGGGTTGTTGGCTGTGCAGGGATGGTTCGTGTCCTGCAAAGAGACACAAAGAAACACAACAGTCAATATTAAAGGCTGTTTTTCTGTTTCATCTTCAGCTTTACTAACCATAAAATTTCAGTCTTTACATTTAATAAAGTACAAAGGCAAAGAAAGGAAAATATACTACCTTCCAGAAGAGGATGTGGCAATGTGTGCAGAAGTGCAGGGTGTCACTGTATTGCTCCCTGCTAGGATAGCAGCGGTTCAGCTTAAAGTACATCTTCTTCCACTCCAGGTGACCTTTATCTGAAACCATCAGGCGCTTTCGGATCTAAAAAAGAGGAAAACAAAGGTTAAAGACATGACACAAGAGATAAAAAACAAAATATCGACTTTCAAATGTTAGCTGGCTTGACCATTTCTTTTGCACCACATTCACTACTATATATGGACACAATAGACTGAGATTTTAGTAACCTTAATGGAGAGAGTATTTTTCCTCTCTAACACAAATTAAAATTTAAACCACTCTGACCTATAGGGAACTTCTAGAAAACTATACCCTACTTAAGTTTACAGCTGGAGATAATCACACTCACTTCTTAAGTGCATGCTTTTGGACATGGTGCAAGGCTACTACACTGTCCGTATACACAAGTTTATCAAACATGCTTGGCCTCCTAGTAGTGATTTTAATGAAATATAGGTCAAGAAGAAGGCTTTAATTTTAACTGTCTTAGGTATGTATCTGGTAGCTCATCTGAAGCAGTGAGATATAAGGAAGACAACTAACCTGTAGTGTATGCACATGTGTGTGCAACTTTCTCATTTTAAACAAATTTAGAGCTCACTCTTTCATTTCTACATACCTGTCTGTCTGTGAAGTGGTATTGGCAGAGTCTCTTCCACAGCAGGCGGTCCTCAGTGAGGGCCCCCAGCTCGGGACACACTTGGCCAAGGCTGACCAGGTCCCTGCCGTCTGACAGATGCTGCATAATGTTGAGCTGCAGGCTGGCAGGCAGGTCAGTCAGAGTCATGCCTGTAGATGTGGGCTGTGTGAAACAGGAGACAGAACAATTCTTGAAAATGATGGAAATTAGCATGTTGTTCTTTAGGTCCCTAAATTTTACACTATTTGAGTCCAGCTCGTGGTCCTATATTATGGTTACAGTCTTACCCTGTTGATCTGGATGTTGTCCAGCTGCTGCTGCCACTGAAGGATGTTCTCCATGCGATGCACCCAGATGTTGATGTTCCCCACCAGGACGGACTTGCCCATGTCTTGAACAAGACCACACAGCGAGACGTACAGTGTGTGGAGTAGCTCTTTGATCGGACGAACGTTCTGCTGGTCATCGAGGACTGATGGAGGAAATCAGAAGCTATTATTTGAGCTCAAATTATTATAACAGTTATGACCTAAAACATCAGGCTTAAAACCCTGACTATTAAAGACAAATTAGTAGCAATCAGCCAAATAACTAAACATTTATTGTGACTCATCAAAAATCACAATGTTAAACTAAATGTTTTGGAGTGACTGTACTCTCCTCCTGTGATGTTCATAATATTTGGCTTCATAACGCCACCTAAACAACCTGAATCTCTGTTTAGCAGAGAGGACATTTAGTTTACACTGTGACTTGCAGAGAGATCTGGTCACTGTCAGTGTTTTTCACTGTGGCATAAAAAGCTAATTTCACTCCTCTGCCTTCTTTAGATGTTGTCAGGGCTCATTTCCTCACCTATTGGTGCAAACAACAAAGAAGGATGTTTTCATTTTTTCTCTGCTGATATTATTTATGTTTATACCTTTAAGAAAGAAAAATAAGAGTCTACTTTTCTATAATCTTGAACCAACAATAAAGAAAAGAAAATAGATGAAGTAGTGACTTTTTGCATTTGTATATTTTTGAATTTACAAAAGCTACATGTTTGGAAAAAAGCAAAAAACAGACAGCCCAAAAAATAAAAACTTTAGTCACACAAAAGACAGAAACTCGGGGGCAAACTAACTGAGTGACTTTAAAGGAGTAAGAGAAGAGTGATAGGTCTCACCTTTCTGTACCACTCTCTCCAGAATATTCATGTAATTCTTCTGCGCCACTCCACTGAGAGAGGGGAGCTGGGACTTGGCGATAAGCTCCAGAAGCTGGAGCAGAGAAAGAAGAGACAGAAAGAAAGAAACAACATAAATTTCATCCTGTCAGCTGCTGAGACTCTCTGTTCCATTGCCTTATAACTTAATGTTTGTTTTGCTGCATTCTTACAAAGGCACTTGCACTCCAAACAATAAATGCTGTCTAGAACAAATTTGGAGCTGTTCCACTTGGTCATTATTCTCAACTGAAGCTGGATCCAATGGGCATATAACAGCATTCTTGGCTCTGTTCATTCTTGATCAGAGTCTCTTTAGGGGGAAGAAGCTACTGGAAAGGTGTTGGAGAACAGCCCAGGCTGTCGACAACATCAGCCTTCACAAACAAGCTTTTAATCATTTGACTCCCGATACTCCTGTCATGTGAATTAGCTGAGTCATTTGTCAGAGTGTGTGTGCACTTGTGGCTCCATGCAAGCGTGTTTATGTGTTTGCGTGTGTGCCTGCATGGTTGTTGCCATTGGCTAGCAGACAAACAACAGGTTCCAGGGTGGCATGTCTGGCAAGTAACAGATGCTGCGACGTCATGGAAAAACTCGAGTTGACCCTTGCTCAGTTCTGACTGAAGCATGTGACCTTTGTCATCACACCGACATCAAAATATTGTGGGGTACTTTCTGGTATACAGGAGGGGATACTTAGCATTTATGAGTCGTTCAAAGGCAGAAACTAAAGGGGTTCATGAGAAACATGACTTCATTACTACAAATGGCACCCACTGTAAGTAAGGATTCAGACAAATCCCAAATAAAGGGTAATGAGTTTGAGGAGCTTAATAGTACCAAACTTAATTCTCTCCTATGTCTTCTACTTTCTTGTCCATTTTTTTTTTTTTAAAAACAATTTTAAGCTTGTTCGCTCACTCTTGGCTCCCTTTTTTCATTCTTTCCAGCTCCATTCCTAAAACCTAATCCCATGCCCGTCTTCTTTTAGCAGCTCATCAAGTGTTCCTCTCTTTGTAGAGCAGCCGCGCAGAACAATGCGCATTTCCGTATCTACTTTTAGCTGCTGCAGTTCACTAAACTGCACTTCATAGCTTTGCATGTGGCTCAAACTTTTCTACAAATGTACCAACAGTATTTTTGGTATATGATGTGGTACATCTTATTATGATGGCCCTGCTACAAGTAGTTCATTTTTAAGGTTCTATCTCTTTGAAATAACCTCCATTTGTCTGCTCCAAGAAAAGAGAGGACCACTTGTTGTGTCTTTGGGCAAGAACCTGATCTGTGTAACTGAGACAGAGTTAAATGAACCTGCAAATGCCATCAGACACAACCAGTGAAGAGCAGTGACCTAGGACGACATGTTCAGACTAGATGCTAGTGTTTCACTGCCATATTGTTCTTTGGACTGAGCACACTGCTCTGCCCTTGTAAGCTGGAACCCACACACCCACACACTAATACACTAAAAGATCAATCCAAAAGTCTGAGACTGCAACAAATGGCCATATTTGTGGAAAGTTAGGTGTAAAAAAGAATTTAAAAAAAGTAAATCACTTGTGTAATATCAGATTGTTTCACATTCTCACATCAACAAAAACAGTCATGAACCAATTACCCCATGTTCCCCTACAATATCACTCTCATGCCCAAATTTGAAAGTTAGTTCGGTTCCTCCTGACCAAGCCTGAATTGTCGCATCTCTCAACATTAATGAATTTTGCGCTTAAACAGGAAAGCGGAAAAGTGAGCTGGATTGAGAAACAACACAAAGGGAAGAAGCTTAAGCCTGGCAGAGGCAAATATGTCTGTGTGTGTTTTGGGGTCTAAATCACCTGACAACCACCAGGTCTGGTTTCATAAACCCTGATCAGGTGATCACACCTCACTGCACAGCTGTCACCCCCCCACACCACCACCACCACAACCCCCCTCCAGTACAGGAGAACACGACCACATGCAGCCCTCAGCTCACATGGGAGCACATGTGGGAGAGGTGGTGTTCAGTTTAGTCCCATGACACTTTGATGTGAAGAGTAAAAGCTCCCAATTTAAACTGAATATTTTTCTAATGATTTCCCCCAATATAATTACATGATTGATAACGTTAACATGAATAAGGATTATGACGCATTTCCCTTTGAGTTGACATTTTTCACAAGCTATTTGGCATCCGTAGTTAATATGCTATGTACATTTTGAAATTTTTACAGGGTAATACACAGTATGTCAGTTTTACATATATGTAATACAATTAAACTGAATGTAATGAACTAGGCGGTAAATAAGAACTGATCTTCAATACAGCTTTGGTTTTCACTCAAGTTAGGGATTTAGGGATGCCAAATGGCTTTAGGAATCCTATTACAGCAAAATATCACGCTACGACCAAGTTTTACTCTACCACAAACACATACGTTCACTCCCTGGGTCAATATCATCACCACTGAGAGACCCTTGTCTGCAGAGCATTGATAAGAGATACCTACACACCCTGTTAACCTTAACCCCCTCTGCGCCACTGATAGAAACATCTATCAACAACCATAGAGGAAGACAAACAAAAGGGACAGAGAAAAATGGAAGAAACAAAAGGGATGTGGACTCACTCTGACAACGTAATTAAATCTCCTTGTGTCCTTGATTGCGCTGCAGAAATCTAAGCGGTTGAAGGCCTCTCCCAGGGTACAATATCCGTGGCGCTGGGAGAATTTAATTATCAGGGTATTAGATAGCAATCCTCGGCAGGAGTATAGAGTTTTCTTGGCATGTTTACATTAGCAATGATGATATGAAAAGTTGATGTGAAACTAAATGAGTTCGTTTGTTACCTCCTTGGTGCTTCCTTTATGAACATAAATCCACTTTTCCCTGTGGAAATCTACGAGAAAACAGAATATTTATATTAGCGACCTGCCCTCATTAAGCATCTCATAAGCACTGCAACAAATGCACGCACACACATCTCAAATAAGATGCAATTTCAGACAGAGTGTAGTTATTGAAATTGAGCTTATGAAATGATGGAAAATTAATGATAAACAATATTATTAGGAAGCGTTCCTCTCATGAATGTTACATAACATCCTCACTAGCCTCTCCTGCTATTTTTTCTATCCGGAACCTAACTTTGGTATATTATTCCATGATTTATAAGACCATAAAAAAAACCTCTAAATTTTATCATTTGCATATTTATAGTCAAACAGCGCGTCTCCTTCATCGTGACTCACAGGGGACCTTGGTGTTGTTGTTCATTAAGTCTTTTTTCCTCTTCTTGGCAGCCATGTCGTAGCTGAGAGAAAGCAGCAAGTTCTCCTTGTTGAAACACTCCTCCTGCTCGGCCTTGCAGAAGCTGGAAAAACACAAGGACGCACATTTCATTAGAAGGCATCACTACGCCGCTATCTCAGCACAAAGTGCAGACTTTATTTTCAGCTTTTTCCGTCACACGAACTGTTTTCTCCTGCACAGGAAGCCAACTCTAGCATCAAAACAAAAAGGTACCAACTATATTTCTAGCAGCCTTTGATGTGCATTAGCTTCAACTGTAACCTCATGCCATGTTGAAGGGAGGCTTTTCCTGTTAGTGTGTGTGTGTGTGTGTAGACATTTTGGAAAGTAGTGCAGACTCAACAGAGGATTGTTAATCCTCTCAGTTGTTGTGAGGTTATTAATAGCTTAGTGATTAGCCTGGAAAAGGGACATGGCCCCAGAAAAATAAAGACACTGAGGTTAGTGAGATGGAAACAACAGCGAGTTGCGGGCCTACTGTGACCCTGCCTTCCTTCATCACCCCCCCCACCCAGCACCCTCACCCTCACCCTCCTCCTCCTCCTCCTCCTCCTCCATCCTTCTCTAATGTAAAAGCGATTGCTGCGCAATTTCAAAACAGCCGCGATGGACACGTCGCCATTTGCCAGGACGCGTTTATTGACCAACCTCTCCACGGAGACGTTGTTGTTCCTGTCGTCCGCCGTTGTCTTTTTCCATCCTTCCTCGGTTTTAACCCAACTCTGACCCGGTGACCTCCAATCCTGTCCGAGAAACGGCATCCTCGCCCGGAGCGGTACGGTCAAATCAATGTAAAACAAATCTCGGGGTAACAGTTCCCTGCCGGGGGTTAACGCGCGTCCCTCCTCGGAAACGCTTTGTCCGAGACGTGTTTCTTCTCCACTGTTGTCATTGCGCAGCTCTTCTTATATCTTCTAACCCAGAACCCGGAAATGCACGAGAACCGCCCACTTTGGAAACTTCCCCGCAACACGTGGCTTTGTTTATCAACTGGAGCGTTGCAAAATGCGTCGGGTGAAAGAGCAGAGGTGACCCAACTTTTCACGACTTGGAAAACGACGGGGGGCGGGGGGACAGACAGAGGACACCGACGACCCCGACCCCGAGGGGGTCTACCGAGGCGGACCCCTCGGGAAAGCATGTTGTTAAACGCTGAACCTCTCCGGGCAGTTACGTAACGACCGCCGTGTTTTGATCGGTGCAGACAAGTACGTTCAGTCAAGTACTCTGCTCCGTTTACTTAAATATTCCCGGTTTGTGACGCTTGGTGAGAATACCCCGCCGCGTTTCACATCGAAACAACGTGCTTTTTATTTTTACTTCACTGCATCGATTTTAACAGCTGACGCACATATGGTGGAGATAGTTATGGAAGGATAATCAGACAACAGCGCCCTGGCACAGACGTGTAAATGCCCCCTCACCTCTCTCCCACACACTAAGGGTAAAATCCACAGATCTAAAGAAACACAAAAAGCCGCAAGTGTCCCTTGGTGTCTCTGTGTAGTTGTTTTGCATCTGTTTGTAGTCATTTGAGTCACTTTGTTGTCGATTTGTGAGTCTTTGGGGTTATTTTACATCTCTTCGTTACCGATCAATTGACCATCCAACAAGAAACAGTCATTACATGAAAATACTCTGGCTAAAGATATATGACCAACATATAATATGTGATGCATTAATAGAAACAAAAGGCCCTGTATCCTCACAGAGGTGTTTTGGGTTATTTGGCCGATTACACCCGTTCAAGTTTGAATTGTGCAAGGTTACATAGAGTGTGCTAATAAGAATCATAAGGTTGCAACTAGTCCAATAACAAAACCAAGTGAGCCAAGAGAGCCCCTGAAGTAAACTGTAACAGGTAAACTAAATACATTTAGCTGCTGAAATGTACTCACAAGTTATAAAGAGTGCAGGAATTTTACTTGTAACAAAATATTTTTAAACTGTAAAAATATTGCTACTTTTACATAAGCTAAGGATCTGAATACTGAATAGTTTCCCTGTGGTTGGGATTCAGTGATGAGTAATGATCCCTATACACTCTCATCCAAGTATGTGAAATCAGACTGCACGCTACAGGCCCTATTCGGGACCCCACAAGTTCTAAACCTCTGGAATATAACAATACTGTATCTCACTACAATTTTTAATGGCAAATGCATTGATGTTGATTAAAAAACCCTTGCTGTTAAGGAAGTGTTTTGCTTAAGGTTACCAGTATTAGCTTTATGTGACTATATATGTATATGTATATGTATATATATGTATATATATATATATGTATATATATATATATATATATATATATATATATATATATATATATATATATATACATATACATATATAGTGTTACCTCACAGTAACATGGCCGTAAGTCCCCTGTCTCTGAGTCACTTCTGGTAATATAAATATAAATCCTAGTCCTTTGGTTTCCTCCAGAGCATTGGGTTGCATTGTAGATTGTGTGGGAGTGTGCATGCGCATGTGTGTCCTGTGGGGGTCCCACATTGTATTTCAGTTTTTTCTTCATGCCAATGAAGATAATGTGTGTAACTAAGTCTGCCCAGGGCACTGGGTCAACCAGGTCACCTCTTATCAGCTTAAATAAACATATGACATATTTACATACTCATCTGATAGGCTTTTGCAAATCAAGTCCATAGTTTACTTCTGTTTGTTTATGGCTTTAATAGCCTTCCTTGTGTCAGTTAACCTTGTGCTTTCACAGGAAGGAAGCTTGTTCAAAAACTAAATGTTGTCATAAACCAAATGTTGTACTGAGAGATCAGAAGGGGTAGTGTATCGTTTTTTTGTCATTAGCATACAATAAAAGTGATAACAATGTGATCAATGAGGAAGTGCTTTAGTCATTTACAGCACACTGCAATCTCATCGTGGTGTAAAGGGCTTAAGTTCACTTCCTAAAAACCCTGTAGCGTGACAAACACTTTGTTCACTCACAGCAGTTGGTATGCGTGTGTGTTTGTGTTTCTATATCTATGTGAGTGAATGAGTGTATGTTTAAATGTCTTTCTGCACTGCGGCAGAGAGAGGAGGGAGAAGGAGAGAGAGGGAATTTTCAGGCTCCTCATAATTCATGACACTATACAATCTGCAAAACATGTCTGGAGCAGCACATGGTGCGCAACGAGTCTACACTTCTTCCAAGAACCAGCAGGCCAGTGTCTCAGCTCATCTACTGCTTGTGGTGGGGCACATCCTGTGAGAGTAGCATGACCAGGGTTGTTAATGTTTGGTTTTTTTTTCTTTACTCTCTTTCCTCTGCTCTTCAATTCACTTAGTTATTAATTTTTTGACATTCAAAAAAATCAACAAGTATAAAAATTGGTTCCCACTGATAAAAAGCTTATTTTCAGTCTCAGTTTTCACTAAAACATTAATGCATTGCTCATTACAGGTCAAAACGGTCATTACAAACGTGCTGCTCAGACTGCATTTAAACTCAACTGACTGAGAACTGTTAAGACATACTATCCAGACAGAATGATGGGGAGAGGCCAGGTGTAAAGAATGACATTACAGGTCCTGATTTCCAGAAGCATTTGAAAAAGCCTCATCTGTGTCTTCATGTCCGAGGTCTTAATGCAACACCCTGATATATGCAAAAGGTCAAAGAGCTCTACAGGCAGCAACATGTTCAAATCCGTCAACAAGACGTCATATGAGAATATATGAGCACACACTGAGCAGATGTACTGTGACTAGGAGTACTGCTAGATAGCTCCATAGTGGTGTGTGTAAAAAGTGCAACCTGGAGAAAATTGTATTATTGTGTGAACTGCAGGAGACATACAGTAATGTGTGTGGTGTTGTGAGTCCCTGATGTCTAAGTAAATCTATTTCTAGAGCAGGTCAAACTACAAGATGACACGGAAAGTCCCAGCAAGTGTTTGGTAAGTTGGTCACTGACTCCAAAGAATTTTGTTTAAGTGTATTCACTGAATCACAAACGATGATGAATCAGAGATGTGCTCTGCTCTGTTATTAGTTTGACTTGTATGGAGGTAAATGAGTTTACACAGCTCCTACACAGCAACAAAAGGGAAAAAGCCATTGTTTTAGCTATGCTAAGCAAATGGATCTAGAGGAGAAAAGTTGGTCTGTGGTTCAGTCTTTCAACCATTTTGGTCCAGACTGAAGTATCTCAGCTGTTGGATGGATTTTGTGCAGACGTTCACGGTCAATCCTACTATCTTTTATCTTTGGTGATTCTCTGACTTTTATACCTAGTGCTACCAGCATGTCACAGTTTTTATTTATCAATAGAAATATCCACACAAATTTTGCAGCAAAATTTTGCATAGATATTCAAGTTCTGAAGAAGATGTATCATAATGATTTTGGTGTTCCCCTGACTTCCAATCAGCCCCACCTGTATTTGTTTTTTATCTCTGAGTGGCAAATGTTGGCATGCTAACATGTTACACTAAAATGGTGACCATTATACCTGCTAAACATCAGGGCGGCTAGGGAAGTAGAGGGGGTAAGGTCAGTGGTTCAGTCCCGGGTTCCCACAGTCCACATGTCAAGGTCTTCTTAGGCAAGATAATAAACCTCCAACTGCCCCCAAATTGTCATCATTATGTGACCGTATGTGTGTATGTATAGAAAAAAGGCGCCATATGAATGTATGTGATGGGTGAATGTGGCCTGTATTGTAAAGCACTTTGAGCGATCAATCAGACTAGAAAAGCACCATTCAAGTGCAGTCCATTTACCATCAGGGTGTTAGCTTTGCTATTGTGAGCATGTCAGCCTGACATTATATTTAGCTCAAAGCACTGTTGTGATTAGTATAGTCTCACATGGCTGTGGACTTTTGCCCTATTGGAAATGACATAAAAAAACGAGTATTAATATACAACAACTTTTTTTTTATAAATCTCTCCCATATGTGTATCAATATTTTTGAAACAAATGAGTGCATGAGTTAAAAGATCGTTAGTAAATAATCTCTCTCTTCCTTTCTCCTCTGTCCATCATCCCTGTTTTTGTTGTGATGTTGTGACTAGCCGTGACAGCTGGTCAGTCCTGCTCAACCCTCCAAAAACCCTGATGACAAACACACACACACGTTCACATTTGCACACAGGCACACACATAGACACCTGTTGCTGTTCCTCCCTGATGAGTTTCATCACTCGCTAAGATTCTGTGTTGTGAAACCCTGCTCATTAGTTTCTCGCTCTGTGAAGTCCTCTCTCACATCTGCCAGCCTGCACAGCAACCGTCAGGGCCTCTTGCCTCACGTGGTGAAACATTTGACCTCTTGTTTGTTTCTCAAAATAACATCTGATCACCAATACACTGTAGTTTTTCCAGTCCCCCACCTTTTTTTCTCGCCCACTCCACCCACCATCCCTTAGACGCCATTTGCTGGTAGTGAGTGACTAAAACATCTGACCCAGTGACTACTGGTTTCAAAGATATGCACATAGACTCCTGTGTAATACCTCCTGGTCACAATATGTTTACTCCACACGAACAGCTGACATCGGCTTCTAAAAGTCATTGATTAATTAAATTATGTAATCACTTTAGCTGCTGCTGATCTCTACTTTGAGGAATAATTTCAAAAGAATTGGTAAAATACATTATCTGTCTTCTTCCAGGAACACTTAAATAATTACTAGTGACATTCTGCTTTGCTGGCTAATCAGGCAGCTATATCAGTCTTTGATGGCCTTACAGCATCTATCTATCGCTTTCCTGTGCATCTCCATGTGCTTTCCATATGAATACAAACATAAAAACTCATACAAGCTAGTTGAGATTTCTTAGGGCACCCCTGATTTTAATTTCAGCTGCAACAGTGGGACCAAAAGAAAAGTGGAACGAAAATGTTCCTACATGAGATAAAAGAGGATATGTTTTCTCAGTTATCTTCCATTTTCCCCAGTGTGACACTACCACCTCTTTGGAACCTGTCTGTGCATGTAGAGGTTCTGTGTGGAAAGGAGCGTGAGTGGACTCAAACAGACAAACGTGCTGCTCAGACTGCATTTAAACTCAACTGACTGAGAACTGTTAAGACATACTATCCAGACAGAATGATGGGGAGAGGCCAGGTGTTAAGAATGACATTTTATTAGCAGAAAAAAATAGTAAAAAAAATGTAAAAATATTTTAAAGGTAAAATTTACATTTACTAAATATGTAATTTAGGGCTTATCTCAACATACAGTAGATACGTATGATATTGCACAACTATGTTGTGCATTATTGCCCTTATATGATACAAGAGTCCTCATATCATAAATGGGCAATAGGTCTAAAGTATTGGAAAAAAATGCTACAGTTTCATTACATTACAAATTCCTATGCTTTTGTCTTTTTTCATTTTTGTTTTTTACAATAATTCCATCATTTTGCATCGAAGCAGCAAATAGTGATACAAAAGTTAATCAGACATGACAGCTGGTACAAAACTTAAAGTACTTGCACCAAACAGTACACAGCCCCAGGATTCAAACATGACAAGTGGAATCTCATGATTTAGAACAGGCTGAAAATAGCTCCTTCATCCTTTGTGAAGTCAGACAGGTTAAGAAGTGGCTGTGCAGTAGGGTAGCTTGTTTTCATACATTTTTGGATTTTAAAACATAAAAACATAGAAAAGTACATTTTCAAGTATAAAAATGACTCAAGTGTTACTCTTTAGAACAACTAAATATACAAGAATGATTGAAACACTTGAGGTATGATTGCTTTGATGTATCATGCATTATTAAACAAGTACATTTTTCTGCAGGAATACTTTTTGATTGACAGTCTTTTTTTTTTTAAATAAATCATTTTCAAATGAATATAATTAAAAATTGAATTAGACCTCAAACACGTGATTGAAAATAAATCTGATTAAAAATAAATCATAACACCAAATCCTATCCTCTCTGCCTCAGCTATGATTTTGTCCATGTCTGTGAGACACATGTCAGAGTCAGGGAGCCATGGTCAAACACTTTATATGGCAGAGGCCCCTTAGATGTCCAGGTGTCTGTCTTTGGGTCGTAGCACTCGAAATTGTCTGAGTCCTCGATGACGTCCTGGCCACTGATGTAACGTCCTCCTGTGAGATAGAGTTTGCCGTTGACAACAGTGGCAGAATGGTGCATCCTCCTCTCCTTCAGGTTGGCACACTTGATGAACCGGTTTGTCTTGGTGTTGTATGCGATCATTCTCCTGGTGTATCCTGCGACAGGGGAGATATTAATATGAGAGGGGTAGCACGTGTGGCTCTAGCACAATGTAGTGATGTAATCCTACAATCTGATTGCTCAGAGAGAAAAAATCAATACTGCTGAGTTGCAACAAAGAGAATATGATTTCTCTTTCTCTACATGTATTTATATATTTATTAGCTTATTTGAGTACATTGCCAATTCCTTGTCAAAGGTGCTGCTCATAACAGTCTTAAGTCTTTATCACTGTAGCTACCTCCAATAATGTAGATTTTGTCATCCACAAAGGCAGCCGGAGCAGACACATTCTTCACCGTTCTGTTCTCCATCTTAGACCACATGTTCCTGGCAATATGATACACCTACAGAAGGGGATGGGGAGCAGGGGCAACAGGAAATAGATTGAGCAAATGAAAGAATGAGAATGAACGGATGGCTGAATCAGTTACGCCACAGTCAAATGAAAACATAAACAGTCACTTAGTACTGGAGAACATTAAGTCTTACTTGTATTAATCTGACAGGGTTCTGCATGGCGTCTTCTCCTCCAAACATATAGATCCTCTGGTCAGTAGCAGCCACTGCTGGGTGCAGCACAGCATCAGGCATGGGTGCCATAGACTCCCACTGGTTGAACATACTGTTGTACCTGATAGGATTATTGAGATGTGCCATTATCCGCCACATTTGTGATTTACATTTTATACCGTATGTTGTAGCACGCTATCAAGATTCTTAGCAACAGAATTTCTTTTTTTTTAAGGATAATTATGATTCATCTCACCTCTGCACACTGCCTGTCACCAATCTGTCAGGCCCAAGGCCCCCAAGGACGAAGATGAAGTGGAGATAGGACACACTCTGATGGGCAAAGCGTGGTTCCAGCAAAGGCTCTGCCGTTCGCCACTGGTTGGTCTTGAGGGAGAGGGTGTAGACAGTCGTACTCACTTGGCTGTACTTTGTGGTCAAGCCTCCGATAACATACAGGACGCTGTGAAGAGCAACATAAGAGGCCTTGTACAGACGAATGGGCAGCTTAGCAAGCCGCTGCCACTTCTGGCTCTGCTCATCAAAGACTAGGGCTTCCCTCGAGGTCTGCTCACTGTTCTTTCTCCCCCCCACCACCACCAGCCTATCGTGGTAGGTATAGCGCCTTGGTGCCACCCAGAGAGGTTTGAACTCCACTGGTGTGTCTCTGATGCATTTTGTGTCAACAGAAAACAGGAGGCGTCTCACAGATTCGATGAGCTCTGTGCAGAGGGTGGATGACTGGATCAGAGGGTCGTTGGCTATGAATTGGAAGAGGTAGGTGGGGTGGATGTATCGAAGGCGAACTTTCTTGAAAAGGTCACCAATGGCACCACGCCTAGAGAAAAGATCATGGTGGATCCAAGCAACAAGTGTCTCAAAGACCTGCTCCTCCTCTGCACAAAGACTGTCATCCTCCAGGTATCCCATGAGCTCTGGTAAGGAAAGCTCACACAGATCCTCAGATGCTGACACATCATAGAAGCACTTCATAGCCATCTCCTTTGCCTTGTCTCTCAAACTGTCACAATTCATGATCTCAGAGAGTCGTATCATGCTCAAACAGTTATCTGGACTCAGCTGCTCCTGAAGGAAACTTGAACAGGCCTCAAAAAGCCGGCCATATTGCAACATGGATGCCGCCTGCATCAGAGGCAGCACGATATCCATGCTGATAATAATGAGTCCGGTGTAAACATAGTCAATGATATTACAGAGAATTGTTGAGGTGATGCCCTTTAAGTAAATCTTGGTCTGCTGTGTCTCCATGAAGTTGCTGCAGAACATTGCTCTGAAGTAAGGGCTGCTAGAGACCAGAACATTACGGTGGCATGGGATCTCTGTGTTATCTGAGCACAGCAACACGTCTGTCAGGATTTTATCCTGTCTCAGGCTGTTGAGCTGCAGGAGCAGGTTGGAGGACTGCTCTTTGTCTTTGTAGTGGAAGACTTGGACTGGCTGGTCCATGCTGAGGTGAGAGACCATGTTGATATTGTCAAACCATCTGATTTTCAGGCTTTGCTGTTTTTGAAAAACATGAATAAGCAGTCAAACAGTAAATTTAAAAAAAATGAGTGAATTGTAGCTATACTTTAACATGGGATCAAGTTTTCCAAAACTGGATTAGATTTTAGATAATTTTGTCCTTTCTGCTTATATAAATGAATAATAAATACTACATCAAAAAAGAGAAAATGGTACAACTTTCATCTATAAGACACGTTAGAACTGATTGTTATTCATATTTATTAAAATCCCCAGAATTAAAAAAGGTGTATTTAGTCAAGTCAAAGATTAAAACACATATGAAGTGAAATTAGATTCAATATGGTCCTGTGTCATGTATTAAAAATTTATTTTAAAATATTTGCAGTAAACCTGCAGAAAAACCACAGTCCAAATATATAGTTTACGAATGCACAAGTAATTTGCAGCATGTGCAGCTCAGAAGTATGACGCTGACTTTGTTTTCATATGGAGTTGGAGTCATTGCCTTTTGGCACATGGGCCCAGACACCCGAGCAACTATTTCTGTTACAGTAGTGTCATTGTGATAGGGCCTGTGGTGCTTCTGTTGGGTGGCATTATTCTAATGTGGAGCCTCAAATATTTTTTTTTTTTGTTTTCATTTTGAATTTTAAACTCAACAAATGTGACTTTTCTTGTTTTCCACTTGATTGCCTGCAGTAGATATGAGTACATAATGTGCAAAAACCACAGACTTACAAGCTTTAGAACTGCACCTCAGTATATCGGCTAAGTATAAAACAAGGTAAAGCTTATGTTTGATCCATATTTATGTAGCATGTATTCAAAGCCATGCCAACATCAGACAAAAACAATGCTGCCTGTGGCTCATGAAGCCTTACTAGAGTACATGTCTTACCTGTTCCTCTTCTCTCTCTCTCTCTCTCTCTCTCTTTATATGTCCCACTCTGTATTCGAAGCAAGATCTCAGCATAAAATATGATGTCCTGACATTTTCCTGTACTTTCTTCCTCTGTATTCTCGTGTCGATGCTGTGTGACTGTATGTTCCAAAGGGGGCTGTCTCTTTGTAGGAGTGTGTTGCGCACTGTTTGTTGTTATGGTCTCTTTCCACGAGGCCTCTGTGTAAATTCCTTCCCTAAAAATAGAGCCTCTCTTTGGCAACACTACTGCACTCACATGTGACGGGTGAGAGCACTTTCTTAGTATCTGTCTGACTCCATCACTTAATCTCTGTCCTTCCATCTATTTTTTTCTTTCCTTCTTCTTCCAATGTCAAATTCTCGCTCCATTTCTTTCTGCTTCACAAGACAAGACCCCTCCCTTCTTCTTTTAAGCTTGCATTCCTATTCAATCCATTATCTTTATCTCTGTCTGGCACATGATTGTAGCAGTAAAAACAGCACTGATATTTGATAACACTCATTTTGTTGGCTGCTTAGTCTGCCAGCTGACTCCTGGGACACTGAAATACAAAAACAGGATTAGGTTACTGTAGAAGCAACATAAACACAGATATGAAGAGGTCTGCATACAAGGAAAAAGAGCGGCCACATTAAAAACATACTGACCACAACTATTGATATTACAAATAAGCCATCATGAGTTCATTGAATACTTTTCCGATTTACCAAGAGGCTTGGGTTAAAGGGTAAAAACGAGAAGCTTTTTACTCTGGCCATGTGATGGCCTGAAAAAGGTTTTGGGTTCCTTTTTACAGATGGTATTCATCCTTTAAGCATAAAGAAATATCATAATTTAAGTGTAGCCTGCATCAACAACAGATGCTGGCATTTCCTATCTTTGTGTTTGTTATGCTCATTTCCATATAATTTTTTCATGCTCACTGAAACAGATAAAGCTTATTCACTATAGTACAAGCTTTCACCAAATACATCCCACAAAGTGGCAGTATACTGCAATTGTTTGCCCATTTCTTAAAGCTGTGGAAGAATCAAAGCATCAAAGCTTGCAGGGCTTTTCCTTGAATTGTGGTACATAAACACAACAAAACTGCAGTTCCAGTCAGTACAGATGCAGATGTGTCATGTTTTTCTTGTACTTAGGCTTGTTTACAGAGCTCAGCAAATCAGACTTAAATAGCTACTTGAGCTACCACAACCACTACAGTGCAGTTCAATTTGGATTGCACAACAAAATCCCCAGGTTGGCCCATGGACGACTCATGTTTAGTACGATGTGGCCAAACTGTCCAGATCAGCATGTGGATAACTTGTCATTTTTTTGTTTGTGGGTGACACTAAATGCAAGCAAAGGCATCAGACTGTAGATGAAGCAAGACTGAAAATGGAAGTGTTATATAGAAAATTGAGGTCACAATTTTCCTATGCATGACACAACAGAAGCGGAATTGGTTTCACATAGCAAGCAGCATGTAACTAAACAGTACCATCTAGTGGTAGCATCTGTACAAATTCGACTTTTTAGTGTGTGTTGTCAAGGTTTAATTCAAAGTGAAATATGAAGTTAGCAGGTCAGCTAAACTGTAATTTAAAAGGTTGTTATCTATACTTGCAGGACAATACTAACTGCACCATGCAACAAAATGTCAAAGATGAACATCTGTCGTATTTGCATGGCACTGACATTATAATTATCTCACTGATCTGTGTAGTCAAGGGCAAAAAATTAACTTGTTTGCTCAGTGTAATTTTATAACAGCCCTCGCCCCAACCACCCCTCATATTCAAAGCTATGATTGCTTCTTTTAAAGTTAAGCACATTGTCTGTTATCTCTGTTCCTTCACCTTGACAAAAAGGACTTATTAATGTCAGCCTTAAGGCAATAACTTATATTAAAAGTTAAAGCTCTGGCACACAGTTTGCAGCAGAGCATTTCCATGCAGCAGCATTACTGTTGCCAATCACCACCAAGTTCTGTGTCTTCATATCACCAAATGATTATCTTCCCATAAGCACATGGTCTAATAGAGCCTATGCCCAAGGGATTTAGATCTCGCTGATTAGTATTGTGTGTTTGTGTGAGTGTTAGTGTATGTGTGTGTTTGGACTATTTGAAAGTAACATGGAATTTGACTGATTGATTTTTAAAAATGTGATATGTACTGAAATTATTTAAAAAGTTTCATGATAGATTGGCTAAAGAAATCAAATACCATTTGTAATAAATAGACGAAAGGGGAGCACTCATTCTTATATAAACAAGATAGTGACTCTTTTTAAGCTGTGTTTGGTCAATTAAGGCCTTTTTTATAAAATTAATGTGAAAGTGAATGAGTTCGGATCTTTCCTTTTCCATGGCCCATTCAGGAAGAGTTAAAAACCAATAAATTATGCCAAGGACAAACCATGTTTTTTGAGATTATAGTGCTCACCAGCACTTCATCCTGTCTTAAAACCCCATGAAAATGACTCAGTAAGGCACTTTTTTCTGTCCCTCCATTGTAAGTTTCTTCCTGTAATCATTTCTTGTTGTTCTCTGATAAATCTAAGGCTTTGTCTCAAGTATTTTGGTTTGTCACTTTGTCATGTCTGTTTAGATGGCTTCCTCTTGTGCAGGGGCACTTGTTCTGTGCTTGTATAAGTTCAGTGAGACGTACAGTCCAAACAAGCTTTGGTTCCACAGAAGAATGAAACAAGGCCAGTTAGGGACTTGTGATTTCTGCAATTGATTTTTTTTCCAACCCATTTCATCTAACACATGCACACATTATTTCCTTTGAGTCTCTATATGCAAACCACTTGAATTCATTGTGGGAATGGTGGACTCCATTTGTGACAATATATATAGAGGAAACTGATGAGCCTAAATACATCTAATGGCCATAGCAGAATAAATGCTGTCCATGAACACGTTCAAAAATTAGAATGATATGATGTTAATCTTAAGCATTGGAACTTTAAAGATGGGGGGGGGGCAGTTCTGTTACAAATAATGCTCAATACCTACATTTGCATTTGTAACTCTACAAACACTTCTTTACGCAAACTTCAGCTCTGATGTTATATTGCAGCTGAATCCAATGTGGGACTGATGATTTTAGGAAAGAGATGGAGATGAGAAAGTTAATCTGATTTTCACTGCCTTGCCAATACGCCTTTTAGACCCACATTATTGTATCCACTAGGTGTCAGGCCAACGTTATGCAAATTTCAGAATGATAAAAAGCTGTCTTTGTCCCTCGTGGCTTCCAAGGAGCTATCAAGGCTAAACATGCAGTCAATGAGTAAACATAAAAGATGCACAAACTGATGAAATGAGAATTGTCTCCCTATTATTTTAGCTATTTTTAGGTTAGTACAATGGAAAATTTTCTACAAAAACAATGAAAGAAAATGAAGCTATAAAGGCACCCAGTTATCCTCAAACTGCTTCTTACAGCTGAAAACATGCACTTATGGTGCAGAATTTAAATGGTCCATTTGTTCATACACAGATAGCCAAAACAATTGAAACAGTGAGAATCATGTGATAACCTCTTGAGTCAATCTGCCATTGGGTATTACTCCCAGGCGCAAAGTGATCCATGCCAGGCAACACCGAGCTTTGATGGAGAGACACCCATGCGTAAATCAACAAAGAGTGCAGGGGGAAGGAGGAGGTTGGAGGAGTAGCCTACAGAGACAGAGAAACAGCAAGAGGCACCGGGGTAGGGCGGTTTGTGGTGGGAAGGTGAGTTTGTGTGTATTTCTGTACATACACACACGAACAATCAGGGATGAAGTCCTAAAGGGCTTACAGTTAGCTGCTTAAAATTCTTCTGATGTAACCAACACATGCAGGACATGTTATTTGACAAGAAAAAAAGTGCTTTGTAGCAACAAAAAATATAGAGGTCGAGGGGGAAATGCTCTGTTTACTCATGCCCTCGACTGTAGCTCTCCCAAGGTTCGTGCTCACAGCATGGCAGACACCCTTTGTGTCTGCTCTAAGAGTACAGTACTCTGTGTTTTAGGGTTGTGTGTGGATGGAAGGGGATGTTTGTAGACATGTGTGTGCCTTCATGTATTCTACAATGTATGTTGCTACACGTGTGGGAGGAAGGCATGAGTGTGTGTGTGTGTGTGTGTGTGTGTGTGTGTGTGTGTGTGTGTGTGTGTGTGTGCATGCATGTGTACAGCAGATATTGATATTCCACTAGCGGCAGAATCTGAAGCCAATGTCTTTAAAGTGTCAGCCCTCAGCAGCCAGCCAGGTGTACCTGAGGTACAGAAGACAGAGGGCAGCGTGGAAAGGGAGTAAAGGGAGCAAGGGAGCAAGATAGAAATGTAGAGGGAAGAAAGAGGCCATGAAAGACAGAAATACAAAGGCAGAGGAGATGAAGAGACAGACACAGAGAGAGAAAAGCACACAGAGAGTGAGAGAGGAAGATAAAAAATATATATATATATTGAGAGAGTAGGGAGAGAAAGAACACTTTGGCGGGTTTTCTGGAGGTGAAATTATGATGTCTTTGAACTCCTCTATGACTGTCTTCTCCCTCTGTATTCTGGGCAACAAGCGGACAGACAGAGAAACAGATGGACACAGAGGAGGAGGTGGAGGCAGGGACACGCAGCGGAAATGTCAGGTTTCAAAACAGATGAAATGAGTGGCTTTAAGGTGCAGCGAGGGTCAGTGAGTCCATGATAACACAAAGCAATAATTCACAAGAATATGAAACAGCTTGGTCATACCCTAAACAGACCATAATTAAAATCATTTATCATTCCTATAGGGGTTTGTTTGAGAGTCAAACAGTACTCTATGGTATTTACTTGCCCAGTGGCCAGAAATATAAACACTAATGTGGCTCCATATTTGCCTGATGTGTAAATAAGCACCTGTTTGCTAACATTTTTTTCCATTTCAATGGTATAAGGTGATAATATGCTACGTGGTGCTTACAGCTTTTTTCCGTTTCTCTTAAGTGGCCAAAAAAATCAGTTAACGCAAGTTTAACCTTTATTTATGTGGGAAAATTTGGGAGAATTGCCATCTCTTCAGGAACATGTTATTCCCTCTCACAGGTGGAAGCTGCCAGTGCAACTCCAATAAAGGGAGTAGTTCTTTCTGAAGTAGAACCTTATGTTTTACTGAAAGAAAACTTCAGATTGCCAAGCTATCAGTCCAGGTTTACCATTTCTGATTTTACTGAGCTTCTGTTATCATACTGAACTCCTCCTCTTCCTCATCATATTATCCATCTTTTCATACAGGTTCGTCTTGGGTTCATCACATTATCGCTCTTGCACTCATGGCACCCTCTTCTTCTTCTTCTATGCCTCCCTGTCTCTTTCTGGAAACCTGTTACACCTCTACTCTCCTCTCTCATTCCTCTCCCCATGCATTCCACCCCCTCACTCCCTCCCTCGCATTTATAAACACCATTCACTTTAATGGAATGTCTTTTAGTGGCAGATAATGCAGCTTGGGGATAAAGACTGTTCTGACCTTGTCTAAGATGGTGGTGTGTTGTTGAACCAGAGCCGTTTGACGCCTGTGTGTGTCTTCACTTAAAAGAACATCCGAAAGCTAATCTTCTAAACACCACTATAAGACTAGCTGGATGAAACATTCCAATGAATGAAGTATGCCTCCTACTTGTGAAAGCACTTTTTTAGCCCTAAATCTGTTTTTTGGATACATGTATCTCTTTCCTGGAATGGTTGCTTTTTGTTACAGCTAATGTACTGGCACAAGTTCAGATCTTAAACAGCACTGTCATAACAGCACATTCTGTGTTTGTTAGAATAAAAAGCAATAGAAATAACCATTTCTATCATTCTAGTATGTGTAGTCAGCTCAGTCAACTGTATCAGTAGTGGTACATTTGCAATTTTGTCCCATTTTCACTCCTATCTCCTCCTGACCTCTAAATGTGTAACTGAGGACTGAGAAACAGGGTTACTCAGGAAAAAAAGTACATACTCTATCATTGCTATTTCTCTATCTAAATTTGAAAAGAATATCTGACATGTTGAGTTTGCCCTCGTCTTGACCCTGCTGTGGGAAAGAGGCCTTATGTTGACAAAGTTTTTATTTACATTATTAACCTGTTTGCATTGCTGTTCAATTCCTCTTAGCCACTTAAACTGAAAAAATGTATTTCAGACAGAAGGAACATTGTTGAAATGTGTTGTTTAGCATTACAGATAAAAGGTTTGTGGGTTGAGACTACTTGTTTAAGCTCTTATGTAATTTCACCTCTCCTTGCCTGAGTGCAAATTCAGAAAAAAAATCTTTACTCTTGTTATAATAAAGAGCAGCCTGCACAAGCCTCAGATAAATTTATCTAGTAAAATGATACACCTTACTCTTACAGACGTATATTTATATAGCATTATATGGCTCAGAAAGTGCTTAACAAATGGAGGAAGAGCAGAGGAATACAGTTTGGTTGGAAAATTAAAAGGTTGGAAAAAATAAAACACAAAATTATCTAAGTTTAAAGGAATATACTTTACACACAATAGAACATGTAGAGGAAGGCAGCAAATAGAGGTTAAGACTAAAACAGCATATCTAAAGAATTACCCATCCCGACGCTAGATTCCTGAAGTTTAGGAATTTGACGAGATGCCATCAAACACTGAGGAATATAGTTTGGTTTGAAAGGATCAGCACTCTTCACTGGGGCTGTGACATGTAATGCATCGGATGTTATTTTTTTTGTGTTTTATACAAACTCGCTCAGACCCATTGTGATGAGGCTAAAACTGGGCTGATGTGAGCTCAGTATTTGGTCTTTTTTTGAAGTCTGGCAGCCGAGTTTTGAACAAGCTGGGTATGATTTATTGAAGACAGACGTACTGAATGCTAATGAAAAGACCATGCAACATAAACACTGTTGATAATCCATGGGTGAAATAGACTGTTATAGTATGGAGAACTATTATAAAAGAATATAAACCACGGGGAGGTATTGCAGCTCTTAAATGGAGTGCATGGTACTCGGATTTTACACCACCCAAATTGGATACTAGCCTTAAAGACCGGAGAGTTCTATGCAATTTAATGAAGGAAGGAACACTGCTCAGTTTCAGAATGCTTAAAGAGAAAACCTTATTAGAAAGACTTGCAGTGGTATCCGCAAATGTAAAAAAATGTTAATATGAAGGTGAAAAACGTCATCGTGCAAGGGCATGCCTGACAGACTTGTTTAGAAAAGCATATAATACCGATACTGGCTGTAGAAACGTATCATGCATACATGGGGATCTATCAAATGTTACAACACTTTCGACTTCATATATTAAAACAAAATAGGAGAAGGAAGGTGGGGTAATTAAATAATATGCAAGTATCAATGGAAATGTACCAGCTCTCAGAGATAAATGTTTGTTTAGAAAAACCTGATATGGTAGTTTATTACAGCCTGACAGAAATTCCCCTGTGATTCTCCCTGTTTGCTGGAGGAACTGTGGAAACCAAATTAAAAACCACCACCATATTTTCTGGGATTGCCCTGCTATTGGAGGGGGATACACAATGCCATAAAAGACATTTTTGTGGCAATAGGCAAGCTTTTTTCTTTAACTTCTTTAACTAAGCAGGGCTAGGCTGACAACAAAAAGCAACCTGGGAATTAAATTATCGTTCAAGGAATAATTGAATAAGAATAATTAAAAAAAAAAAAACACACACACAGTCTGTTAATTTGAGTTTATTGGTTGAGTTAGGCTAATACAGCATGTAAAACAATGAACCTAATCTTCCAAGGTTTTCCTCCCCATGTTTGTGTGTACAGATATTAAATACTCAAAGTTGAATTATTGTAATCATTACTTCAAATCTAATTTGACTTAATAGCCTGATTTCATCGTCAGAATTATTTACAAATACTGCAAAACAGTAAGCTATTTTTAAACAGTGAAATAAATTAAACAGTGAAATAAATTAGAACGAGCAGACTCTATCCACAGTGTAAGTTATAGTCACACTACAAATTCACACAGAGCTCATTATGTTTACAGCAAACCTAATTCACACACACTATATTTATATAATATACATTGACTTTCCAATGCAAAAGAAGGACTGAAGAAAACCTATCATAAGTTGCCAGGAGACAGTGCATCATCATCATCATCATCATCATCATCATCATCATCATCATCATCATCATTACCTGCAGATTGCTAAAGTAATCTGTAATCATAGTACACATAGCGGCATAGATGTAGTACACGACCTACCTGATATCTGTATATAGGCTATGTAATGCTGGGGAAGGCGAAAAAAGGATCAGCCCTTGCAAGACTGGCCCACCGGCAATATTCCAGAACTTCCCGAATGACTGGCCCATGCCTGTTATAAAGTAAATGTTGATTGCACAATGGAATGGCTATGGAATAATGACACCATCTGGAAAATGATGGCTAGATTTACAACACACAGGTAGCAGCTCTGCCATTGTGTAACCAACCATAAAAAGATAGTTGTTTTGTTTTCCCAGGTAGCTATCAGTAAGCTTTCCCCAGGTAGCAGAAATGGCAGCTGGAGGAACAACCACAGTAACTCTGGAAACTCTAGACAGCAAATGAAAAGGAGGCCCATTATTGGCAAAGGCAAAGATGGCAAAGGGTGACAGAGATAGGGTAAAACATGAATGAACCTCTGACCAGAATTTACTTGATGAGAAAGCCCCAGGATTTGACAGGGTTCAAAACCAACATTCTGTTGGGATCATTTTTACTAGATCAGACTAAGTAAAGAACCTGCCAAATTATTGATACAACCAGATTTTATTTCCTTAATCATAGCATTGCTTTAGTGCTTACGTCATATAAAATCATGACTGTTTCATTTTACCTCTTACATGAACATACTTGATTCTTCTCTCTCATTTCCAAAGTGCTGTTGATTGTTTCATGTCCTGTGTCAGTGGTAGTTGCAAGGCTCCGAGGAAAATGGAGAGCGAACCAGTCTTTGCAACAGTAGCACCAATAGTAATACCACTTGGAAACACTAGGGGGAAGGTTGTTTATTGCCACTTTTAATGTAAAATGCTCCTGGAAAGTAAGACCATATGTTTTCGATAGACTGTACATCTCAAGAACGGTCGAAAAGAGCCGTTTTTTTATTGATTATACTGCTGGTGGCTGTTAAAAAAGACTCTTACCAGGAAATGGTTATACAGGAGAGCCCAGTTTTAAAGGCATGGATGGAAAATACAATACACATTTACAAAATGAAGAAGATAACAGCCTCTGACAATCACACACTGGAACGATTTGCTTCACACTGGGGAAAAGGGGTTAATTATGTAATGTCCCATACGCCTGACTTTATTTTCACTAACCAAGGATTTTGTTGTAGGGAAAAGATGACTCCTTATTTGAACATAGTTGTTTTCTCTTTTTTTTTCCTTTCTATGTTTGTATAACTGAATACAGTATGATGTATATAACATACATGAATATATGACATATACTCTACTAACGAAATCTGTTTGAGGCTGAATGTCAATAAAAATGAATTATAAAAAAAAAGAAAAGAGCATTACAATAATCCCTGCAGGCTGCCACAAAGGCATGAGTGAATTTATAAATGGTGTGATGTGAGAGAATGGATCTAATTTTTCAAATATTTGTAGAGGAATCTACAAAGGAATCATGAGTGGGTCAGTGTTGTAATATGATTATTTTGTTCTTGTAAGATTTTCATCTCTTGTAAAGAGCTGTTGATCTCAGTGAGGTTGAATTAAAATGAGAACACAAACTAAAAAAGAATCCTACATTTTTTTCAAACCTTTTTGCATAATTTGGTCAGATAAAGGGAAGTAATGCTGACATTTATCAACCACAGAAACAGGCCAATAATTCATTTTAAATATTCACATTAAAAGGAAGGTGCGACTGGGTATCTGTGTAAAAAGGTAGGAGATAATACCCTTGGTGACATATGATAAAATAAAAGAATAGGACCAGACATGAAATCCTCAAAACTGGTTACTGACCAACAATTAAAAGTTCTATTCAGTGAGGAAAAAGAAAATTACAAATTTAAGAGGACTGCCAGAAGATGCTTTGAAAGAACTTTTTCTAAGAACTTAAAAAAAAAAAGATAAGTTTGGAGTTGGGTCTGTACTTATTGTTAGGTGAAGCTTTGGTTTCATTAAAAACGGATGAACACCTGCGTGCCTAACATACCCTGATAGAGAACCAAGGAAAGAGAGTTATCAATAATTATGTATATGCAGACTTGGGCAAACGCTCCTTTTAAAAAAAGAGTAGGTAAATCATCCACAGGGCTGGAGGAGATTTTCATGGAGTTAACCATGTCAGTAAGATGTAGGAGCCGAATCTGGACATGAGTGGGGTATGTCAATGCACAAGTTAATAAGAGGGATCATAGAGGAGGTAGAGTTCATCTTTTCTACAAAGAATAAGGCAAATGTCTCACTTTCCTGGCTAGAGGCAGATGAACCAGGAATCTGTGCAAATACACCACATACTTAGATCATGTACCAGAGAGCTCGACTAACCCGACAGTGGATCGAAAACTTTGTCTAACCAAAATGACTGTAACGAACATATTCTTCACAAAACAACTACTAAAGAAATGCAAGACCAGGAGAGCAGAAGTTGCCCATGCTTCTTATCTTGAGAGGTCATTTAAGTAGTGACAGAAGAACACTTCCCCCTTGTTTCCACGGATTATGACAATTGTTTCAGGTTAATAGAAAAAACAAAACAAAACATTGGTCCACTCTAACATCTCTGTTGTTGAATATGAACAAATGGAAGCATGGGGGGGTTATTAAAAACGATCAGTCAGATCGCAGCTCACACTCTTACCACACTGCTCCCAGCCTAAAGCTCTTCATGTCTCTGTGGAGCCCCTGTTATTGAATAAAGACATGTCACACTCCCAGAAAATAGCTCAGCTTTTTTTTTTTTTTTTTTTTAATATGCAGCAGCAGTGGAAAGGTTTCATTCTCCTGAAGGCATTTGGATTTCAGTGTGCTGTAGCCTGTAGTTCGACGGCTTGATCTACATGGAAACCCCATTAAACAGATATGAGAAGAGGCTCCTTACTGGATTTTTTTGGAAAGCTATGCAGGAAAGCAGACTGGTCTGCTTTTACAGTTCAGTTCTATATTTGAACTTTTGTTTTCTCCATCCATCTGTTATTGTGACACTTATATTTTATACTGTACAGGGTTTAATGTGCATGTAGGCAGATATGTTCTGCAATCCAACCAAACTCCAAACTGTGATTTCAGTAAAAGGCAAACCTTCAGTCATAGAGTGACTAAGGACACAAAATAGCCCCATCAGATTTAAGCTTTTATCACAGAGCTATGAATAAACAAAATCTGAATAGGAAAAAAAGTTTCTATCCAGTGACATGGAACTGAAATGGTTTTTGTTTGGATGGTCATTGTTCATGAATCATTGTGTGCTGAGATTGTTTAACTAAATTATACTGCTTGAAGTCTATCGGTCTCAACTGGGACATTATAAGAGAGGAGACAAACCACTTAAAGCTTTTGGAATAGAAAAGTCTGTAATGGCAAAGATGGCGGTTATATGACACACATCTCGTCCTTCCCCCCAAAAGCCAATTATCTGCTTTCTAACAGCCCTATGGGAAACATATCAAGACAACTGGGTTTGTCGCACTGACGCAAGTGAAACCTTACATACGTGTAGTAGAAGTATAACCTGTGGGAAAAAAAGGTTTTTAGGACTTTGGTCTTACTTGTTATTGAGGGAAACACTCAAATGGTACAAAAGGTAGCTTAAATTACCACAAGCCACTCAAAACAAATTAAACATCCCAGGTACATAAAAAAGAAGCACACTTGGGCAGTAAACAACTGACTATGACGACACTAAATATGGACGAAACTAAGTGGTGATTCAGTTTGTGTTCAGGGTTGAAGACTATAGGAAAAAAGTATGATGCTCAGGTAGACAACATCCTCACTGTCACTCTATATAAACCACTGGTTCCCAATTTCAGCCCACAGTCCACAGAGCACTGAAGGTTTTCTTTCCAACAAGCCAGTTAATTGCATTCACCTTGTGTCCCAGGTCTGAAACAGCCCTTCATTAGCCAACCAAAATGAAAAAACCAGCAGGACCAGGACTGAAGACCACTGATCCAAACCCCTACTCCTACCCAACCTCTCTTTGTGTCTCCGTCTCTCTCTCTCTCTCCCTTTTCCAAACCTGTAATCTGGCGATCAGTTGTCCAGGCAACAGCACCGGCTACCGTTACGCCATGTGCACAGCGCTGCTGGGTCAGGATGAAAGGTGCCTGGGGGGGGCGATGCAAATCACTCATTGCACCCCACTGAAGATCCACTTAGAAATCCTGGGCATAAGCCTGCCCCAGGGTTTTTCTCCCAGCGATGGTGCAACACCTCTGCGAGTTATTAGTGCCTCGGTGTGAAAGATCTCTGTCATTCACATAAATAACTTAAAGTTATTCCAGAGTTGATATTTTTTTGATTTAAAATAGATCAGAGTGGTGTGTTTACAAATAAAGTTAACTTACTCGTTGCTACTTAAATTAATATTTTATCAGTAAAATCAGTTATTTTTTCCAGAGCCGAGCCGTGAGTCGGCACCTTACAAGTTACACTGTACTTGTTTTGAAAGTCAACATATTCATGCCATCGAGACTTGTGCAAAGTTGCTATTTATCAGCTGCTGAAATGATTGAAATGAGAGTGCAACAGGATGATGCTACTTAATCGGAATGCAGATGGAAGCCACATAGCAGGGAATAAACATATACCTGTATTTGTGCACGTGACGTGATCCACATTTATCTTCTGCGAATGCAAATACAAACATATTGTACATTGTCTGCTTTCTTACATCGCATCAATGAGACCCATCTGGCCCACTGTGGTTGAGGAATTAGTTCATAACCTTGTGCACTACAGCTCTCAGTCTCCTCCATAATCTCTCCCAGAGACTTTGTTTGAACTCTGGTGCACATAATACCTTCAATCTGGAGTCAGTGGCATGTGGAACAACAGCACAAGGCAGAGTTTATGATATATGCTTTTCTTTTTTCTCTTTTTATTTTTAGTAAAAACTGATAAACAAATGTGTTCGGAAGGTTTTGTTTCCATGTTTGGTTCTAATACTTATATAGTGAGAACCTGTAACCCAAACAGTGTTTGAGGCAGATTACATGCAATATTCAGACATTTAGGCTTTTAATAAAACTGTATAGAGTTACTTTTATATGTTGATAATTCTTAGAGAAAAAATGTGAAGAGTAATTGTTGTAATTACCCATCTGCCACTTTTTAAAAATAGATTTAGAGCTGAATCAAAATAACTGGGTAGAGTCCGTCTACGGCAAAGATTTCAGTGAGATATGAATGTGTTCTTTTCCTAAAGTGTCTATATTTTCCTGTGTCAATTTCTTTCCAAGTAATTTTTTTCTCTCATTCTGCATCTGTCAACCTCTCTTTGTACTATCTATCTGTTTAAAGCCTTCAGTCTCTCTATCTGAATCCTCTGTGACTGTGATCATAAAGACTGCTGCTTTTTTTGTCAAGCAAAAACATACGCATGATGCCTAGAAATTACAAACTCTCGTCAACAAAGCCAGGGCTCACTCCATTTTCCTTCCGACAAAGTGGCAGGAAAGAAGACAAAACAAAAAAAAATTGTTATAGAGTGATAGCTGAAATCACAGTCTTGAAATTTAATGTGAACTGGAGACATCATTTGGCCATTTACTATTCTATGAGCTGGTTTCACAGACGGGTGCCATTAGTGGTCTTATCAGTTTGTTCACAGTAATACATTGTGGTGCTGGCGTATCACTGGTACAAAAAGAGAGAGTGAACATTTAGAGTTTAATGGCCTACGGTAAACACAAATTAACGAAACCCCACAGGGCCTCTTCTGTTTGTTAGTATCTCTTAATAAATACAGGATTCCAAATGTAGTCGATGTCACTCTGAAACGAACTTGTTGAGTTTGACTCCCTCTGTGTCTCCTCTCTGTCAATGCTCTTTTCAGCACAATAGGATCTGACAACTGTACCAGGGTTCACACTTTTTGCGAACTCAACTCACACTGATTTGTTTGTGTCGCTTTGTGAATACTTTTTTTCTCCCCACTGTTCTGTCACTGGGCACCAGACCTGCAAATAGTCCTCCTTACCTCGAAAAGCCTCAAAGCCTCCTCGAGATAATCCCACAGCCTCACAGAGGAGCGAAGACACTGTATGGGAAAATCCGCGGGGAGAGAGTGACTATTGGAAAATTCTTACTGACTCCTTTTTCTTATTTATCTTTGTGATGCTGGGCCCAGAGAAGGGGATGACAGAGTGCGCCCTGGTGTGTTGGCCCTGCGTGTTAGGGGGAGGCTGCGATCATGACTGACAGTAGAGAGACAACAGTGAAGCGAAGGGACAGCAGGGCCAGAGAGGGGAGCTGCGATGGTAATGCACGTCACATCGATGAGCCCACACCGAGAGAAGTTGGGAATGGGGTCAGCTCCACGTCCTGTCTCCCAGTATCTCAGCTCGTGGCTCTAACTCCAATTTTCACTGTCTTCATTTGTTTGGTTATTCTCTGTCTCGTACTATTTTTTCTGTTCCTATAATCCATCTCTTCATTCACTTTGACTATTCTTCCCTTTACTTCTTTACTCTTACGACAATGGACACTATTCATCTGTCACCCCTGCCTTAGTCTCTTTTTTCTTAGTTTCTTCAAACTCTTTACAATTCAATACTATGTTCTGGACTCCAGACTCTCTCTTGTAAAGGGACTGAAGCCAGGACTAAATAAGTTCCCTTTAAAGTTTGTGCAACGCAAATGGTAACGTGAGGCTGTCACTTTTTATTCAAAATAAATATTTTGTCAGTAATCATCCCTTTGAATTCAAAATGTAAAGTGTAAAAGCACAAGAGACCTTTGACATATTCTCAATACAACATGCACCTTCCGTCCAACCTATTTCACGCCCTGTTTCCCCGTCAGTAAACAAAGCTATGGTTGTTCTTTTTGCAAGCACAAAATGGATAAAAGTAGAGAGTCATACAGAACAGCAAATACTCACCAAATAATCTCACGCCAAATTGTCAGAGAAATAATGTGAAGAAGCATTGTGGATTTTTCATAGAACATAGATGGATAGAAAATGACAAATAAAGGCATGGCTGTTTGCTGCTGGCTTTTAAAATGTAACTGCCTTACGGTAGTGTTAACTTAGAGTTAGCTAGCGGTACGGTGTTTGAATTAATTTAACAAATTACATATTTTTTCTCATTTGTTTTTACTAGACTTTTTGAAAAGGTGACAACGGATGATGCTTCAATCAGACACATACAATGGTGAAGAGTGAAAACATACAAGAGCACTGCACTAAAGAGCAGTTTTTAGGTGCTTGTACTTTTGCTATTTTGTACTTCTTTCCCTTTACATTTGAGAGGGTCACTAATGTTACATTAATTTAAAAGCTATGTTTACTTGTTACTTGATGCACTTTTATGGCATAGACAAACCGAACAATGTTGTTCAAACTACCTCCCTCTGGGGCATCATGTTTAAATCCAGCCTGGACCTTTGATGCATATATTTCTGTCTCTCCCCAAATCTTATTTCCTCTTATTTTTCTACTGTTAACTCTGAAATAAAGGCTTAAAATGCCCCCAAAAGTATTTTTCAAAAAAGTGCTCCACCTGACGAGCTGCAACAATGATTGATGTCCACTTTAAGGAGAAGATTGATATCACTTTCCTCGCTTTCTCTAAAGTACTATTGCCATTACTTTTAAAGCTCTCAAATTTTGATCTTATCTTTTTTGTTTAATCCATTTAAGAATGGAAACGTAATGACATCTATTTGTAGTTTCAGGTGGAGATGTACTCTGTAACTATTTCCTGGTGGGCAAAAACAGGGCACATTGTCCTAATGGAGTCTAGTTGTCACAGTGAGGTTGCCAAACAACTATACATATAAAATAACAATAGTAATTCTGCAAAGTGACAACCTTCTTTGTGATGCCTCAGCCTTGTAACAGAATATTTTGTATGTGTAATTCCTACTTTAACTAAAAGATCTTCTTTCACACTACTCACACTCTGCACCTATGCCGTTTCTCCGCATCTACCCTCCCTCTCACCCACAGTGCCAGGCGGGTGGCATTAGTCTGGGTGGGCAACAGGGAGGTGTCCAGAATCCTTCTGCGGCCCACTGCTCTATTGAGCAGCACAGAGGAGCTCAGGAAGAAAGAAAACAGTGCTAATCATTCCCCAGACCCTCACCCACCGCCCTTCCCCTTCGTCTCTGCCCCTTCCCACCCCCTTCCTCTCATTAAAATAAGTCTGAGAAAGCTAGCCCACATAGTGATGCATTGTTAAGCACTCTTAATTGAACTTGAGGATTCTTAATGTGCCATCATTCAAATGCTTAGTCTGTGTGCTCTCGGCTGCTTAGTCCGAATTGCCCTCTGCGCTTGCATTTATCTCAACCTCCTCCGCTGCTCATCCATTCAGTTTTTGGTGGAAGGGAAAAAGGGCTCTGTGGCAGATTTGTAATGTGTGGGCAGAGGGGGAAAGGACGTTGACTCATAATACAAGAGAGGGAACAAAAGCGTTCACTTGGTGCCAGCTGGGAGTTTCATCATCAGCCAGGAGAGACAGGGAGAGAGCAAAGTGAGAAAACTAGAGAGAAAGGAAGCAGTGGGAAAGAGCAAGGGAGTGAAAAAAGTTATTGGACTAGATGGGGCAGGGTGACATCAATAGCATCCCAAGCAGGGCCACAAATTAGCCGGGTGCGAAGCTGCGCAGCATGGGAGCCGACAGCTGGGGCCCTGTGCGCAATGCCACCAGGGGATTAGCGGGGTTTCGGGATCTGACATAGAGGGGATGAGCGTCATGGGCAGAATAAAGAGCAACGCGGGGATTAGAGAGCTTCCCGACACTCTACCAACACTCATGAAGGGCTTAAAGGCCTATAGATATCATTAATGAATGGACAGAGAGAGGGAGAGAGAGAGAGAGAGAGAGAGAGAAGGGCTGGGGGGGTTGTGTTTTTGCTTTTATTCAGCCTGACCCCCCTACATTGCCACTCAGATTTTTAATGATTGTACATTCCACATACATACATTAAAAGTCAATGAGAGGTGGGCCAAAGAGGCAAACTGCCCGTGTGTTGATCATTCAACATAACATGCAGCAAGCCAGACAGAGATGGCCGGCACTGACTGGTGTGTGTTCAATTCATGCCACCCTCTGAAGATTAGGTCTGAATTATTCATCTGAAAGTCGTGGTGAAAATGCCAAACATGTATTTGAATATTTGTACGCTTTTGTGTGAGTATACCGGAACAACAAGACAGTGTTCATTGCGGCTTGCGTGTTGGTGTGATGCTGCGATGCACGTAGGCATCAAATTCTGCATTCAGATGCCGGGTATGGGGTGATTCGAGGGTCCACCAGGCTGTGTCTTGTTTTATAAAAAGGAAATTGCTGAGTTTTCCCTTATAAACAGACCATGCCGTCAGATAGGCATAGCCCCACCAGCCAGGCTACACAATCACCGCCGGGATTTGGCGCCGAGATAACCTTTGCTCTAGTACCTCACAACATACTAAAGATGAGACAAACCCATGGAGCTACTATGAATTTGGAAAATGCCACGCAGAACTGAAAGTTTACAGAACATCGGCACAATCTCTTAACCGAAAAATACCCCCGTGCAGCCTTTTACATGATAATGACAACGCTTCTGAGAAAAACCGGATACCCTGGACAGGAAGGCATGGGGAGATAAGTCTGCCTGTTGTTTAGGAACATGGAGTTATCATCTTCCCCCTCCTGTACCTCCTCTTCCTCTTCGCCAGAGCACTGTGTGTAACACTAATGGAGTCTTTATCATGAAAGAGTTAAGTACTTATCACTGCTTCGTCGCTATGGATCAAGAGCACAACTGGATTTGCTGCAGGGGCAGAATGCCCTTTGATGAATTCTAGTCAAAATTAATGAAAGCAAATTTGCATCCACGGTAACGCCGTGGCTTGCCCTTTGAACAGTCTCTCAGTCTTGTGCGTAAAGGATGAGTGTTTTGGGAAAGAAGGTGCTGTATAAGAGCCCCCGTGACAGAGCTCCGTTGGTGTGCTTGAGTGCGTGTGTCAATCCATCCGAAACTCATACACAGGGTCATCCTTTTTTTTTTTTTCTTTTAAACATCTGAGGACAAAACAGACCGATCCTACGTGAAGCCTTCATGTTTATTTTCTTCCTCACAGTGTGGACTTCAGCTCGCTCCCCATGCCCAGACGACCCGCATCCGAGTTGTTATGGAAATGAATCATTTGGTGCACGGGAGTCCCTGCCTCCCACTGTGTGCAAACACATGAAGTGCTCAGGTCCTACTGTCAGAGAAACCACACCTCGTCCTTGTGCACAGTATCCCACCATTGTCCTTGGAGATCCCCTGAGATCCCCAGGAAGGGTGTGTGTGTTTGTTTACCTCTACTTTTTCTCGCTTCTGAGCAAACAAAAGTGTATGATCCTTTTTAATGTGCTTTAGGACCAGAGTAGAAATACTTTCTATGTGAGGTTGTAATAATTTACTGTATTTCTTATATTGATGTTGATTGATGTTACATAGCGGAACATTGTTGAAATTATTGTTCTTATTATTCTGTATTCTTGTTACTGCACCACAGTTCCCAGTAATCTTGGTGACAGGTGCATAAGAGGAAAAAAAAAAACACAACTTGGCTTGAAATTTATTGAAAAGAAGAAACTCTCATATGTGAAACATTGCAGTACCAATAAAATAGTTGTCTGTAATTGCAGTGATGACAGTGTGGGCGATTTTTCAAAAACATTTTAATTTGAAGCTGTAATAACAAGGTGTAGAAATTTGAACGCTGCTTAATTGCTTCTTTGTTGTCATCACATTTAGTTAAAAATGGAATCAGGAGCTTTGATGACAATAAATCTCAGACTTAGACCTTAAAGTGAAGCATTAGTATTGCTTCAGAGCAAACACTCAGGCTAAGGAAGGGAGTGGTGTAGTTACTGCCTCCCATTTTCACATTTAGATTTTAATCATGGGCTACATTATTTCTGATTGATGTGTGTGCATGAGTTTGTATGTGTGTGAATTGTCTGCACACGTATATTTTATCACATGGGGGGTTGTAATACATCTTCATAATTAGTCTCATAATTATAAGGCAATAAACTGTAGTACACATGGGACACCGATCTATCTCTGGGATACTGCAATTATTCTGCTAAGATGTGTTGCCGTGACAAATCTCCAGAAGGAAAGTAGAGCTCTGCACTGTTCCGCACACAACAACATGCAGAAGACAGGCTGAGTCCAAATTAGCGCCTGTAAATGTGAGTGGGACGTATGAATGTGTCAACACAAAAGGTTTACATGGTTCATCTAGCCCGTTTCTTCAAGTGGACATTGTCTTCGAGCTAAATAATTTCCCCCTGAAACATCAGTGATACATTCATTTCATTTTAAATTCTAGTCCAGTTACCACATCATTCGCCGTAAATTTTCTTCTCCAAGGGCTGTCTGGACTCTGCAATCCCAAATCTTCAAATGCTGATGCACAACAGCTTGTCATCGAGTTCTCATCAATCTGGTCGATATGGTGATATCAGACAGCCACTGAGTAAGTCTAAACTGGCTTTGCCTCCATTAGCTCCAACAGCACCTCATTATCAGCAGCCAGAATCTAGAATTGCAGGGCCAGAAGTCTGTCACTCCACCACCCACTTGTTCCATATCACACACACACACACACACTCACACACGTGACGTACTGAACTCACGAGTATGCACAAGCACACACATATAAGGATGTTCTCACTGTCTCTAACACTCACACTCTAATACTTCCATTTCCATATCTTTGATTAAGCCAGCAGGATGTTCAGATTGCTAGTGAGCACACCTGCTCTCATAGCGGACGCCCACAAAAGGATCATGGGATGCTCACAAACAGGAGATGAAATAGGAAATTGCATCTCTTCCCATTGGTGGGAAGCTGGGAGAGCAGGTCTGGGGAGGTTTGTGATCACAATATGACAGTGGAAACAAGCAACATCAACAAACAGCGATTTATTATGAATGAACCTGAGTGTCAAAACACCCCCCTCCACTTCAAAAACGTTAAGTAACACTCGCACCCGGGCACAGCACATGTATGTGTGCAATGAACAAAGGTTTGGTTTGGTTGTTTAAATTACAGGTATGTGCACATACACACACAAACACACACAGTTACACATAGAAAATGATGCTTGCAGTGTAACCTTTTCTAAACAACGTGCAGACCTTTTTTTCCATTCAGCCTCAGTGGTCACAATCTGAACATGGATGTCATGCCTGCAAATCATAGGCTTGCAAAAATATTGGATCACTCATTCATGCTTAAATCTATACTTTCTACCTTGTTGGTCAATATTTTAAAATCAAGAGAGATCCTATACAAAGGTACAGATAATAGATAAGCACAGTTAAGGATGAAGGCTTAAAAGGGTCTTTATGGGTAAATTGGATTCTCAGACACAATATCATGGGAATGTTTTGTTTCATTTTATGTTTCAGTTGAGGTTCTGATTAAATCCTCTGCAAAAAAAAATCTTGCTTTCATAAAATTGTCAGTGATGATTAGGAAACATTAATTAAAGAAATAGTCTGACTTTTTCAGAAATAGGCCTCTCTGCTCTCTTGCCCAGAGTTAGATCTGGGACTGGTTGTGTCGTCACTGTGAGGTTGACAGAAAACACCGTGTTGAGAGGTGTAATACATAACTCCAATGAAACCACATTTTTTTTGTTTGTTTTTTTTACCCCCCCCCCCAAAAAAAATTATTAATTAACCTGCTGAAAAAACTGGGCCAGCTTAAGGTGGTTGCTGGTTTTAGCTGGTGTTAGGCTGGTTTTGGTTGGTTTACTAGGTCAGACTGGTGGGGGAGTCTAGCTGTTTTTTTTTTCAGCAGGGTAATTACCTTAATAAATAGGCAGATTTTGTTACCTCGGGACAGAGCCGGGCTGCCTGTACACCCAATGTTACAAGTCTTTATCCATTAAGATAACCAGCTGCTGACTATAACTTCACATTCAATGTACAGACATGATAGTGGTATCTAACTTCTTATCTAACTCTTTGCAAGAAAGCAGGTGTATTTCCAAAAATGTCAACTATTTATTTAAGATTTTGGCAGAATAAGGCAGTAAGTGCCATGACCTGCCTCTGGACAGCCCCCAACACTTGACAAATAACATGAGTCTGTAGTCGGTCAAAGGCTGGCACCGCTATTTACACCACTGCTTCTTTTCTATGTGGCCTGCAGTAGGCAGAGCACTTCTCTAAATCCACAAGGTCCAATGAAGCATAATTAGCACCAAAAAGCAGATGTGGAGAAGTCTGAGTCATGGACATCATTGTGTGTCAACAGAAACAACTCAAAAATAAGACTAGCAGAAGATGAGCAAGGATGAAGCAAAAATGAAAGAAGGAGGCAAGAAAGAAAGGATGGAAAGCAAATTAGAATGGGATACATGAATTTTTTTCCCGGTGAAGAGTTTAAAAAAACGCAGCTCTGTCCCTAACAATTATACTGACAGAGCATAGGAGCAGCAACATGCAATTAGAATTAAAGAAGAGCAACAATGTTGATAAGTGCAAATTTGATTCCCTGGGATCTGGGAAGGAGGTTTGAAATGACAGCAATGAGGGCAGGCTCTGTTAATTGCCAAAAAAAGAGACTCTCTGGGGATTATGAGTTTGCTGCCAGGTAAACTGACTTCACACACAAAAACCGACATTTTCCCAACACTGTGTGGCTCATTGATACTGTTTTTATGAGTCTAAAATCATTATTTATTTAGGGATTTAGGGTACTGTTTATAAGTATATATATGACTTGAAGGTGTATAAAAGAGTTTCCTTTTACCTCTAGATATTAAGGCTTTTAATGTAACATGAGCTAAATTCTCAGTAAAGCAGTCACATATAGAGGCAGCAGAGGAAAAAACAGAGAAAGAACAAATTGAATGAGAAAAAGAGGAATAAAGAGCAATTTCTCTGCTTATATAACCTCTTCCAGAAGAAAATAGGTCTATAACTGTGTAATTAGCATAATTGGACTCACTTAAATTGTAATTTTGCAAATTTTAATCTCTGGTAACAAGCACAATGTCAGCAAGTAAAGCCAGGCAGAGCAGGAAATCTTGTGATGACTCAGAACTAGATGAATGCTGATAGCTATTGAATCAGCCTGCCGTAAATAATTGAAGTGACAAACAGGTCAGAGTGCTTGAAGACAACAATTATCAGTCACATCTAAGTTCAAGTATGTGGGATTAATAAATATTCAGATTGTTGTTTCCTCTCTCTCGGGTTATAACTCATGCTTCCCATCTCTGTCTTTCTTTCTTCCTACCCTTTATTCATTCATTCATCCACCACCATGTAGAGAAACAGGGTCTGTTTATTGAAGGTTTCCTCATTCCCTTCCCTGTTGTCTGGCCCCACTTATGTAAACCAGACAGCCCCAGCTGACCGGACACGGCAGCTCAAGCTAGAATATGGCCCTGATTCCATTCTGGAAAGCTCCTCATCAGCTCCCGTTGTCTAAGAATTTGTGCTCCAGAAGCAATGATCAGATCAAGTGTGTTATCACATCGTCTTACAAAGCTATGCTTACACACGACGTCTTGTATCTTCGGCCATCATGACATGTTACATTGGTATTTCTGTTTCCTTATTTTTTTTGAACCATCATGATTTCTTTGAACGGATCATTTCTGAGCACAGCAATTCCCCAACTCTGGCTTTTAACAGCAGCTTTACCTTCACAGCCTACTGCTCAGTCCTGTGAAACCACATTTGTCAAGGAAAGTGAAAGAAATCACAAAGGAAGGAAGGGAACATTGGTTGTCTGCCTGTATGTGCGGTAGAATACAAACTACATTCAATTGTTGGGCTTAAAAAGTAGCAGGAGAAGCACGGAACGTTTAAAGCCAGGCTATGGGAGTGTGGCTTTGTAAAAGGAAGGCAACCTTAGAAGTCTATGCTACCGAGAGGGAATGGACTTTGCCATTGTGTGGCTGTAAAAACAAACAGTCATCCCATGTCGGGACAAGAATGAATCACAATGCAGCACCAGTCTAAAACGAACAGTGCACACAGTCCAGTCCAAGCCAAACTGGTGGGAGCCCCATATAAATTATTAACTCCATAAAGGTGGTCAGTGCAAGAGGAATTCAACTTTACAGTGAAATGTGAAGGAAAAAATAAAAGCTGTGCCAGTTGCAGCACTGTGGATCAATTACTGGTAATGACTGCAGTGTAGTTCATTTTAAAGTTACAAGGACTTTTGGAGTTTCATTATACTCGCTCTACTTCACAGAAAATGGAGCCGTCTCTGAACACAAGGATTAACACATAAACATGATACAGGTGACTGGGCAGTGAAAATAGCCTGACAGAGCCCCACAGCACTCTGTCCCTGTCTATGGCAAGTGATTTTATAAGTGAAGAAACAAATTCATGGCCAGAGGGTGGCCTGGTTTTCAATGAATATCTGACTCCACAGTCCATGTCAGTGTTGGCAAATTCTGGGTTAAGAAATAATTGAAACATTCAGTATGGCACTGTTAATCAAAGGCTGGTGAAATCTTAATAATCAGTGTCACTATCTTATCTTACAAGCACACTCTTTCCCAACAGCCATTCATAAATCCAATTCTTTATTGGTTAAGGAGGAATCCTATCTGTTGGCAAAAAACCTCAGCAGTTCAGAGATTCTGTAGGAATGGTAAAAAAAGAAAGTGGTAGAAAACTGGAGAGCTAATAACACCCCTGAGGAGAGATTCAAATTCTTAATAGCCAAGCACATAAGTTGAAACTGTCAAATGTCCTCAAACTATCCATCTTTGAGCTAAGAATTGTTTGTCTCACTCACAAAGATTACAATCTTATTCTGGCTTCAGGCCATATCTAAAATACACCCCCACTCCCTTTAGGCCTGTCAGATACAATCTTCTCATGAGCACACTCTTCAGTTCAGACATGTGGGTGTTGGAGGGAGGAAGTTTTTGTAGATACTGTCTGGTTGTAAACATAAGGTGGATCTGATTGCACTCTGAATTCTTATATGGTGCCAGTTTTGCCTGTAGGGTATGGACTTTCCTCCAGTCCTCCTAAGAAAACACAACATACTAATTGTCCAAAAGGATGCCATCAATCAGCAGACATGTCAAACCAAAAGCCTCCCCTGGTTTCACATTTTTTGTGGGGGCTTTGAAACGAGGGCTTTGAAACACATCACTCTCGGTGTTCACATTTTCATTTAATTACAGATCTCACTGGGGGCCTTTTTCTGAAGTCATTTTAGCTCAGTAATGGTTGCACAATGGCTCAGTTGTTTTGCCCGATAGAGGACGGCATGTGAAACAGTTCATCTCTGCGTAGATATGTTAAACTAAAGGCAGCCTGTGGAGTTTTGACCACTGGGGGTGCTATTCAGCAATGTTTTAAGGAGTGGGTCCCTGTTTTGTTTGCATCATGCACATGGCCAGTGTTACACTCTTCAGCTCAAAAACAGTTGGTAGCGGTAAAGTGCAAAGATGTGTAGCATTATACTGACAAAAGCAGTGAAGGAAACAACTGCAAGTTAAACACAGAGTGTAAACAGAAATTTTGTTTGTTTACAAAAAAATTCACATACATACATGTTGCAAATTAAAACAGTACTCAAATCTATATTAATACAGGGGGCTTTGTCTTTGATAGACCTTTTGTATGATGTAATCAGCAAAGCACTACATAATTATGCAGAGACTACAGAAAAGCCACAAAGTTGTGGAAGGAAAATCAAATTGATCTTACTGGACTACATAAGTATAATTCCATTTCTGTTTTGTCCGATATGATGTAAATGGTTTTTATTCACAGTTACACAATTCTACTGGCAGCTGCTTTAAGATTTTGTGCTTTACCTAATGCAGCTCAGATTCTGTTGGTGCTAAAAAGGATTTGACTGATTATCATAATGCATCCCCTACACACACACACACACATTTCATATTTCATCATTGTGGTCGACCAGAAAGAAACCGAAGAAAAATACTAATGTGTCCAGCAGCTTTTTCTTATTGGTAACAGTACTGATGATTATCCTGCTCTGGGTCCACTGGGACCTTACCTGCAGCAAGATGACAGCAGCCTTATCGCCATACAAATATTACCAGAGGAAGACAAACAAAGCAAAGGACCTCATCGGGCTGACTGGCAATGAAAGAGTCATCAACTTCCTCTGAAACACAGTTGAAAAAAAAACAAGACATCTAGCGGTTCAAAGCAAGCTCAGAGCCTGCTGTAATTTCCGTTGCAGCCTCAGTGTTTGAACATACTGTAAAGTGTTTTGTAGGCAGTTATTTAACATTCCTTAGACATTGAAATTTAAATTATTGTTGGTATCTTCATGTTTCTCCTGTTATAAGTATGTTATTCCATCTCAATTTTTTATCAAAATTCATAAACTGCAAATGTTTCCATATATTCCTCCTTATAATGTATTTTTACATATCTTGAACAGGAATGTTGCTGAGGGGAAAAAAAACTGAGCCTATTTTTGGTTGTATACAAAATCACTGCACCTTTGCCCAAAAAATAAAGAAAGCTGTAATTCCAGAAGTTGGAAGGAAAGCCAAATATGCGTAAGAACATTTTTAGCCTGTGGCTAAACTTTCAAAAATGACTTATCTTCAGTCAGCAGAGGTGTAAACAAAGCAAATGTCCAATGTGGTTGGAACACAACTTAAAGGAAGCTAACAAAGCTGATGTTAAAGTATGGTAGTTTCAAGGGAAATGTCGCTCTAAGGCAAACATTTAGATAAAAACTGGCAGCATTAGCAGCTTCAACTTTAGGGAAGCCAGCACTCTTCACTACACAACAACAAACAAAAAGCAGGGCTCTTACTAGATGAACAGGTAAAGCCGTGGCTCCTCTGGGCAGTGAACTGGGATTGTGGTGTCAGGGGTTTAACTGCTTTCAAATCGTGCGCAGTTCAAAACAGTGCTAGTGATTAGGATCAAGGGTTTGGATAGAATATAGATATATTCCTGAGATTCATGCTTTGAAATTACTGATTTGCATTGTACTGGCACAATCCCACAAACGTTTAAAGGTCAGTCACAATCCTTCACTAAAAAGAAAAGAACCTTACTGTTCAAATATAGATTTATTTCCATATTTCTCCATACAAACATCTTTTTTCCAAAAAAAAAAAAATAATAATAATAAACTGCTGAAAGGGATGAATCAATAAAAGTGCATAGTCATAGCTATGAACTGTGTCCACAATATAGTCAAAGAGTGGGTAAAGCTGTGTGATGATAAGATATAATGCAACAGAAGGGAATCCTCAAGGTTGACACACAATTAGAAAAGCTGTAGTTGTGTCTCCTTCACTCTGTATTGGTCTCCAATACCTGAGTTGTACAAGAGCAAGCGCTTTCAGCTCTCTCGTCAGGTATAAGTACACTGGAAAGGTTTCGCTCCTCTGTGCTAAGAGAGAAGATAATTACGCAAAATTTAATTCTGACTTCATCCCCAAATGATTAGACTGCCGGGGCACCTGCTATGCAAATGTATCCATCATTATCCATCGACACACATGCTCTGGTTGTGAGAGGGAGACGGTGGATCTCCCACTGAAACTCCTCCACTATCAGTTGACAAAATGCTCCTCTTTGATTTCGTTAGTTGCGTTCAGGTGCCCGGCCAGCTCTTGCATCACGGCGTCTTTTCCGATCTGATCGTTCCTTCTCTTTTCCATGATCACGTCCTCCAGGCTCTGAAACTCCAGGACGTGATTCTTCTTCTCTGAAAAGAGTAACTTTAACCTGTATGGCTGCTTTCCGATCCTTAGCTCCCCTCCGATTTTGAACTCCCTTTTGCCAAAGCGGCACCAGGCGGCAAAACACTCCGAGTTCCTCCAGTACAGCTCTTGGTCTCTCGACCCCACATGGTCCAGAGCGTTGCGCACGATCACCTCCGGCGGGAGCGCACGGTATCTGTAGAGGCCGTTGACTATCCTGCCTTTTTTGCCCTGGCTCACGTCGGTGAGAAAGTTGTTCTTTATCTCAGCCCGGTGCAGATGAACCACCTGGAAGTCCCCGACGTAAACAGCCCAGTGTGGATACTGCCCGGTGGCTACAAACTCCAGCAGGTCTCCCGGTCTGCACTTGTTCAGGAGACTTTCCGCCGAGTGCGTCGCGGCTTCGGTGTTTCTCTCATAGACACACTCATCTCGGTAGTAAATCGTGCACTCCAGCTCGTCCTGGGGGTCGAATGGCTTCTCTCCGTGGTTCACCGCGTGGGTGTCGGACGAAAAGTGGTCCATATTGTCGTCCTGCTCGTCGTCGTCGTCGTTCGAGAAAATGTAAGAGACGCCGATCCGCGGTCCGTCGTCGTCGACGTCCGGGTCGAACCCATTTGGGTCCGACGTTGGCACCTCTGCGTAATTTAGATGCGTAAGTTTCTCCACCTGGTTCCCCATAGAGGTGACAGGTGGATGAAGGAGGTGACAGGTGGATGAAGGGGGTGGGTGCGGGGGTGGGGGGAAGAAAAACTGAACACAGAAACAGGATCCACCTGCTCTCGACGCACTCGGTTCACCGGGGAGGACACGGAGGGAGGCGCGGGGCTGTGCGGCGTCTTAACTTAAATCCAAAGCGGCGAAGACGGGCACCAGTAATCCATGTCCAGATGCGTACACGTTCCAGACGAACACCAGGTGCGTCTACCTGCAGAGAAATAAACAAGACAGCTGCCCCGTGAGTTCAGATCACGATCGGAGACTTCCGGCTTGTCCAACTAGTATGCGTGGCTTACATTCCCAACAGGTGTGACCTGACACACCTGTTGGGCTCGTAGTCTCCACGAGACTCCCCATCAGAACTAATGCTTCGTATACTTTTTATACACTCGCGGTACTCTACGTCGGCCACACTTGTGCCTCCACCTTAGTCTCCTCTCACGTGTACACTAGAATTACTCCTCCTCATTGTCTCTAGGATGATCCACGGTAAAGTCACCGGGCAGGAGACGCACTCACCTGCAGTTGGGCTCGTCACTCTCCCATGTGGTCACGTCGGTAAAGTAAGAGGACTTCCGTCCGTGCCGGGACCCGCTCCCCGTCCTTCCTGTGCGCTGGGCTCCTGCTCGCTCCGCTCCGCCGCGCAGACTGTCTGCGGGCCTGGTGCGAACCACGGTGTTTGTTGCAGAGAGACTCATCCAGGATCTAGTGACTGTTGGGGAGGTGTTGCCGTTTAAAGCGACAGTGCCCCTTTCGGCCTGATTTACATATTCAGTCTCCCAAGTTTTTTGTTTAAACAGGTAGGGAGAATAAAAAAAAAGAAAAAAGATCCGTCCGCTGTGGTTTAATTCGCTTAAGAGTTGATTTTAGAAGCTTGTCACGGTCAAATGCTGTGATTAATTTACTCGATCAGTATAACTGAATACATTCTACATATTCACATTTCGATGGGCTTACAAAATAAAATAAAGCTACAAAGGATTTTTTTTCCCCATTGTAGCAGGTGATAACAAGGTGTTGGATTGTTACAGGGATAAATTATAATTTATCATAAAAACTCACACACACTCTGAAGTCCATATGTAATCGATACAGAGATTTTCCAAAGGGAGAGAATGATCCAAAGGGTCAAAACAATGAAAACATACATTTATCCTGATTATATATCCAGACAATTTCATTGACAGAAGCTGTTTTATTGCACTTTTCATGAATAGCCAGCAGCAGACACCCTGTATGAAGGAAAGGAGAAAGGAATGGGGAGAAATACATCCATCAGGGCTGTTTGCACCATTTTCTGTCTTTTGTAATCAACACCTGGTAATTAGTTCTAGACGAAAAAGAATATGTGCTAAAATCTGACTTTGTTTTGGTTTGGTGCAGGTGACAGGCAAACGTGCCCTATGATCACTGAACCAGTCAGTTATTCCAATATTTTCAAACTCACAAAGTTGTGTGCATTGATGAAATTAGGTTTAAAAGGGATTATATCACCTCTTTTGCAATTTATATTGTTATATGTACGGCAATTTACAGCACAATGTAATTTAAGTATTAGAATTATAAAGATGTCCAAATAATTTAATTCAACTGAAAATGCTGTTAACAATAATTTTCCTAATTCTTTTAAAGGGGAAAACTTTTCCAAAAATTTATTTGATAAATTAGGGCAAACATTTTATTCAGTGCTCCATTTAATTTGAGATTTCACTTTCTAAACAGTAACAATCTAATGCAAACTAACTCTATAGAATTATATGGTTCAGTGTTTTTCCATAGAGAAAAATGTCAACTTTGCACTGGATTTTGACATTTTGCCTATAAGCTTCCTGAACTATACAGAGCTACACAACACTATTGCCAGCTGGGGTATCAAAACAGTGATAGCAAGTATTCGCTCTGCCTAAATTAAACTTTCGGTTGACCCTTTTCTCAGCAGAAATCTTGACTGTCATAGCAGGAAAGCATAAGTGTAAATAATAAGAAGGATGTCTCTGTTCAACTGAATTGTCCCAGTAAGTCATGATAGTGTGACAGTGAGTCAGCATGAACAACACCAGGACCCTGAAACTGAAGCAGCTAAATGGAATTCAGCCATCATTCATTTTAGTATTTACACCTGTTATACCATTTCAGAGGGGAAGGTGATGCAGGAAACCACAGAGAGAACATAGTTTCCTTGACAACTCGGTGGAAGTGTGTCAACTTTGGAAGCAGCCAGATTCTTTTTTTTCGACGGGAGTGTCAAACTCTTTTGGATTTAGCGCCAAAAAAGCAGTGAGAGAAAAGTGTGACACCTGGATCAAACTAGAGTTTGAAGTGCCAGTCTTATCTGTGCCCTGCTGTTCTCCTCCTCCTCCATCCAGCTCTGGCACTGCCCTGACCAGGACTCCTGTGCCAGAGAGTGAGACTACAGCATGTTCACTTCCAGCAAAAGGTAAAATCCTACTTGGAAAAGCCAGACTGATATCAAGGTTTACAATGTCTCAGGCAGCATTACACTTGCTTCTTTGAGCTTTTGAACAGATGAATATGAATTCCAGATCAAACATAACCAGAAGACAGTAAACATCTAGGGGGAATTGATTGGCTGTTTTTTCCTCAGCCTTGCATGTCCATGCAATACTGTGGTTGAATTTACAGGGTATTTACAGCTTTGCATCCCTCCAAAGGAACAGCTTAATGGCTTTGCCTGTGATATGGTGATTGCAATGCTGATGCCTGTGTGTGTGTGCACTTTCCACAAATTGAATTACCTGTGACTTAACATGTTGTACATTAATCAATTTTAGAATACACAGAATGGTAATTCAAAATGCAGCAGAGTGGAGAAATGAATGTCTCAACATTATCTAGATCATTCGTTGCCAGTTGTTATCTTAACTGGAGAAATGCTCTTAGTGCTGAATGACGCACTCTTTGGAGGGAAAGGGCAATTAGAGATTTTTTAAATGCCTGATGCAAGGTTATTAAAAGATTAGCTTCACCTAGATTTATTTCAATACAGCCTTTGTTTGTTTCTCTCTGGAACAAAGACCCCACACAGGGAGGGAGAGCAGGCAGGCTGGGAGAGATTTAGTCACATAAGTGTGTTCCCACAGCTGTTAAAGAACGGTTTGTTTATGGCTCATTCACCAAATAATTTTTTGAGGAACTTCTCCATTGTCTTCTGGATCCTACTTCTATTATCTGCATTTAAATGACACTGGCAAAAAATATTTTATCATCATCCGTCAGATCATGCTAAATTTTATATATATATGCATAAACACATCAATGTGTGTATTAAAACAATAGTCACATAATCAATACTTAACACTAAATACTATCGACTATGGTCCATTGGCAGCCATACATGCCCACAACACTTTTTCCACCATGTCTGACAGATGATGTGGTGGCTTTGGATCATGAGTCATGCCTTTCATTCTCCAATTCTCCATACTCTTCTTTTCCAATCATCCTGGTCCAAATTAATCTTGGTTTCATCTGTCCAATGAATCTCAATCCAGAACTATGGTAAACTCTTTATTTACATTCATGACGGTGTCTCTTGATTTTAGACTTTGACAATGAAACATCTACCTCAGCAACTCTTTGGAGCACAAATTAAAAAGTTCCCATGAACACCTACCAACCGCAAAGTCAACACTTAGAATCAACTCCAGAATTTTTATCCTCTTAATTTTTACATGAAATAACGAGTGAACAGGCCACAACTGACCCTGAAACGGATTGTCAGTCAATTGTCCAATTATTTCTGAGCCTCCAAAAATGAAGGACTATGTATAAAATGGCTCTAATTCCTAAATGGGTTGTGTGATACTTTTGTTAAGTCACCTTGAATTAAAGGTGAAATCAACATTTCAATCACATCCTAATGGTTTTGTTACAAAACCTGGTGTGGTGGTGAACAGAGGCAAAATTACAAAAATAGTTTCACTGTCAAAAAAACAAACAAAAAAACCAACAAGAACAACATACACAAATATGTATATAAGCACTAAAATGAGCAACTCTTGGTTTCATAATTAACTGTGATAGTCACAGCCCTACTAATAATCCTATATGAGACCTGGAACTAATTATTAATGACATGAGATGACATGTTCATTTCCTCTGTTCTGGCTCTGCTGACTAGATTAATATTGTGTCTTTGTGCAGAGGCTGCTCTCTTGTGGTTTTTTCTAATTACTACATCATGTGCATCGGGAAATTGTTTAAAATGTTATCATTACCCCTTTACCCAATTACAGAAACAACTTTGATGGAATTAATATTAAAAAATTAAAGAATTTATTTCCATTTAACAAGGCAGGAGTACAAAACCCTCCAGCTGAAGGTTAAAAACTTGCCAACAACATGCTCTTTTTCTTAATATACAATATCGGATAAATCCACCTGCCAATAAAAAATGTAGAGCACTACGTCCTGTTGCTGTTTCTCTTCTGGCTCTGGATCTTTCTCCTCAGGATCTGGTCAGGAATGAGGTCCGACTCTTTCACATCAGTGTTACCACAGCCTACCACAGGACAGCTAGAGGATACAGAGACAGGCACACTCAACACATAATAAACTCTCCATGTATCAATTTTGTATTAAGTTAGCCTCATTTATTATTGTATAATTTTGAGCAACACATATTTAAATATGCCAAATGCCTGGTTACCTTCCAATTATTTTTATTTTTTCAATTAGTTTCTATGCCAATGCTTACAGGGCTCCACTCTAACTTTTTACATAGGTTGCACTGATGCGCCTAACTTCATTTAGGTGCACCAGCACATAATTTAAGTACAATCAAAATTTTTCACCGTACCTTTAATTAAACTGCACACTTTTATTATCCCTAATTTCATTATGCTTCACAAAAGCATTACTTTTAAACAGCCTACATTCTTCTAATTCTTTTTAAGCTTTGCCATAAGGGTTGGGATTAGATAGTATTTCAAGCAATCTGAATTCAGTATTGGATCACAATGCAATGCATAATGTCTGCCATTTTATCATAACTGAGCCACAAAAAATGGACAAGCCATTCTTTGCAAAAGGCATAGATTTTTGCCTTTTTGTATGCTGTAGGCTTTGTCTCTGGCTCGGAATTTGACGAGACCATCTCCAAAGAAGATTTGAGTCAGGATTAGAAACCTAAATGGGGACAGGGGAGACAGGTGGAGGAGCAGTTACCTCTGTCAATCATGCGGGGTCTTGGCTGGGCCTTTTTAGGGCCAGACACAGGTGTTAGCGGACACCGTAGCTTTTTTCATGATTAAAAAAACCATCAATACTTCTCTTCATTATGAATTATCGGTATGTTTTAAGGTTTTGAGGTCCCTTGAGGAGGAATACAGGGTGCAGGTTCACACATGCCTTAATCACATTTTTCAATTTTTTTTCCGCCTATATTCTACTAAGAAGAATATCAGGGCTGTCCTACTATCAGGGTCAGAGCCATTGTGGTTCTGAGGTGGGAGGGGGAAAAAAAAAAGAAAAAAAAAGCTACACACAGTTGCAACCAATGTTTTGTCGGACTTGAGAGATTTTTGATCACATTTGTGACACAAATGATCACACAGAGGATCCATTGCTTATGTTTTCTTTCTATCTGTGTTCTATCTACTGTATGTGAATAATACATTGTAGAAACCCCTTCAAACAATACACATACTTTGGTGAGTGTTGTATGAAAGCTTTGATACAGATGAAGGCTCGGATGATGATGGGAACTTCAGGGCTGCCACAATATGGACATAGCAATGACTCAGGAAAAGCAATACCTGTAGTCAACAGCCATAAACTTATTTAAGAAAAGCCCTTTTGGACAGTGCTGCTATGACAGTGCATGTAAGGTGTGCTGTGACCTGAGTCAGGACTCAAGACATTAGGCAGGTTTTGTTGGAAACAACATAGACTGGCACTGGAATTTCATCAGCATTCCTCTAGGACCAGCCATATTTAATTTGAGTCCAACATCAAAGCAGTATAATAAAGAAAATGTGCATATAGGCAAAGATTTTTGGTTCCATGCCAGCCTCACAAGTTGTTTACTGCCACAAGACCTGACTCGACTTTCTAACAGTCCTCCAAATGAGTGTGTCTCACCAGCATTTCTTTTTCTGGCTGCGTTTTGTTTTTATCAGGCCCAGTATGGCCCCTTCGTCATAGTGGTGGCTACACTTCTTATTCTTCACCGGGTTCACCATTTCCACCTTGAATACAGATACACAGAGGTGTGTTATTTAATGAAAGACAAGAATCAAAAAGGCATATCAAGATGGTTCTTCTAAGTGTAATACATTATTGTCAGGGACTAGGTCCAGATACGATGTAAAAAATAAATAAATAAATAAAATAGAAAAAGAATTAAACAGGAATCAGTGACTGCATGAATTTCTAATAAGTAAAATAACATAGCAATAGGCTGGAGAAGTGTACCTGTGTGAGTGGGCAGGTGAAGTTGACTTGGCTCTGTGTAACAGCGATGTCCTCATCTAACTCCTCTATGTTCTCTGCTGACTCTTGGCTGGCTGAAAACACAACATACATACAGTTTCTAAAATGTCCAATCTCATTAGTAAATTATGAGCTGGATCGTTGACAAGATGGCAGGAGAAGGTCCAGCAGGCAAGGACATGAGCTTGGATGAAATGATTATATATCTGTGGAATACAGAAACGTCTCCCACCTTAAGCAGTAATAGATTCTGAGCTAAGCCCAGACATGTTATCAAGTGCTCAGAAACTTCACAACAAAAGATTTTGTAGTCTTGAGACATTACATCAATGGATGCACAGTTACCTACATGCACATGCAAAAACCTCACCCACTCACACAGGTACACAGACATATAACGCACCAACCCACACACAAAGCAGTTAGTCTTTTTTTTTTTCTCTATATAAAAGGTCTGTCCCAGTGCTGCTATGACCACCAAATAACTCAAAGGTCATCTTGGGCCCAGGATAGTAAAAAGAAAACTCAACATGCTGCCTCCTGAAATCAATCCAATATATGCATTTCAATAAGAACAAAAATTATAGTTTTAGCATCATTCAGTGAACAATAATGTTGTCTGAGGAGTTCATCCTTCTCAAATACATTCACAACACGTGAAATGATCTCACATCAGTTCAGACTGTAAACTGGAGGTTCCTCCAATGTGTCACTGGGTAATCAGATGCAATCTTTGAAATCACAGCCTGCGAAAATTACATGGGCGCAGCAGAAATTTCACTTACAGTGTCTACCTTTTTATTATGAGCTATAATGAGGACAACAATTAAAAAGCAGAAAAAAGAGAAAACAATAGCTACAGGGTTATAGGCAAACATAATTATTCAACAGTAAACAAAAGGAGTTGTGTGTTTGAAATAAAGCTAATTAAAAGTTACTTCCCAAGATTCCTCGCTCTCTCCTTGGCTGACAAGCTCTACTGTAAGCACAGATATGATCAAAGCCTATTATATGTCCTGAAACTATTGCACAGTCTAGCAATGCAAATTTCAGACTGTTCTCATTTCTCTATACAGGGCTCACCTTGGTTGAGAGGGTTCTTGATGCTGTCCTTGAAGGCCACTACTTTGTGGTGACAGTGCAGATCAGCATCAGAGAGTTTGGCTGTTCTCTCTGTGAACTGCTCCTTCACTTTGGCAGACAGGCTGAACATGGCCTCTGGCTGCTGTGTGGCTACCTAGAGATTGAAGTATGTTATGCTGTTTCCATGACCTTTACAACTGGAGTCAATATCATTATTTGGTGTTTGGTGTTTAAAGTTTACACCTTCATGTTAAGATAGATTAAGATGAATTCTGGAAAATCTTAACGACCTTCCAAAGAATCCATAATCTTAATGCACTTCTCATTCATTTAAGTCCTGCTCCCAGTAATGCATCTTCGGCCTGACCTGTTCATTAAGCTTAGAGGTAAACATGTTTTCCACTTGTGTGATTAGACCATACCAGGTCGCTCTCACCTCAGCCGTGACTTGTTGCACAACATCAACAAAGTAGTTAATCTCCCTGTCCAGTTTGGCACACTCCAGAATCATGTCCTCCATCTCCTGGATGCCGGGGTTCACCTCGCCATCTGTAACACAAGAGCACACACAGTGGTGGAGGAAGTATATATATATATATATATTAAAAATGCAAATATAACACTGTAAAACTACCTAATTACACACAAAAGTCCTGCATTCACGCTCTTATTCATGTTAAAGTACAAAGGTATCTGTAACAGATGTGGTCAATGTATAAGTATTCATTATGCAGAATAAGCCCTGCAAGTCTAATATCATTACATTAGTGTATGAGTAACTTGACATTTTAATTAGGTCCAGTACCTGAGTGAAAGTGTTGCTACATGCTGTAAACTGTAAACCACTTCTCAAATCATCGGCACCATCATAACCCTTTAACTATGCACAAATACAGATACGGGCTCGAAGCTGGAGTTACCCTGAGCCTCCGCCAGGTCCAGAGCCACGTCGGTCACTATGTCCATCCCTGTGCCGATGTCTGCCTGACATGCCTTGAGGCTGGAGAGTGTCCCGTGGACGGCGCTCAGCGACATTTAACCTCAACCCTCCGCAGACACCACCAACACAACCTTAAGTTGAGCTAACGCTAAGGCTAGGTTAGCCTAGCTTCGCTAGCGCCATCCGCCTCTGCCTCGGTTGGCTTGGCTAGAAAACCGACGAGCTACCGTGTGAATGTGGAGTCACCGCGTGTTCACGTCTGTGTTAACGTGTTTCGGCTTTAATATTGTGAAGATAACAGGTTAAAGGTAAACTGCGTAAAGGGAAACACGCAAATCACCCGCGAAAACGCGTCGATACGACAGTGACAAGCTCTGACTTCCGGGTTCGTTTGTTTGTTGTTGTTTTCTTTCAAAATAAAGTCCTGTACAATATACAATTATTAACGGAAGACAAACAAGTCATATTATGAACAATCGTATTTATTAATGAATTTCATTTGGAAATGGCACAAAGTGATAATACTGACAGTTGTCAAGTTAATTCATAGGCAATTTCAATTTTCTATCTATTTACAATTTCTCATTAGTGCATCAAGAGTTATGGTCTAGGCGATGAAATGTAAGTAAACAATTCAATAGGCCTTTTTTCACAGACTACATTCTGGCATGTCACAGTACAAAAAGCAGAGGTATGAAAAACGGACCTAAAGATGGCTGACTTTCACCGAGCGGAGCCTTGTCTGCTGTCACACTGTCGTGACTCACTGGAACAGAGCAATTGTTCATGCTCTTGGTAACACTGGTGCTTATCCTACTGTAACAAGTCAAAATGCCTGCTGTGAAAAAGGTTTATGGCAGCATAATTTTCTGATGAAGTGCTTCATCCAGATCTTCACAGCACTGTCCTGAACTCATCGAAAATGAAACTGGGCACATGGGCTTCAGCCACCTTAAGAACACATAGAAAATAAGTGACATACATGTTACCATACAGGACAAAATGTCTAAAGTTTTAAGCATTTTTGAAGATGAAACGTAATGCACCTTTCTGTATAACAATACAGTTGCTAAACATATTAAGGCAGAATCATCAGAAATCAAAGCTCAGTCCTCCCTACCAACCCAAGATATTGTAAACTGTTGTCAGTGAAATAATTTTACTGCGTTACAGCTTCCCTACCTTGCGTGACAGTTTTGTGTACTTCACATAATCCTCCAGAAACATCAGAGCTCCAACCACATCAGAGGGCATGTCAGGTATCCTCTGACTATAATGGAATAAAAATTCAAATGTGAATTCATAAAGAATCAAGCAATCATCATCAAAAATAAGCAATATGTTAACTTAAAACCAAAGAAAAGAGTGTTTGAATATATAATTTTAGCAATTATTCCAAAGGAGGCAAGGCTGTTTTGTTACCTTGTGCACTGCTCCATGATTGAGCGGATAAACTGCCCAATGAGAGCCAAGAACTGATGTGTGTATCTGGAGTGGAACTGCTTGAGGAGGGTGAGCAGGCCGAGCACCAGCGGAGGCCAGTCAACTGGGTCTGTGGCTTTCCGGCAGGTCATTCCTGGGGAGATACAAGACATCAGTAATGAGGTAAAGAACATGCGGAAGAAATCTTACATATGCCAGTAATTCTCACATATAGACAAATTCCACCAGAACTGAAAAATTCACTACAGAATATATCGCTATTAATGGGAGAATCTAGTATGGCAAGTAACCTATCAAACTAAAAACCACATTGAAGCTCTCAGAAAAATAGTAGCTAGTAATGGTTGTTATGCCAAGTGGATGGCAAGGTCTTGGCCAAAAATGACATACACACGTAGGGGAAGCAGATCAACAAGATTTTCCTTCTAGGAAATACAAGTGGTATTGTATTGGATTAAGACAACTAGAAAGTTAAGCTTATATGAAACAACAAACATCATAACACACTGGTTAACCAATTTCACCCATAAATGTAAAACTTAATAACTCATCAACATCACCAGTTGTGATATGGCAAACTGACAGAGGAAGAAAACTTGCCTTGGTTTTTACTGTACTGAAGTTTAGGCAGCTGAGCAATAATAAATAAGAAGTTAATGATGGGGAAGTAAGGTAGCCGCTTGGTGGTGATGTAGATCTGTGAGAGAAATGAACAGAAAAAAAAAATCATCAGAACGTCCTCTAGAGTATAACCAAACCAAACAAATGAAAATAGACTGAGAGTGCAGATGATAAGCAAAGGTGAAAGGGAAATGGAAAAAGAGATTTAAAATTTGTTACTTATCACAGTGCATGGAAAGAAACTGCCATTATCTGCACACCTTGTTGAGTGGGTTGTGGATGCCAGCAGCCTCTAGGTAGGCAGTGATCTCATACAGAAGGGTGTTGTCCTCTTTAGGGTAGGGCAAGGATGGGTCCTGGTAGTGAGCTTCAATGTCTGCCAGCAGAGACCTGGCAAGGTCACAATCAGAGTGAGCATTCATTAAAAGAATAAAAAATTTTGAATTAAAACGATATTCATTTACCAACTACTACTTGGGTCCAAATTCTAATGAGGAAAAGTGACATAATTTCCTCTTAAAGAAAACACCTAGGGCAGTACTGAAGCAAAGTAACACCTTCCCCTTAACACTAACAATAATAATAATACTGTAACACAATTACAGAGATATTATTGAAATGATATACACTTTGTAGTGAGACTAGACTGACTTATTTAGGTTTTCCAGGGCAGCAGCCAGGTGTTTGGAGTCAAACTTGCAGGAGTAGTTGAGCTCGTTAGCAATCTGCTGTCTGAGAATCTGCATCTGACCAACCTACAAAAAACACCGGCATTTAACATTATTTTTAAGGCAACTTGTCTTTATAGAAAATGCCAACAATGATGAGTTTCACTAAGAGTATTATTTATAGTTATTTTCTGCTCATTAACATGAGAGAATAACTTAGATTTTTACCTTCATGATGGCCTCCAGGTAAGCGCCCCAGATCTTCTGTGTTTTGGCCACAGCACTAGTGTACACTTTGCTGGCATTAGCTATTGCAGAAAAACAAATCAAATTTTCACAAGAAGTAAAAAAAATACATTGAAGCCCATGTGCCCAGTAGTATGATTTCCTAAATGAATACCTACCGACAATGCCCTGAACTGGGTTGACAGCACCAAGCATTGCTTTGAAGACATCTACCACCACTTTGTCCTTCAAGATGGTCTTTTGGATCATTGTCAAGAAGTTCTGATGGGAGAGAGAGGTTGGGAATGCTAATATTCCAGCAGAAATAAAGCACTATGTCCACTGAAGATCCAGTAAAGACTCTTACAGACTATGTGTAGTAAGTGACAGCTATGTGTTGATTATTATTTCAATGCCAGCCAGGCTATAGGTTTGTGACCCTGCCTGGAACAGTTTTTGTTGGCTAATTACCTGCAGCTCCTTGACAATCATAAAGCAAAGCAGGCGGTCCAGTCCATTGAGGCCAAAGGTACCCAGAGTGTTCTGGATCTCAGAGAAGAGCCTGTTGTTGGTCACCTCCTGGTGGCTCTTCAGGTCATACCAGGTGTTCATCTGATCAATGTAACATGTTACCCTGTAGAAAGGACCCATGTTTGTCTGTGAGCTTATGTGAATTTAAGATTCTGCATTTAGAGATGTGAAAAAAGCTTCATCAAATCTCTCTCAATCTTGAGATTAAACACTAGTTGTTCTGGGATAAAAAAAAAAAAAAAAGTTTCAACAATTTCACTATTATTTAAGGGGAGAATACTTGGGATCAGTGATTCGGAGGATCTCTCTGCAGAGACGGCCGATGAAGGTGGCAGACTCATCCACAGAGGAAAACTTGGGAATGGGGATGTGGGTGGATTGGTGCACACTCTGCCAGTCCTGGATCTTATTAGAGAGAGCAAAAAAGTGATCAATCGATCAATCATCCCCTATTACTGACTAGAAGGCAAACAACTAGAGCATTTCCTGATGTCTGATCATTATTCAGGGATGTATTCAGAAATGGTTAACACCATGCTAATGTTTAAATTCCTCACCTTGGTCCTGAGGAAGCTGTTGCATTCCTGTTCCACATTGTAGTTGATGATGCGTGACACTTCCTCTTGCCAGATTTTAAGGCCATAAATGCTGACGTAGTCTTGGATGTACTCAAACGACCTGTAGAACCCATCCATTGTGGCCGCCATGTCCTTCAACTTGGGCATCAGCTCACTGGACTGAGAGAGTGGAATGTTGTATTTTTGTTTAGCTTCACTGTTGTTATCCTTGACCCTCACAGGGCAAGAGGACATGCACATCAGTTAATAACTTTTTAAATATATTATAATTCCCATTGTAAATATGTTGTAAGTAATCTGGGCAAAACCTCTAATTGTATTTGTTTTTATCCTCTGTCCTGGAGAAATTGCTCCAGTTCTATCAGAAATTAACTATTAAATTTCACACATATCGAATGATTCAAACACTTGTGCTGAAGACTGATAGTGAAAAAATTGATAATAAAATATAAACAGAAAAATATTCAGTAAATCTGATGTCTGACCTTAGTCTTGGGGTTGAAGATCAACCCTTTGTGCAGAGCATAAGCAACCCTCTTCACCAGCTCCTTCCTGATGCCATCCTCAAGAAGCTGCTTAGGATCCACCTAAAGCATCACAATGTGTTAGTAAAGTAAAATCTACTACAGTACCTCATTTTTGAACTACACTGTGGCTGATGTCAGCACCAAATACCTGCCTGAAGGTTGGATCGAAGGCAACTGCCTATTCATATTCTATCATCATGCCAGGAGTAAAGGTAGAGAACTTATTAAGTGCAAACTCCTTTATCATATCATCTACCTTAATGATCCCAACTAGAGTGGTCTTCATCATCAGGATGCCCTCAGTGAAAATGGAGATGTCATGAGTGAGTTTAGCCACCTGTAAGGGCATGAAGCAGAAGGATGTTTAGACACACGAATGACAGACAGAATCCAGTGAACATTAAATCAAATTATTACAATGTCAAAGTATCAGGATAGGATAAAGAAAGAATATTCTACATCAATTTGAGTAAAGAGAGTGCTTCAACCACATTAATTGGAATTTGACATTGTTTATTTTTTTTAAGTTTAAAATTGAAATTGTCATTTTGACAAAATTTTAAAATATGCCTCTTCAACATCGTCCAAACAATGCTTATCATGCAATTCCACTAATTTTCCGCTTGCACAATCTATATATGAGTCTTTCTTTCATAATTTGTATTTCAATTTGAATGTGAGATTGAAAAAAAAATGCTCAGAAATTCTAGCTACTATAATTCCCTCAGACTCACATAGAAGAAGAGTCCTCATCAAAACAGAGGCCTCTGATCCTATAATTTTTAACCCAAATAAGATCTAAGGATTTTTGTCATTGCTTCAATGACATTCTGAGCAGCACTCAAGGAGAAGTGCGACTATTTTCAACCACAACAGTTGTTTTACTTCATAGCGAGCCCCAAGCTGGGAGTAGTCCTTCAGCTTGTCCTTATCCAGCCTTGTGGGCACCTCCATGATGTCGTGGATCTGAAGCTTGATGATCTTGGCCAGAGAGGTGAACATGCTTTCAGGGATGATCTGAAGTACCTGGAAGCAAAAGGAGAAAATATGCAAACTGACAACCAATTTGGATTCATTTTTGATAGGTTTAGAGAAAGATGAGTCACAAGCAGATGGTGTAAGAAGCTGTAGATGAAAAATCTTGTGTACGGCTAGTAGGAGCAAATCCTCTAGCATTAAGTATCATAGCATGTGGTGGGTGAGACCAGAAGGGTAATAATGTCTTAAGGTACACATTCACCAAGTAGTTCTTTTTGGGTACACTCTCCAAGCAGATGGTTGTAGAAACATTAATCATGACTGCAGCTGTTGCTTCACCGTTACTGAACAATCATTTGCAGCATGCAGAGCTCTTTTTCTTAAGTTATGAAATCATGTTCATTAACTGCATGGGTACCATAGGAAAAGTCTGTGTTTCCTCTCTGGTGAAAAAAACCCTTTTCAAACAGAACCTACTATTATAAGCTCTGAGATGCAAACATGGTTTTAATATGACATACCTTCCTGACATAAGCCACCAACTCTCCAGAATAGAACTGTGAAACACTGAGCAGGTCAGCACTGTTGGCCTGGTTGATACGGAGCAACGGAAGATCCAGTGCAGATGCCAGCTGGTCTCACATACACACACATACACACACACACAGGAATTATTTTTAAAATCGCAGTAAACAAAAAAAAAGGCAAGGTTATGGGGAAAAAACATTTTAATTCTATCTTCATCTGGAGGTATTTATTGGGCACAAATAATCCAGACCTTCAGAAATGTAGCCCTCAGTTTTGTGACCATGGATGGGTTGACTCTGATGCTCTCCTGCATAATAGATGTGAAGCTGCAGAATAAAACATAATCAAGAAAAACAACTGGTGAAATCAGCTTCACAAGAAAAACAAAAGCACAACAGAGTTAAAAGTCAAAGCAGCTACAGCACAGTTGGTTTATAAAAACCTTGGCAGTCTGTCATGCAGAGTGTCCCACTGTATTTTGCTGAACATGTGCAAGATACATCTGTTGCTGTCAACATGTACATGTGGAAATTTTAAGACAAAATGTGAGAGCAAAAAGTGAGCTGTATAGCAACTGTGTTAGCAGAGATTCCGATTTCAGTTTATTTGTGGTAACTTTACTATCTTCTTCTATACTAATATTTTGGGATGAATTTAATATAAATCCATAAGTTAGTACCTGTCAATTATCTGCCATGCATAGGACAGGTCTCCAACTATCTGCATGGTAATGAGGACTTCCTCTTTTATATTGATAGTACGGATCATTTGATGCAGGAACTTCCTGGTGTCAGCCAGGAACTGACAAACCTGCAGGTTAGACTCCAACTGGTGGAACTCCTGGACCTGAGTATGCAAGGAAAAAAAAAAAAAAGTAATATGCTCCACTGGCCTTCCACTGGCTCCACTGGCCTTCACTCATTTTTTGGCTTATGAGGAGTATCTGGCATTTGCCCTGGAGAATGTGCCAATGGACTAGATGACAGTGTAAAGAGTAATCAGGACCTATACGAATAAACATAACTCAGTTTCGCTTTGTATGAAAATTAATTTTTCTGTTTCTAATTTTAAAATAGACAGTGGCAGGATAGACAGGAGAAAATGAGGGCACTGCAATTCACTAAAACACCAAGGAATTTCTATTATGTATTCTGATATATCTCGTTCCATAGCAGTTTATTTTGTCTCTTTGTTTACCTACCATTTGCAGAGATTGTTCTTGGCTTCACTTACTATCTATATGGATTAAGCTAAGGTAATTAAAGTAATCCTGGAACTGCCAAAACAATATGAAATGATTCAAATACTGTTATCAAATTCAAAGGATCCTTTAAATCAAGTGACTATCATTATCTTGCTCACCTCGACAAGAGCCTGTATGAGCTGAACGGTCTTCCTCCCAGCAGCTGTAGAGTCCTCATAGTTCAAAGACTCGATCTGCTTTGAGATTTCTCTGAACCAGGCTTGTAAGTTCTCTGTGAGGAGTAATATAGGTGTGTAATACATGCAGAGCAAGAATGTTATCAGTGTCTCACAAGTGGTGGTTATAAAAACTGAGTCTCTACTAGAGATAAAGTCACAATAACAGAAGTAAGTATGACTGATGTGAATTTAATCCGCGATTCCCTGCATGTGTTTCTTTTATGCGTTTTTTTCCATGATGTTCCCCTGGCTCAACATTTTCCTCTGAACAGCTTCATGCTTAAACTCATTGAAGCGTTTGTGTTCTCAGACTGAAATAATCCATGACATCAAAGCACGAAACCCTGCATGGTTGATGCTCCCTCAGCCAGTACAATTTTTTGCTGCCTGCGTAATCCTTCACCTTATCTATCGTCTCACCGTTTTTCTCTACCCTGGTAAGCGGTTTGACGCCAGAGAAGACTTCGGCCAGCTCAGTCATTCTCTCTGATCCCTCCTTCTTGTAGCTCTCCCATTTGATCTGCTTCTCTGACAGCATCTGCTTGAACATCTGGGAGAGGGACAACACAGATGCTGAGTCGATGAGGGAGGATTAGACAGATGAGATGTGTAATGAGAATATTACATTTGTGTCCTCTCCTAATGATTGAGGCTGGCTGGCCATATGTTGTCTCACTGTATGCTAATAGAAAAGAGAGCAGACACACCTAACAGGAAAAACAGTTGGCTGGATAACTTTTGAACTATTCTGACATTAATTTCACACTTTTAATGCTCATTTCATATTTCCAGGATTGATGAGGGGCTCTCACCTCTTTCAGCGTGAACTCAAACTGAGCAGTATCTAGCAGAAGCTGGAATAGGATCTTGGGGTTGTATTTGGAGTCGTTGAGCACTTGGTCTTTGATCTGACGCAGTCGCTTGTTGTTTGGGTCATAGGCTATGAGACCAAAGATGACTATATTGTACATCAACTATTTTCATTCACATCATTGTCCAAAGATAGTATCGTAAATCTGGAACTCTGAAGGAATGTGCTGTATGAACTTTTCTGCTGAGATTAACTAGAAATGGACAAAAGTGAAACTCACTGTTTAGAGAAAATAAAACATCTCTTAATATTCCTTGACCTTGCAAGAATGACATTAGTTAAACTTGAACAAGCTACATTATGATCTTAAAGGAAAGATTCTTTCTGCCCAATAATCTCACCTGACTCTGCAGAGTGCAGCATCAGCCAACGGATCGCAACGTTACAGTCCCTCAGACAGTTGAGTAGTTTGGGAATGTTGTCCAGTATGATCTCCTCCCTCAGGAAACCTTCCTTTAGCAGCTGCTGCACCTGAGGCCTCAGGCTCTCGATACTGGCTGCATATCTAGTTGCCTAAGCACACAGTGATAGTGTTGGTCGTGTTGTTAAGGGGATACAGTAAAAATCTTTCTTTTTTTTGGACAATAAATCATATATTTACTCCCACTAATGGCATTTAGGAAGCAGGGTAATGTCTACAGACAACATATTAATCAGGGGTCATTCAGTTGTTTCATCTCTGCAAAAGTTCTATGAGTGGAGAATTCTTCATGATCATGACAATGTGCATGTTTATCCTCACACTTAATTTTGATTCGAGCTCATGAACATTCACCTTCTTCTTAACCAACTTTACTAGAAAGGTCTTTCTAAAGTCACTGGTTTTATTAATGCCCTTGTGTTCCAATTTACATTCTGTACTGTCACTGGATGACTTTTTGAAGAAGACTTCTGTATCTAAATACAATAGAGTGATACACCGAAGGACTGTAAATTGAAAAGGTGGAGACTGTGTCACATTGAAACCAACACTTTTGTTTTTAATACCTGCTCTTTGATGTTAGCGGAGTCCAGGGTGTAGTTGAGAGCAGTCTTGGCAGCTTTGTATGGTTCCCAGGCCTCCACCAGGTTCACTGTGATCCCCATGTAGATACTGATAACCTGCAGACAGACAACACACATGGTTCAGTTGAGTGCAACAGTGCAAATGAAGAAACTGAACTGAAAACAAACAAACTGAATGCCAAAACATAATAAAGTGAATCATATATAATTTCAAAAAGCTGTTTGTATTTAGTTATAATCCACTGGTGTGACACTATCAGAGTAGATTAAGGATGCAGGATGTTCAGTGAACCATCCTGGCATATAACAAATGTCTTACCCAGTTGTCAGGGAAGTACTTGTCCACTATCTCTCTCATCTTGGCCTGCTGGGTGTGCAGTATTGAAGGGCTGAAGTACAGGCAGACATACAGCATGGCTGACTGGTTAGCCAACGCTGTGCTACGATGTTCTGGTAGAGGATACGCAGACACCTGATGGAGGAAAAAAGTGATTTTAGGTAAAAACATTTACCAGAATCTATACTCACTCCCAATAAGTCTAATCTCATAAGAAAAAAAATCAGTCATTTCAATTTATTAACAGTTTAAAGAGATATTTGCCCAAATGTTTCTCACTTGGTTGTAGATGTCATCAGAGCGCAGTCTCCCAATGACCATGCTGATAAAAGTGGTACTGATGGGAACTCTCTGGAAGTAGCTCTCTGGGTAGTTGGCTGGCCGTTTGGCTCCAGTCTGGCTGGAGTAGCCGGTGCTGCGGAGGAGCTTGCAGATGTCATCGAGGTTGGAGTCAGCTGATGAACGGGCAGCGCTAAAAAATGTGTAACAACACAATGGGTTTCAAAGAAACTGTATGCATTTTGGAAAAAGATTGACACAAAGGAAATACTAACAATGTGATAAAAAGAATGGTTAATTACTGAAACAACTGGTGGTGAATAATTTTCAATATCATTAAATAATAAAATCACACCTGTATCTATAGTAAGAAACAAGCATCCTCTCTCTGACCTCCCCTTCAATTTTCTGGTCAATAACCAGCAACATGACTCCGTACAGATAGAGAGCCTCACACTGGGTGGAACAACAAAAAATACACAATCAACCATAATGCTTAGTTTCAATGTTTAATTAGGAATAGGCATGGAAAACAATCTTTAAATTAATGACATGGCTGATTAGTTGTGATATTTATTCATCAGAAACATTTATTCAAAAACATTAATACCCCCCCCCAAAAAAAAACAGATTTTCATCTGTGTTACCCACTAGAAGCTGCTTTCCATCCTCATTTAGAAGCACAGTCTCCAGGGTCTGCTGAATATAAACACCCTCATGTAGGTCATCCAAATATCTGGAGAGAAGGGGGAAATAATGTATCATCTTTTTAAACAGAGGGTTCATCAAGCTTTGTGTTTTAAAAAAGAGGAAAAAGTGTTGTGAAGTGTGCACACAGTTGTGACTGAACTGAAAGCAAACTGTACCAAACCCCTAAACAACCCAGTCCTGTCTTACCTGTTAAGATCCACTATATATTTGTGGACACTCTCAAAAGCAAGATAGAACCTTGACAGAATCTCAGTGTTGTTCTCTCTAAACTCTTCATCCAGGTCTTGAAGCTCAGGTTTGGCTTCCAGCTTCCCCTCATAATACTCTGGACCCTGGAGAGGAAGCAACACTATGAAACAATGTTGGTGTAATATATACTCAAGTCTTTACAAAGATACTGTATACACCAATGGGAACAAGGTAGTACAGTTATTCCATATAGAGAGCCATTACTGTTATAATTCATACAAAGAACTACATTTTTTCCTTGCACTCTGGGGAAACTTGGAGCAGCCCATCATTATTTCATGAGATGAACTTTCCACAGCCTCCTACTACCATCAGTTAAATGTAAGTCTTCACATTAACTGATTCAAAAAATGAACATGCATCGTGTGCCTTCTATCCTCAAATCTAAAATTAGAAAACATTTTTTTGTAAGTGTTAACTTAATCCACACCTTGAAGTAACTGAAGTCGCAGATGATGTCTCCATATTTCTGTTGGTCACTTTTATCCTTGAGCCTGAAAACTGCAGGGATGAAGTCAGAGAGGCGCAGGAGCTCAGCGATGATGGCATTTCCTCTGGACACTATCCTGAGGATGGCCTGGCCACACAGGTTGTTCTCCGCCAGAAAGTCCACCATCGTGGCTGGAGAGAGATGATGATGATGAGGAGGAGGAGGAGGCTGCAAGAAGCAGCCACAACTTGTCCCTGTGTTTTTTCAACAGATGTTCCAGCTGACAAAAGAAAGCAGCTTAGTTAAGTTGTTTTTTTAATGCTGTTTTTGTTTTTATTTGTTTCAACCAGACAGACACTGATGGTGTCGGCCTCTGAGAGAGAGAAAGAGAAAGAGCATCCTCCCAAGGGGATTTAGGTAATAGCTCATTACATTAGTAGTAGCTGCTTTTTTAGCAAATGTATAGTACTTTTAGAGCACTTTGCATTAGAGGGGAGGTTTTCTCACTAGAATTTGAATTTCTTTTACCGGGAATGCATAACAAGACTTTTACGTTAGTACTTAAAAGACTTTTTACGTCCAAAACAGTCTTTTTGCTTGTAACACAGTTACTGGTTGGTTTCTAAACACAAGAATTTGAGCGTAGTTATTATGCGTCAGCTGTAGTCGGCTCTTTTTTTATTTCCACCAAGCTAACGTTAGCATAAAGCCTGCTAGCGACTGTCGTCGGTCCTGAAGCTGCAGACGACGACACACGAAGAGATGCAAACATATCGTGTTAAACTAACGCGTATACGCTATGATGTCTGAATATAAAACGCTGGAAATGTCCATTTCCAAGAGAGTAGAGATTAGCTTGCCTCTGTAGGATCTTTCCTCCCCTGTTTACTTCCTCATGACCAACCACGTGACTCCGCCGCTGGGTGTGTTTGATTCCCTTCACTCAACGCGCCGGAGTTTTTGCGGAGCAACCGTGACTAATCCCTTGACCTGCACCAAAAGTAAATATACAATACTTTATTGGGATCATTGCATTACTTCTCCTCAAAAGATCATATCATAAACTAACGATTGACTCGTAGTGGGGGGGCATCTTCAAATCTAAACCATGGATATTTATTTGGGTTTTACCAGCCTAAATCAACGCACAAAGAATTCAAGCATCGGCTGCAACCCGGTCAGGATCATCGGTCCCTTGCACAAGCGTCTCTAGATGGCGACAGAGATTCACGTTACCCCGAGTTCATCCCTCTCACCGTCGCTCCACCAAACCTGGGGTCGTGGATTGCAGATCTGGCCCCGATCTGGGACAGATCTGGGATGCAGTGATTTGTCGGGATTGAGCGGTGAGAATAAACCTGAACCCAATCTGAAAACCAACCTTCCTTGGAAAAGCTCAGAGACAAATCCGCAGGAGGGAAACGTAACATCCTCTGGCGTTCAAGCTTCATGTATCTCACCGGAAGGCCTCCGAAGGGACTTCTCTGCCACAGCAAAACATTCATTATTCATCATCATCTATACAAGAATAATCAATTTGGCCGCAGAAAAAAATGAACCGTATTTATAAATACTGGATTCCACCATCCGCTGCATGTCTGAAAAAGCTGACAGCCTGTCTGACCAAATCGTGGTCAACATGGATAAATAAGTATAATCCCTTAGGTTCACTTCAAATTATGATTGAATTGGACTTTTATTGCTAATAAATCTCACACTGGCAGGAACTCCCTTTGAGCGGCGTGAGCCTGAGGTTAATAACAGTCACATTGAGACGGCTGTTTGTTTGACCTGTCACGTCTCCGTGTGGCAGAGCGAGGTTTCATCTCACTCCTGTACAAGCTGATGTGTCTGTGTGCCATAGAGGACTGTCTATCATTCAATATTCAAGTGGTAAAACTGTTGTCAATCCGGCCTTTAATCCTGGCAATGGAATCTCTGCCTCGGGGTATTTTTAAACATTATCCGTGTAACACTTTTACTTCACTCATTAATGCGGAGAGGTGCTTGACAGGTGAATGGGAGACAGAGGATGAAACATATGGCAAGCTGAGCTGCATTAAACGTCCTGAAAAATGTGCTCTTTTATCTCACTGAGACACTGGGGCAGCATTCTTTCAGTGCATTTTATAATGGGATGAGGGAGAAAGACAGACAGGTGCAATTTAGCTTCATAGCTCATGACCTGCTGACCTGCTCATCCACAAACTACACACAGTGTCCCTGTAGCCACTGGATTTATTACACATTTAACATCACACCAAGGTCACATTCTCAGTGGCACCTGGGTCATCTACTGTATATGGGCTTCATGGACAGCTTCATGAAAGGTTTTCATTGATTACTTACAAAACACCTTATTTTTTAACCTTCTGGTGCCTTCAGGGTTTTCTCCTCCTGATTTTTGTTGTAGAATATGTTGTATGCTGTATTCCATGTATATATATCTATATATATCTATATATAGATATATATAGATATATATATATACACATTTCATTTACCCATCGATCGAAGAGTAGTGACCAAACGGCTCTCGGTTCTAATTCCCTGAGTAGCCTGGTGGCCATTGACTGCTGTGTGAGGTTATTATCATTTGTCAGTGAAACCCTTCAGTTGGCTTTCAAATGGTGATTCCCTCTTACCTGTGAGCTTCTTTGTGTGATAAATAACATATTCACCAAACTAAAGGCTTCAGATACAATAAAGAGAGACTCGGAGATTTATAACCTGGAGGTTTATATCAGTATGCAGCAGCTATAAGTAGGTGATTCTAAAACCCTGTGTGTGCATCTATACAAAGAATGGTCTGGATGAACATAATCACATGCATATGTGTGTGTGTGTTTGTGAACGTGCACAGGTAGGTGTGTGTGTGTGTTTGTGTGCCTAGGTGCAATAGCAAATGCACACATGTGTGCATCTGTCCCCTTAGGCCCAGTGTACCCTTTATTAGTAGCAAGCTGACTCTATTCAGTTTGACTAGTGATTAAACCCTTCCATGGTGGAAACTTTCACACCGCTGTGAACTGTGTGAGGTGATTAAAGACTGCTCAATTTGTAGTCCAGTCCAAACGCTATTCTTCCTTGTTGATCTTTTTCTGGCCCTTGAAGTGAGAGCTGCACACAGCAGGCTTCTCTCTTTGAAATTAGACAGGATACACAATCTCTTTCTGTCTCCCTGCCCTCATGTCAGCAAATATTTCATGCACATGTATCAAATCTAATTACAGCTCAAATTAGCTGTCATGTATGGCTGGCATTTAATAATTTTTATGTAGTTACCTTTGCTGTGTCCATTGATATGATTGTATGATTTTAATTGGGATCTTTTATGATGCACAAATCCATATCAAGTAAAATGCTATCAGTCACATGTACAGAAAATGCTTATTTTCATATATGATATATGTAAATATAATCAAGAGGGGAACAAATGGTAGTACCACAGATGATTTTTTTGGATCATGGAGTTAAGAAAAAAGTTGATTCGGGGTCATTGGCTACCAAATGACCAAATGTATTCAACATAAGAGGACTTTGAGAAAATGATTTTTATTTTCCTTTTGTATTAACAACACTACGCATCTACAGCTATGTTGGCAGCTTTTTAAGACTACACTTTGGCACAGCTTTGAGCTTAGAGCTTTGAACTACATGTTAAAGTCAGCATTGCTAACATACTGACAATGCCGGGATGCTGATGTTTAGCAGGTGCAATAAGTTTAGCTTCTTAGCTGGGATAGAAAAAGGTGGGCATGGTAAGTGAAGGCAAGTATGAGGGGTTTTTTGGACCGAGTTTGCCCCATCCAAAATGTGAGTCTGAGCCTCAGCATGAAGGGTGCCATGCAGGCTACAGCTCAGATTTTAAAATCCTCTAATTTGGTTTTGGTCTAATCACTTAAGACTGTATAGTACACAGCTAAAACACAAATGTAACACTATGACACACTACAGGGAGAGAAGAAATATCCATAAGAAAGGTTATTACATCTCAAATACTAGATGCCAAAACATTTCCCACATGGAGTTTCGAGGCTAACAAGTGGTTTCAAGACAAAAAGCAAAGGCTGATTGTGGTAATGCTCTAATATCAGATTTGATCAAGCAGCAGATGTCTTTTTTATTGCAAGCCATTACTGCTGTCATACTTATTAGCATATAAATGGTTTCTATGCCTACTGAGACCTAAAAGTTATTGCATGTGTAATTCAACCTGATATCTGCTCTATGATTGAGATGTTCAAACACCCACACACACATGGCCATGTACACAAGATGGTGATCATACCGTGCTCACACACAAATGCACCTACACACAAACACACACACACACACACATTCACACAAGTACATTTTCTCTGTTCTTTGCATTTATTAACAATCCTTTTTTATGACACATCAATTGAAGAGAAAGAAGTGAAGAATGAGGAAGAAGAAAAAGAGAAATGAGGGATGTGATGATAATATTAGCATGGTGTCTATGGATCTGGTCATCAGGATCACGTCAGTGATCAACACTTTCACGATAAAAAAGCTTTTTTCACCTTAATCTTGTATTACTGTCTTGTAGACTGATGGTAACACAGTTTAGATTATCGGCCACACATGAATGATGACAACTGTACCTTTTCACTACAGTTGTCAGCCTTATGGATTGTTTCACTGATATCACTTTTCCTTTTGAATTTTCTACTGAAACAAAAGAAATGCAATAATTTAGTCAATAATTTAACAGAACTACTGGCTGCAGATGCCAAAATATGTATCATTATCTGCCAGAGGATGTCTTCTTTTCATTGCCTAGAAAGAACACAATAGCCTATTAGTCTTTTATTGAGCATCGTAATTCATTCTGCATTTAAATGGGGTCATGACAGGGTGAAAGCTTTTTGTGTCTGCCATTCAAATTTATATAACAGGCTCTTATGACGGAAGCACATCACAGAAATGACTGCTAGGAGCAGAAGTAGACTTTCATAATTCAACTGAGTCAACCTTTAATTGTGCCCTAATCCCTGCTAGCATCTTTGTAGAGATTAGATCAAAATCATCAACAAACTGATAGTCACCTTGAGATGTACAATGAGGTAAGATGATCCCTAAGTTCTTCTTTTTTTCCTTTTAATTTTAAATGGCAGAGAACTATTTAGTCTGTGAATTGAAGATTTCAGCCCTGGATTTAGGATAACCTGTAAAAATTATGATCTCACTGATACATTCAATATAGTCTTAGAAATGTCTTACAGGATCTAAAACTCACTAATTAACATGTTCCGTCTGGGTTGTTTAATCCTTACAAAAACCACCATGCTGAAACAGCAAGGTACGGTTTAGGCTTTGTGCAAAGCAAATTATTGGTTTATTTTCTTTATGCTAAGCTAAGCTAAGCAGAGCTGAACGAAACAAACAGGATATATTGAGTTAATCAGAGAGCTTTAGAGGTGCTTGTAGGCAGATTTTGTTACCTTTGGACAGAACCAGGCGAGCCGTTTCCCCTTGTTTCAACTATTTTGCTAAATTTCAAGCTATGCTAAGCTGACTGTTGCTTCATATCTAACACACAAAGCCATGAGAGTGATATCAATATTCTCATGTAACTTCCAGCAAGAAAGCTAAAACTATTTTGGTTGGCTTCTGGAGGTTGATTTTAGAAAATATCCATCTACATGACTTTTCCCCACTAGAGGAACCGTGCCAGATGAGCAGTGTATCAAGTAGTCCCCTGCCCCAAACTTAAAGCCTTGAAGGGGATCCTAGTGGCCCTTACTGCGCCGAGACTTTCCTGACACTTCCATTTGTCACATGACCCCCTTCATTTCATTGTTCCCCCTGATACACTCAGATGTGATTTGTGTATTTCAGCAAAGACACAGACTGATGAGGCTCCTCACCAAGGCTGTCACTCTCAGTCAGAAGAAAGAGACACACACACTCATAGCATTTACACACCCAAAAATGACCGTGTGTGCCTCTGCATGTGTTATTATGCACATGTGTGCGTGGCTCTTTCAGATATCACAGCTTCATATTTTTAATGGGAATATATGAGTGGAAATTTTTAATAACAATTCTGCATTACATTACAGTCATTTACAAACAGCAAATTAATGACTTCAAAATTTACTCAGAAGGAAATAATAAATCTTCATTTGGCTGTTCAGCTGCTTGGCTGGCTGGGAAAACTATGCTGACCTGGGTGCATCCAAATTAGATACTGGCACGGTTGCGTGTATTACACAGTGAGAGTGCTGCTCTGGCTCAATCACCCTGATGATCTAAATCTGGCCAGGGCTCAGCTCAGCAAACACAATGCAATAGCACAGAAACAGCATCCCAATATTCTCATTAAGCTGCAGATAACATCTAGACAAAAGCACGACCCCACAGGGTTCTTTTTTCCAATTTTTTTTCCCCCCAGGAATTCAATTGTCTGCATTTTTTCATCATGTTTGTTTTGAAGAGAGGCATCCAAATAAGCCTACTTGGAGTGCAAAAATAAATTAAAAAAAAGTGTAAGTGAGGAACTATCACAATTCCACATGGGTAAACCACTTTAAAAAGCTTAAATTAAAATTCAGTGACATATAAACAAAAGCACGTCTGATCAGTGTAGTGGCAAAAGCTGAAGAACATCCATGCATCCACATCACCGTTGGCACCCCCCTCATAAATCAGTTAAAGGGATGAAAGAGAGAGGAGATGGGAAGAATGCCAGAGAGCAGCAGAGGGCATGATAGGGAGGTTAGGAGAAGGAGTGGGTTGAGTGAGACTGAGGAGAAGAGACAGAGAGAAAGGGAGGAGGTAGAGAATGAGGAGGTGGCCATCAGATCCCTCCCTGTCTTTGATCAGTGTTCCATGGGGAACTGAGGCAGGGCAGATAGCTGGTCCACAGCTCTTGAGGAACGCAGCTTCACATTCCTCCTTGCTCTTTCCCCCCGCGTCTGCAAAATCACTTCTAGTCTTTCAGACCAGAGCAGCTGTGAAAACACATCATGGCTTTCTACATGCCAGAAAAGACCTGGCTAATGCAACTGCATTGTCATTGTCTTGCTCGTCCTCATTCACTGATGCAATTACTCCCTTAGAGCCAGCTCTTTCTTTCCCTCTTTTTTTTTTATTCTCCCCTAATATTTTCTGTTGTATTCTATTTCTGTTACGACTGAAAATTTTCAACTTACTTCCCAAAATAGAGTTCAGAGGTCATGCACATAGGTGTCCAGTCGAATCCACCCTTGCAGATATCGAGTTCTTTGGTCTTTCAACAGGCATAGCCAGTCACTCAGCAGCAGAATCACTTGAATAACAGAGACTTGAACCGAAGCCGTCTTTAAAGCATGGGCCTTGTCCAAAAGCCCTGTGCCATGATGGTTCCCTGGTAACCTTACAGTAATGGGCAGTGCTGCAACTCCTAATAGTCATGTCTTTATACATAAACAAACTAAACAATAAACAACAAAAACTGGATTATAGAATGATGAGCTGGAAAAAGATTGGTTGGGCATCCTAAATCAGTATGCACAACACTTTTGTCAGTGGCAATTAAAAACTTGAAGGGTTGGGGCTGTTTTGATTTAGGTTCTCGCCATAGACCTTGAATTCTTGATTATAAACCTACCGACCATATATGAAAAAATTATATATTATTCCTCAGTGCAGTAGCCTTTTAGCATATCTGTGGGGCATTTCTTGTACTCATCTAATTCTTCATCAAAATAATGCTTGCAATAGACCAGGAGGGGTTTCATTTACACTGTAATTATTTTCCCTGACTAATAGTATTTGTTTCAGAGTTCATTTTTTGACTGTGGAATAAAAATAGCTATCTATTAGTTAATCTTCAAGCCAACACGCACGAGATGTCCTTAGATTGCTCAGGAAAATAAATATTTGACATCTACAGTTTATATGACAGCTGGGAAAACTCCAGCTGCTGATGAGGATCATGTGATATGACCCAAAGCTGCAGAAGAAGGTATTAGGGCCAAATGGACTTGGGGTGAGGGGGTTTACCTCGTGTGTCCCTGCACTGCAGCAGCTGCCTCAAACGTCCAATCCTGCTCCTGATGTTTCCAAACTTGACTATCTGACTGACAAGAGACGTCCCCGGCGAGAATTACCTCCCAGCATCTCATCGGGCGAACCACCGTCCCCGGCTCCCAGTCTCCCGCGGTAAAGTCAGCGCAGTAACTCTCCCCGTCCCCCAACTCCCCCTCCCCGCCCCCCCCGCTCGCTTCGCCCTGGATGTGAATGGGTGCGCCGTAAGCCCCGCCCGCCTCGGCTGCGGTGGGAGCCAATGATAAGGCAACCGTGCGCCGGGGAAGCGCGTCACACCGCGGTGCGCCGTCTTCCTGGTGGGACTGGCCGAGCCGCTCCGCTCGCCTCGCAGTCCGAAGGCACCCGTGTCTGCGTGTGTGTGAGTGTGTGTGAGTGTGTGTGAGAGTGTGTGAGTGAGGGAGGGAGCCGCCGCCGCCGACGACGACGACGACGCCGACGCCGACGCTCGCTTTTCGGGGCTCGGACAGATTTTCTGGGGGAAATTGGCCCCGTCCGTCTCCGGGCTGAGAGCGAGAGACGCGCCGCGGACGGACGCAGGGAGCCGGCTGCGGACGGAGGAGAGAGGCTGGCGGCTGTCTTCACTTCCAAACCAGCGATAAAGCTACTTTGGTGCGACCGCTTAGCTAACATGCTAACCGGGAATGTTTTCCCAAACTAGCCGGGTTAGTTAGCTCGCTGGCTAGTTAGGTCGGCCGGAAAAATCCGCCGTATAAAATCAGCGGACAGTTATAACGACGCTTTTATCGCGTTTAGTGAAACAAGCGCGGCGACGTTAGAGGCTGTGTGTTGAATGTTTAGGGCTCCGGCGCCCGCTCGGTAGCTATTTGTTTTTTCCCCAGCGGGGACAATAGTTAACAGACCAGGCAACAAGTCTGGTACACGCCGCTTCTAAACCGACTCAAGTTTGTACTGATTTTGTGCAATGTTGTTAACGCGTTAAGGCAAAGCACCGGTTAGCTAGAAAGTAATACTCCGTGTTAAAATGAACGTCCGGGGCCGAGGAAAGGTGGCTTTATTCAAAGGAAAGTAGGCTGCCACTCCAGATGCCCGGATTGTAGTAGTTAGGGTCCCTCGGTTGAACAGGACAACCTGTTGTCACTTAATCGATACGACTATCGACGAGGAGAAGCGGTTGATGAACATTATAAGTCGCCCACATGCGTTGGATCAGTTCCCGGACTTGTGAAAGGCATCCGAAGCAGAAGGTGGGAGACGTGAGCGCACAACCCTTGCAGCCCGGGGGAAGATGGCGGACCGTTCCCGGAGGAGGTGGTGAAGCAAAAACTTGGGAACTACTTGGATTTATCGCCAGACATCTTATCTCAGATCGTAGGACACATGCAGGCCAAAAAACGGTACCTAATCCTGTTCTCCGCCGGTGCGTGTTTCATTCTGTTGTTTTGTTTCGGGGGGATCCAAGTCCCGCTGTCCAGGCAGGGACCCAGCCGGCGTGATGACCGCAGCCTCGCCGGTTATCACTCCGGAGCTCGGTGGCGTCGCTTCCCGGGCTACCTGCAGCCTTTCAGGACCTGGGAACAAGACCAGAGCGACGATCACAATGAACACATATCTCCTAGGCAGAAGAGGGACGCTATTTCGGGCGTTTACACTGGGAAACGCTGCAGAATGGAGTCCTGCTTTGATTTCTCCCTGTGTGAGAGGAATGGATTTAAAGTTTACGTCTACCCCCAGCAGAAAGGGGAAAAGATGTCAGAAAGTTATCAGACCATCTTGTCATCCATTGAAGGGTCCAGGTTCTATACACCTAACCCAGGACAGGCCTGCCTGTTCGTCCTGAGTCTGGACACACTGGACCGCGACCAGCTTTCACCCCAGTATGTGCACAACCTGAAAGCAAAAATCCAGAGCCTTCCTCTGTGGAATGGGGGCAAAAACCACATCATCTTCAATTTATACTCTGGCACCTGGCCAGACTACACAGAAGACCTAGGGTTCGACATTGGGCTCGCCATGTTGGCTAAGGCCAGCATCAGCACCGAGAACTTTCGACCTAATTTTGACGTTTCTATTCCTCTTTTCTCCAAAGACCACCCTAGGACAGGAGGGGAAAGAGGCTACTTGAAACATAACACCATTCCCCCTTATAGGAAGTACATGCTTGTTTTTAAGGGGAAGAGGTACTTAACTGGAATAGGTTCAGACACTAGGAATGCTTTATATCATGTTCACAACTCAGAGGATGTGGTCCTGCTCACAACCTGTAAGCATGGGAAGGACTGGCAAAAGCACAAGGATGCACGCTGTGATAAAGACAACACGGAATATGACAAGTAAGTACTTCTCAACTGCACTGTTAAACTTCATCAGAGCACAGTCATTCAGTCTTTTAACCTTTTCCATATTTTTGTCAGTATCCAAATCCACTCTTAGTAGGTGTTAAGATATGTATATAATATATAATATATATATATATATAAATAAATCTGGATGGATGTTTTCTAGTTCAGTCAAATTATGGCTCTTATTGGCATCTTTTTTTTAAATTCCCTGTTATTGTTCTGGGCTGTATAAATTAAAGCATCTTGTTATTTGGATCTAGAGCATTAAATTTGGGGTGTTATGTATATAAAGTGTCATTATGCCTTCCGGACGAGGAAGTGTGATGCAAATATTTATAAATGCTAAGTGGCCTTAGGACTATAAATATCCCTTTTTATTCCTCATATTTGAATTCATTTTGTTTTGCGCTAATGCTTTACCTGACAGCAATAGAAACACTTTAATGGACATCAGTGGTTTGTTATTTTTAAATAGTCCTCATATCATAATACTTTATTTACCAAATTACACATGATGAGGCACAGAATTTTATTAGTTTTATTGTCAGCCACAAGAGCTATTGTAGTAATGTAATTCAACTGATATTCCCATCTGTCTATAAAGCAAACTATTCAACAGTGAATACATATGCTTCTCTTGCTCTTGACATCTCCACACTTTTGTCTGTTGGTGTCTTATGAGTTCTGATACCCTCTGGCACATATTGTCAGGCTCGCTTAATCTGAAAGTGCTCTCACCCTGCTACCAGTTATTATGATGCACGGATTGTATGGACAAATAGATGAGCATGTTTGCTACAATCCTACCCATCTGCAAAGTTAATTAATGCTCCATAAAACTGTCTCTGTAACTTTTCCCCATCCCTGCTGAAGGCAATATTGCGAAGCCCCATTTCCTCAAAAAGTTGCTCTGTAATCATCACTCAGTCCCACAGTTAAGTCGTACTGTTTTCTGTGCCCAAATCTGATGAGCAAACTGGCGTCTGTCTCCCCACTTTGGCCAGTGGGATTCATTTCATGTCCCCCCAGACTGTGCTGTGTTGTTACTGGTGACTGTATAGCAATGGGTGTTTGACTGTGGCTCTTTGGAGTGGATTAGCAGGGACAAAGCACTGGTGCCAGTAAGGGGAAGCCACTCTGGCCCCTGTTTGCTCAGTCATTTCCCAGACAAACCCAAATGCATCAGCCAGGAATGCCCTGGCCCCACCCCATGTCCTGTGTGACCTCTCCGTTGTTTTGGGGTCTGTAGTGATTGACCCCCATGTCGACTCTTTGCCATGATGTTGTTAGTTGTTCAATTTGGGTGACAGATCATTTCATAGTATGTTAAGGGTTCAGCTGTGACACCCGGCTTCAACATGCATTCCAGGGAAAATGAGTGAAAGATGTTTTCTGCCTGCCCTGGTTCTGATGTGTTTTCATATCATGATGTCTAATGTGTGTGCTTAGCATCAATTCTCTGATGTTTGTGTGTGCCTGTACAGGAAAGTATCAGCTTATGTGGTTCCTTTGTTGGCTCAGCAGAATAACATTCTCCATATCACTCTTAAGACATAAGCTATCTGCTCTCTCTCTCTTCCGCTTTCTGCCAGCTGACTGCTTGCTGCCAGGGAGTATTTTCACACATTGAGATTGGTGGCATCAGAGCCATAACCCAAAGGAAAAATTAATCCTCCTGTCACTAAGTAGCACTGGTGGAGAAACAGGCTTTGGGTATCTCACTAGTCCTATTTAGCTTGGCATCATTGCATGGCTACATAATGTTCAGTGGTTCTCAGTCAGTACATCCTCAGTAAGCCACACCACCATCATTCAACATGCTTTGGCCTGATCTTTAGTTCAGAATTTCTCTTAAATCATAAATGATTCATTTACTCATCCCAGTCTTACCTCTTTCTAGTGCTGATGCAGCCTCAACATTCAATAAAGTCTGTATGCCAGTAAAATTAATACGGCTATAAAGTGTTCTTGCACTTTATTACTTAGGAGCATATATTGCATATACTTTTAAATAGTATATGACACTCTTCCTCATCCAAGCCCATCTCTCACTTTTATCATGCTCTAAGGTATGAACCTGCAGGTCTAATACACATTATGTCCTGTTTTGCCAGAACACATCCTGAAGTAGTTTAGATCTAAATATTTGAAATGAAAAGGCAAAGTTTTCGTCAAAAAAATTCCCAATGGTTTATGTACATACAGTGCATTCAGGAAGTATTCAGACCCCTTCACTTTTTTCATATTTTGTTATAGTTATCACTAAAATACATTTTTCCACCATTAGTCAATAATCAGTATCCCATAACAACAAAGCAGAAACAGATTTTTAAGAAACATTTGAAAAATTTATTAAAAAGGAAAATACAAAATATCACATTGACATAAGTATTCAAACCCTTTGTTGTGGCATTCAAAATTTAGCCCAGGTGCCTCTGATTTCTCTTGATAATGTTTGACATGTTTCAACATCTTGATTTGAGTTTACCTGTGGTAAATTCAATTTGTACATGATTTGGAAAGGCACACACTTGTCTATATAAGCTCTTAGAGCTGATGCATATTAGAGCAAAAACCAAGCAATGAGGTCAAAGGTACTGCCTGCAGAGCTGAGACACAGGATTGTGTTGAGGCCAAGATCTGGAGAAGGCTACAAATAAAATTATGAAATTCCAGATATGGTAAAAATGTCTTTGAGGTGCACACCAATTTTACAGATCACAGTTTTGGGCTGTTGGGACTCATCTTTTTCAGATCACTGTCTTTTTTTGTTGTAAAATAATAGCCCACTCTCTCTTTTTACCTTCAGTGGGTTTCATACCTTTTCTGTTCAAAGGTTGTGATAGAAATGAATGTTATCTATCAAACACGATCTTACACATTGCATTCAGTATTATCATAGATCACCTGGCGTGATTGCCTGTCTGCCATGTTAATGCCAGTGACACGTGGTATATTTTATCCCTTCATATTCTTTTTTTCTGTTGAGGAGGATAATTTAAGGATGCCTCAGCTGGACTGGATCCCATTATATCGAGTGTTATCACTCTGAATGATCCTCCAGAAGTTGTTTAACACTAATGTGTAGGTGCATGTCATCTGAGAATGCTATGTGCAATTTTTTTTTTTTTTTTTAAGAATAAACTTTTTCTTGGTTCTCTTGCTGTATTCATCTTTATTAAATAATTGCCCTCTGGGCACAAGTCACCAGTAGATTGGACCACGACATTAAGCTTTTATTGAGTCTGTTTAGAATGTATCCCTGGCCTGGCATCCAGCTGTGCGTGGCTTCTCAAGGGAGTGAGACTTGAAGGGGCAGTAGTCAAGCAAGGCACTTGCCAAGGAGTTCAGTATTTGTTTTTGGGTCATGATTCAGCTTTCCAAATGAAAAGTGTCCTTGACTTGTACTGTTCAGTAAACACCACACTAGTTGGAGTGAGCTGCTTGTAGCATGTTGTAAATTGGGAAAAATATTACTAAGCTGAGCTCTTAAAAATATCTCCTTGGATTAGGAAGCAGTTTGTCAGACAAACCGATATAGACTTGTGTTAAGGCATTGGCCAATTTATGTAACAAACGTGTCATATCTGACCAGCTCAAGGTGTGCCACTTTTATTCTTATTCCATACAGAATAATCTCACCTACGTATAGCATGGATCAAAAAACAATCCTCAGACTGAACTAATGAAAATGTTACTTTGTACCTTCTTTGGGTTGTACTGAGTTTTCTATGCAGGTTGAGATATTTGATTCTCACTGAGTTGTACTGTCCTGTTACACAGCCCTATGGGTCAGACAGTGCAGTCTGGGGTCTAACTGGGTGGAAGTAATAGTTTCTGTGCCTTGCTGTGGCCCTTTGTGCAACAAATCCCTCTTATCCTCTCCTACTGACAACAAGGAAGTTTTGACAGACTGAATGCAACCTCTCACTATAATTACCATTTAGTGGCCATGGTCATTTATGTGTAATAGTTGAGACTTCATGCTCGAGGTGTTGAATTGGTACGTGTGTGAGGATTTTTAAAGTACTGTGTTTGGACACATGTCGTGTGTTTGCAGGAAAAAATACAATTACATCTGGAAAGGACACTGCATTTTACATCGGCTGATAGTATTTTGTTGGTTGCACTTTAGTGTATTTTTTCCTCGTGCTTTATATTTAATAACTCTATTTTCCAACCTTATGTTATTGTTATTGTATAACATCTAAGATAAGGTGCTGAAACTAAATTAAACAAAATAATCTAAAATAACCTAACTTTAACTAGCCTAAGTCTTGTTAATCATATCTCCATGTTGATGTTTTCCGTTAGAGGTGATGGGACTTGGGACTCAACCAGCTAGCCAAGAGCTTTCCTAGCAAAAGAAGGATATTATTTAACTTTTTGCCTCTCTAATGAACATTGCTTAGATTGCACGCATGGTGAAATTGGCTTAAACATCTGCTTTACATGGCAAGAAGCTATTGGCAATCTTTGTAATAAATTTAGAACATTTGTAAGGAGACAAGTTGCATGTTTTGCCTCGTAAAAGATCTGGGGCTTATAAAAGCAATGTCTAAACCAGAAGATGTCATTTATCAGTATCTCTTGGCTGCATGATCATTCAAATCTTATTTGGGCTGGATATGTTGTTCAAGGGCTAAAAGCACCAAGTTATATGTTCTCAGTTTGGCTTGTTTGCCTGCAGTTTCCCTGCTGTTTTCAACCAGTGGAAAGAGTGAACTTTCTGCCTCCCTCTTCACTACACTCTGTCCTTCATACATCTGCTCTCAGCCACTGTCTACAAGTCTGTAATACAGCCAAAGGAGAGAATAAAAGATACAGCAGGAGGCAGGTCAGATGCAGTTTTAACCTCAAACTGAAAGCCTTCTCACAGCTTGTTTCCAATTAAGAGGCCCTGCCAAGCAGGAGAGTATGAGAGACACAGAAGAGTGGACAAACTGAGAGAGGGAACTGGAGGGAAAAATACTTTACTAACACAAAAACACAGAGCAATGAGGGTCTGAGAACCTGAAAGACTGAGGGAGACAGTAAAAGCAAGTGAGAGGCAGAAAACAGGAAAAACACATGCCAGCCATCCAGCAGTGAGAGGTGAGTGCAGTAGCTGGCTGGGTGCTGACGTTGGTCTGCTAGGTGTATTTATAGACTTGCAGGGTTTTAATCCTCAGTATTGGCCAAAGCCCCTGGCATAGGGCTGCTAGCCAACATGATGCAGGCTATGCAGAGCTTGGGGAAAACGACAATTGTTGGGGGAGGATGGTCGATCTCTGAGTTCCTCCAAAGTAGCTATAAATGTCTTTTTTTTTTTTTTTTTTACGGTCTTATCTACTATTCTAACACATTGGATTGCAGTTAGATTTTTTCTTTTTAAAAAGGTTCTTAGTGTTCTTGTTCAGAGCCTAAAATATGTCTTTTGAATAACTGAATATTCCGTGGATAACCATCCTTTTTGGTTCAGAGTGCTTCTAGCCAAGCACATTTAAAAGAAACAACTCCTATACAGTTAGCCTTTTATAAATTTGCTTCATGTTGACTTTATTGTTAACTATCTCAGAATTGGAAAAACCTTCTCATTAATCACAAATCTTGCGGTCTCAATATGGTATCTCCTCAGCTCCCGAAACCCTAATTTTAGGTAGATAAATTTTGGAATAGGGAAACATCAGCTCTGGTGGTACCTCAGGTAGAGCCACAGATCCTATGCATGTAGCCTCCACAACACCCTGACACATAACTCACCTTTACGTTCCTGACTTAAAGCAGACTTTCAAGGACCAGGGTTGGTAAAGGTGGACTCATCAAACCTTTTATATCATTTCATGTTTTTTTTTTTTTTTTTTTTAATTAGCACTTGAACACATCCGCTGTTTGGAACTTTTGTTTTTTTTTTCCTTTCATCCTGCGTCACTTATAATTTCAATACATAATCTGTTTAGACAGGCTAGTAAATCACAGAGCTGCTGTAAGGTGGTTGAGGAGATGCCGCATTCACAGAATAGTGTATTTTATCTGGATTGAAATTCATGTTTCATTTGGAGAAACTGGTAGGTAATTAGTCCAAAAGTATTGCTTTATTGACTGATTGCATTGTTTTCGCTGTTCTCAGTTTTGTTCATTTACCCAATTTAGTCTATAGCCTCTGTTTCTGTTATGCTTTGGCAGACTATTACAAAAGATGCTATCCAGTATTAAATACTCTGACTTAGGTTTATTTAAAGATCACTGTCTCCAGGCGACTCCTTTAGTTGCCATTTCTCATAACTTAGCGCTGCCTGTAAACTATTACTGTCTGCCCTGCTGGAAAGGGCTAAATGCTAACGGCAGGAAGTGAAGGTGGCTTGTAAACCACAAAAACCACTCTGCATGGATTATATGTTTGCTCTTCATCTATACAAGCCCAGAAATGACACTTACATGACCACAAAATAGCTTTGTGATGGTCAGTATTTTTAAATACAGTTTCTGATGTGTTGTGCAAGGCCAGCTTGTCTAAGAAAGTGAAAATATAGGTTGTGGAGCAAGGGAGAGTTCTACAGATAAAAAAAACAGAGAAGTTGTATGAGAAGGTTAATCGGCATTTTTTCTGTAGTCCCTGAAGCTGCATTAGTCTCTCAACTTGGTCATGGTATTTCTACAGGGGCTTTCTATTGCTCAGTTCTACCTACAGTATAGTCATTTTATGTTATCTCTTACTTTTTTCTATACAATGGATACAGCATTAGCTATATACAGGTATCCATTTGTAGATTAGCTGTTAATCAAGTGTACAGTGTATTGTAGCCTACAGACCGCATACACACAATGCTGAAGTGGCTGTTGGACTACATTTTTCAATATTTTTGTATTCTCCAATACATTGTGTTGTCAGTTCAATTTATGTTGGTAATTTCACACCTGAATGCAGAATGAATCCAGCATGATCTGACACTTTTCCACTGGTTGTTCGGTTCCCTGTGTCTTGTGACTGAGGCTGAAAGCCAGGTTCATGGTTCATTACCACAGAGGGATATCCTTGCACTTTCAGCCGCTGGCAACAGTGAGTGGGGATGAGCTCTTCTGAATGCTGTGATTGAGAACATGTTTTTTATCTTCATCTTCTGATGTTGATCTTTCATAATGATGATTGACAGTAGAACAAGAAATGTATGTCAGTGTGAAACGCTAAACTTTCCCCCATATGATTCGTTTCAGAGTTGTTGTTTTTGTTTTTTTTTTTTAAATAAAGCAAGAAGAAAAGGTTTTGTATACCGTTTGTTTCAGAGCATATGAATAACATCAACCAAAGCATGTGCATAGTGTATCTTCTGGATTATGACTACTATGTAAAAGGGGATTTATTTAGCCTTTAGGTCTTAATGGTCCATGGTCTTGGGTTAAGTGGTCGGAGGGCTCAAGTAGATGGATGATGCATAGTTTCCTATAGAGCCTGGGGATTACAAAATGCTCACATTTAGAGAGCCAATGGTAAGTGATAGCTCAGGAGACAAATGCAGATAAGTGATTAACTCAGCAACCGGCCTATCACATGGCTGGTGTTGTTATTGTACACTATAGTGTCATGTCGTTTAAAGATGACTAAACTTAGTGACTTCCTACTGCACACAGAAGTACATGGGGCTGATCTATTGAGTCAAAGTTCATCCTATTTACCCCCAACATCATGGATTTGAGTAAAACTCACCTGTGAAGAATGTCTTCTGAGCTTCTGTCCTGTCAATTTTAACCATAGCTTTTACTAAAGAATAGATTATCAAAATTTTCTCATAGTATTTACTAATTATCTGTGTTTATGTGTTTTGTGTTTATGTACGTCTGCATAGACATATTTCAGCTTTATCCCGGAAACAGCAGGGAGTGAATTGTTTCCCAGAAGGGTTCAGCCTACTCGCCTCTCAGTTGATTGCCTTCTCATTTTTCACTGCCAGGATTTATAGAGAGGGAGGTCGAGGGTGACCAGAGGGTATTACCGTCAACGTTCACGTCTCATCACTCATTCATTACTACTGTCGCCTGTGAATTAGCCAGCGCCACTTCACCTTGACTTCAGTTCCTGGCCAGTCACTTGGTTTGACCTGGTATCTGGCATTATTGGTAGTCATATTAGTCTTGTGTACTTGAGTATGTGCCTGAATGGTTGCAGTGGTTTTCGGCTCTCTCTCTCTTTCTCTTCACACCCTCTCTCTTCACACCCTCTCTCTTATTCAAATTCAAATATGCTTTCTTTGCTTGAATGGGCTTTAGATCCACTCTCACTCTCAGTGGAGGCTGGTTGTTCAGGACAGAGGGCAGTGCCATTTGTTTGCCATGCTCCCTCTCTATCTCAGCTCTTGTCCTGACAGGATGATGGATGTCTTGTCCTTGGCAGTAATGTGCAGGTGATGTATTCCACTTGGAATGCTGGGAGAGTGGGATAAGGAACTGGATGTCTACATGCCAGGCACAGAGTGTGGTCCCTTCCAGGAGATTTTCTCTCATCATGTAGGGGAACACATCATCATTTCCTGGCTCCTTCACAGATGCGATAAAATTTGGCTGGTTGAAACAGTAAGGCAGAAAGTAGGGAGTGAAGATAATCAAAGATGGAGCTGAGAGGGCTAGGTGTTGGAAAAATGAAACAGAAATAATAATTAAACACAAGGAGCACTTCATGATGAGGGAAATGAACAGATTGACCTTGGTGAAGAATTGATCTCAAATCCGTTTTAAGGGGTTTTGACACTGAAGCCTGATTGCAGAAACTTTTTGAATGTTTGCTAAAATGTTAAACCTCCTGTTGTAGCCAAGTCAGGCTAAATTTCTTTTGTCAACCAAACCATTGGTCTGTGGTCTGTTATCTGCAAGCTCTGGTGCCGTTCACTGGTCTAATAATGTCATTGGTTGATTTTATCAGAATCATTTTGGACCAAATCTGAAAATGCCTTTAGTAACCTAGAATGGGATAGAGAAGCCAGGAAATAAGAAAGTAGATATAATATTAATATTCCATAGGTCTCTCTTGCAAAGTCATCTAAAGTACCCCTGGTGGAGGATCTAGGGTAAAAGATGCAACTCAATGGAACTGATTCATTTTGCCAGCCAGTGTTTGTGTGACGCATGAAGTATGTTTACAGTCCCTTTAAACATTCAGATAAGTTGCTTGCTCAGCATGACTGGAATTTTCTCAATTATCCTTCATGTACAATGAAATATGTTGTGAGAGCTACATGCAGAATTAAGCAGCACTCTAAAAACCAGTGGCAGCCAAATCCATGGGTTTTTAATCCTTCGCTTAGTGTGGAGAGTCTTCCTGCCAAGCCCACAAACATTTTTCAGTCTCTTTGACTTGTGACTCTGTGCCAAAAAATATTTTTTTGATATTTAATATATTATTTTAGGAACAGAAGAGGAGATTACTGTACAATATAAACAGTTTTATAGACTTTTTCTGTTTTTGAGATTTGTAGACTGGAACTGACTGACATCCTGGGGAGGCGGGCCACATGAGTGTGATTGTCCTTGTATCTTCTCAAAGGTACTTCTGGCAATGTATCCTCATCATCATGTGGGACCATGTTGTGCTGTGGTAATGCAACCACAGTTGGCAGCATTGAAAAATCACACAGCACCATGTTGTAGAGCTTGGCTTGGGTAATGGCTTGAATCATCAGATAAAGCTGGCACACAAACACACACACACAGATAGGCTATCTCTTGCCATCCTCTTTGGACTCCACTTTGTCAGATAAGGGATTTAGCCAGCACTGTGAGAGGAAGGGAAGCTCCAGCACACATGATGATAACCCTGACTATGTGATAGTCTTAACTCTTCCGTGAAATGATGGCCCTACTCAGCCTGTTCTTTGTCACAGTCCTCAACAGATTGAGTTAGACTCGCAGTAATGTTAAAGTCACCAAATTACATCAAGATGAAAAGCAACAGAACAGTTGGATGAAGAAAAATGATTGAATTGATGGCAAACAAACATTGACAACAGCAGTTCTGTTTATAAACTACTATCTGTTTCACCTAAAAGGTAAGTTGCTGTGACTAAATTGAAAAAAAACTTTTCACTGTTACTATGGCCCTGTTTATACCTGGCATTAACATGTGTCTCCGCAAGTGAATGACTACTTATAATTGGATGTCACCTCATCGCTCTATGTGCACATAAACACAAACATCTATCCGTTTGTAAAGACCAAATTCCTTGTTTATTTTAATTGGTGGGAAGCAGCAATGCATTTCCCTTGCTTAATCTGTCAGAAATTAAAACAAGAAATCAAAACCGTACAGACATGATCTATTTCTTGGCAATTTTATTAACTCATAATATATCTCTGTGTATTTGGAAATTTTCAGACACTGTGGACAAAGCCAGCTTATGCAATTTGGACAATTTTTATTGCGAATGAGTACATACATCTGCTTACACAGAGGACATCAGTTGAGTAGGTGGTCCTAAAGCATGGCCTGGGATACAATCGTGTACACACTGGTAAAAGAATGTGTCCATATGCTGCTCAGCACATCTTTGAATGATGTCTGAGTGATCAGATCTCAATGTGTCCTCAGTGTGTCTTGGCTGCATTCACACCTGTACTTAGAGCTGTCCACTTGTGATCAGATCACCCAAGACACATGTTAATTTAGGGTATGAACAGGGCCTGTGATTTTTGTGCCTTTTGGCTAAGCTTCATAGAGTCTCTTTCATTCTCTCACCCGGTGATATCTGTGACTTCCTCTTATGAGGTCACAACCAGAGGGCAAGACAGGAAGCGTTGTCTTTGATCTTTCCCGCTGTTTAAACTAATTACCTGCCTGCAGTAGCGAGCACTGCTGTCCGTGGAATTCATTAACAGATGATAAAGCTTTGTTCTGGGCCAGTCTGTGTCTGTGAGGATACAGAGGAACTCATTTCCCTCTGAGGGTGCTGTTGTGCAGTCTACATCCTGCTCTGATATCAGGCTAACTTGTCCTTGTGAGTAACATTGAGAGATTAGTGATGATGTGCAGAGGATTTAGTATTTGGTGGGCTACCCCCCTAAATGTAGTAATTGTATTGGCCAGAATTAAAGAGATTAGGTTTAGAATAAAATGTTAAAGTAGCCTTTCAACACTAAATAGCCTCAGACCTAAGGCCAATTCATGGTGTCCACTTGCCCTTGGAAAGCACACCTTTTCATATTACAATCGGAGCTATGTGTACGCAGATACATTCTAAGCATTTGCACTAGAACTCATGATGGCAAATTCCTGAGAGGAAGAAGAGTTCCTTAGTTTACTTAACAAGATTGGACCAAGGACCAAGTGCACAGTCAGCACACTTGCTGTGTGGAAAGTCTCAAGTTTTGGGGCTGCACATGGACTTGGGAAGATGTCGACCCTGTCAGAAACACAGATTTGGGAAGCATGAATTGACTTTTATACAGTATTCAGTGTAATATGTGTCAAATAAACCTACGAGATGGACATCCAATTGCATTAACCTAATTTCCACAGGTATTCATAGCTTTATGTAACAATGTGCGTGCACACTCTCTTTCCATGAGACAGGCTATGAATATGAGTCATTGAGAAGAGGCGTAGTTGAAGGTTAGCCTACTACTTTATTTATTTTCTATGTCAGATGTTTACAGACTTTCAACAATTGCAACATTATTGTACAAAAGCAGTTGGACCTTCAGCACTGTTTGCATGGTGCTAATATGTTAGATGTGGTGTGTATGTCCTGTTGAATAAAATCTGATGGCTGTGAGAGGGTATGACAGTGTTTTCAGTAACTCAATGTAATTACAACCTTTGTCAACCTGTCTAATTCACCTTCTACCCTCCTTTTGACCTCAAATGATTTTTTTCAAGGCTGACCGTATCACCCATTTTACACCTTATGTTGGGCAACAGTTGTTATTTATTATTTTTTTAGATCATAGAATCCTAACTTTATAAAAATCACCACATTTAATTTTTGTGATTATCTGTAAAATAATTGAAAGCCAGCTAAAACCTGCACAGTAGAATTTATTTATAGTTTTGAACAATGCCCTTACTATCATGTATTTTACTTTTCTGTAATCAGTGTAGTAATACGAAAAGGTTTTAAGACTTAAGCTTGTGCACTCAGTAGGGTCTCATTTGGCATCACTGATAGCCGGTAGATGTGGAGGTCTGTGTGTGTGGTGTATCATGGTATCAGTGTGAGATTAGGTCACCCTCCCCCACAGTCATCATATATTAGTGAGTGGGGATTTATAAGATGATTTAAAATCTGAGGGATGGTAGGCAGGGGTGTATTGCAAAGCTAGCCCTCCTGTCATTTAAAGCCTTTGTGAGAATAACCATTGTACAGAGACATCAGAGTGAGGTGAAAATTGTACATTGTATATATGTCATTCAAGTTCGAAAGTGTTTGTATTTATCTAGTTGTATTGGTTAGCATGTTAGTTGTGATATTCAACTTGATTATTAAATAATTTGAAAGGCCTAGTAGTATTCCATGGCTAAAAAAGTAAACTCATTCGTCTAGAACTGACATGGTTTTGGCATTCCCTAGCCGATGAACAAAGTAGTGCTGCTCTACTGAAAAAGAAACCTCTTGAATGCCTCTGTGGATATTTAACTCTTAAGCCGCAAAGAAAAAAGATGGACTTGGCTATAGAAGAGCAACACATAAAGAATTCCCTCCTCCTCTTTCATTTTGAAGAGCATAGCCAGTACATTAGCCATGTACCAAGACTTTTTGTTCTGTTGCAATTTTGTGTATCCTCTGGGATGAACTACAGTATTTTTTTCTTTTCCCCATCAACATTAGTACAGCCACCACCCTGTAATCTCTCCTTCTGTCACTGAGGCAATGGAGCTTCTCTCTCCTCTGTGGTCTTATAATGTGAGGTAATCATCTTTCCCTCTTGAGAACTAAAAGACTGTGTTTAGACTTACTTTTTGGCGGCTTGACTTGGCGAGACACTAATTTACTCTTTCAGCCGCAGAATGAAGCTATTCTTCTCATTACTTCACACTGACTTTGCGCTCATAGCCATTCTTCTCTCACTTCATTCAAGGCTGAATGTCATCAGAAGGTTGGTTAAACTCCATTTCCTCTATTTTTCATGTGGCTTTTTTTAAAGGGAATGTTATTCTGAATAACAAAATTAAATATTTTTTCACTCAACTATAGTGTTACCTATCCATCCATTTTTGTTTTAGTTGTTTAAATTTTAAGATATGTCTCCAATATAATTAAGGTAAATGAAATTTTGCTTGTTTGTGTAAAAAGAAAACAAAAACAAAAAGTACATTTAAAATATTTGGCAGCAGCATCTCTTTACTGAAACATTGCAATGGTTACATTACATGATCTACAACTCAACACTTTTTTGACCTATGGATTATCCACAGTAATGAAGTCTTAATGGGATTTTTATTTTTTTTTTCAAATCTACCTCAAATGAAATTCCATTCACTTCCATTATACTGATGTGAAGCCAGAACCCTTACTAAAGGTTTTTTTTGTTTGTTTGTTTTTTTAGTTTTTTTTAAAGGTAACAGAAAATATCTCTAATGTTAATGTGAGTCTATCTTAGTTTGTTGGCCAACTCTGCTCATTTAGTGCCCTTTGAAATTGTTTCAGTGAGGGTGAGATCTCAAGGTCACTAGTTCTCCTCTTCACAATTATGAACTCCTTGAAATTTTATTTTGACTTGTTCCACAAAGTTGTGTGACAGATGAGGACAGTTGAAATAACCTATGCAGATATTGCAGTTCTATGACCTTAACTGCGCTGTTCAAAGAACTTCAGCCTGATCTCATCCAAACCCCCTTGGATGTTCAGCTTTTGCATTATCCCTTTCAATATCATAACTGTCACATACTTGTGGTTGCACCTACAATTACGGTCCAAAAGTGCAAAGGTCCATTGAGATGTTAATGTCTAATAGAAGTGAACAGCATAAACTCTCTACTCTTTCCTTCCCTCCACCACTCGCTCTCTGTTTGCATAATTTGCACAATTGCATATGGCTATCCCCTAGTATGTCCTAAAAAAAACTCACGCTTGTACTCATTCAAATATGCATATGCTCATGTATGTCCTTGCAGTTCAGCAATCGCATTACCCCTCAGCTATTGTCCTGAATCACAGCCACACACAATCACAAAATGCTTTATAAAAGACTTCTCAGAACAGGCAGATCCTAGCTTCAACAGTCAAGCTTTATCTAAATCCCTCTCTCAGCAGGGTGGATATTGGATCAGATCAGACACAGGCCGCAAGTCCATTTGATGGTGTACTGATAGCAAACTCAGTTGATAACAGCCCATATTTTGAACCAAGAGGCATTACAAAGCCTTCTTCTCCCTGTCATGGTTGTTGTCACGGTTGCTTCGCCATTAAAGGGAGGAGGCTGTCTTTGAGTTGACAGGGGTTTTCACCCTTGTAAAGAAAAAGAAAAAATGATTTGACGTTTGGAAAGGCTTTCCACACTCTGATATATTCACAGAACTTACACAGGTAGACAGATACTCCTGTGGTTTCACATAGCTTATCATTTTATTCCATACATTTTTTTATTCTTTTTGTTGTTTTATCTGTCCTTTAACATGTCCTATGTTTCCATCCCAACTTCACACCTTTCTCCCATCCCTTACCTCCTTACCTAACTCCCTTCCTCCCCCTCCTCAGTTCCCATCTATTCATCATGCTCTCCTTTCCTGTTTTCCTCTGCCTCACCCTGTCTGTCTCTGCGTCATTCAATCCCTCTCTCCTCTCCATCGCGATTTCTCTCTTCATGTCCTTCTATCTCTTCCTCCATTCGAGACATTCCCGACCAGGACTTATCTCTCTTGCAGAGCAGCCACTGCAACAACAGAAGCAACAACCAGCTAGGTGCTATCTGCAACCGAAGTCAGTAACTGTTTGACAGAATTCCTTCATGATCAGGGAACTTTCAGATTAGTCTGCTGAACTTCCAACTTTGTTCCAAATGAGACACACTTACTGGCAGTTGTACTTTGTATATTCTTTCATGTATTCATTCAGATAATCCTTAACCAGACCCATGTTGTTGGTTCATAGTTGATCTCAGAGATCTGTAAGGCTAGAAAAATGTTCATTAGTGACCTACTTGCATCCAGAATGATTAAAAAAAAGTGAGATAAAGCATGCTAAACAATTGAAGGATTACGTTATATTACTCAGGAACCATGAGTAATATAGCCATGAGTAGAACCATGTCATGAATCTAAATACAAAGAAAATCAATATTCCTCACAGTCCTTCTCAGCTATTGCCACATAAAGACTTGCTCTCTGCAGTCACTGCAGGTCACTGCAGTAAGATAATTTGACCTTAACTTTCTATTCTGTCACTCTCGCATATCTTTATTTTGCCTTCCTTTACAACCCAGACCTTACATTCCACCACTAATAGCTTTTCCATTAACAGTCATTTCATTATTTCCAAGACTCCCTTGTTCTGGTTTATGGTAACCAGAGAGCACTTCAAAGCATCTTTCTCATAAACCTCATCAAGCAGATGGATGGCTGATTAGAGAAGTGGGCAAAGCTTCCTCCAAACTCCTAAGGGAGTCAGTGAAAATCAGTAGCTCATTTATGACACAAACATTTTCCGGGTGGATGTTGATAACTCTGCATGTTTTAGGCAGTGTGTGTTGACCTAACACAAACTAAGTCCAGGGCATGTATAACTCAATTTTGAGAAGGGGTTGAAAGGTTTCTGCTTTTTGATTCTCATTTTGGGAGGTGCTTAAGATGGATTGAGACTGAGAAGGGTGACTAGAACAAGAAAAGTGATAGTGATTCAAAGCATAGTAATTAGGTGAATTAACCTGAGGTCATGTAGAACTCTGGTAGAGCTTGAGACCCCCCACTGTGTGTCTGTAAATTATTTATAAAGCTATATTTGAATGCATTAACCAGAGCAAGATGAGTGAGCCCAACGTGCCTAGAGGAAACGAGTAAAGGCTTTGTTTTTCAAAAAGCCATGTAAGTACTAACATCATCTTTGCTGCATTGACTCAGGGTGGAGAGCGTAGCAGTCCTTAAACCCTACAAAGAAGTAGTGTTGGTTCTTACTTTGTTGGAAAGTGTCCTCTTTTCTCTTAAAGTGTAACAACAAAGAACTCTCATTGGTTCAGTGTATACTGAAACTGCAATGAGTGATATAAATACTGCACGTATTGCCACTCAGTGACAAATAGGGCTCAGAGAAATTAGTCATTGGTAGAGATTGCTTTTGATTTTCCTTTCGTCTAGTGTTTTTGTTTTGTTTTTTTTTTGAACAATCAATTCCATTTCCTCAGTAGACAAATAATCCATAACCATGATGTAGTCTAATGTGGTTCAAGCTTCACCATGACGGGAGGTATGTTAAGACTTTATTTGGCCTTTTCTTTCAGACCACCTCTGAAACAAAGCCTGTTTTTTTATGGTACTTGGATAATCCTCCACAGGAAATGTGTTAGCCAGTGAATGACTTACTAGTAACAAAAGTAGAATTTTTAATTATGCACGATCAACTCTCAACCTTTCAAGGTAACGTTAGCCAGTTCCAATGCTTCTAAAAAGGGATCATCTATCTTGGCCACAGGTGAAACAGTCAAGATTAACTCCCCCATTAAGTTCAATATAGTCCAGTGTGCGTCATTCATTATAGTGTTTGCCATTAATCTCTAATGTTCCCATCCTGAGACCACTGGAGTATTTTATGTTCCATAACTAATTTAGGCAAGTTAGTGACAAGCTCTTCAGTTATCCTGGTTACTAAATTCTATGTCCTCATCTCTTAAAGTTGTTCGGCATTGCCTATATTCCATGGCCCAGATACCTTTCACAGTGTAATTTAAATCCAGATGCACACACATAAATCATGCAATCCATCTTGCATTGGATTTGTGTTACCAGATCCCTACAAGCTCAGTGAAACCACTGCTGATGTCTAATGTTTCCACATTCCTTAGGGATGACTTTCTGCGGAAGCTTAATACACTGTCCCTGTACCAGAGGCCAGTCTACTTTCTAACATCCATCTCTGATGGCAATTTAACCCCATGTAACATGAGTACGAAGAGTGCTCATTAACCCCATGTTACGAAAAGCCATTTGTTCACCTTGTGGAGATGAAATGGGTCTTATAATGATTGCTGTCGAGCCTGAAAACCGTGTATGTGTGTTTATTTTGTCACAGGTAATTTGCAAGTCTTCCACAAAGAGAGTGTACCCCCCCCCCCGCATCTCACTGTGCATTGTACATGTCTACCTCTTGGTATGCAGTCCTGTCAGGGGAAACAGGGCGGCAGGGTCTGGCAGTGTCTTGAACTGTTGAAAATGCTCTGATTTGTACTAAGATCAAAACGAGGCTTTGTGTGTGTGTGTGTGTGTGTGTGTGTTTGCGATGTGTGTTGCATTCTTGACATGGGTGGCGCTGGCTGTGTGGTGCTTGGATACAGCATGCAGTTGTCAACTGCTTTTTTTTTTTTTCTTTGTTCTCTTTCTCATCTGATGACACTCACTTTTACTCTGTGCCTTTCAGGCTGAAATTCCTCTGGCTTGAATTTGGTCCTGGCAACAGCCAACTGCCCATCAACTTGGCTCAACTGTGACAGAAAAGAGGAAGCAGAAAATGAGATAAATTCAGTAAGGGATGGGATTGGGGTGAAAGAGCAGGAGAGTACTGCGGTGCTTTCATCATTTCCCCCTCTTAAGTTCATCTTAGGTAGTTTTCGCTTGTTAAGGATTCTGCCTCTGACTGGGATGAGTGATGGCTACAGTATAAACTTAGATTTAAGCCTATGTATTTTTTGCTTTCTGAAATCCTATATTGACTATGCAGGTGATCATTTCAAAGCATTATATTTGATCAGACTAAACTGCTTAGAGCCTTCTGTGTCTGTCATGGCACAGTGGAAGATGCTTGCAATAAATTAGGCCAAAGCTGAGCTTGCCAAAAGTGATGTAATGTTTTCACCCATTTGTTTGACTAAACTGTAGAACAACTCTGAGTATCCTCATCCAGGCGCAAGCATGTTACAGTAGCATTTAGCTTTAGTGATTACTTCCCTGATTGTTTTCTCATTAAGTCATTTAGTCTATACATAAATGATATAGAACAGAGTACACATTGGGGGAAATTGAACTAGATAATGTTTGTGCTTTTTACGTAAAACTAGAAACAATCAATTAGTTACCAAGTAGTTACCGATTAATTTTTTGATGATCAACTAATCGCAATTGACTTATTGTTTCAGCCTCAGTTTGGATCATGATCTAGAGAAATTATATCTTTGATGGTCTTATCATTGTAATAGCATTACTTAAAAGTTACCTTCTGTTGGTTTGTTACCCCTAAAATTTACAAAAAGACAATGAAATTCCATTTTTGAGTGTTTGTTTATATTCATTTTCTAATTGATTTGAAATGTCAAGGATTATGACAAGATGTTCTAAGTGTTGCAACATAGAACAAAAAGGGGATGAAGGGATACAGATTGCAAAATCATAGAGGCCATTGAAATCACATTGTCCCAATGAATAGAACAATAATTCTGTCACACCAACTGGGCCTGTATCGTTTGCTAAGTGATGCAGTATTTCTTCAAGATTCATACACATCAAATCATCTGGTTCACTGAATTGTGATATGCATAGACAAATACATTTCTTAAATTAAGGGAGATGGATCCATAGTCCCAAGTGGACATTTTGTCTCAGGACAGAATACAGTATGGGGGAACCCACATGGGCACTTAAACTTGACATTTATCAATTGAAGCAACACCTCCTTTGATTGTGTGTCCTCTCTGTGAGTTTTTACTTTAGAAATTTATGAGGCACTTGACAGAATGAGCCATTCATCTCTTTATCACTCCATCTTTTCTCATTGCTAGGAGACTGGTTGATGTTTTTTTGTTTTTTGTTTTTTTCTTAACCAACTCACATCCTGTTATTCTACTCTGTTTTTGTGAACTGCGCTCCTTTGCTACAATATTGAAAAAATGACATTAGATTATATCTATGAATTAAGAGGTTTATATAAAGATGGCACAACAGCAGATTTCCCATAGCTTAAAGCTAAATGTGATGGTTTTCCATTTTACTGTTGCAATTGGCTCTTTTTCCCATAAGAGATGTGGTAAAATTGAGCCAATTTCCATTTATTATTTTACATAATTGCAAATGGGAATTTGGGTACTAAATACATGTCTGTAGAAACTATGTTGCAATTCGTAACAAAAAGAAGTTAGAGCGAGTCCACCTCCATGTTTTCATATGGTCAGAGCATTGATGTTCATAAAGCCTTCATTTTGCAATGCCAAAAAATAGGAGTTACTTGGATATAACTTCTCTACTTTTTGCAGCACAAGACTCATTCCTACTTCAAATGTCATACATGTAACTTCTTAATTGATGTATGCTCCAACTGACAGTGCTCTTGCCAACAGTCTGTACTTTGTATTCTTGATTTACAGAGGGCGCACAGAAAGATCTTATTGTTAGTTTCTCTTTTGGGGCTGTGAAGATATTCACAACTAGTCTTTTCATCTTTCAGGGCAATATTAATTCATCGTAAAAACCTTAAGAATAATTATTTGGACCTTGCATTTCTTCTACATTATAACCACTATTTGTTTATTTATTTTATTTTTTTGTTTCAGTGTCTCTTACCCTCTAACACATACACAGAGTCGTCATAAGAAAGAACTGTCATTTCTAAAAGATAGTAGTTTCTTACTAAGAGCAACAGAACGGTCAGGAAACGTCAACTCAACAGTCGGTTGAGGTTAAATCCTCATTGATTGCATTCCCACAGTCAGATTTGTACACATTTTTAAAGTAGGATACACTGTTTTCAGTTTGGTTTGACTGTTTTCATCATCCCAATTTATAATTTGACCCGTAGGATGATCAGGCTTATACATATTGAAACAGATTTTTGTACACCTGAGGATTTATTGTGCTTTTAATTTCAAATTGTTTTAATACAAACATTGTTCACAATTATATGGTGAAATGATATATAAGATAATGTTCATTTAATACCCTATTTTTGACATTGATTATATTAAAGTATAATGGTGCTGTGCAATTTTTTAAAAGCTAGTGTTAGACAGAAGTTCTTCTCCATATTATACCTTTATTTTTGATAACAGCTTTAATAGTATTTTTAAGTTTTATTAATGCAATTATTTTAGTATTTTTCAATATATTATAATAGGAATGAAGCAAAAAGTCTAACTCAAGCTCATTACTTCGACTGCATGATTTTGTTTTTTTCAGTGAAGCCCAATCTGTTACTGTGAGACTGCTATCCTCACCAGCAGCCATCTGCATGTCGGAACACTGAAAATATGGGACAAGGCAGGATTTACCTTGTATCATGTCGAGTTAATTGCTGACATTTGTGTGAGATACAGGGTATAACTGCTCACTGACATCTATCCTTTCTTCTCACTATGAGACCAATCTGTTGAACCCCTACATGCATTAAACCTCAAAATCTGGAACAAATGCAACAGAAAATGCACGTCAACCCAGGAGCTGGTTAATGGAGAATATGTTTTTGGAGCACTCATCCATAACATCTCCACTGAAATGTGGTTGCAAACTGTGATACTGTTCCTCCCCACAGGCGCCCATCTGGAAGAGTAGGGAAGAATGGAGGTATGTAGGGAAATGAACATCTGGTCTTTTCTGAGTTTGCACTGACAGGAAATGTAATGGATGGGAGATTTACACCCAGCCAGGCCCAGATACACACTTGTACTCTTTTTTTATAAGCCTGCAACATACAAAGTTATTACATGCCTCTGGCTGGATTATTCGTTTGTCATGCTTAAAGATTGTCAAAAATATCTGCGATGGAGTTAGACTGGTGAATCAAGTCATGATTAAACAGTGTGTGCAGAGAGGAGAGCAGCCTGTGCTAGTATTGACTACTATATACTTTGTTGATAATGGAGTTCTGTTTAAATTATAGTGTATTGTTATAGATGTCATCAAGCTTAAATGTAGCTTTTATGCTTATTGTGGCTGTTAATCTTCTCTCAAGTTATTGTAGTGGCTGTTAATTGTAAATGGTATGTGTACTCTAAAGTGGGATTATCCAGATGGATATTACATAATCAGTTAAAAAAAAATTCAGCAATTCAGTATGAATTTTGCATTTTACTCATTTTTGATCTCGATATGATAGTACTCTAAGTACTGTATTGGTTACCGACATGGACAATACCTAAAAATTAAATCATGTACTCTTTAGGCCATGAGTTTCGAAGGGCTAAACCTCTGCTCATCCACTTACAAAGATGCTTGGTGTTACACCCATTACCTCACTTACAACTACACCCCAGTAAAAGCCATTGAACTGTACCAAACCACAAAAAAGTGAAAATTTCTGCATTGAATATTTTGCCTTGTTAGTCTCGTAGGTCCAACAGTTTTTGCCACCACTCAAATGTGATGTTAACGAGTATTGTTTGAGAGGGTCATTGATATTTCACTCAGTCTAATCATGTATTTCCGCAATATGTAAAAATTAGATATCGAGGTGGCTTGGCATTCTGTGTCATTGCTGAATAAAAGGAGATATAGATGGAACCACTTTTTGCTTGACATTTGGCAAGCTTCATTAGCAAACATATACCCTCTAGATTTCAACATGGAGCATGGGAATATATGGAGATCAATGCTTTTCAGGAACCACTGAATGTATTAACTTTGTAAAATGGCTTAGAGATGATGGAAATCAATGATATCTGCTGTGTTTAATTGAACTTGGTTGTTTTTTTACACAAATTCCTATATAATTTGAATTCAATGAGCTATCCTGTGTGATTTGAAAAAAAAAAAAGATTTTAAAAAGATTTTAAAAAAGTCTATATTATGTTTAGATATCTTTTTTAGATATTCGTTACATAACTTGGGATATAGCTTAGAGTGATGGCCACAGGATACAGCATCTTTTATGACACAGTCACATTACTCCATGTACAGGACATAAAACGGACATTCGTCTTGGCTGTGCAGTGACCCATAGAGTTGAAGTGGATCTGTTGAGGCATCAGGTCTGCTGTGGTAGAGGAATTTACCATAACACTGACACTCAGCAGTACACTTAGAGAGAGATAGGACTGCAGATTCAGGCATAATAAATCTATATACACACATATATAATAAAGGAGAGGGTAGGGAAATTATTATGTGTACACAAATTATCACTCACCTTTACATCCATATTTGGATTCTAATGCAAATGTGGCCATAAATTGTTTTAAATACATGCACCAATTTGCATGAATGCTTGTTTACTAGTAACACACTGAGGAATAAAATATGCACCAGTCCTGTCTCATAAAATCTAGTATAAAGCATGACTAGGCAACACACAAATGCACAGTTTCTCACACGCTCTCTCCTGCACACATATAATATTGACACTGAAGGAATTCCAAGCAGCTCCTTAATCCAAGCAAGTGCTGACTGAGGGTTAGATTGGATGGAGGGAGGGAGGCAGGGAGGCAGGGAGGCAGGGAGGGAGGGAGGAAGAAAGAAACCAGAGATGTTGAGATGTGCAGGTGAGAGGGCAAGGGGCATAAAGATGGGTGGGAGAAGGGAAGAGAGATGAGTAGAGATCAAAATATAGGTTTTTCCTGAAAGCACTTGTGCTTTCCAGGCATTTCATTGTTTAAAAGATCTGACTTTTCTATTCTGTCATCTGCTGTTGTGAGTCAAGTTATGGCTATGATTTTTAGCAGTAGGCTTTGTAGAATGAAACCGTATAGATTAATGCACCCTTGGAACCTCGGTCTTGTTCTGGTGTGTGAACGTTCACATTCTCTGTGATTTTGTGCGATACTGTCTGCATCTATGCATACAGATTGCGCTCTTTAATATTTTAAATTAATTAGCTGCTGATGTTTTCAATTTGATATCTTCCTACAGGTATGACTACAGAGAGATGCTGTACAACTCCACATTCTGTCTGGTACCTCGCGGACGACGGCTGGGTTCCTTTCGCTTTTTAGAGGCTTTGCAGGTCAGTGACACAGTTACAAATGTTGCCTATTATTGATAGACAGACTAGTTATTAAAACTGAATCAGTTATAGTATCTGTATAAAGGTATTTCCGACAATGAATGCAATTTATTTTCAAAATTATGAGTTTGATTCCATTAGCAGAAACCAAACAATAAAGCCATTAATAAGTGCTTTAGACTCAAAAAAGTGATCCACTGAGGTAATCTCACTATCTCTCTCACCTACTGTCAATCATTTTGTTATTATGCCACTAGTGCTGCATCTTGTGAGGCAATGTCATCACTGCTGTCCTTCCCATTTTTTATTTCCTGTTGTTTTCAATTCTGGTTCTACTTTTGTCATTCCTTTCAATTTCTTCATCCACTTCTTTAAAATCTCCTCTCCTCTACACTCTACTTGCCTTTACTCTCTTTTGATCACAGTTGTACTTGTGTTTCAAAACCTGACATCGATTGAATTATACCTTCAACTTTTTTTCATGGCCACAAACATAAACCTAAAAATTTACAGTATGTTTTTTGCTACACATATCACCAGTCCTTTAAGTAACATTGTACTCTTACTCTTCCTTCATGTTACTGCATTCTTCATCAAGTAACCTAATGCCAAATGGTACTTAGGGTTTCATTCGCATAGTCTTGCCTACTTGTAGGTGTAAAGAGATGTTGAAGTGTCTTTAGTGACAGGGCTCCCCATCCAGACCATAGATATGGTTGAGGAATACCTACATTTATTTTCAGGAACGGTTTCTCTCAAAGGTGGAGCAAGTGATTCCGGAGAAAAACTGTTGATATTTGAACTCAACAACAACAAAAAAAAAAAACACCCCCTCCCCTCAGCGCTCCATCAGTTGCCAAGGTAACAACACAATGGCAGAATCAAGAGTGGATACTCATTCTAATAGCTGAAGCTCAACAAACCTTGTAGTATAAAACATCATGAAAACAAGCACAGCATTTAAACACAGTGGAGTGAAAACTATTTTTTTCGATAGTTTTTGCAAAACTACAGTAACAAAAGAGACCATAGGTTTGTAAGTAAGCTAACAAGGTAGGTAATGTTGTCTGACATAGCATTTCAAATTATAAATCCAATAAGATAAGTCCATTGTGCTAGCAAACTTGTGTTTTAGCTCTTGGTTGCTATGAAACCCTTTGATTGTTGTACAGACAAATACAATGATATAGAGCTAAAAGCACAACAGCAAAATATCTTTACATTTGCTGCTGCAAAGCTAACATGTAGAGTGGACGAGAGGGTATCCCAAAGCCAGCATCAGTTGCAGACTGTGAAACTCACAACTCTCTTGCCACTTGGTGCTAATGTCGCACCAACAACATATCTTGGCAAACTAGAGGGTACGCTGAATGTCCTTGGGCAAGTTATTTAACTCCAGTGCCTGATTTCTAATTTGCAGTTTGGATTATCTATCACAAACATGAGCAAATGGGACAAAACAATACTGAAGAAAGTATTATTACCCAGCAGTCAAGCAGAAATGGAGCAACAAACTTTTCTTCATGCCTTTCAACTCTCTGAGATCTATCCACCATGGTCAGACTGGCCATCAGTATTTCCAAGGACAAAATCCAATGGGCTGCCTCATCCCTGGGCTCGTGCACCATCAAACCGTAAAGGTTTTTATCAGTGTCATTAGCCTCTTTACTGACCCTCTTCTGTGTGCCTTTTACTCAGGATGTGGGCTGGTCCCAGCAGATAAGTCCAGGACTGAATTTCGTTCCCAGTCTGACCGTGCAGTCTCCGACATTAGAAAGCCTGGCCAATGTTAGCACAGCTCTTCACCCTTGCCTGATCATAGCACTTCTTTTTCAGTTTTTATCTTTCTTTCCCTCTGTTGGCTGTTCCTTGACATCTCTATGGGTTGACCATATGATCATGTTATGGATTATACACTGTCACCAGGATGCTGTAGCCAGACTTTCCTCTGTCACTGCCTGTCTCTTGTCCACAGTCCGAATCAATCCCATTCCATATTGTCTGGATAGGAAAGAAGGGTAGACTGCTCTTTTTTCTTCCCCTAGTATTCCTTAGATTGGCACTATCCATTAGCATGTGTCGGATTTGCTGTCTCTCGCTCCCACTGCCCCCTTTCCTTTTTTTCCAGCATGCACAGATAATGGATAGCTAGCAGACCATAAGGAAAAATTTATAAAATTGTTAAAAAGTATATTGGAATAGAATAGAAGTTGAAAACTAGGCAGGCTAGCATGCTGTAATTAGTTACACTGGCTCATTCAGCAGGCCAGGAAAGAGGCAATGTGGTAGTCGAGAGTTGAGATGTTCACGTTCATTTGTGTTTTCAAAACGAAGAGAGTTCACAGCAGTGAGTTATATTAATGACTTTTTGTTGTGTGTGTGTGCGTGCGTGCATGCGTGCGTGCGTGTGCATGTTTTAAGTAATGTGATAAGATGAGTTAGGGTTGAGCTACAGGTGTCTCTAGTTGATTGGTCTCTAAGAGCAGATAGGTAAGCATAGGTTAGCAGATTGCTGCCTTTGCTAATGACACCAAGGATATTAGATGAGCACTGCAGCACTCTGATGTGGGAGCGTTTGTGCCTGAACGTGTGTGCATGCATAGCAACCAAGGCCAATCAGTGAATGATACCCTGCTTAACAGATTATATGGCCTGACAATGTAGGCAGGAAGCTGCATGTACTATCCAACTCTTACAAACACACACAAATAGACCTAAAGTAACAGTACCAACCTGAAAATACATTTGCACACACACAAATGGTTGAATGGACATGCACATAAGGTCATGCACACTCACAAATATGGACAAACACTTCAATGCAATTTCATTAATCCTCTTGGACACAGTGCTTTCATATTCAAGTATATTTTTGAAGTGAATCTTCTTTTCCACTTAACATAATGATATTTTTATGAAACCGTGCTGCCTAGTTGCTTTCATATAGTCATCAATAGTCATCAAGGTACTGCAGTAGTTTGTGTAGCTAATGGAAATGTGTTGGAAGATTTGTTGACCCAATTGGTTAAAGTGCTGGATTTGATTGCTTGGGAAATGGACCTTGTACAGTGAGGGCATGGGTTTGCAGAGCATGGGCTATTTGTTATTATTTTTGTTTTTCTTCTCTGTTCTGTTTATCTTTATTTTATTGCCTGTAGAGATAGAAATTATACTGCAAGGTTGATCCCTTTTGAATATAAATATTTAAACTAATGCCACAGGGGACATGGCACTGACACACACATGGTTCTTATTCAACTTCTCCATGCCTCTGAATTAATGTATTTATTTATTCATGCATTATTTCTTATAGCTTATCTTTGCATTATTTCCATACTATGGGTGAAATGCGTATCACCGTTTCCACAGAACAACTTTTCTTCAACAGCTCATCTCATTAACCAACAGTATATTTGTGTTTTTGGTGTTGTGTTCCACTGACAGGCAGCTTGTGTGCCCGTGATGCTAAGTAATGGCTGGGAGCTTCCCTTCTCGGAGATTATTGACTGGAATACGGCAGCCGTCATTGGGGATGAAAGGCTTCTATTACAGGTAGGCACAGCTTCCACTTCTGTGGAAAATGAATATAGATCTAAGGTTGATTACATAAGAGTTTTGTCAACACTGCTACTCAGGAAAACAATGAATTTTTATCTGCACACTACTGTCATGTTGCCAGTTCTTTGATTTAAAAAAAAAAATAAAATAAAAATAAAAAAAATTATGAGCATGACAGCTTTTTGGACCAGAGAATGTTTTCATCGGGTCTTTTCTTAGAAAGGGTTGGTAACACAGTAGCAGTGTGCAGGTGTTCTTTGCTCCTAAATCTTGTCAGCATTTTTGTCAACTGGCATGTGCAAAGTAATTATAGATGTCTCTTGAAATCAGCATTGCTACATGCCATTGTATTTAAGGACATGGTTTATATGTGCCTTCCCTACATAGTTATCTTCTGATTTGGAAATTTTTGAACCACTGTCTTCTAAAGCAGCTGTATCGTGTATGACATTGTGTATTACAGCTGAGACTCACTCCATGTATTTATTGAGGCAAATCTTGCAGTTGTTCTACAGGCAGTGTACTTTGCGGATTAAATAATTGTTCTGAGTATAGACTACCAGTTTCTGTTTTTGTTCTAGTATGTAAACATGTGCTTATCCCTGTCCCAGATTCCTTCAACAGTGCGGTCCATCCACCAGGATAAGATCCTGTCCCTCAGACAGCAGACCCAGTTACTATGGGAAGCTTACTTCAACTCTGTGGAGAAGATAGTGCTGACCACACTAGAGGTACACACACATACTCATACATGCAGTACAACTGCACACACACACAAACACACACATACACACACACACATACATACACACACACACAGACATATTAATTGCAAGTTTTTAGTATTTTATATCCCTAGCTTTACTTCCGTTTTCCTTCAGTAAATCGGTGGGGATCAAAATCAGATGCCAATGATCACAATTTTCTTCCTTGTGTTGTATGAAAACAACTATGCCTGCTCGCACACAAAGGCAAAACAAATATATAAAAATGCAAATATGGCAAATATCCATTCCTTCATTATTTTTTATGAATAATATTTGAAGTCACTTAATTCTGTTCAGCTCAGATATCACCTTTTATTCTGACGTTTTACATGTGCAGACTGTGTCTGTGTCACAGACATAGTACCCACTGTGACACTGCTCCATATTGTTAAATGCTACTGTCATGTGTTTGAGGCTGATTCTAGCTGTGGCTTGGTTATCAATCATGTCAGTAAATTGTTCCTGTCAGAGTCTATTTATCTGTATTCTTCCCACTAAGTGTCATGCTCACATACTGCTGTTGGGCTAAAATTGCAAAAAAGCAAAGATGAGAGGAGGGAGGAATGAAAAGGGATAAGGGAGCAAGGCAGAGAAACTGACAGGGGTGTGGTAGGCAAGCTCTTTTTTTTTTTTTTTTGCTGCAGCCATGCTCACAACACGGATCAGCATTTGTGCATCACCAAATTCATAAGCCTCTCTCCCTTTTTTATTTAATTTGTTGGACATTAGTGGATCTCTAAATTATGGCTGGCTGTCTACCGGAACGGCCTGTTGAGAAAATAAATTTATCAGTATTTTGCTCGTTGCAGATATTTATTCTGTTAATATAACTTAATTTCTAGTATAATATAAAAAAACTAAAAAATGTATTGCTAATTTTCTGTTGTGTTGCATGTACTGTAAGCCTTATTACTGACAGCAGTTTACAGTTTATTAGTTGCTGTCCTAAGATAGTGGTACAGAGACCTGGCCCCCAGAGATAGGAAGTCAGGGCACTAGATGGCAGATCTAGAATTTATCCGTCAGCAGGGTAAAGTTACAGCCCCAAGGAGCTCATCTTCGATCTGTTTACACTCTCAATGGCCTAACCCTGTTTGTTCCAAGACATACTATAGTACAAGACTGGTAAGAGGTCATTGTTTTTGACTTCAAATGTACTCCATTAGTGAGTAACCATTAGCAAGGGATTCTAGATGCTTTTCTGTTAACAAGGTGTAGTTGCAGTTCAAGAATCTGTTTATTATCACAATAACCTACACAAAGGGTTTACTTTGCTTTGTAACTACCCATTAGCTTGTAAGAATGTTTAATATTTTATTAAGGTTTCCTCTCGCTGCGTCACAACCTTGGAGCTTTGGTAGAGTTTGGAACAGTTGATGCTGTGGGCCTGTGGGTTTGGGCTGTGGGTAAAGGCTGCTGAAACAATGGATATGATTTTGAGCTGGACAAAGTTTACCTGTAAATTTGGATTAGAATAATGAAACAGCTGGTGCCAGCACACTACATTTAACAAAAGTAAGTGATATGATGTTCCTGCTAAATTATATTTGACTACTTTTTGAATTACCCAACCTGAAAAAAGGAAACAGCCAATGACTATAAGGAATTCCCAAAATTCTCAACCAAGTTAGAGTTTATGAAGTTACACATTCCTCCTTTGTTTTTACTTTGCACTGTTGTATCACATTGAGGTCCTGATAACATTTTTGTGTTATTGTTCCCAAAGTTTGTTATGAGTCTTGTTTTCAGCTCATAAAACTTGTAAACCAAATGCAGCCATAGATCCAGAGGATCTATATCTGCACACATTTTCCAAATAGAATTTAAGAATGGCAAGGTTATCGATCAATTTTAAGGTAATGGAAATAGATCCTCCGATATCTTGGAACAAAGCAGATTTCCTACTGTCATCTTACTGATAGTCCACAGGAACAAGTTGTGTTGTGAGCATTTGGGTGATCAATTGAAAAATTCACAGATAACATACATTTGGATCTTCTTTGCTTCTGTATTTGTGCAGATCATCCAGGACCGAGTACTGCAGCACACCTCAAGGAGTAATCTCATGTGGAACAGTCTACCTGGAGGTCTTTTCACCCTGCCTCAGTACTCGACATACCTGGGAGACTTTCCTTTCTATTATGCGAAGCTGGGTCAGTTAATATTTATGCATACAGTATACATTACGCAAAGAATCACATTAATGGCCCACCTTTAGGTTTGATACTCATTTTCATTAAGCGACAACAGAGGAACAGCTGGTGTGAAGCAGTTGTTGAATACTTCAAAACTGATGTGAATTAGTGACGATGCCACAAGTTACGCAATATGTCTTTATTAATTCATGATTTGTCTCAGAGTAGCTCACCAATTAGACCTGCCATGGTGCCATGCTGTAGTTCTGCTTGGTTAATTGGATAGATATGCAGCTTGCTGTTGACTTGGGGATTTGATTAACTGGTACCTTTTCGATTACAGGCCTAATTAATCCTGTTCAGTTACACTGTATGTCAAGTAAACACAGCTTGAAGTAAACAAGCACCAACAAAGAGATGCTCAAAGCTGTCAAAGAGAAGTAACTTGATGAAAATGTTTTTCTTATAGGTTTTACTTATAAAGTGCAGATCTATTCTTTGCATCATTGTCTTCATATCCTGTGATATATAGAACTGTCTGAGTGAACTTGATTCAGAAGGTCATTCTTATGATTGAAATCTTAATTGACAGATTTAAATTGCTTATTTTCTCACATTTTATGTGTCCCAACCTTATCCAGGTATCAAGCCTTACCCCAAGTTTACAGCGATCATTCATGTGGTGACACCACTGGTCTCTCAGTCTCAGCCAGTCATGAAGCTGATTGTGGCAGTGGCCAAATCCCAGCACTGTGCTCAGGTAATGAAAAATCCAACAAACAGCAATATATTACTACTCACACCTGATCCAAAGTGGTGATGGGACTAAACAGTTCATGGAATTTTAATTATTTTGTAGATTATTTATCTAATCAGTAAAATGTTTCACAGTGTTTTAAGATGTTTTAAGATGTTAAGTGGATAAGAAAAGTGAGCAAAGCTTCCTTGACACTAGCAAGGACAGTGTGACCTTTTATTACATAATTTAACCACTTTTGTACTTCAGTATTTTTTTTAAACAGGAGATGAAGGGAGGCTGTCCTAATAATCTTCTAATCCCTTTGCAACAGATCCATTCTAAGACTCTGCAGATTCCTTATTACTATACTATACTAATTCAAATAGTATGGAGTGTAGGTAACCTTTACCTGCAGAATAATTTTATTGGCAGCTTTTGAACATCAACATTGCACTTGATAACTTTAATTTCTGAGTGAATTCATACATATGAAACTATCAATATATTAAAGGAGACAGTGGTGAGTTTATGGAATTTTTCAACCATGGGGTCTCAATGTTAAATTGTAGAGCTGTTTTAATGTGTAGAGTAAACCCTGTCTTTTTCCATTCGATTTTTTTTACCCAATATTTTGGCATTTTTCATTTTAACAAAAATGTGACTTTTGTTTCCTGGTTGTAGGACTGTCTGCTATCGTGAAAATGTCAGCATATTGTGTTTTAGCATTAAAAGAAATATGGAGTGTCACTGTCGCAAAACTGTAGGCAGCGTGACAGGTCCTAAAATAGATTTGCAGTAGCATGAGGAAGTTGCTGTCTTCCACATAAATAAAGTAAATAAAAATAGGCTTTGATTTGAGACAGGTCCTTATTTTGGGTTTTTGATCTGCACATATATTGCTGAGCCAGGCAGGACTGTCTAATGTTAAACATGTTCTCTATAACAGATCAGCCCCAACATTAGAGCCATTTACTGGTTTTAATGTTTTGCTGATGGGTGTAGGTATGTAGATGAATTGTATTCAGAATGAGGACTTTACTTTTTTCCTTTTGTGCAGGTGATAGTTCTGTGGAATTGTGACAAGCCTCTTCCTGCCAAGCACCGCTGGCCTGCCACCTCAGTCCCTGTCATTGTTATAGAAGGGGAAAGCAAGGTAAACACATTAAACTGTTACTGCAATGTTACTTCAATGTAACTGCAGCCATTTCCCGTTCAGTGCTGGAAGTCTTTGGTTGAATTTAGTTTGACACATGAAATGTAAAACCGCAGGCAACCCAGGGTTTTTAATTGTATCCAGATCTTTCTGTCTTATTTCAAAGAGGCTTGAAAAAATTGATATTTTCCTTTTCTTTCAAAATTGGCAAAAAACAGATGCCAAATTTTGGACTCTTCATATCACGAGATCAGTGATAAAACCACAGGCATCAGGTCCAGTTTAACTTAAAGAATTTCAGACACTACAGCTTTTTAATTTACTATTTATAACATCTAATATGTATTAAGTGTGTTATGATACTGTTGTTAGTGTTCTTTTTATTGAGCACAGGTCTTGTAGGTTGAATGATGTTGTGGAAAACATGGTCACTACTGTCAGGGATGGAAACCAACATTCTATATTTCAATTGAAACTGCCATTTATGTTAGTGTGTACAAATTCTTAAGCTTGTATATTTGCACTGATAAAAGCCAAAAAGCAGAGCCTTTGGAGCTAATCAGAGAGTGAAACACACTCCACTGCTTGTAGATTTCTATTTGTGGTTTCAACTCATCAGAGAAATTGTGCATTTTTGCTGTCTTTGGTGTAATGTCAGCTTGTATATTTGCCAGACTCTGCTGTTAACACAGCAAGATGAAACAACTCTGCAGCCCAGACAGACAAGAAGAAACTGGCAACGCTGCTTGTCAGGGAGCTGTACAATATCTTGTTTGTGCTCATATGGACCCTGTTTATACATTAATTGTTGTAGGTGAGCTGTATGGTAAAACTGTTTGCTCCCTTTTAGTACCCAGTCATAATTTGCTTATTTGTATGTTTGCTATTTCTGTGTTTTGCAAATAAAACCAGGTGATAAGTGACCGTTTTCTGCCCTACGACACCATCCCCACTGATGCTGTACTCAGTCTTGATGAGGACACCGTGCTCTCCACCACAGAGGTCAGTCTGCCAGAAAATTACAGGAAACATTTATAGCAATTTATAATCCAAAGTAAATGTTGCAGGAGTTCTTTTTAATAACTCTTTATTCAATGTTATACATCTATGTATCTCTTTGACATTTTCCTGGAATTAGCTGTCCCTGGTTGCTTGGCCTGATGTTCTCTCTCTCTCCCTCTCTCTGTTTGTTTCTCCCTGGTCCTGGTCCAGGTTGACTTTGCCTTCACAGTGTGGCAGAGTTTCCCAGACCGCATTGTTGGTTACCCAGGCCGCAGCCATTTCTGGGATAGCAACAAAGAGCGGTGGGGCTACACTTCCAAATGGACCAACGACTACTCTATGGTGCTGACTGGGGCTGCCATCTATCACAAGTACTGAAGCTCTAATTTTTCCTCTCTGCTTCTGTGGTGTATTTTATTCCTCTCCACTGTAATTCTTTCTTCCATTTAGATCAACACTAACACAACTCCCTTTTACTTTCTCCTCTAGATACTACCACTACTTGTACACCACTTACCTTCCAGTCAGTCTCAAGACTATGGTTGACCAGATGTCAAACTGCGAGGACATTCTGATGAATTTTCTGGTGTCGTCAGTCTCTAAACTACCACCCATTAAGGTCACTGGGAAGAAACAATACAAGGAGACCATGATGGGACAGGTGAGGCAGAATAATTATGCTGTCAATGTATTCTTTTGTTTAGTTTTATATACGATTATTAAGGGATCCATGACATATTTATTCCCGAAGAAGCAAATATCACTTGTTACTCATTTCTGAAATCATCTTTGATATTACTCTCTCTCTTTAACAAATTCTGCTAGCTTCTCTTCATACCTGCCTTTGAACTGTAAAAGCCCACATTAGTAATGAAATATTTTTCATGATGATGCTCAGTATGTATAAGACACAGTGTTTTACTGATTATTGTTGAGGCTGATTGCGATTAGACATATCATTTCAATTAATGATGGTCTGTTTTTCCCCCTAACCACTAACAGTGTTTGGGGAAAAAAACAGACCATCAGTCATTTGTAACTTTGAGTTGAAATTTTTTAATGCAAAATGGCGTTTCAGTTTTAAAAAAAAAACCCCATGAATAATCACAATAGGCTCTGAAAGGTCAGAATAATTGGTGATGCATTATTCATTTTGTTGGTGACTTTCTGCTTCTTTCCCTCCCCCCATGCACTGCTCTGCACCCATCATCCTCTCTTTTCCTCTGCCATCACTCATTTTCCTTCCTCTCCTGCCATTTCATCCCCCTTCCCTTCAGTCTTCTTCCTTCTTTACCCCCCCCCCCATTTAACATTTTCTAATTCAAAGGTGCTTCAGTGGCACGAAAGTTTCAAAAACAGTGTTGCCAAAGCATCAAAATATGATTTTGCACAAAAACAATAGTGTCCATCTCGTAGGAGTATTTTAAATGTTGAGATGTCATTTAACTCATCAAAATGTGGAAAATACAGAATTTATTAAAGTGAATGTTCCTTATTTTAATGAATGATGTGCACCCCCCCCCAGAGCTCCCGGGCATCTCGCTGGGCCGACCCGGACCATTTTGCCCAGCGTCAGACCTGCATGAACAAGTTTGCCAGCTGGTTTGGCAACATGCCCCTGGTCCACTCTCAGATGAGATTGGACCCAGTCCTGTTCAAAGACCAGGTGTCCATACTGCGGAAGAAATACAGGGATATCGAGAGACTATAACCCTTCACAGCCCCCCGCTCTCTGGACACAACAAAGAGAGGGCGAGGGGCGGACACGTAGACAAGTGCAGAGCTTTTCCATGATTGCATGAATAGATCAATGGAGAAGCAAATGGAACTGGGTAGAGGAGAAGAAGAAGACAAGAAACTAGAGCAGGAGAGGAGAATAGCACATCCATTGGTCTCCTCCATTGTGTCCTTTGTACTTCCACAATTTCTCCTCTCTGTCCTTTCCCTAATGTTGAGGATAGCTGAGTGCACAGGTCCAACTATACAGACTACGTCTACCAACAACTGAAGGGCACCTGAGGACTTTAAAGTGCTTGACTTTGAACTCAATTGGTCAAATTTGTGGAGTTACAAATCACAGATTGCTGCTTCAGTGTCCGAACAGTGGCAAACCACTCCCAAATCCATCCCATTGAGAGAGACTGCCTGTTATACTCTGTACACTATGCACAGGTTCCTGAAAGTTTTTGCTGACAGAATATTATTGATAGTTATGACTATGAAGAGGATAACACTATTTTGGATTGTGTTTAGCTATTTTTTTTATACAGTGAATGAATGGCCTACTCCTCTCTCTGTATTGTCTTAATTAAAACCAATAGCAGGGTGTGTGAAAAGAGGAATGACAACCCACCAACCAACGTTGATCTGATATTCACAGTGCCTCAAGTTTATCTAACGGCATTGGGATGTGGGAGTCTGAGAGAAAGGTATGGTGCAAAATAAGCACCTTGATCTTGCTGCTTTCTGTTTTTGTTTTTTGTTTTCCTGGTTTGTGATTATCTTTATAATTGATGAAATTTTGGATCTTGTAGTAAATTCTTCAGGTCAGCGTTCACATTTTCTTCTCTGCTGACATGTAATGAAAATGTATTTTTATTCAACTGAGCAAACTGAATTGTCGTTATGTGCCATTCTGAACTTTTTGTTCCTGGAAAGACTACAACAGACTGACTCAACTTGTTAGTTTTTGGAAAACTTGCCAGGTGGGAATAGATATCCACAAATGCAAACCAAATCCAATGGAATTCTCCATTTTCATTTTTACAAGAGTTCCTCATGTCCTTTTTTTTTTCTTTTTGTTTTTTAAAGGCTCATATGCCAAGCTAGAATCGGTACTTGAATATGTGCAGGCTTGAAGAGGTACGTAGGGTCATAGGAGTTGCCTTGGTTGAAGGAGGCTGAGCTCGCCTGTTGAGGAAACCGAAGGTTTGTCTGAAACGCAAACCACTTCAAAAGCCAGGGAATGGATCTTTTTAATCATGTTTAGCATGGGATATTTATTTACAGTTATTGTCTGTGTTATAGACCGGAATTCCTTTTGTCCAGTGACAAGTTTGGCAGTAGCCCATGCTGTCATGTACTTGACACAGACTAACACAGTTTTCATCTGTCAGTATAAGAGTTGGCACCATGCTAAGTAGACAACTGTATTTTTCCCTTCTGGTATAGATCAACAACGATTACCACCAAGTATTCTTGAAACTAATAAAAATCGTAGGGGAGAAATTTGCACCACTGGGGAGATGAGCTCTTTTAATTTAATTATTTTCATTTGATGTATTTCTTTAACATAAATACATGTAGTTAGAAGCCTTTCAATTGCCAGTACCCTTGATAATCTCATATTTAAACAGCGGTTCATCTCGGAGAGATTCAGACTGGTAGTGCACTATTGTGCTTCAGCCACACTCAAGAAACAAAATGTAGAACCAGGCTGTTCATAAATATATTCCAGAATTCAATATGTCTCAGAAATTACATCGTTTTCACTATCCGTATGTTAGTCTTCTAAATCAGAGACACATATCTCATTTGCTGCAAGTCTGTTCATTGACTGCCAAAGTCAGTTGAACATGAAATTGGGTTTTTCAGGTGGACTAATAGGCTAATTGGCTTAAACAAATTCTACGATTTTAGTCAGCATTATTAGTCAGGCCTCATTTTATTCATCTTGATATGTCATATCAGATTAGCTGAAAATGTTAATGTAATTTGATGAACTTCGAATGTGCACCTTTGTTTTCAAATCACTGTGCATCCAGTTAAAGATATATATCTGTTCTTGAAGTGTCAAGAGCAGTGTTACTATAGAAGATGTAGAAATCTAACCACACCTCTCCCTGACTCCCCCTTCAGTAGCTTCAGCTTCATTTTTGTAGAAGATAAAACAAACTATCATTTTGATGAGCTTCTCAATCCTTCGCAGACCCCAGTATGTGGCAATAGATCATCTGTGGTGTTGTTTGTATAATTATTCATCTGATATGAGGAATGCCATGCATTCCTATATTATTCAATTCATTAAAGTATTTTCTGTTTGTCTAACAAAGTAAGAAAATGTGTGTGAGAGGGGAGAGGGAAGGAAAGAGGTTTTAGAAATCAGCAGAGAAGGGTGCTGAATGGTGTTTTTCACTTCTGAGAATGTGCTATGTTTCATGGTAAATAAGCAATCCTAGTATTATTAAACACTGCTATCAAGACAACTGAATATGGTCATAAACAGAATCAAATTTCAGAAATGAACTTGGTGCAATATTTAAGATGACATTTTCTTTATCGCTTTCTTTTCCTCTTCCCTTGTGTTGTTGTTTCAGAGGGCGGGGAGTTATATATTGATGTGCCTTCCGAAGAATACACTTATGCGTTCTTTTACCCATCTGCCTTGAGCAGCTAACTGGTCCCTGTTTTCATTTCATAGTAGATTTTTTTGGGGTTTTTTTTTTTTTTTTTTTTTTTTTTTTTTGTTTTCTTTATCAATATCAAGTAACACAAAATTGCTCCCTAAATTATGTTGTTTTAACACTGGAATGCTACTAAAACCTATCACCACACCTCTGATTCCGACATTCCTGCCTTTCTGTTATTAGAACACTTCTGAAGGTCTTGTAAGACTCGTACTGACACATGCACTGCCTTGTATTATTATACTTGCGAGGGCCATTTGCTCCCTCTTCCTGGTTGTCACAATTATAGTAATACATGTAATGCACATATGTAGAATTCACACACACACACACATACACAGTATTTATCAGACAGGACTGTGTCCCAAATGAATCTCTGCCTGCTTCCTTCATTCTCCTCTGTAACTGCAGACCTAATTTTATAGAGATTGAAAATGGAAAGCTAGAGGAAAAATCACAATTTTGTAAAAGAATTTTATAAAAACAAAAGGAAACAAATAAAATGTTTGATATAAGTTGACTGTCTCTTTGTATGCTCTCAGTCTCATTCTTCTTAACTTCCAAAATATTTTAGGACTGGATGTCCTCTGGTCTTCCAAATAAAATTTGAATTGGACTTCTAAGATATTGAAATTACATATTTATGATCTACAGTATGCTGTGAAAAAAAAATACCCATCTGGATACACATACAGTACACTTCTTTTTCTCCCGTTTCACCTTGCCGTCCCTCTTCCTCTCTGACCTGCAAGCAACCCATTTTCAGGCTTCTGCACTATGCACACACAGTGAAAGCCAAAGTAAATAATATCTTTAGCTTCCTCCTTTTGCGCGTGTGAACCTCATCTTATGCCAAGAAACTGCTGTGTTTACATAAATCTGCGACAGGATGATTGGTTTAGACACGCTGCATAAATAACAGCATCTATCCAGGATGATCCCATGGTGCATGAGAGCTGCCAACTCAGCTGGAGCAACAGCTACAAGAGAGATTGCTACCCTCAAAACACACACAGCCATCGAACTGGGTAAAACTTGTAAAGCGAAAAGATGTGCTATGTTTAAAAGCTGGATCGGTCCCTACCACAGGATAAATGATCTCGTGTCATGCCAAAGGAAACCCATTTGGACGGTTACACCAAGACCACATCCACTCTGTATGGTCTGTGTACCAAAACAGGGAAAGAACATGAGATCCAGATGTGTAGTGAGTAAACTGAGAAACAAAACTTACCTGACACTGCTGTAGGAGAGCTTCCCTGCTTCCAGGGGACCTATCCAACAGTAAAAGTCTCATTGTATGTTTTATTTGTATGCCAATCAGTTCAACACATCTTAATTCTGTTGATGAGATGTGTGTCTGTAGTGGAGATGGATCTTTCATGCATGCAGTCAGGTCCTCCTCACTGTTGGATTAAATATTGTGACTCTAGGCCCAGTTTTATAAATGTCCTCTTTCTATCATCTGCACTTCAGATATTATTGCTGCATGCTAACTGAAATGTATGAAGATTCACATGCTATACTGCATGCAAGTGAAAAACAGATGTGTATTTGAGCTTGCTGTTTTGGTATGTGGAAAATGATGTTATCATGTCGACATTTGCCTGCTTGAGTTAAATCATTTTGAACATTGCAAATAAAACACAACACATGATAAGAGATTGTCACCACATGTACTGCTGTTGTATTTTAGAGTTGATTTTGAGTACTGCATAAAATAGTTATGTTACAGAGGAGAAGAAGGTGCTCCCTGCAGCGACATAATTGATTACATTTAGATGAGGTCCATTACTGTACTATTAGCCGGAAACAATTAATTTTACAGGATAAAAGGAATCTAATTTTTCAATCAGTGTTTGCCTTGATAAAAATCTGTCTCTCCTTCCAGCCCATATCTCCTCCGACTGTGTATGTGTGTGCATAAAGAAATGCTTCAGCAAACACGACACTTTATATCATACAGCTGTGCAGATAATAATATACTTCTGTTTCGGTATGTAGAGATAATCGGATGTTGAGGCTCCTCTGGCTCTTCTAAAGTGGGAAAGCAACGGCACGGGAAAGGCTGGTTTCTCCGAGGTTATTTGGATGTATCTGTCACGTTATAACAGTAGACAGCAACCAGCTATCTGGATAAAATGATCATGTTGACCTGAAGGGAACCCAAAACCATGTCTCCATCCGGACACAGATGTGCAGTGTTGTGTTATAATGTACAATACACCAATGTCCTCTGCTTGCTGAACAAAACCTCAGATATGTATACAAAAATGGCTTGATTTACCATTCCAATAAATTACCATGTGATGCAACACATTGAAAATCTCCATCCAATTTTAAATCTAAGACCATTTTAAATATGTGGTTGTTTCTCTTACATCTGATGGCTTTGAAAGGCAGAATCAGACGTAGTCATTTGGCCAAGTTCCAAAATCTGTTAATCTCACAGAGAGACTGTCCAAGCAATGATGAAATTTGTTTGAAAGCAATGATCTGATTGATTTTGGAGCATATCTGCACACATTTAGATACATACAGGGAATTACTTCTCTTAAAACTGCTGGTGTTGTTATCACGGGATCATAATGCATTATCAGGCCTCAAACATTATCAGATATCTAGCTACGCATGAATTTTCATTGCATGTGACTTAAAATGAATTGACAAATTAATTCTCCAACCATGGTGTTAATAAAAACTAAATGAAGCATTACTTTAACGATTCATGAGTGTTGCCCCAGTTATCACCCATCCACCCCTGTGCAGTACCATGGAGCACTGCCGCTGGTAAATCATAAACATGCTCAACTGGCAGCGGCTCTACTGCAACAGATGCTGTAGCCTATGAGACAAATCCGCTTTACTGCATACCAATTTTGCAATTTGATTGTAGATGAGTCAGTCTCTCTGTCAGGCATGTTCCTCCTGATCTCTGTATCTAATATACTGTTCGGAAATTGGTTTTGTAGTCTGGGTGAATGTCCAGTTTGCTGCATACTGAGGATTTTGTTGAGGGGATTGATTTTGTTTGGTAGGCTGGTTTTCTCTTTACGTTTTTCTTTAGACGTAAAGACGTAGTTCATTTATCTGTTAAACGAGGATTAAATGAGTCAATACTCGGCCATTCTCCTTACTCATAGGCATTAGGTAAAATCACTGATAATGATAATAATAATGATAACAGTAGTAGTAGTAGTAGTAATAATAATAATAATAATAATAATAATAATAATAATAATAATAACAACAACAACAACAACAACAACAGCAACAATAATAGTACTTGTTTTTGTTATTGTTGTTGTTGTTGTTGTTGTTGTTGTTGTTGTTGTTAATCATCCTCGTCCGAACTCCTCGATCAAACATAACGCGCCGTGCTTTGATTATCACATTCATCGATCCGTCCGTCACGCACGGTACGTGTCTCCGGGAAGCACCGGGCCACAGCGCCCCCTATCTCCGCCCGGGCGCCACCGCGGGCCGTCCCTCGGCGTCGGCCTCCGCAGACTCCTCCTCCGCCATTTTTGACTGTAAACATCCTGCCGATTTTAAAAGGACAGCGGTGAGCGGGAGGAAGGCGACTGGCGCCATCTTGGTTGTTTTAATGAGTACAACAGGGAAGAATTCGCTGGGAGAAATAACATAATAATTGACATTTCACTGTGGACGGGCTGCTGTCGGTAAGCTTGTTCGTAGCGGAAATATTCGGGCGTTGTTCGGTTTATTGTAGGAGACGAAAGGAGCATGCACGGTGGTGTTTATTTGCTGCGGCCTTCACTGATCAGGGAGCCGTTAGCCACCAGCTAACGATACAGTTGCACTGGTAGAGGGAAAAGAGTATGAACGGGCTTTGGTTGGCGCCTTTGCTCGCCGTTTCTTTTCCTTTTTTCGTGGGAGGACCGCAGTCGTATTCGCCGCTTGTCAAAAGCTATAATTCTGCTACTAACAGCGTTTCTGCTTCACACGTAAAACAACATTTCATTGGAATTAGCTGGCGGCTAATTTGGTTGACCCACTTGATGGCGCCGACTATTTACTGGCGTTGACCATCCATTTGGCGCTCTTAATGCTCTCTGTCGAGTGCATATATAATCACGCTCAATCCATTTTTAATTAACGCGTTTGTTTGTGCTGGTTAGGAAATTCTCGATTTATTGAAGGAGACCACAGGAAAAGTGTCGGTTATCGTGGGCAGACATGTGCATTTCCAATGTTTGCCTCCCGACTGGGAAATAGGCGGAACTTGAATGAAGTCAGCGCTTGTTTTGATAATGTTAAAATCTCCTTTCTAACTAGAGTGTTTCGCCTTGGTAGTTACCAACCGATGGTAACTGTGAAAGATAACAGAAATAAAGCAAAACAGAGATTGAGATTTTTTTCGAGGGTGTCTACTCGATTTTAGTTTTTACGTTAGCGATATATTTCAGCTCATAAGCCACCGACAAAAGATAAGCGAGCGTTAGGGTCAGTTGCTGGATAAAAAAAATCCTCTTCGAGAGACAACAGACTTATCTTCGTCACATATAATTAAGCTAAAATTGTCAGAAATAAAAATAGTCCGCGTTTCGAGGATAAATTGGTCTAGTGTGTCCCTTCTTTCCGTGATCTTACCCAACTTTTTTAGTCTAGAATAAGAATAGATCCCTGACATTGCCTAGAAATAATACGATCTGAAAATCTGTTGGATTTGCTCTGGTTTGTCTGGTCGATTTCACAACGTATAGTTAAAACATCCAGTTGTTAATGATTATTAATCATTGATTCTGTGTAGCAATCAAGCTACTTTTATCATATTTGCCCTGAAGTTTGCTGAACCAGCAGTTTTCCCTCATACATGTCTAGACAATGGTTCTGTTCTGTTAGTTCATGTTTTACATCTTGGTACTTTTTACTTTCTGCTGTGACCCTTTTTTTTAGAACGGCCTCTCCTTAAACATGATTTTAATGAATCATATTTACAGGTAAATCTTACTGCAGTGTGAGTGTGTGAGCCAGGGGAACCGGGGCAATGTTCTACGCCCACTTTGTCCTCAGCAAACGTGGGCCGCTGGCCAAGATCTGGCTAGCGGCCCATTGGGACAAGAAGCTGACCAAGGCCCATGTGTTTGAATGCAACTTAGAGAGCAGTGTGGAGAGCATCATTTCGCCCAAGGTAACAAGCCAAAAGTGTATTTGCTGTTTGCTTTTGTCTTTACTGTTTTCCCCCAATAATATGAATCAGGAATATTTAAAATGTCACAATGAAAGAAGAAAATTAATGTGTGGGAATTTTAGAGCAGAATTCATCCATGCAGTTATTGTGATTTTAAAAAGTATTTGTTTTAATTTAAAATAATCAGTTGAAGTGTCTTCATTGACCATTTTACATTCACTGTCTCTGCCCTGACCTTTTTAACCTAAGTTATTGCTGTAATTTATGCACTGATCACACAGTTCAGTCTTTTTACAAGAAAAGGCAACCATGTCAACACGACTTTTCTTTTACATGTTTTTTTTCCCTCCCCTTTTTTCACTTAGGTAAAGATGGCATTGCGTACATCAGGCCACTTGCTCCTTGGGGTTGTGAGAATCTACCACAGGAAGGCCAAGTACCTGCTTGCTGACTGTAATGAAGCCTTCATCAAGATTAAAATGGCTTTTAGGCCAGGTAAGGAGAAATTTCAAGACAAGTTGTTCTTCGATCTTTTTTTTTTTTTTTTTTTTTTTTTTTTTTTTTCAGGATAGGACTTTGTGCATTTTCTTTGCTGAATAAGTTACAAAGCTGAGAGCAAAACAGAACTTTTCCATCTTTACCCAGCAGGGATATTTCACATTTTTTTAAGTGATTCCTCTTAACATTCTTCTGAATTTGTGATCTGTTTTCCCAAATAAAAACTTCTGCAGTGGACTGACATGATGTTTGTCATAAGGTACAGTGGTGTGTTTTAACAACACTACAACTTCTGTTTTGATTTAGGTGTGGTAGATCTACCTGAGGAAAACAGAGAGGCAGCCTACAATGCCATCACCTTACCTGAGGAGTTCCATGACTTTGACCAACCACTTCCTGATCTGGAGTGAGTTAACTACATTTACTTCTCATCTCATCTGTTCATTGTTTTGTATGAATTACTTTTATCAGTTGAAAGATGGATTTGATCTGTACGGTGAAATACCTATTCCTGTCATTAGTAATGGTGTGATGCAGTTTGTGTCATTCAAGCAATAACGAATAACCTCATGCCTGATTTCTCTTTTTCATTGTCACAAACAGTGACATAGATGTAGCCCAGCAGTTCACCCTTAACCAGAGCAGAGTAGAAGAGATCACCATGAGGGAAGATGTTGGCAATCTCAGCCTCCTGCAGGACAATGACTTTGGTAGGACACTGTAATTATTGATGAATACACTCATACTTCCCACTACATATGTATGAGTAGGAAGGCTATTTCTATTCAATAGTAGATTTCAACATTAGTGTATCATACTAGGGAATCCTTTGAGATAGTATAGACTTTAGATGTGACATCAAATTTTATCAGAATAATATAACATTTTAAGTAAACAGGGGGGAAGAAGAATCACCATGTTCATATTCTATAAAAACTTGCTGCACTCTACAGCTGACTTTGGTATGGACGACCGAGAAATGATGCGTGATGCCAGCACATTTGAGGAGGATATCATGCACGGTGCCACAGCCTCTAACCTTTTGTTAGAGGCTGAGCCTGGTCCTGCTAATCTCCCCGACAAGTCGAACCACATGGACTACGATGACTTTGGGGACGGGTCCATGGGCAACAGTGATGGGGGAATGTTGGGTGAGTAGTGTTAGTTATTTCTCTAATCTCATCAAATATGATGGATTAGTGTGAAAGTTTGTCTGTGAGATATTTATGATAAAGTTACAAAGAATGATTGTCAAATTAATCCTCTTTGTTATTTCGCAGTTGATAAGCTGCTGAGTTCTGAAGACGGAGGCGGCATCTTTGATGATCCTCCAGCTATCACAGAGAGTGTCATGATGCCTCCAGATCATGGAGACGATGAGGACGACTTTGACAACCTCCAGTCACGTAAGTGAAGCACAGTTCTTTTGCCCTATTACAAGGGTATTAAAAAAGAAAGTGTGCGCGTGTGTGTGATAAAATAAATAAATAAATGCACATGAACAGACATACAGACATACAGACATACAGACATACAGACATACATACATACATACATACATACATACATACATACATACATACATACATACATACATACATACATACATACATTAAATAAATAAATAAATAAATAAATAAATAATAACTTGACTGTGTGTCTATAAAGTACATTTAAATGTGGAGAGTATTGCAGAGATCAGTTGGAAAACCTGTTCAGTCATGTGCCATTATAAGTGGTGTCCACATGGTGCCGTTACTTGCCTATTTAAGGGGAAATGCAATTTTATGTGTTTGTTTATAGCGGGTCCAGACAGCCCAGACTCCGGCCCAGCTGAGCCACTGCCAGCAATGGCTGATCAGACAGAGCAGACCACTCTGGTTCACAATGAAGAGGAGGCCTTTGCCCTGGAGCCCATTGACATCACTGGTAAGATTCTCCCATGCCTTTCTGTAGAGATGAAAGGCTGTATTTAAATGAATATTTTATTTTTATTTTTGCATAAAAAAAAATTGTGGTAATTCTTCTTGTCTGTAGAACTTGAAAAGAGATTCATTTTGAAAAATCCATTCTCTAAATGCCTCGAAACTAATTTCAAATTGCACTCAACAAAGCTAATGTAGGAACTCACAGGAAATGTTGCCTATAAACATTTGACTGTGCACATTGAATGCTCAAGACAAGGATTGAAATGACAAAATAACTGCCTTACAGTGGGAGACCATAGAGATTTCTTAACGTGTGGAGATTTTATTATACCTTTCTCAAGGTAGCTATCCCTTGCAAAAACTCTGAGCAGCACAGCATTGATTTATAATTGATCAATTTAGCCCTTATGTCCTTATAATGTAGACCATGATGGTGTAAAACTTATTTGTTACCTAATATTGGTGGAGCAGTCTTTAAGTACTACCAACATACTACTTTTTTAACTTCACCTCTGCAGTAAAAGAGACCAAGGCAAAGCGTAAGAGGAAGCTGATTGTGGACAGCGTGAAGGAGCTGGACAGTAAGACCATCAGGGCCCAGCTATCTGACTACTCTGACATTGTCACCACCCTGGACCTCGCCCCTCCCACTAAGAAGCTTATGATGTGGAAGGAGACTGGTGGAGTTGAGAAGCTCTTCTCTCTGCCTGCTCAACCCCTGTGGAATGCAAGGCTGCTCAAGGTAACAATTTTTTTGTTTTGTTTGTTTTTTTTTAATAGATATGCACATATTTGGATAAATATGTATGCATGTCAACTTATAGTTGTTGAGAACAAACTAAAACTTTCAGCTTGCTGCCTGCAATCGCTTAAAGGCAAAGTTACCACTTGGAGAACAGCAATGAGCAAGTCACACCGGAGGGCTTTTTCTCCAAGTGGGTCAGACTCAGATACTGTTTAATGGAAATGGAATATATAGTATTGTATCTTTCATTGACATTCTATTCAGGTTGTTGGATTTAAAATGAGATCACTGAAGGGTACAGGGGGTAGAGGAAGTGATTGGTTTTGTTTCTTTCGGTTCCATATCCTTTCACACCTATATGTTGCCCCTAAAGACTACTGAATGGGAAACGTGTTGATGCATAATTTAGCAGACTATTCTTTTTGTCTTGCATCTTCCCTAACAGTCCCTACATTTTTTATCTTCCTACTAACTTGGCATAAAGTTTGTATAAAACTTTCCTCTAAGCTGAACTGTTAAATCTCTGATGTCAGATGTTCACACGCTGCCTGACGCCTCTGGTGCCAGACGAGCTGAGGAAGAGGAGAAAGGGCGGCGAAGCAGACAGTCTGGACGAGTTCCTGAAAGAGCTTGAGAACCCAGAGGTGCCTAGAGAGGAGGTCATGAGTCAGCATAGAGATGTTATTGGTAAGTCATGCTGGAGGAGATGAGAGGTCATATCACAGTGAAGACATGTCATTAGTTGCATAAGCAGAAAGAAGGCAGAGGTTGTATCTGAGACATCAGTCAGTGAATAAGGTTGTGATCTTGTTCACATTTCCTAATTCATTCTACTTATCTCCCCCTTCAGACCAGACTATTATGGAGGAGCCTAGTATGCTGGCAGCCTCTGCAATGGAGGGCAGCAGGACTACCCTGGATGAGACAGTCATGCCTCCTCCCTCTACCCCCCGTGGTGTTAAACGCAAGACCCTTGACAAAGAGGCCCCCATTCCTGTGAGTAATTCTCACCCAACTTTAATTTTTCTCAGTCATAAACAATATAATCAAGGTTGCAAATTTTCTTCCAAGCATTTCATGTTGAGGTGACACTATGTAGAAAATTCAAACATGCTGCTTAAGGGCCACTAAAGGCAGTTGATTTCAGTGCTCAAGCAATGGAGCCATAATACACGACAATTTGAATTTTAAACTGCTTGCGGTTTCAGACCACATTCAAAGACGTACTTATAATCAGGTCACATTGGTATTACTTTTTATCTAATGGAAAGAAAGAAACCAGTTGAGGATTGTTCTATTTTAATTTCTTAAGAAGTAAACTTGCTGGAAGTGCTCAACAATCAAATGGGAGGAACAGAAAACATAATGAGTTCAGTTGACTGCACTGTGTCCAACATAAATGTGACTTGCACCCTGCTTCCCCTCTTTCAGATGGCTCCATTGGAGCACCAACAACAGCAGCAGCAACAGGTGGCTGACCGCTCAGTCTTGTCTCAAAGATTAGACATGCCTCAGGTGGATCTGCCACCAGAGGAGAGCAGCGTCAACCTCACCCAGCTTGTCCCTGAGCTTGACCTACTGGGTGAGAAGGGCAAAGACAAGAAGGATGAAAGTGATGAAGAAGAGGTGAGGGGAAAATAACTGCTTCCTCTGGTACACTGGAAACTTTGAAATTGGTAGTAGTCACTTTGTCAGTTTAAAAACTGCCTAAAGCGCTAAAACAAGAAGTAAGTAAAAATAAATAGAAAAGCTAAAGTAAAGAAAATTCTTGGTAAGCTGTATGGCAGTTTATAGGAAATGCCTTTCTGTAGAGCAGAGCTTTTATTTAATTAATGTCTATTATTGTATGAGTCTGGGCTGATGGTGATAACTTTGTCTAATGTCCTCAGGAAGAGGAAGGTCAGGCAGGAGACCAGGACCAGGAGGAGAAGAGATGGAACAAGAGAACCCAGCAGATGCTGCATGGTCTCCAGGTACAAAAAGCCATTACTGTGCTCATAATATTTTGAAAACACATTTAAGGTAGATTGAAATAATTTCCACAGTCTTTGATTTTCACAATAATGGTTATATGTGATATTGATTGATTTGATTTTTTTTTTTTTTTTTGTCTTCCATGTGCAAAATAAAATTTTTGTATAGGTTTAAATCAGAAAAGTATTGTCATTAGGAACCCAGCTTCCTGGCCCAGCATTTTCACTTTTCCTTTGGTAAAAATAGGGGAGAGATGAGTATTCCCTTACATGTTGTATTTGATCACCAAAGACTTAAGCATTCTGTGCTTCCTCCTCCATAGCGCGTCATGGCCAAGACCGGTGCAGACTCAGTCAGCTTGCTTGACTTGTGCCGGAACAACAACAAGAAGCAGGCAGCTGCCAAGTTTTACAGTTTCCTGGTCCTCAAGAAGCAGCAAGCCATCGAGGTCACCCAGTCTGAGCCCTACAGTGACATCATTGCCACCGCTGGACCAAGATTCCACCTTATTTAGACATTGGAAGAACAGACAAACACTCTGCTTGCAACAGACATACTTTTTTTAATTACTCAAGTTTTTTGCCTTTTTATTTTTTGTTTTTCTGTCAGCCCATTATGTTTCTGGGGAATGGGTGGGAGGAGTGGGGAAGGGGTTGGATACTTTTTAAAAAGGATTTTACTGTACTACAGATGGAATCATGCAGTACTCATTTGGTTCAGATGGAGTGAGGAAAAATGTTTAACAATTATATTTATAAAGCAACCTTTTTTTAGTCACCAATTTGTAAGCTTTGCTTCATTATGTTTTGTAAGTTAAATTTCCATTGTCTGCTCATTCCATAAGTTTTGTACCTCTTACACCGGAAATATTGCAGATTTTAGATAAAGAGCCCTGTATTTTCACATGGAATCCTTAACTGACTCTTTACGTTTTCTGGAAAGGTACTGTTATATCGCTCAGAAGTGTAACCTCTCCCACCTTCTCCTTGTTGCACTTGTTCTTTTATGATAAACAAAAAAGTTAATCTGTCAAAATTGGTAAATCTTATCTGGCATTAAATATCACATTTCAGATGTATAATTCCGGCAGGTTATCAATTAAGGTTCTTTTGGTTTTTTTGTTTTACGTTTATGCTTATTCACCTTTTTGCATTATGTAACTAGGTAATGTACTTGTTACAGTTAAGTTCAGTATCCCGCCTTTTTAGTCTTCTGGTAACTCCTAGTTGTGATACATCTGTAAAGATTTGAAATAAAGCGTTTTAAGTACTTGGTAACTGGATATTATGAAATCATTCCTCCTTTTTACTTTATTTTAATGATCTTTATAAATCTATACAAGGTTATCCTTAAAATGGAAAAAAAAAATTTAATTCATCTCTGTTGATTGGTAATTCAAAGGAATCAATTTTCTCATTGCAGGTACTAATGGTTTACAGATTTGGCAGTAATTTTATAAAAGTGTTTTACTATTCCATGGGTTCACCATTAATTCAATAGAATCAGTGTGAATAGTTGAGTGTCTAAGTACAGACTTCAGTTTCTATATATGCAGAACTATAAAACAACAAAATCAGACTCGGGTCTAGATTATGATATCGTGTGTGTGTGTGTGTGTGTGTGTGTGTATATATATATATGTGTGTGTGTATATATATGTGTGTGTGTATATATATGTATATATATCTGTATATATATATGTATATACACAGATACACACACACACACACATATGTATATATAAAAATATAAGATATATAAATATATAATCAAACGTGTTACCATGCCGACGGTCTAAATAATGTAATGGAACGTCGTACTCACTTAACCCTTGTTTCTACAGGGACAAAAGAAAACGGACGCATCGTTGCCGGAAACGTCCGTCACTGAAAACTGTCCTTCCTTTATCCGCGTGTGGAGCGTACAGATGGCTTCCCGCAAAGAGACTCCAGCCGCATCTAGCGCCGCGATGGCTTCTACCGGCGGCACTCTGGACTCCCCTGTCAAACAGATCCAAATCGAGGGGCTGGTAAGTGTCGCTCCGGGTCGGCGGACCTACATTTGAAATTTCGGTGGCGGATGTGAGAGAAACCGATTCCCAGGTGTTAGCAGATGTGGGTGCTAGCTAAAGTTGAGCATTATCATGGCGGACAGATAATGTGAAGCGGTCTCTCGTATTTTAACCGATACCTTTCAACCTATCTTACTTTAGTATATCCGGTACGTCCTTGATCCAACAGCAGATTGACAAATAGACAATATTTGTTGTCAGGAATCCCCAAATTGTCTTACAGACCGATAACTGACTAACTCTGCTCGTTTTCTGCGTTAGCTGGTGTTAGCTGTTAGTAAGCTACAGAGGCGTTCCATTTTAAAAGCAGGACCTCCCTGATGATCAGGGTAACGGAGCAACAGACGATAATTATGCTGCTGTCGATTCTTGCCTCAACCCGCCGCAAGCGTTGCTGTTTACCACAGATGAAAGTTTACTAGCGACACTTGTTAGCAGTAGCCATTATCACAAGCATTACATTTTAAAGCTTTGGGCTACAATAACATCGCCTAGAGAGGAATTCATAAATCGGTTGCGCGCTCCGGAGTGTCTACCTTGAAAACAAAATCTGGCAGGTCTAAGTTAGGCCTTTTGACTAATTTTAGGATTTAAAAAATTCAAACTATTTGTCCCTGTATGTAAATATATAAACATGCTACAATAAATAGCGGATATTTTCTTCATTATGCCCTTGCAGTACAAAGCACCTCATCAATGATCTCTTGATCCTTGCTCTGTCTTGTTATCTTTTAATTCAAAATGTATTCGACTACTATGGAAAATACCAACCGAGTCAGACTTTTCACTTGGTATAAACAGTCCTTACTTCCATTTTTGGCCCTTGGTGTATACTTGAAATAACAGACACAATTTATACTGGTATTTCTCCTTAATGTCTAAATTTATCCTCCATTTCACTGTTGATCTTCTCAAGCCAACTAAACGTTTTGAGAATTGATAACATTATTATAAGATGTATCTTAAAGCCTGTTGTGGCAAATGTTAAAACGGAACTTCAGACAACCTATGTAATGTACACTTTTATATTCTGTAATACCCCTGTATAAACAGTAGAGGACAAACTTGCTTCACTCTCATGCATTTACTTTCTCCCTCTTTCTGCCCTACACTGCACTGGACACAAAGCAGCTCATTTGCTTGGTGTGCCTGAATGCAGTAACAGGACTTTAACTTGCCAGCTGCTGCATTCCTTTTATCTCGCTCATTAAAACTGCCCTAGAGTCTCAGGCCCTAATTTCAAATCTAAATATTTCACCTCACTGTGTATTATTTAGACCTCTAATGAGATTTTCTTAACTCGTTTTTCAGTCTTATCAGCCAAATATTTTAATCAGAGTAGTTGAAATAAAAACAGTTGAGAGCAGTTAAGTGTCCAAACTTATTTGGATTCAGATTGTTGAAGGAAAGCTGTTTATTTGAAGCATAGTTAAACATGTTTCACCTGAATGCACTGATTTGCAGTAGTTGCTGCTGTGTTGCGTCATGACCTGTCTGTCAAAGGTTTAGCTGGAGGGTTGCCCACAGACAGCATCACCACCGCTGTGTAGTAGAAATGGATTGTTTTCCTTGCTTTTGAAGTGGTTTCAGTGGTTGATGTTGCCACGGGTGTGGAGTGGTACACAACAATATGTTCCATTAAACACCTATGGAGATCACAGAATCACCTGTATGTTTGAAAAAGACTTTATTTATTCATTTGACGCACATTTTGACACATGTCGGGTTAACGGGTTTTATTCATGTACAATGAATTAAGGAAAAGTCAGAGCACACTTTGCATAACATATTGGCCTTGTGATATGAAAGCTCATGAGCATTAAAAAGGCAAGAAATATATTAAAATTAGTTTAATTGTAACATTCCTTGTAGCAGTGGCAGACATTGTTTGTGTTGTTATTTATTTTGTTTTGTTTTTAAGTGAATATATGAATGAACAAATCACTAGCAGAACAGTCATTCTTCCCCCTCAGGTTTTGCCAATTACCTCAGGTCTGTGAACCTGGGCTCGTCAGGAAGGTGTTCACATTATGTACTGTGACACAGATCATCTGTAACAAGCAGGCGCAAGAGATAATTTGCCAGCCACTGAAAGATATGTTACCATTTGTGTAATACAGTGACTTTTTACTGTAGTTGTTCTATCACTTCTTCATAATACAGAATCTCCAGTTAATGTCTCCCTAGTACTTTAAAGCTGTAATCCTTAAGATTTCAATATTGGTTGATTTGGCTACAGTGGGATTACCAGAGGTATCAGCGAATGAGTTTAAATACTACATCAGCCGCTCATTGAGCAGAGACTTTAGCAGAAATACGGCTTAAGACCAACTTGTATATGCTTTTACAGCACAGCCAAACAATCTCGGTTTATTTCTGTAAAAAAAGTCAGTCAAAAACAATTGAAGCCACAATTGGATTTCATTCTGCTCGAGGTTCCACACAACAGCAGGTCAAAGTAAAGTTGGTTACCTTGTTTGAGCTGCTTCTTGTTGTTCAGTTACTGGCCTGAAAATATTGAAAAACGATCTACCAATAGGAAAAAAACAAGAAAATTAGTTTTCTTGTTTTGAGTATGCAGTGACCACATCACAATAAAAGTCACCCCATGTTTCAGCTCTTGAAAAGTGTTGATGTGAGGCAGCAGCAGTAGGAATTGTTGTTTGTATTCGAAGAAACTCAATACAGTTCTGATTCTGCTATAAGAAATTGAGCAGTAAATATTATGCTACACTACCTTTGTTCCCCTTGAGGAAGCAAAGGCAGTTTTAATCCAATACAGGACTCGCAAACTATGCCACTAACAATGATAACTATACATAAAGAGGTAATTTGTAATTTGCTGAAAACATTCAGACCATATAGCATCAAAAATGGAAATTTTCATGAAAAAATGTATAGAATTATGACATTCTTACAAGAAGAACATAACAGTGAATTTTGTATGAAACATTTTCAACTTGATTTGTGCATACTTATGTGTAATAATCAAAATGGGTCATCTTATAATGTTTAATTTGACCATTATTCCTGCATCTGAAATTGAGTAGCAGCTAGTAATGTGCAGAGTAAGCAGAATTTTGGATCTTTTTTGTGAGTCTTGTTAAAAGTCACTTTACTTCTTGATAATTTCTTTCCCCGTATTGTAATAACACCTACCTATTGTCAGAGTCACTGAATGTCAAATGAGTCTTGGACTTAACACTACAAGCCTGACCTTGCCCAACAAAATCAAACAGGTTTCAAAATATAGTCAAAAATTGGAAGCAGCAGTCTTCATCCATAGTGTAACCCAACAGAAAATTCATGCCACACAAGCAATTGATGAGTGTAGATTTTATCTACACATCAGCAGCACAAAAAGAAAACTCATTACAATATTGTCTCTCATGCTGTACTTTCTCATAACTTGAGCCCAGTTATGGCAGGAATATGAGCCCTTTTGTGTGAGTAAGAAAGAAGAGCTATGAACAGAATTAAAGGCAGGCAGTTGGGAATTTGGACTGCAATTGATTTTTGCACAATTCAATTTTAAGCTTGTGGATTTATAATGCGCTGTCCACATATCAATCCTGGGCCTCTCCACATGAGCTGAGCTAGCTGCTGGTGAGCTAGATCAATGAGGAAGGGGGGGGTGTCACTGAAACCTCTGTCCCCCTTTTAGTGCAAAGGCTTATCCATCTTCCTCTCTTTAAAGCATTTCTGTAGATTAAGGAGTTTTCTTAAGTACAGCTCAAATTTAGCTTTATTTATTTGACCTTGCTGATTTTTTTTTTTTTTTTTTGGCCAAATGTCCATCTCTAATGTCTACCTTTTCCAGACGGATGCTATTTAATTGTGTGATGAACAGATTCCAAGAGTTAGATAGCAGAAAGCATTGTATATCTGTGATATCTGCTCTAACTGATGCAGGGAGACTAGAAATGCTATTTGCTGGTAGAAGAAAAGCCAAAGCTCAAAGGAGGGCAAGCGGCTTTGTAAAGCAGCTAGCACTGCCAATCCTGAGGACTTCCCCTGTAGCCCTCTTTCCCCTTTCTTCCCCTTTGGTCTCCCTCCTTGTCATTTGTTCACCTGTCTGTTCTCTTGGCCTTCACCCGGTCCCCTCATGCTCTCTTTTGTCATCATTAACCTTATTATTCTGGTTTCTCTCTCATGTGTCCACTGTTACCTTTTCTTCTTTCCTTTCCTAACACCTTCCCAATCGTGTTCTCAGTCTTACATTTTCCTTCTTACTCTCACCCCCACAACCTCATCCCAACCCCATGTTCAGACCTTCCTCCCCTCTCAGCCAGAGAGGCCATAGCTGGCAGGCATAGAATGAGATTTGTTTTTCTCCCCACTCCACCCCATATCACCTCCCCTCTCCTGCCCCTAGCCCTTTTACTTGTTGCATGACAGGTCCAGCACTCTGTTGAAATGAATCATCCCCCAAGACAGATGCATGTGTGTGCATGGGCTAGTAAGATCAGTAAGGTCTCCCTTATGGTGGTGATGGGTGTTTTGTTGTGAGCGTGGCTGCAGGACTGCCACCTTGCTCCCGCATGTATGTGTTTGTATGTGTGTATTATTAATGCCTCTGGCTGTGACCTCCCCCCGTTATCAGCGTGATTTATGCTCTCCTACTCCACACAGTGCTTTCAGCTTCTTGTCCTGTTCCTGTTCATTTAGACGCTTTGCCTTAGTCCCCACTCTTTGCTTTCACTGTTTTTTTTTCTTTGTCCGGTCAATATGTCTCATTATGAGTAGGTGTTTGTGTGGGTGTTTGTGAGTTTTTCCATGTCTACGTATTGTGTGTGTGCAGAAGTAAGCTATAGCCCTTTCGTGCTGTCCTTGGTGTCGGTGACGCAGCATTAGAGTTTAACGCAGCTCCTCAATCATGTGGAGGCATGTACTTTTGGCCCATTTTTATCTGATATTAAAAATTAAACACTTAAAAGATGATGCATGGACACCCTGTCCAGATGAGGCACGACGCTGTGGGATATCAGACTACAAGTCCAAATTTACCCTCACACCATCCGAGGGTAGCATTTTTCTTAAAATCTCACAGAATTCAGGTTTTAGTCTTTATCTGTGCCACCTCTTCTCTCTCCACAGTAGATTGCTAAGCTGAGCTGAATACTAACTGGCCTTTTGTACATGCTCAAGATCAGTGTCGGAGCCTGTAGACTTTGGTGCTTACCACTCAATTTACCACTCAGCCACAGCCAGTAATTGCCTGAGTAACTTGTCGCAGAATTTCCTCTTAACATTATACACAACACTTAACATAACACTTTTTAGCAAAATTGCATTTTACATAAGAGCTTGGTGACCAGTGAAGAGCATAACATGTTGGGTGAGGATTTATCATGCAATTTTTAGTATTGATGTAATGAATGTTTAGTAAAGTATAACAGAATTTCTTGTCAACTACAATGTGCTGTTTGTCTTTACATTTTGTGTAAGGACTTACCCTGTGTCTACATTATTAGGTGCACCTGTACATTATTATCCAATCAATTACAACTGTTTTTTATGATGCCTATAATTTTCTTATGAGTCAAAAACATTGACATAGAGGTGCTTATAAAATATGGTCATAGTCGGTGGTGGTATTGTTGCACTTGACTGCATCATATTAAGAGTAATAAACATATAATTAAATTAATGATTTCTGAAAGTTTTATTCAGGATTTTACATTATTAACTTTTGAGGGAAGAGTTTTCAGCAGAGCTGTTGTATTGAATTAAAAAATATTTTACATGTGTACATAATAAAGTAGTAATTTGCTGTTCGTGACATCTGCCCTTTTTCAAAATTCATCTAAGAGGACCTTGTATCCCACTCAGAAAGGGAATGCTAGCTAGCTATTCAAAGACATTACTCGAACAGCGATAAATCATCCAGGCCAATATATCAGCTGATGTTAGCTTATTGCAGCTATATCAGTATCTGTGTAAATGTGGGCTGAAATGTAATTACAGTGGAGAAATGTTAAACTAGGGATGAGGCTAATTAAGAAACTTTTACAGTCTGGCCTCCACAGACCACTGACAAGTTGGGTTTTCAATAAAATCTCCTGCTTAGTATGTACTTTATTTTATGTATGTAACCCCCACAAATTTAAGAGATCTGTATAAACATAATTTTTTATGTTAGAAAGAAAAAGGTATGTATACTATTTATGGATTCTTAATCACTCACAAATAACAGTATGGGTATTGGCCTCATATCGCTATTGTCTGGATTACAGTAGCTTCCCCTTGGAATTTAGATGTTGGTTAGCCTAGTTTGCTAATGTTAGCACTGATTCCCACTAGATGTTAAAATGAAGATGTAGATTAAATCCATTTGATTTGGTAATCGAGTCAGAACAAACATCTAGAATATAAAGAAAGTGACAAATTAAATGAAAAACCAACATAAAATGTCTTAGTAAGGTGCTGGGCCACCACTTAGCACCAGAGCAGCTTTAATGCACCTTGGCATAGATTCTTAAAGTCTCTGGACTAGGTGTTCATCTGGATTGAGATCTGGTGACAGTGACGGCCATATCAAATGACTCATATCATTTCCACACTCATCAAACTATTGAGTCACCCCTTGTGCCCTGCAGATGGGAATACCTTCCTGTTTCTCCACTCATTTTTCAGGTTTTTCCTCTATTTGTCACCAGTCTGTATATACTGATTTTAAAAAAAGTCTAGTCTGATTATATTGTCTTTACCAGTGTCCCTTACTGACAGCTGCAGTGTTTTTTGAAGACAGACAGGCAATGTAACAAAACTCTAATAAAATCATTGGATTATTAATGTTGCTTTTAAAAAAGGCAGGGGGATGCTAGGGGCTACTTCAAAATCGGTTTCAAGAATGGAGGTGGTGAACCAGATAAGGATGGGCTGAACCTTGAAAGCATTAGTACCTATAAAGGCTACACATAGTCAAATGTCAAACTAATCTCTAGGAAATACGATATTGTTTGCAATACATAGCAGCGGTATTTATTTAACTTCTGTGCATCCAGTTCATCTTTAAGATCCATCACATTGGAGCCCTTTTACCATATCACTAGTCTGTGACCTGCAGGGTGGATAGATCTGATAGTATCAGATAGTAAGACCAAACCCCAAATATGTTTGTAATAACTAAAATGGTCATCATAAAGTCATATGTGTGTCTCTCTGTAAGAGAGCAGAAGCCTCCCACTGCACAAAATGAAAGTTAATGGTATTGAAACCATTAGCAAATATTTAAACTCCTACCTAATTATATTATATTTCCAGTGTGTTGTGGAAATATTTAATACGCCTGATGTCACTCTTAAGCTTAGCAATGTGTTAAGGAAAGTAAATTCATCCTGAAAATATTCTCGATTTAAAGTTTCCTCATTATATATGTTTATGTACTGCATGTAAGAGTGTAAACTTTTTATCAAGTCCTAAATCAACATCATTATTTTACATATTTTTCCAAGTTGAATGTACACTTGAAGAAAAAACATTATTTTTGACGACATATTTCCCCACTGGTATTAATTGTTTAATGTATTTGTACTATGATAAAATGTGTAAAAGGACAGAGAAGGGAAAACCACAAATGTGCAGTGGGAGGGATGACAAAACCCATGTGTCTTGTAAAAACAAACTCCAACACAAACTAATGAACACAAGTCAACAAGATGAGCAGAGATGTAACTGAATTGAATAACACAAATCAAAGGACTACAAAATACAATAACAAGAAATTGTGGGAAAAATGAATAAGTTAGCTCGGGTTTAAACAATGAAATAATTTTAGACTGTAATTGAAAGGAGAATGAATCCTTCCTTTCTTCCCCTGTGCCTCTGAGCTGTTGGGGTAGTTCGATACATCAATGATATTGCTCTTTTTGTTTTCACAGGTGGTGCTGAAGATTATCAAGCACTACCAGGAAGAGGGCCAGGGCAGCGAGGTGGTTCAGGGCGTCCTGCTGGGGCTGGTAGTGGAAGACCGGCTGGAGATCACCAACTGCTTTCCCTTCCCCCAGCACACTGAGGATGATGCAGACTTCGATGAAGGTAACTGAGAACAGTCTTTCCTTTCTGCTGCTTTATCGATCCTCTCTCGCAGCTGGAAAAAAAAAAAAACTCACCCACACACACAATCTAACATCACAAGAGAATCAGCATTGAATACCTGTTATGTACAAAATGCCAGTAAAACATGTATTTGAGTGAATGGAGCAGTGGCAGGTGGATTTAAGTGATAGTATTTCAGTGGTTCAGTAACATGGGGGCTTTAGTCTATGCTTTGGCCATATATACTTTTTTGTCATTTAAATTGTTCTACGTGTCATGACATTTAATTAGGACTGCATACTTGAATTTATATACAAAATGGCACTGAAAATACTAACTTGGAACATTTTTGGGAAATGTGTAATGTTTTGAGGAAACCTTTTAGTTAGTTGGTATTATTTCATTTGACTGTCCTGGAAAGGTGGGCTGAAAGGTCAATTTTAGACACTGCATCAAAATGATTAATTAAAAGAGGTAATAGAAGCATGAACACAGGGTCCTTGAGTTCTGCCAGAACTGGTTCTTGAAATAGAGCAAAACTGGCTCAGATCAAATGTTATCTCGAGATTTGATGGGAAGCTATACAGCATAATGCTAACTTGTGTGATTGTTCAGGTGTTTTTGAGAGAGAGGCTTGGGATCACCATTCTTAGCCCACTAAAATTTCCACAGTCCTTATTATTCCTTATATTATTATTGAGGCTAGGAGGCAGGGTAAAATTATGTCAGCAACTCACTGAATGTCACCATATTTTCTTAGGTGTGTGTGTGAATTATTTCCCCAGGCACAGTGTTAAGGACAACGCCCACTTTTAACCAAGCTGACTAGGTGCTGGGCATCCTTCACTGTCGGTGCCAGGGTTGATAGTTTTAAGGCAGCATTGCAGAGTTAGGGCTTCCGGCATCTGATGCAAACATGCAGAGTTTGATTTCTTTTCCATCTGTACACATACGCGTTTACTTTCCCCTATCAAGCCTTGGTGTTACCTGATCCTTGACAGCACAACAAAAACTATTACCAGTACAAGCCGGGCTGAAGGACGGGAAGGTGAACAGATGCGGGGAATGAAGGAAAGGGAGAAAGTCCTCCTCTAACAGGCCTCCACTGCTAACGAGCAACTGTCGAAAAAGTCTGCAAGAGACGTGAGTGCCAGTGGTGGCTAAAGGTCGTTAGTGTCAGGAACAGCTCACTCTGTGTGTACATCTGTGTTGGTGAGCATCATGGATTGTTTTTCTGTTGGCTTTTGATGCACTAGATTTTTCCGTCTGTCACTCTCTACATGTTAACGAAGGCTTCAGTCTCCATGAACCCTCGGAGCAATTTACGGAGCTACAACAGAATACCTCTCAACAGGGCTTTTGATCCAGCTGCAAAAGGTGACAGACTTCAGGTTATCTGTCACTATAGAACCAAATTCCAAATGGAAATATGTAGGTAGTCATTCATGTTGCCTATGCAGTTTGTTGTCAACTCTATTTTGGATCAACAACAGTAAAGCGTAAAGGAGATGACTTTGAGAAGAGCAAAAGGATTCTGCAGCTTACAAAGTGTGTTTATGCTACATTCCCAATTTCATCTACTAAATCACAGCTAAGGAAAGAGAGTTACTTGAGGTAAAATAACCACAAAGGCAACACTTGAAAAATTGATTTTTTTTTATGCATGTACATTTGGTCATTTTGTTCTCATACCTCAGCCTGAATTGTCTACCCACTCACACATCTGACCAGCTTGACCACTCATTCACTCCCTCTCATCTACCCTGTAGTAGCTAAAAGACAGTTTTTCATCTAAGCTGATTTCAGGGTGGGTTGCCTCAACCCACTGCAGATGCAACAGCACACAGAAGAACAGAGCTTTTTTCAAGTGTGAATTGGACTTTGAAACAGCCATGTCTCCATGGGAGGATCTGCACGTTGGCATAGATTCTAAAAGTCTCTGGACGAGAACTTAATCTTGGAGACACTAGATTGAAATAACTTCAAAATCATGGACTTCATACTGTATTTAGCCCACTCATATGATGCCATGCTAATCAATTGAGATTAATTTATTGGCTAAAAACCCTATTTTTCCAAAACGTCTGCTGTCACATCAGGGTAATACTTTGGACAGTACCCAATACAGGAATACAGTTTTCATTGCAATACTGCAGACTAGCCAGGGTCAGCATCATCTGCCCATATCCAGGCTTGTCAACATTGCTAGATGGTTGTATGTTATTGCTTATAAAAGAGCTTATTGCCTTAAACTAAGAATAGTTACAATAGGAGCTAGTGTGCTTTGGAAGTAGTTACTCCCACTTGAATTGTTTTAACTTACTGGGGGCTCGTCCGCTACTTCTTGTAATATTTCAATCAGCACTCTATTTTTCTGATGCTAGGTTGTTTCATATGACTGGATGGCCTGAAACAGGTTTATGATTGGCAAACTTGGCAGGAGATAGGAGGGTCTATCTCTTACACAGACAAGCTGTGTGTGTTAGTGCCAGTGTTAGTGTTAGTGTTAGTGTTATGCTGCTTTTTCATCAACAGGTGCCAGTGTGGAGCTGTACTTGCAGAACAGTCCATGGCAGCAAATGTGACCAACAAGAAAAAGAGAGAGAGAGTAATCGGGCGTAAACAGCAGAATCAGCATCAGATAAAAAAGAAAAAAGAAAAAACCTTGGCTGAACCCCAAACCTCCTATTGCCCATGTCCTTGCATACTCTGTCCTTGTATCACTGACAAAATGTATGGGAAGAGATGTGTAGACCTACTGGTAGTTATTCTCTAGGCATTTTGTGCAATGGAGGCACACTAGTAGCATGTTATTAATGTGCTTTGGTGCTCCTCTTTTGTCGCGATATCAGTGATAATACAAAGAGCCAACATACGGAGAGATTAAGGATTGCGGCATACAAGAAATTTACATCAGACCTTGTAAGGTTGTAATGGTTACCCTCCCTTTCTCTCTCTTGCTCTCATACACACATACACACACTGTCATTTTAGGATGTGTGGCTTGTTTTTGCGAAAAGGATTTGTTACATAAGAAGTAACTTTTCAGCCTTTTTTTTATTATGCTTAAAACTATATTAAGCAATAGTGTGATATCAACATTAAAGTTTGTGTGAGGGTGTTGCTAGTATTGCGTATTCCACTTAGAATCAACACCGAACTCTGCAGCTTTTAGCTTATTGTTTCACTGTGCCAGTACATATGCTGGACTTCCCAGTGCTCTTGCCAACCTCTTCACTCTTTCAACACAGTTAATCATAAAGCTACTTCTGTTTTATATGTCATCATTAAAACCTCACCAACTCATAAATATCAGTTGATTAAACAACTGATGAAATTCGGCTCAGTGCAAATCACAGACTCATAAAGCATGATTGGGTTGCCTGTTTGACTTGTAATGAAGGACTGTATCAAAATAACTGTTGCTCAATACCAATTTTGGGCAGTGTGTTTGATATTCAACCCATGTCACCAGTATTCAGCAGCAGGGGGAAGTATCCTGAAGGTAGAACGAAATTAGCCTGCTCTTTTTTTCTTCCCTTCACCCTCTAATATCTCTCCCTCTTTTCCCCTCCCTTTTCTCCTCTAACTCAACTGTAAGGTAAAAGAGCTGCCTCCGCCCTTCTCTCCCACCATTTCCCTTTTTCCTTCTCAGCAATCACTGATGCTGCTTCCTTCCTTTTTAGTGCTTTTTGCCATCCCTTCTTTTATCTTTCACTTCCCATGTTCTCCCCCACATTGCTCGATCTACCTCCTATACCCCCGAAACCCTTCTTCCGTTCCTGCTACAACCATAGGAGGATTAATTAAGCAATATAGCGTTAGAAAGAGAAATGATCTAAGCACCCAACCAATGTCCTATTGGTAATTATGTCCTGGGAACGAAGTGTTAATTTTATGATGATGATGTACTTAAATAGCAAGAAAAGGGTTTCTGTATTCTTTTTGTGAAGGGAGCAATGCATCAATGACAGCCCAAGAGGATTGTACATTTGGAGTTATTACTTTGTCTCTGCTTTGGAGAAATACCTCCACTAGAATGAAGATAACCACAGCAGATTTTTCCCTACCATTATATGATTTAAGTGCAGCACCTAAGCAGTTCAGCATGTCTAGGCCAAGTGAACTGAAAAAATGACTGGGAGTTCTTTACTACTCTGGAGAGAAAGGATAAAATATTTGTCCAAATGTAAGATGGTATTTTTTTTTTTTACTGAAAAGTTAGTTTTAAAAAGTTGATGTCTTGTATTTCAGGACTAGACAATTGTATTTTCATTCATTACAACAGATATTCTCTTTGGATGGAGAGTGTACCAATGTATCTATGGTCTTACAGAGAGTTGGATTATGGGTCATTTGTAGCCTTATCATGTTGCTAGGTTAGTGAGTATTTTGAGACATATAAAAGATGTACATATTGAATATTATATGAATGTCTGTGTACTTACAGAATGTGTGTAGTTTTTTTTCCTTTTTATATATATACATTTTTTTTTTACTGCACAGTACTTCCTCATGGCTATCTTGCTGCTCCACACTAAGCTACTAGCTGTCTGCCCACCACAGGTGGTGAAGGCTGCCAGGCCCCCTGCCTGAGCTCATGTTATGCTTCAGATTGGCCCAGAGAATGGGAACAGTTGTCACACTGGTGAAACAAACAAGTTTTAAGGGAGCTTGTTTAGCAATGTGTCCTGATTCAGTAATTAGAGATGGATCGTGGGGTTCTTTTGGCTGGCAGAAAACCCATGGTCTTTTCTCTGCCAAGGACCATTTCATTTGGACATTTGACATGACAACATATAACAAGGTTGCTGCTACTCCAGTCCTAACAAGACACTTAATTAAAAAGAGCATAGAAAGTTACTCTAGATGTATAAACAACCTGTAGTCATTACAGAGGGTGAGCTTGCTGAATGACACCCTCTTTTCAGTTTATTTGTTATTTATGTCTCTGCAGTTGCAAATATGCCACAAACCAAATTAGCCACACAAATTCAGATTCAATTGAATGTAGTTGGGCTGTGAGATAAAGACCCTTCCTCCTTGTAATGCAGGTCTTGCTGCTGAGACTAATGCACTTAAAGGAACTGAACATCTGGAGCAAGTCTTAATGAAATTTGCAACAATTTCCACATTTAATGATAACTTGTGTTAAAAGGCACCACACACACACAAATGTGTTGAACTTTGAAGCTTGTGTCCTTGAAACTGTCCAAGGCCCTCGAGAGGCTCCATTTAAGGGCCCTTCACACCTATCTTACATGTCCAGCAGGTGTTTCTGCATATTTTGCTGGCTAAGACCTCGAGTTAGAGTTAAATATGTCAAGTTGTGGTAAAACCTTCGCAGTCCTCCACATCACAGATAGCATGTTTTCTTTACACATAGTATAACACAACCTCTGCTGGAAACATGAACATGAACCTGTTGCTCTTGATTAGCTTATTTAACAACTTGGAGGATATATCACAGCCTTCAATTAAAACAAACCCATAAAGTCTTTCTTTCCTTGCTTTAGGTTTGATATCGTTCTTCTTTTTTTTTTAACTCCTGGTCTTGCTTTTTAGAATACGTGCAGTTCAAAAGATATTCTTAGGTTGTCAATTCACATGCACTGTGCGATTGAACTCTTAACAGTTTTTTTCCTTTTTACTTTTAATTCAAACCTGAGAACAGTTGAATATAAGGCATGTGTAGGATCATCAACATCTCATCTTGTTTCAGCCTCTGTCTCTTTATAATTAAATACTAGGATACGTTGAATCTATTCTTTCCCCTCCGAACAACATACCATTCTCAAAGCAGACATTTTGACTTGTAAAACACAGGGGTATCTAACGACATTAATGACATTAATCATTCCTAGTTGTTCCATGTCTAAGGCCCCGCAGTCGTGCGTGCTGGCTCATCAGTATGGTGTTCTGAAACCTAAATGCAACCGAGTAGTTGTTAATGTTATTCACTGATAAGTTACACCAGACAAGTCAAAATATCTGCAGTGAGAAAGGTCTATGCCTAATGTACTTCTGGCTGCCAAATGGTACCAAATAACCCCCCCATGCTTCTTTTTTCAGCCCTCCATTTTGTGATTGTGAGTTTTGTTTCAAACTGTTTTCTTTCATAAGGCTCTGCTTGATAAAAGTGTTGCATTGCATACTGAATGCAAGGTTGAGTTTTGATGGTGCTACAATCTAGATCATGTTAGTGTAAACATATAATACTATGGGGGTGTTAGAATTTACATATCTTACAATAAAAAAAAATCATGTTACATGTCATATTCTTTTTAAATGCTTACATACCCTCAATTGCCTGTGCAGATGGTCCTGTGAGTGTGGTGCAAAGGCTCAAGCCAATGATGCAAACTTAAGTAAAAAATAAGTATTATCTTTTAAATGAGCTTCGTGTAATAAATACTGTTTGGCTAAGAGGGTTTTGTTTATTTATCTCAGCAAAGCAAGGGGCCAGCTGTATCAAACTAAATCACGTGACAGTAGTGAGTTTTAGGGAAGTGAAGCAACCTCCTCACACCACTGACAGACAAAATAACACCTCAACTGAGGCAAGCATCCATTCCTATTAGTGATTTTCACAGTGGTACTTGTGTTGGTTGATCTATTCAATAAATTACTTGATATTGACACTGTGAAAGTACCATGACCTTTCTGTGTTAGAAAACACAAAAGCAATTTTCTGGGTGGAAAGGTTACTTTATAACCATAGAATGAATTCAGAAATTGATACTAAACAGTTCTTTATCCTATTCTTTTCTTAGACATGAGTTTATTATGCAGTTTTTTGCAGATACAGGCTATTGCTTGGCTATTGCTGGTTTTGCTTGTAGGCTTAGATTTGCAAGCTAGTTATGTCACTAAAATCTAAGGTAATGTCACATTTCCTCATGAGAAATACTAAGATATTATAAGAATTTAGGAATCGAAGATTCATTAACATACTTTTTATTCTAGCTCGCAGGCATTACCTGGCCTAGTTGATTGAGCTCAGTTGTTATGTACCAAAATACCTTGGTCAAGCAAGCATAGTCTTCAGTAAAAAAAAATTAAACAAAAAATTAAAAAAAAAATTTAACAAAGCTTTAAACAAAGCTTCCCCTTAGTTTTTCATTGACTTTCCATGTTGTGATAGCGATATTACCCTGATAGAGGAATCCATAGCATTTGCTGGAAGGAACTCTTATTTACTAATGAGGAAATCTGCTCTGCATTGACTGTGGCTGGCAGGAAGGCTGCAGTACCTGCTTCAGATTCTTGTGGCTCTTCTCCATCCATCATTGTCCATCCAATGGTCCTTGACACCTCCACTGAATATTCTACTTCTCTAGAGAATTTAGTGGATTGCCATCTCCTTGCCTTACCTTGATCCCCTTCTCTTCATTCTTATGGACCCTTTGGTCTGCAGATGTTTTTATTATTTATGACCTTTCTACCTTGCTCTTTGGAATATCCGAATTTGAAATGGATCCAAAGCCAGCCTGAACTATATCTGAGTTAACCTGTGCCCAAGCTTCAGCAGAGTTTTACTGTGTGGATAGTCCAAAGCAGCTCATCAGTGTTATGTTGGAAACCAGTGTTTGTTTAAATTTTGAAAGAAATCCGTTTTTTTTTATAATAATTTGGTTGTACTCAGAAAGACAATTTTTTTTTTTTTTTTTTTTTTTAGACAATTGTTTTTCTAAAGTCTGGCATTTATATCATAAGGCTTGATTAATATACACCTGTAGAAGGGAGGACACTTTCTTTTACCCCTAAGTGACCACACCGAATTTCCCCCTTGATTAACAGTGGAGAGATCACAAAAAAACTAAATGGATGGTGTTGTCAAAGTACAACTAAGGTGTGCTGCAGAAGAACAGTTCAGGTTGAGACATTAAATTTCTTGTATTCTTTTTATTTTTTGCTATAAAAAAAACAATAAAGGCTGTCTACACAGAGATTATGCCTCCACTGTCCACTGGAGGGGATTTTTTGTAAAAACAAACTAAGATAATCTAAATCTTAAACTAAGTCAAAGAAATTGAAGTGAAAAAACAAACAGAACTAATTAGGGCCAATTACATCAACATTTCCCTCCAGTAGGGTTTACGAGGTTAGTCATCGTTTCTGGGAGCCTTAATTGTAGTATGTGGCAGACATTTTCTCGGCGGGTTAATTGAAGTCAGGGGGATTAAAATTTGCCTCTGCCAAGATCTTTCTGCTCCTCGTGGTATATACACACTTCATTGCATACTGAAGAGAGAGAGTGTGTTTGTGTGTGTTTGTGTGTGTTTTTGGTACAAAGCCGGCTCACTCCTGTTCTGATAAGGTCTTCCTTGGGGTTAGCCCTTCAATAGATCACTCTACCTGTCCCAAATGGGAAATTGATTTCCTCCGCTTTTCCTCGCTCTCCCTCAGTGAGGCTAATTAGAAATCACTTGACAACCAACTTTTAAGGGAAATAAATAAACTCTTAAGATGTTTTGTGCACTGTTATGTATTAGGATTTGGTGGGCACCTTTTTCGAGCTTAAAAGATTCTCATTCATTGTTTTTTGCTCTTTGTCCACAGTCTCTACACCTTTCCTCTCTCCCCATCTCTATCTCTTTGAGTTTTCTGTTTCTCTCCCACTAGTGTAGATCTGTGACTGGCTGTTAGCAGAGAGCCGGAGTTGTACCTGCTTTTGAATGCTCACCTGGTGTTATAAATCAAGATTGTGGGTCCCCCAGGTTCTGTCACCATCCCTATCACTTCCCCTGTATTATTCATCCACTCCTTTGTCTATCAAGATTCTGCCCCACATTAAATTTTTCTTTGTGTGGAGGTGGGGTCAGAATGTATTACTGTAGACTACTGCAAATCCAGGTGGGCTGTAGGGAGTAGGAGGAGGGTAAAAGGTACAAGAGAGAAAAGGATGTGACAGGGATGAGAGAAATGGAGTAAAATGCTTAGGATGGCAAGAGGAGAGAAGGGGCCTCCCGTCTCCCCTCTTGAGGTGGAGAGGTGAGGAGGTGCAGGGATAAAAAAAGGAGAAAGGAAAAAAGGAGAGAGATAAAAATGAAAGCAACAAGCAGAAGATTGAAAATTAGGGAAGGAGATACAAGGACCAGGAAAAGATAAACAGCACAAGCAAACAGCTGTGAAAGAGAAGATGCAGCAAAGAAATGTTTAGTAGAGGCTGGAGCAAGAAGAAGAATGGTAGTGAAGAGTAATTGGTAGAAGGGCAGTGAAAGGAAAGAAGGCTGGAAACAATTTGAATGACTCGAGGTTATATTATGGAGAAAATAACCACTAGCTCCACCACTGTGGCAGACCACTAAACACCAACAGGAAAGCAGTTTAGTAAGGGCTTAATTCCACCTTTTAACTCCTACTGCGTCCTTTGACTTTTTATCTAAAAAAGTAAAACATTTTCTAATAAAGTTGCTTATATTATGTGTTAATGAATCAGCTGCCCCCTCATCTCACCAGTGTTCAACAGACATTCTCCTAACATTGTATATGCAGGAAAAGGACTTTTATTTGCAGAAACTCGAATGCCTGAAATATTTCCTCCCACTTTGCTCCTCCATTGGGCTGTGTTAATCACCGATGGTCCTGTGTTTATCTCTGCGAGTCTGACAGTTGTAGAGGGTTTTTTTTGTTTGTTTTTTGTTTGTTTTTGTTTTTTTTTTACACTGGTGAAGCATCATGGGATGTGGAGGAGGCTAATGATGTGGGAGGTACTGCAGTTTCCCCCACGTAGATACCGAGGCCTGTATGAGAGAGGTTAAGGGACCTACGCCTGTGAATACATGCAGTGAGTTTTGCTGCTCCACCTTGGGAAACAAAGGATAACTGCTGGTGATTAAGGAGAAGACATCAAAGCTTACACAAGAATGATTTAAAAAAAACAAGGAAATTTTTTAAAAGTATGTTTCGGTTTGTCATCTGTTTCAATAATGTACAAATCCCTTTGAGCTATTTGCAAAGGTATTTGGTGCAACATTCGGTGTAGTATACATGCAAACTTTGAAACGCCTACCTGTTGCTGTGCATACATGTTATCAAAAAGACAAACTAGGATATGCATGCATGGAAGCAAACAAAAACACGAGCACATTTCCCCTTTTACATCATTTCCCTATTCCCACTATAATAGCAAAGCCGTGACAAGCAGTGCTGTCAAATGTGCATATGGTAAACTCGTCAGCGTGTTGTGCACACTATGCAGCTGCAGTGTGCATCAGCGCATCACTGTGGGTGTTTGTGTGCCTGTTTTCGGTCCAGTGTCTGTGTTTGTATGTGCAAGCACGTGTAAGGGAGGCAGCTCTCTGCAGGGCTTGCTTAACTAAGATTAATTGTACCTAATCCACTGTGCCAGGTGGAACATGGACCACGGTGGGGGCACTCACAAACACACAGACATACTACAAATAGGCCCAACCATCCCATTATAGCCTTACTGCTGAAAATTAGCCCTGTGCCTCTCCTGACTCTCCGGACTAGACCACAACTCGATACCACCATTTACTTCCCAACAACTCGCACATCTATCACTGCTTTCTCCGTCCAACAGATGAATACACGGACGGACAAAATACCATGACAGGGTGACAAGCTACGTGCTCTTTCACATCAGCACCCGCTGACCTTGATAATGAATAGAAAGACAGTCTTTGTCCTCTTTCGTCTTTAGAGGATAAGGAAATAATGTCTGAAATTAATGTCTTTGACAATAGTATCCAAGATAGAGCCTGACTGTATGAACAGACACACATGAACAAGGAGAGGAAGTGAGACAAAGTAAGCTATATGTTTACTGAGCGAAGTGATTTCAGTATTTAGCTAGAGATATCATTAGTAATGTTTTTCAGTTTATTATTGTTATTTTCATCTGCATAGTGGAGTACCCTTGAATGAAAACCTGCACTTTACCATGCTGTTGAGAAATGCTGATAGATGGTGCCTTTAAAGTTCGCTTTAAACAGAGTCAACGTGCTTGATTTGAAAACAGATTATGGTTTGAAAACATAAGGTGTCAATATTTCAACAGTTAAACGTACATTAAATGTTTTCTTCATCCTAGATAAACATTTACTTTTAAACTGCTAAAATTATATAAGAATAATTTGTCAATTATCTCTATTCACCGATGACTAAACTGTTGTCAGGTAATCGTTCATACCACAGGGACCTTTCACATAGGCAAGGTCGTAACTTTAGCTATGTGTTTTGACTACTCAATCATTACCTTTCATTATTCAAGATTTTTCAACGTCCTTTTAACTGACTCCTTAGCCTTTTAGCCAACATACACTATCAAGAGTGTTAGAGCTGACTCCGTATGTTTTTTGGTTTTCTTTTAAATAGTAATTTTTAGTTTTTCAAATTGTTGAAATGCTTAAAACCTTTCCATTTCACTGGTTTTGGCCTTAATTGAAACTGCCTCTTGGGTGGCTCGGTTTTCTGCTGTTAATTTTGTTTTCTTACAGTTCTTTAGGGAGAAGGGTTTAATATTAAAGTTTATGTACATGGTTATTTTCTCTCCTCTTTTTATCAAAAAAAGTGGTGCCTGGAAGCTACGTCTCTGCTCTTTACCTGCTTAAGAACAGCTGCATTGTCAGCCATTTCTTACCACCAACTGTATTGTGTGTGTGTGTGTGTGTGTGTGTGTGTGTGTGTGTGTGTGTGTGTGTGTGAGAGTGTCTGTCTTCCTGGCTGGAAACATAAACTGTTTTTTTGGGAGAGACACAGAAGGAGAGATTGAGAACAAATAAAAGAAATAAATCCAAGGCTTGTGTAGGAAGCACTTAGGAGCTCACTCAAGGGCAATGTCAGTCAGCTCAAGGTCTAATTGGCATATTGCATTGGTCCATTGGGAAAAAAGAAGCACAGCATAACGAATGAGACTTAGAAGGAACCTGGCAACTTGTACGAGGGTTTGTCTTCAGTGCCTTTTCATGAAGGAAACTATTTTAAGACTTCTTCATCAGTGCCTTTATGATGTTAAATCTCATGGCCAGTGTGGGGAGTGGGTTGGGAATGGATACAGACAACATAATCCTTTTCTTTTTTTCTCCTCCAGTTGCACACCTTTCAAATGTCCAAATGTCTCACTGCAGGGGTACAGGGTACAGACTTAGCCATGCATTTGGTGATATTAGAGCTTATGTGTCCTTGATAGTAACACTATAGCTATTCTGTCTTTTTCTACTCATTCTGGAGATATCATTTTCAATTTTTAGCCAGAGTATATTTCAGTCCGTGCGGACTGACCTTTTTCCTCAAACATGAATCACTGTATTGACCCAAAATGCACAGGACATTAATGAAACACTGGGTCTTCAGGAGGTGAGCACTCTACAGAATACCGGTGATTTGTAATATGATGAATAGACTCAGAGGAGTAGAAAAGTGCATTATCATCATCAGGGTTTCTCCATTCCTGTGTGGGAAATACAGAATAGTTGCAAGGTCAAAGGAGGACAGGTAAACAGGAAAGCAGCAGTAAGACAACGAGGCATTACAGGCAGGTAGTCTCAAGACCTACAAACATTGAAATTCACTTTGTTCTCCATGGTAGGCACTATCGGACCCAGTGTTTTGTTTAGTTGTATGGGGGGTTAAATCAAGCCAGGTGTAGTTAAAAGAATGCTTAACAGGACTGTCACAGAGGCTTTGAAACAAAACCAAGGATCTGAAATAAATGTGTAAACACAGTGATAGTAAGAACCGCTCTCTGTTTTTACCTTACACAACAGCTAGGTGTTCATGCCGAGAAGTAAATGAATGTCAGAACAGAGTGCAGGGTAAAAGTACGATGTCAGCTGGGTTGAATGAATGGGTCAGGATTGTGGACTTGAATTAGACTTTGTGTTCTGAGTCCTGTGGGTAAAATGAGGAAAATTACACCCTTCATCAGTGAGCAAAAAGCTGGTAGAATACGGTGTTCTAAAATTGTAATACAGCCGAACACTTGTTTTGTTTTTTCTCTCGGCTCTGAAGCCATCTGAAGCCAAGATGAGCATGCCTTGTCACCACTGAGCACCACAGGCAGAATACGGGGAACTAGTCATTTAGAGAATCCAGCAAAACCATGTGTGCGTCTCTGTGCATTTTTTGTTAATTGATTGATTCTTTTTTTTTTTCCCAGTTTTAACTTTCAGAGGACATCAGGGTGGGTGGTCAGAAAGTAAAACTGTATTTTTTATGTATAGGGCAAGTAAGGTTAGAGAGCAAACTTGTTTCTTAACTTGTACCCTGCTTAACACTATTGTTGCTCTTTTGATCACAGTTAAATTGCAATTTTGTTCTAAAATTAAACTTGGAGAAGTTTTTTCTTCACCATTTCTCATACACTGTCTTTGACCAATGGTCCATGTAAAACTCATCACTCTGCCTTTATTGTGACTAGTAGGGAAAGTCTTCAACAAAATGTAATCAGGTTATTTTTGATAGAGGTCAGATTGTCTCATCTAACCTCATTTTAAACTATTCAGATTTTCTATACGGAACTGTGGAAGAAGGGGAGGGAAATGGAGGGTAAAGGAAATGTAGCCCACTCAGTTTCAAACTTTGGACACCATTTTTCTCAGGGCTCGACACACTCTGGTCTGCTGCTCTCTACCGCCCAGAAAAACCTGTTTTACTTGGGACCTGTTCTATTACTGATCGTGGATTACTTCCACTTTGCTGTATTAAGTTTCCTACTCTTCAAATTGTATTGTTTTGAGTTATACTTTGACTGAAATCCAATTATTATTATACTATATGTGGACTGCAAACTTGCTTACTCCCATTTAAGGGATGATATCCACCACCTGGAATCAGAGCTCTCTTCATAGCTGCAGCTCATTTTGCATATGCAGTCCTCCACTCTTGCTGTTCCAGTTTGCTGATGATCCGCCCCTCCTGATGTTCCAGAGGGTCTCAGGTTCTACAGCGATGCTCCCTTGACTGGTTTCAACACACACTGCCCCTGTACTGGTTTACCCAGAGGGTCTACCAGCTGAGGAGAGGCTAGTCCTCTAAACGTAGGCTGGAGGCAGGGACAGCTGTCACCACCACTCCTGCATTGTTGCTGGAACCTATACCACCATAGATTGTCACCCTGAAGCTGACAGAAGATCTGAGGGTGTGTACTGGAAACAGGCCCAAGGCTCTGGTTTATAGCTCTGCGAGCCCCAAGAGTTTTGGCTGAGGCTCCTTCACAACCTGTCCCAGTTCCTCCAACCGCTACAAAATCCTGCTGGATAAGGCTCTGGTTCATCCTGGAGATGCCCCTGGAGCCCAGTCTCCACACGACCATGACCACTCAATGGTTGTTGTACCTCTCATCACCACTGCATCTTCTCTACTTGTGGCCACATTGATCGGGCAGCCTGTCACTCCACAAAGGGAAAGAAAAATAAGCAGTCCCCTCTCAGGATGTGGCCTCTTACTTCTGCCATGGGATTCCCAAGGAGATTATAGTCAGATGCTGAGGAGGTCCAGGCAGGCCACACACACATATCATCACCTCTTCCCTTTTTCCCTCCCACTACATTATTAATTAGAGATTCCATAACCTGAAATAGCCACTTTTTGAGCACAATTACACATTGTTTCCCTGGAGCCACAGTCCCTTACATCCAGGATAAGCTCCTGGATCTACTGCCCTCTCTCATGACCTCTATTAAGAATGTAATAATTCATGTGGGGACAAATGACACTGCCTTCCTGTCAGAGTCTGAGCACACCAACAACAATTTTAACCTCCATTTTAAACGTTTTAAAGAACTGTGGAAAATGAGCTGGCTGTTTTTAGTAGGATCCTCAGCCTTCTCACTCGGCTCAAGTCTGCCAACAGGACTCACAACATTGGCTTTATGGACAATTTTTTTTTGTTGGTTTTGGGATTGTTTCTCTTTTAAAAAGAAAAGGGGTTCATCCCAACCTTCAGGGTAGTCAAATGCTAACAGCGAAATTGCAGAATACAGTGCAGTCCCTCCCATGTGACTGACTGTTTACATCTCACAAACATCCCAGGGTGCTTCCTCTTCCTCTACAGTACAGTGTCCCAATACTGTTTCCCTAATAAGACATTTGACTGAAGCCTTTATCTTAAACAACTTCACTCTGTGTCAGAAATTGAATTTCTTTTTCTTAACTGAAGCCCTGCTGAAGGAGGGAGAATGTATTCAACCATCGAGATGCCCCAAATTAGAGTAACTCCCCTAAGCTAAATGGCTATGGTTGTGGCCTAGTAGTGTTTTTTAAAAATCACTTTAAGCGCTCTCTTCTTGCTGCTAAAATCAGTACTAGCTTTGAGGCTCTTGTGTTTTTTGTCAGCTGCATCGTTCCTGTATGTCGCATTGCCATTTAGTGCCCACCAAATCCAAACAGTAACTTTTTCAAAGTTCTTTGACTTTATTGCTGCTGCAGTATGATCAAATGATTATGGCCAGAGATGTCAATTTCCATCAAGATGATGCAACAAATGCCCAGCGAAGTGATTTTACTATTGTAACTGATTATTAATTTTTTTACAACGCGTAAAGGTTCCCACCCACAACCGTTGCCATACCCTTGACCTAGTTTTCACCTTGGATGCTTGGCTATCTAAGATTGGATGATTTTATAGCTGATCACAAATGTATTATGATTGATACATTGTACTATCTGACATCCAACCCTGTCAACACAGAAGCGCAGCGTAAAATGTCTCATTAAAATTAAGTCTTTAGATATATTATCTTCTATTTTTTCTGTGTTGCTTCAAGGTGGGTAATCACCTTCACATACTGATGATCTGGTTAGGCATTTTAATGTTTAATTACCCAGACTCCAGCATGTTTAGAAGATTAATTTTTTTAAAATTCTTTTTTGTACTTAAACCAACAGAATAGGAGCATCCAGTGTTCCCCTAGCCTCCCCAGATCCTATACTGTCCCATCCTAGTAGATAAACTCTCTCCACTCCAATCTCCCTCAGTGAATTGATTGATAATGTTTCCCACACTTCTTCCCTGTCTCCCTTTAACATTTTAGCCCCCCCCCCCCCTCAAATTATTTAAAGAAACCTTTAGCATTAATGGACATTCTCTGCTTGCTATTATGAACCAGTCACTCTCCTCGGGCTATATTTCTAAATCCTTTAAAGTAGCCTCAGTGCAACCCCTTCTAAAGAAACTGCACCCAGATCCTAGCCTACCAATAAGCTACAGACCAATGGAAAGTTACCCTTTACATCGAAGGGTTTAGAAAAAAAAAGTCTGCAAGCAAATTCTGGAACTGTTTGATGAAAATGAAATACTTGATGAATAAGTCAGGCTCTCGGCAGAAACGCAGCACTGACACAGCCCTCCCCAGGGTCACGAATGACATCCTCAAGCAGTTAGACTACAGTGAGATCGCCATTTTAATTCTTTTATATTTGTGTGTGACCTTTTGACACTGTTGATCATGCTGTTCTAACTGACTGACTAGAAAATGGGTTGGGCTATCTGTTGTAGCATTAAACTGGTTTCCTCTCATTTATCTAACCTGAAGTTTCTTGTTTTAACTAATGACAATGCATCCATCTGTACCACTTTAACTTGTTGGGGGCCTAAGGGGTCAATTCCTCTCCCCGTTTCATTTTTATTATATATGCTCTGAAGGGCACTTGATCTGACAATTTGGTTGTTATATCATTTCTACACTGATGCTACAGAGCTCAACTAATCTGTTAAACCCTGTGATCAAATGAGGCAAAGTTCTCTACACAAGTATGTGGCCAAGATTAGTAAGTGAAAGTCTCAAAATTTTCTTGAGTTAAATCACAGTAAAAATAAAGTTCTAGTTTTCGCACCAGATATGTTCTCCACACGGATGCTCCAACACTTTGCCTCATTAGCTACTACTAGAAAATCTTCCGAAACCTAGGAGTAATTTTTGACTACCAGTTGAAATTTGATAAACACATCAAGACACTTATTCAGTCCTGCTACCCTTACCTGAGGGATATTACAAAAATTCATCCTCTATTATCTTTCCAGCCATTGGAAATGATCATAGGTGCCTGTGTCCTCTCTTAGACTTCTGCGACGTTCTTTGTTCCTGCCTAGGCCAAGACACTGTTACCCAGTTACAGTTTTTCCAGAACTCTGCAGCAAGATTACTAAGACTTCATATCGCTCTCATATCACCCCAGCTCTGATGTCCCTAGAGTGGTTTCCGATTAAATGTAGGATTTAAATCAAGATCTTCCTCCTCCTCTATAAGGCCTTGAATTTTCTTCCTCTAGTGAAAATCATTGAACTTGTTATGCCTTATACCTCTGCCGAGGCCCCTAAGGCTCAAGATTGTAAACATGAGGGAAGTATGTATTTCCTGTCCTGGGTCCCCAGGCTATGGAACGTTCTCCCACTGGGAGTCAGGTCAGCAAACTCTCTTGGTTGTTGAAAGTCACAGCTCAAGACCTGTCTTTTTTCCCAAGTGTTTTTGTACTTGAGTTATTATGTACACTATCTTGATTTGTAATGGAAGAACAAAATGATTTTTGTTTTTACTGTGCTATGGCTCTTGTTGTAACGTTCTTTTCACTTATCTTTTGGGTTTGTTGTTTTTTTTAACCTTTTATTCTTTTGTAAAGCGCTTTGCAACCTAGGTTTTTACAGGTGTCATATAACCAGAATTTTACATACTTTATTCCGTCGTTCATCTGCTCAACTTGACATTAGTGGATAGAAACTAAAGCTCGTGCATGTCTTTCTAACGCACACAGCAGACTTTCCAGGCCAGGCCCCATCAGCCTGTCAAGGTGGTGATTGGAATGCGTTGTGACACACAGATACGTGCATCCTCGTATTTAGAGACACATACACACTCACACACATCTAGCTGCTTTTGTTTAGATGTTGTGGCCTGCAGCAGGATGCAAGGTCTGATGAAGTTCACCTCTTGTGTCATTGAGAATTAGAGTATGGACTGTTTCATTGCAAAGACATATGTACACAAATACACACTGGTAGTGCCTTGCTGATTATGACTCTTAACATTACTGCCCAAGGTGTAGAGTGTAGCTCTCAGCTGAAAAATGCCTCCACTCCACCATACACACACACATACAAACATACACTTTAAATATACAGCGTGCAGTACATGGCAACCTCAGGTATCACACATCCCTCACTTTCCTTTCTCAGTTCGTTTTCCCCACTTTTAAGCACACTCACCTGCCCTAGTAAAAAAAAACACATTACTCTCCCACATCCTGTGATTTTCACTCAGCATCACGTCCTGTTTCCATTCTCATTTTGTGTTTTCCTTACTGAACTTAGAACTCATTGTTGCACACACTCTTTTAAGCACACACTCATTTTGTCTCTGTCTAACGTATGCACTCCATCCCCTCTCCTTTCCCTGTCTTGCACGCGTGCGTGCACAAAAGCGCGCGCACGCAGTCTCGCACACTCAATCAAGCAGTGCTGAGGGAATGGGCAGATTCATTCCTTGTCTGGCCTCGAGACCCAGATTGATTGATAAAAGAGGCAGCAAGGCAGTAGAGATGAGTGAGGAATAGCAAACTCTGGTGCGCCCCCCCAATGGCATGATGATATTGTTAAATCTATTCTCTGGCTAATTCTGCCATTATGTCCAAAGAATATTACTAAACGTCTTAGCGAGCAAAAGGTCTTGTTTTTGTTCTTTTAAAGCATAGAATAGAGGTTTTCTAAATGACCTTGTCATGCAAGGAGCTACAGCAGAAATAAAATAAATTACACACCCTGTTAAAATAGGTTTTTGTGATGTAAAAAATGTAATCAAGATAAACCATTTCAGAATTTTTTCCACCTTTTTTATGTGACCTATAAGCTATAAGATTCAAGTGGAAAACAGACTGTAACATTAAAAATAAAAAACTTACAATAACCTGGTTGCAAGTGTGCACATGTATAAACCAATATTTTGTTGAAGCACCTTTTGGTTTTATTACATCATTAGTCTTTTTGGGTTGGAATTTATCAGCTTGGGACATCTTGACTTGGCAATATATGCCCACTCTTCCTTGGAAAAATGTTCCAGATCTGTCACATTATGAGGGCATCTACTGTGTGCATCCCTCTTCAGGTCACCACACAGATTTTCAATTGGATTCAGGTCTAGGCTCTGGCTGGGCCATTTCAAAACTTTAATCTTCTTTAGTGAAGCCATTCCTTTGAAGATTTGGATGTATGCTTTCAGTCATTGTTGTACTGAAAGGTAAAATTCCTCTTCATCTTCAGCTTTCTAGCAGACGCCTAAAGGTTTTGAGCCAAAATCAACTGGTATTTTTAGTTATTCATAATTCCCTCCTGTCTCGTCTGAAGACAAGCAGCTTCAAAGTGTGATGCTGCCACCATCGTGCTTCACCGGGGTTATGGTGTTCTTCTGGTGATGTGCTGTGTTGTTTTTGCACCAAATATACCTATAGATTTATTTTATTTTTATTTTATTTTTTTGCAAAATGTATCCAGGAATGCTTTTAATTTTAAATTTTGTTTATTTATTTATTTTTGTTAGAAAAGTCTTCAATCTTGCAACCCTACCCTGTAGCCAGCCCACATATGAAGTATATGGTAGACTGCTGAAATTCCTGTAGTTCCTTTTAATGTGTTTGTAGATTTCTTGGGAGCCTCCATGACCATTTTCTCCTTGTCTTTTGATCAATTCTGGAGGGACATCCTGTTCTTGGTAATTTCACAGTTGTGCCATATTTTATGACTATCTTGACTGTGCTTAATGCGATCTTCACTTTGCATTTACTAGGATGGTTTAGTCTTGTTCTTGTACAGGATCTAGATGTCATGGGAGGGCTGTTATGCATTGGTACCTCACCTCCCGCTGTGATTTGCTTGAGGTGCAGATCAACATCTGTCTTAATACATTTCTGTCTTAATACATTTCTCTCTCTCTCTCTCTCTCTCTCTCTCTCTCTCTCTCTCTCTCTCTCTCTCTCTCTCTCTCTCTCTCTCTCTCTCTCTCTCTCTCTCGATGGATGGCCCTATTATGGATTGTTTTTTCTCTTCATGTTCTTTTTGGTGATTTTCTATAAAAATACATACGACATGTTTTTTGATGAGCATTCATGATTACGTCTGACATACGTTACTACTTTGCTATACTTGGAGTATGCACACATATATCCACCAATATCAAATGTTCACTCTGTTTGTTTTGCTATTTTTTTAGCAGCTCAAATTGTTCATTTATAAACAAACAATGAAGTAAACCTGTTTCATTTACAAGACTCTGTATTAAATCTACGATGGATAAGCTGATTTTTTATTTTTATATGTCTGTTGCTGAAGAATAATGCAAATTAGTTAAGGGCTATACGATGTTTTCATATTTTTTACCCCATTTTGTAGGGCCTGTATACTTATTTACGCTTCCTTTTAAAGTGATAATCCACTACAAAAATCTAGTGTCACTTTGCAGCAGTCCCCCAAAAAAAGTTGCAGAATACAAACTATGCATAGTTTAACAATTAAGTGGAACATTTGTTAAATTCTACCATATTAATGTTAAACCAATGCAGCTTTAGCTGCACGCTTGGTCAACAGCATAACTCTCCCCAAAATCACATCTGGAAATAGTTATTTTTATAGTTATTTGTCATTCAGAGGAACATCGTCATCTGACCATTTGTCTGCATTATCTATTTCCTTCAAAAAAATTTCCTTCAAAAAAAACCCCAAAAGTTTCTTTCTCTGTGTGCTCATGGTATCCTCGTCACTTGGTTGTTCTCGTCTGCTCAGTTGTGCTTTGACGTTCTCTGTAGTCCAGAAATAATTGCATAACCTTCCCCAGATTCATGCATTTTCACAGTTCAGTCTTTGAATTCTACAGAGAGCTTCTAAATGAAAACAGTTGTAAAGAAGTCCCAAGGAAAATGAGAAGAATTTGGAGACTGCTTTAAAAACGCTAACGTCCATCGTAAATCTAAAATTTAAAACCAGATGAAAGAAGAGTCGCTCAGTTTTAAGTCTTCCTGAACACATTGTAGATCATGAGGTCAATCTAACAGTTTGTGAAGAGATGGGTTAATTGGCATGTGTAGTGGCTGTTTTAATGATTAACAGGTGCTCAGTTGTTCCATGTATTTTTTTTTAATGTGTTGTTAAACAACATCAATATCCCATCTGTACTTTCAGGTTCCTCAGTCCTTTAAGCATTTAGTCAATTATTAACTAACCCTCTATTGTAATTAATTAATGAATTAGCTGACGATTACACTTAAGTCAAAACAAACTACTTAATGCATCTATATAATTATAAAATGAATTGTACATATAATAGTTATGATAACTTTGCTGGACTGTAAAACAGGAGTCTGCACTGTTAAAGTAATTTTAAGTAGTTAGATTGACACGGGGTAAAGGTGGAGTTTCTATGCAACCTCACAAAGATCTTATTTGTTTGGTCATTAATAAGTGATTAGTTGAAACGAAGAGTCATGATTTTATAAAACAAACTGATTTGACACTGCATGAACTAAGAAGAGAGTTGGGGATTGGATAAGGCAGAGGAGATGGCTGATTGGTTTCCTGCCTCTGTTGTCAATCCTCAAGCCCTCAGCTCTCGCTTTGGAGACAGATCACTTTGTGCACAATTTGCCCGCTAATGATAGGGTGTTGGGGCAGGTATACGCATCAGTGGCTCCTGAGAGGTAAGTACCCATAGTGATTGGCATAGAAGTGCAGAGAGAGACACAGTAGTTAGATGGCAGGCTGCCTTTTCTCTCAATGCAGCTCTCTGTGCCTTGGAGTCTCCTGCTAGCCAGCCCCTGGGCAGAGCCACTCTCCAACAGACTAACTCTCAGTCTGTCACAAACACTCTCTTCCTTCCTCATACTCTCTCTTTTGCTTCTTCTGTTACTTGTCTCTCCCACTCCAGGTTTTAATTCTCACCTACTTCTAATTCGTCACTAAAGACACTATAGATCACCCTCGCCAGCAATTTTTTCCCTGTGAAATATACTATACACACTTTCTCATGTGGGTGTGCTACTATAGTTGAGAATTACAACTGAGAAACACAAAGAGTGCCAGAAACCACCTTACACCTACTCCTCCTATAGTTTGTCACCGAATTGCTACGTGGGCTGTAACTCCCCCCCCATATACCCAATCCTCATCTATTCTCCCATCCATCTACTTGGCTTGCTTTTGTCTCCCTGACCATGTCACTCACTAAATAAAAGGCTAGATTAAGTGTGTAGATTGGTACATGCAGTCCATTCCTGCAGGACGAGCAGTGAATAGAGCCACTCTGCCTCACTGTCCCTATCTACTACTCCAATCTATATGTTGTTTAAATTCAGTAACATTTCATTGTCAGAAGGAAGAGGCATCTTGGCGCTGCTCTCCTTCCCGTGCAGCAGTTGTGAGAGAGTTAAATAATTAATGTTGGTTAAAGACAGGATAAGTTAATGCAGATAAATTATTGTGTTAAATGCTTCAGACTCCCCTTATCCCCAAATTGCAGCTCTGAGTCTTTTTGTGAGCGCTGCATGAACTCTATTAGGTCAAATGCTGAGAAGTGACCATCTGAAATGTTAATATATTTTGACTGAAGTCACTTCCTGCTTTATACATTTTCTTTTTCTCTATGCCTTCCATCTTACATTTTCCCATTTCTTCAGTTTATTATTGTTAACGACCCCAGCAGGAGAAGGGTGCACTCCACAGACTGGGTTCTAGTGGGGCCACAGCTGCCCAATAGCAACCTGATTTATCAACCTCCTCCAGCTAGCCTGCATGGAGATGCTGTTTTGCTCGCTTGCTTTGGTTGTTACTTACAGCCAGCGAGGCAGGTTTGTATATCTGGCTGCACGTCCTTAGGATGTGCCTGGCGTAATGAAATGGCTATGCTCGTAATGTATCTTGCCCTCTGGAGTAGCTGAGGCCTGTCTGTGTATCTATTCAGGCGTTGTCTCCCCACCAGGATATGTTGACTGACATAAAGAATTAAAGGGTGGCTGGTGATTCCAGTCGATGTTTGTTTTAGAAATCTCTACTACAACTACTTGATAACACAATATGAAGCCTTTGTTTTTCTGTTTATATGAATTTCTCCTGCACTTCCTTGAGCTCTGTTTTTACGTTTCTCATGTGTCTTGCATCTTCTCCCGTTCTCCCTCCCTCTGTAGACAATGTGAAGTTCCAGATGGAGACCAGATATATACAGTTCCAAAACACAAAAAAGATGATTTCAGTGACGATCTATCTCAATTAATTTTTTCTCTCTCTGCCTCTGACATCCTCCCTCTCTCTCCATTCCTGCCCCTCTCTTTCTGCCTCTAGTCCAGTACCAGATGGAGATGATGCGTTCTCTGCGTCATGTAAACATTGACCATCTGCATGTGGGCTGGTACCAGTCCACCTACTACGGCTCCTTTGTCAGCCGAGCACTGCTCGACTCCCAGTTCAGCTACCAGCATGCCATCGAAGAGTCAGTTGTACTCATCTATGGTGAGTAAACCTACAGAGAAGACTGTGTAAAAAAACATCTTTTGATTGTGCATTTTTTTCTCATGTATATCAATATTTACTATATTACACTCAAATAAATTAAAGGGGACATTTACTACACAAAATAGATATTCCAAAATATCCAGATGGGGTGTCGGATTTAAGAAAAGGATGGCCCTGTGTCCAGACAGGCTAGCACAAGTGTTGTAGAGGAAGGTGTAAGGAGGTGAAAGCAACAAATGTTCAACTTGCAGGTATCACCTGCTTCACAGTAAAAACCTTTAAGTGGGTTAAATTTTCAAATGGCAGCAGTATTTATATTAAAAAAAGCCTACATGACGGCAAATTAAAACTTGTCTTGTTCTGCTTCTGTGAGAATACTGCTGTTCTTTATATGTATAACCTATATATACATGGTGATTAAATGTGACTCACAGATCAGACTTTCACAAGCAGAGGACATACAATCAAATGTAGACATTGTTAAAATGCCAAGTAGTATTAAGATAGTATTTTCTGCCTGTATTGCAAACTTTATAATGTGCTTAGTTTACCTCCATCATGTTTATGAACCAAAAAATGAGAGTAAAGTACAGCCAGGGTGACACACAAAGTCTTACAAGCTCACTGACTTGAAATCACGACCTTTCATTACAACAGCTCAGTGTTTATCTGCTCACTTCAGGTCGACAGAGACGCAGCAACTGCAATTGTCGTTTTGAAAAATGATGAAAACAGCTTTAAATTTCACCAGTGTTTCAGTGGTCGAAGGAGAGGTCTCCTTCATGCTGTGTCCTGTCTCCCCAAAATCACTTCAATCTCAGTTTTTACAAATCCATGATAGACAAAGATTAATTTTAACCATCCTACATATGCAGCCGTCTGATCCAGTCCTGGCAGCCTGCAGGCCACTAAGGCACTCACTCCGTCAGCCCTTTCCCATTCTGAACGAGGTCTCCTGTTAATGTCAATCAATAATGCGGTACTTAAAGGATCAGAGAACCTCAAAGGAATTGACATCTCTTTGTAAAGTCAAAGGGAAAGAAAATTGATTCCTTTTTTGCGCTCTTGGTCATTAGCTCATTTTATGCCATACATGAATCAATCAGATGGCCAACTAGTGAGTTAATAGCATCCGTATGGCGACAGCTTAGAATTAGAGCAGGTTGTTGATATGTTCACCATGACAAAAGTTTTTACAGGAGGTGAACAGTTGAGGAGCCAAAGACTCACAGGCACAGAGTTAACCTACAAACAGCTCTGTGTAGATCCACAGCTTTCAGGTCAGGGACATGTAGTATGACTGATCGGGCACAGAACATCATTAGGGGCCGCCTTTTAACTCTGCTTGTAAACCGCATACAGAATTGAATTTGTAAAATATTTTCTGAAGTTGGAACATCATTTTTCCGTAAACTGATCACAGTTCCTAAAAATGAAAGGAAAGCTCAGCTATGACCAGTTTCCTTAAGATATAAAAAAGCATGTATCATTGACCCTTCACTGCTTTTTACTGGAACAGTGGAGAATTTGACTTTCTAATTTAATTTGTGAGAGGATTGCAAGAGGCTCTTGGAAGCTCAAGCTAGATAATTTAAACTTTCAATTTAGTCACCTAACTTCCTGTAGATATAGAAGAGTTGTCTCAGTCAAGTGTGGCTGTCACCAACCAGTCCCAGTGGACATTGAGATTGATATTGGCTGTCAATTGTCAGTCTTGTTTAGGATTGGCTGTGCCGTAGGAAAATGGCTTGTCACAGTAGGCTGTTGAGACGGGAATAAGTCGCACTATATTTTCTGATAGCATTTTCAGGCTGTCAGCCTGTCTCATCTGAGCCAAAACTCACCCTTTCTCTGTGTATCAAGAAACAGGATTGGATGACTTTTACCTTTTTTCCCTTTTTAACTGTGACTTTAACTCGATTTTCCAGTTTATTGATTTTTTTTTTTTTTTTTAAAATTACAAAGCTTGCTGTGCAAATGTTTTTTTTTTTAACTGGATGGACCAATAGCTCCCGACTCCCCTCCAGCTCGGATTTATTAGCCTGCACAGAAATTAATGTTTTCTATAAGTTAAATTGAGAATGATTTTAGTTAAGTGAAAAATCAATCAAATAAGAGATCTGACTGAAAGTACTGTACCTTCCCTGATTGATTTTTTTTTAAATAAATAATGGCTCATCTCCAGCCAGCACCTTTTTAAAAGCAATTTTTGTTTTTACTTGAGGAGGCCTATACTATGAAACAAGATTTGAGGTTAGTGAGGTAACTGCAGGTTTAACCCTCGGTTTTCGGGGTTAAGAAGGTGGTTTCACTTTTTACTGGGGCACATTGCCATAATAATTCATGCTGCACATCCAAACTGTTGTAGAACAGGTTATGTCTGTGATAAGAGATCAACTTACATAGGAGCACCGCTAACTGACCAATATATTTTCTTGGAAAATGGCATCAGCATTCATAGATAATCCTGTGGCAGTTGGTACACAGATCATGAGAGGGACTCTTAGGAGTGCATAAGTGGGAGGGCCCCAACTCTCTTCTTCATTTCTTTTTTTTTTTTATACTGTTGGCTGCAGGCAAAGTCAAAAACCATTTCATTGTGCTTTTGTATACTGCTCTTATCCTACAACAAGGACTGATTGTAGCACTAAAACCCCGTATGTTTTTCATTTATAAGATGTGAAAGTAAGCCTACTTACTGCTTGGAATTATGTTTTAAATTTTTTATTTATTTTAATTTTTTTTTTTTTTTTTTTTTTTTGCTTCCAAGTCTGTTTCACACCACTGGGGTTGCAGCTGAAAGAATAAGGCAAAAATTGTCATACACACCATAAAAATACATTTAAGCAACAAATTAATTCAACATAATGCACAAATGTAAATATAGTCAGATCTGCTTGTTCCTTAATGAGGGGCAGCGATCTAATAAACTTATTAACTTACAAGGTCCATGATGACCCTCTGCTACCAGTAGACCTGTCAATGTTTGCGATTGGTCATAGGCTGCAAACAACGCCCCTTTTTATGTGAATGGACTCGGGAAAGCCTGGCTTGACTTACCAAGTTGATAACTACCGTTATGTCACCACTTAGTGTGATCACAGTTTTCAGGCTTAGTTAAGCCTGATAACGAAAAGATTTCCTGGGTGAGTTTGAACTTGCGTCATGGTACAGGCATCAGTTAGACTTCTCAGTGTTTGTAAATAAAGAAATAACTTGAGACATTTGACAAGTGTAAAACTGAAAAAAAAAAAAGAAAATGAGTACAGTGCTGAATAAAGACTCTTAATTACAGGATACTGTTTGCTGTTCAGAAAATACAACTTGCATTGTGAATTAGAGACAATATTGTAATTTTGGTGGACTCAACTTTCAAATTCCATTTGCAGATTTAGTATTTAAATTTCTCTTTGCTTATTGGCAAGAGAAGAGAAAGTGAGCTTGTGAAATTTAATTTAACATACTTGAGTTGTTCAGTTGGCAGTTGCCTGCAGGGCAAAAAAATAGGCTTGTAATGAGAAGCTTGTTGACTAGTAAAATGTGGGCAGCAAAAAACTGAAGGACAAATGTTGGCAACTCATTCAGTCAACTTTCAGGTGGTCTTGAGCAACTCACTTAACCCCTTACTCTACACTCTCAGAGGCCAGTATAGAACATGCTACTAAGGTGTGATTGTACATTACAGGAGAAAATGTGCTCACTCAAGGCCTCTAATGTATGTCTGCAAATGACCATAAAATTTTACATGGTACTGATGGCCCGCGATCAACTAGAAAAAACTGAGGAATCCACATTTTCCTATGTATTCCAAAAAGCTGCAAGGAATTCAATTATTCAGTTTGTAAATTTGTGACAACAACTAAGTGATCCCCAGCTTTGCTATTTGTTGAATTATATGAATATGATTTTAAGGACAGTTTCAAATCATTTTTCTCAACTCTCATTTCTTTTGCTTGTCATTCTAGATCCTATAAAGACAGCCCAAGGCTCCCTGTCCCTCAAGGCTTACAGGCTTACTCCAAAACTCATGGAGATCTGCAAAGAGAAAGATTTCACACCAGAGGGGTGAGTAGCTCATAGAGTACATAAGTTTATGATCACGTACACACAGAAGTGTGTGTATTATAACTACATTAGCTCACACTGATCACAGGAATACAGGAATTAAATTTTTGCCTTTTCTCTTGATTCTGCTTATTCAGTGGATGCAAATAAAGGCTTGTGCATCCCCAGCGGAGGCATTTAGTAGCAATTGGAAATGGATGATGATTTATCAGTTCGTCCTTGCCCGTCAAACAGATGTACCATGTTTACACTTTTTCTGACCCCAAGTCTTATCGTAATTGCTTTTAAATTGCAGCTAAAATGAATGTAATGAGGAACCATTTTTCAGGCACTTCAGGGTAATATAAGTGCACAAAAGCACATATGCATAAACACACATGAAGACGTATGCACTGGCATTGACAGATGTAAGTTTAACAGCTTAGTGAAGTCCCAGAGGCGTCAAATTGCTGTCCATTCAGAAACTTTAGATATACATTTTAAAATCAACTAAAAGCAAGTGTATTTGTATGGAGAAGGGACAATTTAACCGCATCTCTTCATTTTGCTTTCCCATTTTCTCTGCCTTTCTCCACCTGCGTGTCTCTATTATAAGCCACTCTGTTATTGACCCTGTGTGTCTGGCCCAGACTCAGGATCCTTCTCATTTCTGCAGCTTTTCATTAGTTCCTATGATTTATTACGGCTCCAATCTGTAGCTATCAGTGTTCGCAATAAGCCCACAATTGAAAGAGGACAGCTCGGGGCAGGAAGGACAATACCACCACATTACAACAATCTTGTCTCTATCCTCCAATTTTCAGAATAGACTAGAAATCTGAATATAAAAAATGTTTCTTATTTTCAAAGATGCAAAAATTCAAAAGTGCCCCCCCCCAACTACAGTGTGCAGAAAAAGCTGTGTCTTTCATGTTGCTGTGTTTGATGTTACATAAGCTTGCATATATTGTGCACCTTTTTGAAATGAAAGGCAGGGACAGATGAGTGCTGAATAGACCCAATCCTTTGAACTACCCTCCAAGTTCGCTGTACTATGGAGGCAGTGGTCAATAGCCTCCACTTGACCACACAATCCCAAGCATCAAATTAGTCAGCCTGTGGAGTCAACCTTTGACTTTGTCCAGTGGGGCCCAACTTGGAAAGAGCATGGCATTAAGTGTGCCAAAGTCCAGTAGGGTTGAGCAATTAGGCCTGCCAAGAGTGTGCTGTCCTTCTAGTTCCTCACAGATGCCTTTTTATATCACTCTGCAGGCATTTCAAAAGGTCATAATATGTAGGAAATATTTTTGCACACTCCAGATGGATAATTGTGCCAATATGTATAACAAACAATATAAACATCATTACAGATTTTCCTTATAGACTGCTGTTATCCATACCGATTTCCATCCTACAGGCTCACAGCCTGAGGCAGGATCGTCCACTTCACTTGCCTCAGAGTCTTCTCTTAAAATTTGCCTGAGGTGATATTCTATCAAATTTACCTTATCAGAATCAAATGATGCTCCACACCCCTGTTTATCACAGAAACAAGAATTGTATAAACACCCCTGTTTCTAGAACAGTGCACATGGTGGATAAATGCAGCACGCGTATTGATCCCATTACAAGCATAATACATCTAACAAGCCAACATTAGATTTATACTGACATTAGTGTGTAGCTCATGCAAGTGACGGGCTGAACCAAGGCAATCAGTCAATTCTATTGGATTTATGTGAGAAATTAAGCAAAGTTTTAAGTTCAATCTTGTGCTAACAAGCCAATGTCAGAAAAGGAGATCCTGGGGAGAAAGAAGAGGTGGTTAAAAATCGGTCAGAGCTTTGCACACTTATCAGCAGAACCCATTAAAAGTCATTTAGGCTACTGAGTCATTGTTGAGGGTAGGCAATATGGACATCCTATTGATCACACACCTCTCAGATATCAAAATGCGACATGCATAACATTATCATTCATGTTGCTTTTATATGGATGTTTCATTTTAATAAGAAATACATGTGTTACAAGTTGTAACAAGTGCAATACTCCATTTGCAACTTCTGTTGTAATACGAGGCATACATGTACATGAAGTAAAGCATGGAAAAGATGCAGAGACAAAAACTGAGAAGACCTCTGGCTTCAAAAAACAGACATAGAGGTAGAAAAAACTTTTAACCCACCCACTCTCTTTTCACATACAACATGTGCAAAACGGTTGTTTATCTGCTAAGACTTGGGTATTTTTTGGAATGGGTTTTGTTTTTAACAGGCTAATTCTTGCTATTGATTCACACTATTTTCTTAGGTGTTGCCTTATGAATGCATTCCTTGTGCATAAACAGAGCTGTCCCCCTAAACCACTCAAAGTTTCCAACAAAGAAATTAACGTTCCCTCGGGTTTTAGTAAAGTATAGCTAGTTGTCAATGCAATGGAAAGAAAAATACTGTCAATTAAGGATGGAGAATGATTGTAATTCATACCAGGATGTTAAGGAGATTTTCCCAATGTCTCAGAATGTGTGTCACAGGAATCCTTTCAAGTCTTATCAGAAATGGCTCAAATATTGCAGTCTATGATAACATATCTACATCCCTGCTGTGAAGGCAAATTATGTCTTAACCTTCCCCCTTCTGCCTCTGCTTTCCTGTCATATCCCTCTCTCTCCAGCTTGAAAAAGGCCAACATCGGTTTTGAGCATATGTTCGAGGAGGTGCCTATTGTCATCAAGAATTCCCACCTTATCAACGTACTGATGTGGGAGCTGGAGGAAAAGTCAACGGTTGCCGACAAGCATGAACTGCTCAGCCTCTCAAGCAGGTCAGACATGAGCTCATGCAACCATTTACCAAAAGGGCCTTATGCCAGACACCTTGGTTGTAAAATTGTTAAGTGTGCATGCAGGTAAATCTGCTATCTGGTTTAACTATTTCACACAGGTTTCCTGAAGGGATCAACAATTACTTGATGCTTATGCATGGTTTTGTAGGTAATCATGTGGGTTTATCAACATTTTTCCTCTATAAATATAGGTTATTGATGAAAATTACATCACTAACCAAACCGTCCAAGATTTAGCAACGTTTTACATTAATTTGATTCATTTGAACTCAGTTACAATGGTACTGTGAATACGAATCTCCTAAAGAATGCAGTCAGTCCATAAAAGTGTCTTACAAGCTTTTTTTTTAAAGCATGTCATTGTATCTCTTTAAACCTGTAGACTGTTTTCACCAACATGAATTAAAGCTACTTCTAAATTAAAATTGATTTGACATTAGGGAACTCCTAGGCATTAATCTGTGTCTTCTGAACTGCACTGTACCAGAATGGAGGAAAGAATAAGGGGGCTATTGATGTATTCTGCCTTCTCTTTATCTGCTATACATGGTCTTAGTGCTTTTTTTCTTCTTAGTAAAGCTGGTTTAGTTTAATTTTTTTATTGTTATCACAAATATCCCATGAAAAGACCAAATCCAAAAGGGAATTTATCTTACTAACAACATGGTTTTGTGGCCAAAGCTCATGCTTCCTTGGCATTGTCCTCTAAATCTATAAAAAAATACAAGAGCTGTGTTGTTGCATTGATTTACACAGTGCTTCATTGCTATGAACACAGCCCAATGTAGGTTACTCTAAGAAACCACCTAAAAGATATATTGAATACTCATTTAATAACCCTCAGTAAGTATGGGTCAAATTTAGTGGTCCACCAATGTCAGTACAATACAACAATGAGCTGAATAGTATACTCTACACTGTCTATATGTATATACTGTGCCTCTTCCTATCTGTAAGAGGTACAGTATAGCCAAAGCAAACCGTAAAAAGCTTTTGTTTTTGGGATCAGATCGATAGCACATACAAAATTCATAGTTCACATACATATTCTAGATCTTTTCCAGAGACTACTTATCTGGCTTCAAGAGTTAACTTTTGTGCCTCTATGTTAGTATTGGATGTTTGATTTCAATATACAGTCTTAAAAAAGGTACAGTAAATGCCACGTCTAAATGTCAAAGCATATTTCTCAGAACTGTCTCCCGAAGCAGGATTTGCTGACAAACTTTTTCTTCCATCACTAATGAGCACAATATGGTCAGATATCACCCCACCATATCAACTCACAGCCTGGCTCTTTAAGTCTTGCATTTAGATCTCAGAGGCCCTCAGCGTAAGTCTCAGGAGAATTAATCAGCAATCATTTATGGAGATAAACCGCTGCAAGTTGAGCAACAGCTGTGAAGCTGCTAATCAAAAAGCTTCCCTGGGGCAGGTGTAAGAAATTAGCACAATAACGACTCAAAGTGCTGGTTTACACACTGTTGATACGCATAATACACTGTGTTTGGTTACACTCCAGTGTAGCACATCAGGAGTTGTTGTGATTTTTTATCATCTTTGTAACAGAAGTTGTAACACAATGAAACAAATTCTTTTATGTACACAGCTCTGTAGAATGCATGTGTGTGGCCAACCAAGCCTGGCATCAAGACAGTCATTTGTTACAAATTGTCAAATAGACCAAATGAGAATATCTCACTTTTCTTGCATATTGTTCCATTTTCCATATGACTCCTCAGAGTTTGAAACATAGCTTTTGATATGACCAAAAATGGGGGAGAAGCAGCCCTTCGGTCCCCATAGGTTTCCCGACATGACTGCCAGTGTCTGGCAAGATGAAATTGTTTCCTGAAGTTGTCAGATTGCTGCACAGCTCTGTCCTTGTATTGGATTGTAGTGTCCGTTTCTCTACATCTTCTGCTGACAGATCCACCCTCTTCTCCTCATTTTCACCCCTTCAAAAAAGTAAACGATAATGGGTTTTATTTAATGTTTTTCCTTTTGTCTCATTTTCCAATCCGCAGCCCCATTTGTCAATGTCATCTACGTCTAAGACTGAGTGAATGCAGTTTCACTCCAGCAAATAGGGTTGTTCTTACCACAGATGATGATGTTGATCATGGTGATGGATTGCATGAATGTGAATTCATTTATACAGCTTTTCCCTCAAACAGTCTTCAAATGCCTTTGTTTATAATGTTACAAAGTAGCCTACATTCATGTTTGGCCACAAAGCTTTTCATTATTAGACGAAAGCTGTCTGAACTTGAAACTATGAAAATATAGTATAAAAATGTAATACGTTTTATGCTTTTTCATTGTATATTTTCAACAAGATAACACTATACACATACGCTGGGACAATTTTAGATTGAGGCTGTTTCGTGTCCTCTCTTAAACACATTACTCTGCTGCGGAAGCAAGCCAGTGATCTATATGTCCCAGTCCATCATTGAAAGAGGCTCAATCAGAGTATGCACTTATTGAAAGAATGGTAGTCACTTCCTTGGCAGCTTTGTTAAACAACTCTCCTAGGAACTCTCATTTTAGTGAATTGCAGCCCATTTTTGCTTGCACATCAGTACAGTTTTTGAGTTTGTCTGCTATTTTCCCGTGTGTATATCAGAATGTAGCTATAGCTATACATTGGCATTAAAA